>CM045899.1:29538981-29708981 GCA_025169545.1 Anguilla japonica | reverse complement strand
GTTTACTGTGATGGAGTGAAGGGAGAACACGCACACACGCACGCACACACACAGACACACAGATACACACAGATACACAAACACATACACACACACACACTCACATACACACTCTCATACACAAACACACTGCTCTAACCCCACTCCAGTGTTCACCTGGTCGTCATGGCGATCAGCTGCGGTCTCGTCCAGCTCAAAGGTCTGCTTGTCCAGCCCCCGCTGCCTCTCTCTCTGTCGCTCAGAGGAGTGAGGGGTGTGGCTGGTACTGTAGAGCCGGTACCTGTGATCAAAGCCTTCATCATCACCTGCATCATCACCTTCATCTCCACTATCAGCATCACAACCATCATCATCACCTTCATCTCCACTATCAGTCACAACCTTCATCTGCACTATCAGAGTCACAACATCATCATCACTTTCATCTGCACTATCAGTCACAACCTTCATCTCCACTATCAGAGTCACAACCATCATCATCACCTTCATCTCCACTATCAGCACCACAACCATCATCATCACCGTCATCTCCATAATCAGCACCACAACCATCATCACCATCAGATTCATAACCTTCATCATCATCATCTCCACTATCAGAGTCACAGCCATCATCACCACCATCACCTTCATATTCATTATCAGTCATGACCATCACCATCACTTGGTTATGAACATCCCTCGACAGAAGTCCACAAGCAGGGATGAGACAGTGGGGAGGACAGAGGGAAGAGACGGACGAGGGAAGAGACGGATGAGAGAACAGATGGACCGGACGAGAGAATGGCGTGCTTACTTCCTCTGAATGATGAGCCAGGGCTCTGTGTACACGGCCAAGGCGTCCCTCACCCTGGGGTCCAGCGAGCTGCAGAGACAGGGACATGAACACCGCTGAACACCACTGAACGCCACTGAACATCACTGCACCCGCGTCCCACTGAACACTCGCTAATACAGTTCAGCCATTAGCCACCCTACGTTCAGCCATTTAGCTCACAAAGCTGAACCACGGCGGTCGCTAACACACTGACTGAGAAATCCAGCACACGGCAGGCTAAAGATACACAGCGAGCAATACAATGTTTGGAACAAAGACATTTTCCCTTGATTTGGCTCTGTGCCCCACAATTTTAGATTTGCAATCAAATAATTCACACGCGGTTTAAAAGTGAACATTCCCAGCTTTTATTAAAGGGTATTTTATGCACATTGGCTTGTAGAAATAACAGCACTTTCATACATCGTCCCCCCATTGTCTGTGTCTTTGTCCCAGACATTATGGAGCTTGCTCAATGTGTGTGTGAGTATATGTGAATATATGTGCGTGTTTGTACAGAGAGCGCATAATGTGTGCGTTACTGTGTGTAGACAGCTTGTGTTATGAGTGTAGCGTGTGTGTGTGTATATGGTGTGTGTGCAGTACAGAGTGTACTGCGTGTGTGGAATGTGTATGTTGCATCTGAGTGTGTAAAGTATATGTGAGTGCCTCACTCCTCCTCAGGCTGTGCCGGTTCCAGTGTAGTACACTCTCTCTCCTGTAGGAGGAGCTGCAGGTCATCAGAGGGAAACTCCAGCAACTGTCTGAGGGGCCCAGGCTCCACCCCGGGGGCATGGCTACTCAAATACTCCTCAAAATCAACAGGCTCCACCGCCTCCGTCAGAGGAACCTGAAAACACACCAAAATCATCTCAGCTACACATCCTACAACATCACACACACACACACACACACACACACACTCACTCAAGCACGCACGCACGCACGCACGCACGCACGCACACACACACACACACACACACACACACACACTCACTCACGCACGCACGCACGCACACACACACACACACACACACTCACAGGCAAGCAAGCACACACACATGCTATAATCTACATTTACAGTACGATACCACCCACCTGAAATATACACACACAAAATAGCACATCACCTACCACCCAAATTAGACAATAGACACACACACTATAGCCTATATCCACATGAGCAGCCCAGCACACAGACTCACAGGCTGATGGGCTCCTCCTCGTTTCTTGGACAGCAGGGGAGATCCATAGTCTCTGGAGACCTGCTTTCTCACCTCCGCTGCCACTGTCCTGAGACAGAGATCACATCAATCAGTATCACAAACCACATTCATCAGGAGCCACATTTCTTCAGTCACATCCATCAGTAACACAAAGCCACATACATCAGGAGCCACATCTCTTCAGTCACATCCATCAGTAACACAAGCCACATCCATCAGGAACATCTCTGCAGTCACATCCATCAGTAACACAAGCCACATCCATCAGGAACATCTCTCTTCAGTCACATCCATATCCATCAGTAACACAAGCCACATCAATCAGGAGCATCTCTTCAGTCACATCCATCAGTAACACAAGCCACATCCATCAGGAGCCACATCTCTTCAGTCACATCCAGTAGTAACAGCGCCAAAGTCAAGTTTATAGTAACTTCAGCTACAAACATTACATTTACATTACATTTATTTCGCACGCTTTTATCCAAAGCGACGTACAAAAAGTACAAAAAGTACAAGCCAATTTAAAACTTCCGTCGGGTTTATTTATTTTACTGCAGGCATTTTGAAAATCCAAAAACATTTTTTCATGAGCCCAAACGGAGTAAAACAGCCAGATTTAAGTAACTGTGACGCATGTGTGGTACGTATCTGTCATTGTGTGCATAATGAGTTTTGCCTACCATGCAAAACTCCTCGTTTGAATTGAAGTAGCTGTCATGCAAAACCGTCTCCATGCGAATTAAACTTTCCCCGTACATCAGGCAAAACTTTCATCGTCCATCAGGCAAAACTTTCATCGTCCATCAGGCAAAACTTTCACCGTCCATCAGGCAAAACTTTCATCGTCCATCAGGCAAAAAAGTCAGGCAAAACTTTCATCGTCCTGCAAAATCACCGTACATCAGCAAAACTTTCACCGTATAATTTGGTGCAACTGTCGGGAAAAGTGGAGCCTGCATGTAGCGTTAGAAGGAGAACTACGACTGCATGTTCATTTTCTTCTCTCAGCAGCTCTATCGGGGGTGTCCAATCTTTTCCAGAAAGTGTGGTCTGGTGTGGGTGCAGTTTTCTGCTGTAGTCCAGCACTAAGGCTACGTTTACAACACCTGGTAAAAGACACCTAATTTGATCTTTCGCTCACATGTGGCACAGATCACATATGTATTATGAACGTGCAAACAGAAGGAAAAAAGACACACAGAATCGGATATTTTCAATCCATTTTGGGCCACATTCATATGAAAAATAAATCCGAATCTGATATCTGCCAATGCCACTGTCATCTGAACGCGCTGTCTGAAATATCCCAGTCACTGCGATTAACACGTCATTCAAAATGCGATACTCTCACACTTTCTTTTTCATGCATCTGAATTACGTTTGACTTAATTACACGCACAGACGCCTCTCCGCCAGTGAAGTTAAATGTTATAGGTCCTAAGAAGTGTTGACTGGAGGGTGAAGGCCCAGAGGAACGGACAAATAGGCTACTCCCCTGGCCCAGCCGTATAAATGGATGCAATGTAAAATGTTACGTAAAAAGCTGTGTAAGTCGCTCTGCTAAAATGCCTGTAATGTAATGTAATGTACAGAGGTCACACGACTTTTAAGCCTGTGGTGGCAAAAGACTCGGCATAGGCCAAAAGGCACGTGATAGACGGTCACGATGACAGATGGCGCCATGGCTGACACGCTTCCAAAAGCAACAGCTTCAGTTATTATTCCCATCTCGTGCTGTGTCCACCGCAGACGGCGGTATGGCTGCGGCGGCCTGGTTGTTTACTTTCGCATCGGTAACCAAACCCTCGTGCGCACATGCGGGTTGTTTCCAGTGTAAACCCGCATGAGCACAGGTTTCGCATGTGAGTCACCTTTAAAAGTAGATGCCAACAGGTGGTTAAAAAAAATAGAATATTGGCACAAAAAAAAAAAACCTGAACTGGGTATCAAGTGTAAAGCAAGACCAGGTTAAAACCTAGCGTACGTGGTCCGGCCGACCAATGGCGTAACTCCATCACTCAGTCAGCGTTTGCAGGGCTGGCCCGCTGTTGCGGTCCAGCCAAAAAGTGTAGCCTAAGTAGACACCTGATTTTACTTATCAAGGGGCTTGATTGAAGACCATAGCTGGCTCAGGGGTGCTGGGCTAAAACAAAAGCCTGCACCCACATCAGCCCCTTCCAGATCAGGCTGAACACCCCTGTTATAGACCTATAGCAGGGGGCCGGTTAAGGAAACCCCACTGGATAACAGCTCTGCTCATATAAGACACATCTCAATGCCTAAAACATGGCCGACCGCTTGGAAATGCACCCGCATTCAGAAACTGCAGATGTAACAATAAATAACATGGTTCGCAGATGGAGACCTGATGTAGATATGACACTACGCTTTGCTCAGTATGAGTGCACATTCTCACTGTGACTGGGGGATTACCAACGGATCTCACACGTAGCAAACAGCAATTAGCCACACATCCACTGAGGGGAGCAAATCGAGAAAGGATTCACATATTTATACAGGCAGTAAATAACCGCGAGCAAAAAAAAAAAAAAAACAGTTTTTAAAAACCACTCCCTTTATGTTGCAGGTCCTGGCATGCATCTCGGAGATGGCACAGATCTGATTATATCAATACTCATCACCGGGCCTGCTGGAGGTTCCCCATCCACGCTAAATGCACCTTTTGTAAGTCTTGTTTGCTGAAGGTAACTGCTGAACGCCTAAGCTCTGAACTGTAGCTGCGCCAGGGTCCACTTCCTGCTTCCAGCGAGGCGCACTTCCTCTTCCTGCTGGAGGAGATGGAGCGGGAGATTCCCCCATTTTCTGCCACCCAGCCCTGATCTGAACACCACCCCTCTGCTGCAGCCCTGAACACCACCCCTCTACTCCTGCTCTGAACACCACCCCTCTGCTGCAGCCCTGAACACCACCCCTCTGCTACAGCCCTGAACACCACCCCTCTGCAGCAGCCCTGAACACCACCCCACGGCTACAGCCCTGAACACCACCCCTCTGCTGCAGCCCTGAACACCACCCCTCTGCTACAGCCCTGAACACCACCCCACGGCTACAGCCCTGAACACCACCCCTCTGCTGCAGCCCTGAACACCAACCCTCTGCTCCAGCCCTGAACACCACCCCTCTGCTACAGCCCTATGCATAGCCTCTAGGCAGAATGTAATTCACTCCATCATACCTGGACTCATCATCACTCAGTTCATACAGTTATACTGTTTTCATTACTCAAGCACCAATCCCCCTTGACTTGATTGGTGCTTTTCTAACCTTGTTACCCGGTTACAGGGAATGGGGGGGGGGGGGGGGGTGGCGTGCCCTGAAGGAATGTTCTCTGGTTTCTTCAGTACATTGCATTACCACACTGCCTGCATATTAACACTGGCCCGTGAAACTGCATAAAGGGGAAAAGGACAGCTATGAGGGACGTCCCGTAAAGTGGCGTACAGAGACAGTGCTTCTGACCGGCTCCATGCAGAAACCCATGCGACCGGCTCCATGCAGAAACCCATGCGACCGGCTCCATGCAGAAACCCATGCGACCAGGCCCCATGCAGAAACCCATGCGACCAGGCTCCATGCGACCGGCTCCATGGACCGGCTCCATGCAGAAACCGGCTCCATGCAGAAACCCATGCGACCGGCCCCATGCAGAAACCCATGCGACCAGCTCCATGCAGAAACCCATGCGACCAGCTCCATGCAGAAACCCATGTGACCGGCTCCATGCAGAAACCCATGCGACCGGCTCCATGCAGAAACCCATGCAACCAGGCTCCATGCGACCGGCTCTATGCAGAAACCCATGCGACGGGCTCCATGCAGAAACCCATGCGACGGCTCCATGCAGAAACCCATCCAAACCACACGCTGCATTCCCCACAGCTTATATATGTCACTGGCTTCTTCCTGAAAGCGCACTTGTGACTGCCCAGAAAAAAATTACTCAGTTATTATTGTTAGTAATCATATTACACACACACACACACACACACACAGGGCGGCACGGTGGTGAAGTGGGTAGCCTTCATAGCAAGAAGGCTGTGGGTTCGAATCTCGGCTTGGGGCCTTTCTGTGTGGAGTTTGCATGTTCTCCCCGTGTCCGAGTGGGTTTCCTCCGGGTGCTCCGGTTTCCTCCCACAGTCCAAAGACATGCAGATAGGCTAACTGGGGACTCTAAAATTGCCCATAGGTATGAGTGTGTGAGCAAATGGTGTGTGTTTCCTGCAATAGATTGGCGGCCTGTCCAGGGTGTACGCCTGCCTCTCCCCCAATGCATGCTGGGATAGGTTCCAGCACCCCCTGCTCAGGAGAAGCAGGTATAGATATGGATGGATGGATGGATGGGCACACACACACACGTACACACACACACATACACACATTTCACTGACATATAGGAGGAACTGGGGATAAGGCAGGGCACGGAGTCAGACTGTAAATAAGAGAACTAGTACTGCTGAACACCTTTCACCGAAACCAAAACACCCTCAACATCACAGCCATTATAACCTGAAGGATATTCTTACCAAGCTCACTCACTAAAACAGGGAGAAACCATTGAGATGTTTCAAGTGTTGATATGTTTCAATTCTCTTTTTGTTTGTGTGTGTGTGTGTGTGTGTGTGTGTGTGTGTGTGTGTGTGTGTGTGCCTGTCTGTCTGTGTTTTAGAATGTGGTGTAATCGTGGAAAACGGGTCTCATCACACTCACGTATGCACACGTTTTTGTGTATGTCAGGGCAACTCTCTCGGTAACCAAAACGAAGTAGACGTGGACGCTTTGTGGAAACGAGACTACGACTTTTGGACACAATGCAGCATGTGGTACACAGTGCAGTGACAGACAGACATAGACTGGGTCCAACCTCCCCCCCCCCCCCCCAAAAAAAAAAAAAAACAGGAAAGCAAAAACCAGCTATGTTCCAGCAGCAATTGACGGAACACCCCCACCCTTTCCTGCATCCTGGGGAGGGTGGGAGGGAGGGGGGAGAAAAAAAGGTGGTACAGGAAGATTTCTGAAATATCAACATTCCATAATTTGAGTGAAATTTTATGTGGGGTATTGGTAAACAATGACAATCCCCGTTTTTTTTTCCCTTTTTCCCCAGCATCAACGCATCCATAAATGTAGCCTCAGCATCTAGCCTCAGCCAGAGCCATTATTAAACCAATCGTACTGCACATGACTTCTTTTTTCAAAATGAAAAGAAACACTCCTGTGCAGAACCGAATACACAGGGCTTACTCCTCTTGCGTTCAGTTCAGGGATAGAGCTGTCACGGGGTTTCAGGGGCAATACAAGCAGCGATAGACCTCAAGACGAGCTAAATAAATTCTGAATACACAGGATAAGAGACAAGCTACAGCCCAATTAAAGTCGAGAACAGAGTAACATGTTAAAAAAAATCTTTCACAATCATTCACAATCTCCCACAAAGCAAGGAACTTCCACTTCTAGGACATTGGTTTTGTATATTTCGAAAGCAGGTAGGAGGAACCTCAAAATAAAGAGCACATTTATCGTGATATTTATTTATTTATTTATTTATTTATTTATTTAAAATACTTCAAATCACTTGAAACAACATAACGTTATTTTTTCTAGACAGTGAGAGGATAGCGACCGACGCTCCATTCATCTTGGGAACTTTGGGAACGGCTAAGTTACAGTAACAGCCCCCGCCTCGTCGTACATTAGTACACAGCTTTCTATTCTGCAAACCGACTTTTACCAAGAAACCAGTAACTTGTGGTATCGGCCACGGGTCATACAAGTTATACTTTCCCTTTCAAGTTCTAGTCAGGCTGCAATAAAAGATAACACAACAAATGGCTAGCTAAGTTTCATAATGCTCTACAAACCAGCTTTCTCACAGAACGTCATACTTACAGTAACGTTAGCTCATTAGTTTACGTTAGCCAACTAACGTTACCCAACCAGGATACAGTTACAAAGACAACGACGAAACAGCCCCTGAAAAATTGAAACCTCGCCACAGAGCGTATAATATCTGCGTAAACCAAAAGTAACTCGAAACGATATTATCACATTACAATCTATAAAACAGCTGAGGTTAGCTACCCTTAATTCAGACGTGTGCCCATCGCCAGATGAACAAAGACTGGTTCCCTGAACTCCCTATGGCAATATTCAACCGGTCTGATTACAGTTCATAGCAATTTCCAAAGTATTCTACATCAGAAACCCATTAAACTGATTGTAGCCTTTTAAATTTTTTGAAGTACACGGACAATGTCTTACCTATTGATTTTGTGCGCGAACGCCCTCCTTTCACTATTTGACGCTGCCATTCCGAACTGTTTCCATTCACGGGTTCACGCGCCGTCCTGCGAAATATTCCCGTTTTCCTGCGCTGGTGCATCAGCGTCCTGCCCCGGCTGCGTTTCCTTGTGCCGCCAGGATGCCAAGTGCTGCCTCCCACCGGTTAGGAGCTGAACATTTCATCCAGATCCAATGTCAAGTCACAGGATTCTCACTTAACCGGTTTCATCAAGGCATGCGTTAAACAGACATGCTAAATATTTAAACGGCAGATATTTGAATCGTTGGACAAAATCAGACGGTATATGAAACACTCATATATTCCTATTTGTCATCAACGTAAATCTACCCTTAGCCAAATGTGCGTTTCATGCATATAACTTCGCAATCAGTAATTTAATTGTTTTGCTAACCATAAACATTTGCCATGCTTTCAAATAATCTTGTAACAGGAAAAGATTAACGTCCTTAGAAGTTCGCTACCTGTATCCTTACGCGCAATTGCAACATAAATTGCTCTCCGAGGATCAAGTCACGACAAGTGCTCGCACAGGCTCGAATGGGGCGGGGATGCGAAGAGTGACACAAAGAAGGACGAAAACAGCAGGTGGCACCTGCGTGGTTGTGCGTGCGCTTTAGAAAAGGCGTCAACCAACCTGGCTACGGCGTTCAGATGACCACCCAATCAGATCGCTTCGAGGTCGTGAAGAGGAACCGGATTTCTGCAAGGTGAAACCACCATTGCCTAGTGCACATTACACGACTTTTAAAATCCTAACAGCGGACAGCATGCCACACTTATGTTTTGCGCACACTACACGACTTTTAAAATCCTAACAAAGAGCATGTCACACTTAACGACCGTCTTTACTAAAAAAATCACTGATATTTTCATTGTAGAAACGTTCACACTACACGACTTACAAAAAATGGTAATCGCAGGGGGTCACACTACAGGATTCATGATCGTAATAAACTATGCGCTGTGTTGTCGCAAGAACCTATGCAGCGCATGTGCATTCGAGGATCTTCGCTGGCAAAACGATAATGGAAGACAACAATCGGTAACATTTTTTTTTTTAGATTATTTATTTGATGATTCACTTTAAAAGGACAATTACATGGTTGCAAACACCAATGTACATGCACAATTAAAAGAGCATCAAGGATAACACAAAAAAGTCACAGGACTTATTTCCATTGTGGTCCTTGCTGCAGCTAGATGCCATGGAGGTGTGTGCATGCGCGTGCGCGTACGCGCGGAGATGGTAGAGTGCGGCATTAGCGGCATATAAAAGCACAAAAACATAAATATACAGTAAACATTCACATTGGGCATTAACAGGCATTGTTCTGACAAAAGGTTAAAGTACACAATTCCTATTATACTAAAAAAAGGTCCATTAATGAGCTACATACAACCCTGCCTACACAACTGTCTTTACAGGGGTACGTTATCTAAAAGCCAGTGTTTCAGTTTTACCTTAAACGTGACTGGGTTGTGTAGTCTGTTTAATGATATTAGGAAAGTTATTCCAATCCTGGGCACCTGAGTATCTGAAATAACTCTTACCCATCTGGCTACTAATCCTTACCAGTGTCAGATTTGCTACACTCGACCTGGTGTTGTGCCTGTGAGCCTCTCTGACCTGCGGGAAGAAGTTGAATAAGCAATTCGGGGCTCCACCATTTACGATTTTGTGAACCTGTCAGAGTTTTAACTGCGTCGCTCCGGACTCCACAGGGAGCCAGTTTAGCTGCATGAACTGGTTCCTCCCTATGTGTTCTCGTGGACCGAAACCTAAGATCACTCTAATCAGTTTATTTTGGGAGACCTGAAGTTTTACCTTCCACAGCTTGGGCAGATTGATTACGCTAGCACATCCTGGTACTGCAAAGTGGCACTGGATTAAGCTGGATGCCACAAGTTTTTTGACATGTCCCTGTCCAGGAACACTGACTTTCTGGCCAGGAACTTGGTTCTCACTTTCAGGGCCATACCTGCACTGCCGTCAAGTGTACAGCCCAAGCAATTAACAGACAGGCAACTTATCTGCACACTAATGCGTGTGGAAACACCACTTAAAAAACGAAATGAATATGGACAAGGTCGGGTAATTTATTTGATTACCAGTCTAACTGGCCTGTTGAATATGTGCTGTGTATCAAGTCAGGTTCCTCTGAGAACCTATAGGCCTGTTAATACTAAGCGACAAAACAAGTTGGCCAACAGCAAGGCTATTCAGCCGACACCCCAAGGATCCAAATGTGGAAAAAAAAATTATTGGTCTCAAGTATCAAAAGATGATGTCCAGGCCTGAATCTGCTGTGTCAGCATCACCCACACTTGTGACAGGATAAATATTAGCTTAGCATAGTTCAAGAAGTCATCACCTCTGCTTACACACGTACACTACTACCTTATTCATATAGTTTCATGAGAAGTATGTGGGAGATGTTCAACCTACATGCACTATTTTTAAAAAGGAAGTCGCTGCTGAAGAACCCTAATGTACCGTGAGGACCAAAGACCTGTGTGCTGCCCTCTGCTGGAGAGGAGAGTAACAGCAGCACGTATACCAATACTGTTTTAAATTCCGTTTTAAACAGTCTTTGGACATCTTCACTGTCTCTCCATTCTTGTGTGTTGTTTGTGGATATTCTTGCTGCCAAAAGAGAAGCAACACCTCCACAGTGGCTTTCAAACAGCTCCAGAAACGTGGAGATAACAGTGAACAGAAATGCACCATGCAAGAGAAAGTATCAACTACAAGAGGTGGACAGAAAGATGGATGATTTTTTTTTATTTTTTAAAAAGGACTTTATTTAAAAACTCAGTATATTAGATCTCAACACTCATTGGCTAAAAGTGAAAACAGAAAACCTTGTCTACGGAGCCATTTGGGCAAGCTTTTGGGTTTTATACAAATTCAGTAGTATACTATTTCTGTTTGAAGCAAAAAAAAAAACAATATTGTAGAGTATCAGAGAGGCTGATTTCAGTAGTTTCATTCAGCACAATAAAAATGACAGACGATGTCACTGGCAACGTGCCATTCACCTATTGGTAAAATTGGTAAAAGCCCAAATAGAAAAGATGGAAAATGGAAAGAAAATTGGCAATGAAAGCCTTACGCACAAGTGCCAGGTCAGGAAAAAGATGCAATCAAAACAGCGCAAAATAAGCCATTCTTTCTGTTCCCACACTCAACTTATTCCTTGTAGTTGCTGAAGTTAGGAAGGACAAAAACACCAAAAACATCTTCCCTTTATCAAAAGCTGACATCTTTTAAAAGCTCATTGCAAGAACAGTAACATGATCACAGGCCCCCCACAGAGCACCCACACACACACACACACACACACACACACACAAACGCACTAATCTAAGACACAGCCGGGTACTTACAGGGAAAACCAACCTGCATCGCCTGCTTTCGCGGAATTTCCCCCCTGGTTACCAGATTAACACAAGAGAAGAAAAGCCGCCGCTGCCGCTGCCGCCGCTACAGTTGAGAGACAAACAGCGTGAGACAGCGGGGATGCAACGAGCCTAGCGCCTGCCCAAAACTGCGAAACCTTCGGCCTCACTCACTCACTCACTCACTCACTCACTCACTCACTCACTCACTCACTCACTCACTCACTCACTCACTCACTCACTCACTCACTCACTCACTCACTCACTCACTCACTCACTCACTCACTCACACTCGCACGTACTCACTCACTCACTCACACTCGCACGTACTCACTCACTCACTCTCTCACACTCGCACGTACTCACTCACTCACTCACTCACTCACTCACTCACTCACTCACTCACTCGCGCGATGCTAATCCTGAGGAAGGGAGCGTTTTGGGCGCTGCGCGGCGCATGAGATCGTGAAGGGGGACTCTTCGAATTTTAATGGGAAAGTCAATGTTATTATTATTATTATTTCTTTTTTAATCATTCACTGGGAAGTCCATTGTCCCGATATAAAATCCAGTAACCAGACAAATTACTGACTGAATGCCTCACTAACTGGCATTGTATTACAAATTTTCGTATTTAAAGTTTTACTACTTTTGTTTGTGAAGCAATAATGGTCTAGCACCTTCTTACATCCAGGATCGCATTTCTTTTCAAGGTACAAGCTCAAGACCTTGAGTCTGCACAGCCGGCTTCATCAATATACCTATTTTAAGGCATCGAACAATGGCAAGAGTGCTTTTAACTTTTATGCTCCAAAACTATAGAGCACTTACACATTACATTACAGGCATTTAGCAGACGCTCTTATCCAGAGCGACTTACACAACTTTTACATAGCATTTTACATTGTATCCATTTATATAGCTGGATATATACTGAAGCAATTTCGGTTAAGTACCTTGCTCAAGGGTACAACGGCAGTGTCCTACCCGGGAATTGAACCTGCGACCTTTCAGTCACAAGCCCAGTTCCTTACCCACTGTGCTACACTCCGTCCTTAGGCATTTTTAAAACGCAGCTCAAAACATACCTTTTTCAATAGGTTTTAAATTCTTTCATTCTTCGTTTTTTTTTTTGCTGTATATTTAAATTTCATTATGATGTTTATTCTCCGCAACCCTATTTTATAATATTTAGAATTTTTTAACTTGATGTATCCATGTATGCATGTATGCGTATATGCCTGCATTGCCTTTTCTTTCTATGAAGCACGGAGCTGCATTTCTACACAAATTATTTTCACAGCAGAATTTAATTAAAAAAGCCAAATTAACGGATTTGCGCAATTCTTTTGTATTTTTTAAAGACCTGAATTTTGGATAAACGAATACAGCAGGAATACAAGGAAAGTTAAACCATCCACAAAACCCACGGCTTTGTACGCTGAAGCCACCGGGTTCGCTCTCCCACCGTCCCGTCACTTAAACCGATGACTGTGCTAAACCGACAGAACAGTGCTTCCGCCTCAACAAGGCTGTTAGAATTAAAATTGTTTTATGATTATTATTATTATTATACAAAATTATGCTTTTCTGTGCACTGTATATATATATACACGTTTAACAAAAATGTTTTGAAGTCAGACACAAGCCGGGATCTAGAATCTAGTTGGGAATTAACGCAAGGGCTTTCACCAAACTCGCTAAAAAGTTTGGGGACACAGTAATCCAACAGCCGCCAGAGGCTGTGAAAGCCCTCGATAAGGGAGAAAGGTAAGAAAAGGTGGGACTTGCCTCCGGCTGAACAGGGCTACACTGAGACCCAGCCAGTTCCAATGGCATCGCTACAGGGAGAAGAGAAAGCCTCGTTGTAACACAGCAGCCAATTTCGGGGCACCAGTGGTCTTCGTTCCCCGGGGAGCCCCGCCGGGGTCTGCTGGTTTTTGTCGTTGTCACTCGGCACTGAACCTGACCAGTTTAAAGCGGTCGATTTACACAGCTAACTGACTTCATCGTCTGGTTTCTTGGGTCTGAATTAGTTTACTGATGTTAAGGCGGGGGGGGGGGGGGGGGGGGGGGGGAAACAAAAAAAACCAGCAGACCCCACAGCTCTCCGGGACCAGGAACGAAGACCACCGCTGTCAACCATCACCAACACTCTCATGCAGTTCACATGTGGTCCGTATGCACGTATTTTCCAACTGTTGAAAATGGACACGACAGCCAACTGCAATTAGGGAGGCAGTGTCTGGACTTAAAAGATATTCGCTGAATATATTCTCAAAAAATATTACCAATTCAATTTAACCAACAGAAATAAAACTGCTGAATTTTCACGTCATCTTGCAATTGCCTTGTTGCCACTTTTCGTAAAAAAGTGAAATTGTGTCGTACTTTTCCACGGACAGAGTACCAACCTCAGCGAAGAAGTGATCCTTCCACAGGTCATGAAAAAACAGGCGTGGTTTTCATCACATTTTATTACATTAAATTTTTTTTTTTTTTTTTTTTTTTTTTTAAACAACAGTACAGGAATCAAGTCACATGAGCACATTGTGTGGACCTTAGGAATATACCTGCAACAAGATTAGAGCTTAACAGGATGCAGTGTACAAAAAAAACTATCAGAAAAACGAGCTCAGGCCCTCACCAAGCAAAGCTGGGGACTTGGGAGTCCAACAGCACCTAGCGTGCTGCGAGGGCTGTGTTCTAGCGCCATGTGTGCATGTAAACTTTCCTTCATAGCAAGAACGGTACTGCTCACTTTTATTCACATGCATTCAGCACAGTACTAACCTTTTTTCTTTTTGTTAAACTAATCTTCACATCTAAAAACCTAAGAGAACAGAAGGGGACCAAAAAAAAAAAAAAAAAAAGTCAGTGTTGGCAGTTGCAACAAAGTTTTTTTTTTTTTTTTTGTTTTTTTTTTTTGTTTTTTTCCTTTTGCGATTAGGTAAAATGCATAAAAACGAAAGTTCTAAAGTCTCAGAACGTTCTTTAGTTTCTTGCCCACCCTGTAGGTCAAGTCAAACCAATGGTGGAGGAGGGCAGGGCCTAACTGTTATTGAGTTTGGGCTACTAGAAACACCAGCAAGATGAGACAAGACGACAAAAAAAAAAAAAAAAAAAAATTGTATATATAGTTTAATCTTCAAACCTATTGAAAGGTGGTGGTTCAGCATCAATAGCGCCCTCCCTGAGACATGACAGGGGGCCTCATGCCCATGGGGGGCCGGGGGGGTCCACCTTGATAAGGGGGCACCATTGGGGGGCCCTGCCCGTACGGAGGCATGCCACCCGGCATATACCCGGGCATTCCCTGGGGGGGGGGGCCATACTGACCTGTGAAACAAGCAAGAAAGCAGCACGAGTGAGTGTGAGCTCTCAATCTTCCTTCAAATCATTGAATGACATATACAATGCTCTGCTTTATTAGGAAAATGTCAATAGCCACTTGACAAATTACAAAATTGAACAAGGATTGTTAAACATAAAATTTTATTAAGCAAAACAATACATTGACTGGTGATAGCACCTCTCAAATGTGTACGAGATGTTGGTTATTTCCCGAAATTCTTTCCTAAATGTTTGGGGCGAGGTTGGGACGAAGTAACTCAGGTTTAAAAAGGTTTAATATGTTTTATTATATGTATGTGTGTGCGTGTGTGTTTGTGTTATAGCTACAATAAATATATGTAACAAAATATGCCTTAAACAAAATTCAAAACCATTCCCTTCAAATGCTGATCGATTTGGTATCAGCAAATAGTACCCACCGTGCATGGGGTGCTGGGGGGGCATGGCCTGCTGGGGGGGCATCATGGCACCCATTGGTGCCCCAGGAGGGGCGGCCATGTGGGCTTGTCCTGTCCTGGGAATGTTCCGTTGGTACCTGGGCAGCTGAGCCCTCCTTTCCTCCTGCACAACAGGCCAGAAAAAAAAAAAGGAAAATTAATTTTTTTTGAAAAATCACAAGACAAGGTGCTTAGATGCTTTTAAACGACCCTATGACAACAGGAAAAACAATGTAAGACGGATTACACGAACATAGGTAGGTCCACAGAATGTGGCAAATTGCTAGCATTTCAGGAACTGGCATGTAAAGAACTACTAACTGATTTAAGCGGGTCTGGGGGGGGGGGGGGGGGGGGGGGCGGCGGGGGTAAACAGTAAAAAAAAAAAAAAAGAATCAGAACTCACCAGTGAGATGTCCTCATCAGGGTGGATCAACTTACTGGTTGCACTCAGGGTGGTGAGCGTGGCGGGCTTGCTGGTCACCGCCGCGGGCGGCTTGGACACTGTGCTGGTGGAGGTGGAGGCGGCGGCGGCGGATGACTGGCTGTACGCCGGGAATGTCGGTTTGGGGGGGTCCGAGGCGGTGGGGGCCGCGGCGAGGGGTTTGAAATCCGTGCCGACAGGTCCTGACGCGGCGGCCTGCTGGGCCTGCGCGGACGAGAGGCTAAGTGAGCGAAGATCCCCTCCACAAGCACTCCCAAACCCCAAAAACCCCTCTACAAGCACTCCCAAACCCCAAAAACCCCTCCACAAGCACTCCCAAACCCCAAAAACCCCTCCACAAGCACTCCCAAACCCCAAAAACCCCTCCACAAGCACTCCCAAACCCCAAAAAACCCCTCCACAAGCACTCCCAAACCCCAAAAACCCCTCTACAAGCACTCCCAAACCCCAAAAACCCCTCCAAAAGCACTCGCAAACTTCAACCCAAAAACCCCTCCACAAGCACTCCCAAACCCCAAAAACCCCTCTACAACCACTCCCAAACCCCAAATACCCCTCTACAAGCACTCCCAAACCCCAAATACCCCTCTACAAGCACTCCCAAACCCCAAAGAACCTGTCTACAAGCACTCCCAAACGTCAACCCTAAAACCCCTCTACATGCACTCCCAAACCCCAAAAACCCCTCTACAAGCACTCCCCAAACCCCAAAAACCCCTCTACATGCACTCCCAAACCCCAAAGAACCTGTCTACAAGCACTCCTAAACTTCAACCCTAAAACCCCTCTACAACCACTCCCAAACATCAACCCAAAAAACTGTCCACAAGCACTCCCAAACTTCAACCCAAAAAACCATCTGCAAGCACTCCCAAAATTCAACCCCAAAACCCCTCTACAAGCACTCCCAAACCCTCATCAAAATACACACACTGCGAGAACACAAAAAATAAAATAAATAAAAACGGCATGCTGTGTACAGCAATTGGGTGGCAAAGTGAGAAAATGGCGTTTCAAAGCAAACTATGCTTTAAAAACAAGGCTGGGAAAGCAGTAAATTAGGCTCCAAACAAATCTGTGCATTAAGGCCTCCAAAGATCACCGTGTGCAGACCAGGGCTGAACCGAATCAACGTCTTCTTTTCTTAAAATGTAAATTTGGACGGCGGTTAAAGACACAGATTTGTAACTTGTTTCGCGCTGGCACACACGGACATGCAGCAAGCCAAAGCGAGCCGCCGGGTCAGCGCCAACGGCTCCTCCTGAACGAGCGGACGCCACGGCAGCAGCGGGGCTCCACGCTCTTCAGGAACTCATTACCACCGCAACAGGAAGCTCATTTTTACAGACAAACGCGCTCTCGTTTTCCATCCGACACAGGCCGCCTTGCCGCATTCTCACGGCCGTTTCAGCGCGAGACTCTAACTGCGGGGCGGAGCGGGGAAGCCTCGGGCGTACTTGTGCCGCGCTAGGGAACAGCGCTTTGGAGGGCTCGGGCTCGGGCCCCGCCTCGGCGCCCGGGGGCCCCGATTTTGCGCTCGCGCTCGGAACGAGGCTCCCCATCTGCAGCGTGGAGAGAGGGCAGAACAAAGCAACATGACGGGGGGGGGGGGGGGGGGGAGGAAGTCAACGGACCGACGGACGGACGCACGCCGGCGTCTACGCTAGCGAGCTAGCGTTAGCCCAGTTTCCTCAGTCAGGACGAGATAATTTATTAACTTGGATAATCACCAATCCCAGGCATTCATGTTACTCCCCCCCCCCGTTATCACAGGGAGGAGGATGAAATGTGTTCACTGCTTGTAGTGCTGCTCCATGAGCCAGTGACCCATGACCCTGGCCCTGGCCTGGCATTCACAGGCTGCAGGGCCAAACACGCCCATAGCGGGCACCTTCTGTGACTGAACCTCAGGAGATCCCCACAGATATCACCCCAGCTAATATAATAAATAATTCTACATCACCCCAGCTAATATAATAAATAATTCTACATCACCCCAGCTAATATAATAATGCTACGTATCACCCCAGCTAATATAATAAATAATGCTACATATCACCCCAGCTAATATAATAAATAATGCTACGTATCACCCAGCTAATATAATAAATAATGCTACATATCACCCCAGCTAATATAATAAATAATGCTACGTATCACCCCAGCTAATATAATAAATAATGCTACATATCACCCCAGCTAATATAATCAATAATGCTACATATCACCCCAGCTAATATAATAAATAATGCTACATATCACCCCAGCTAATATAATAAATAATGATACGTATCACCCCAGCTAATATAATAAATAATGCTACATATCACCCCAGCTAATATATTAAATAATGCTACATATCACCCCAGCTAATATAATAAATAATGCTACATATCACCCCAGCTAATATAATAAATAATGCCACATATCACCCCAGCTAATATAATAAATAATGCTACATATCACCCCAGCTAATATAATAATGCTACGTATCACCCCAGCTAATATAATAAATAATGCTACATATCACCCCAGCTAATATAATAAATAATGCTACATATCACCCCAGCTAATATAATAAATAATGCTACATATCACCCCCCACAGCTACGTATATAATAAATAATGCTACATATCACCCCAGCTAATATAAGAAATAATGCTACGTATCACCCCAGCTAATATAATAAATAATGCTACATATCACCCCAGATAATATAATAAATAATGCTACATATCACCCCAGCTGCCAGCATTTCCTTATTCCATCGGTTACCCCAGGTATGAAGCTGGGCCTCGCCAACACAAAAAACAGAAGCTGGGGACCAAACGGCTTCAGCCCCAACATCTGCACTACTCAAGAGGACTAACCGTTCTCCAGTCCCAGGGAAACCTCACCCCAGGGGTAGGGGGGCGCTCTCTGACTCTCACGGGCGGGGCGGGGCGGGGCGGGGCAGGGCGGGGCAGGCAGGGGACGGGGAAGAGGGCGGGGCGGGGCGGGGCGGGGCGGGGCGGGGCGGGGCGGGGCGGGGCGGGGCGGGGCGGGGCGGGGTGGGGCAGGGGAGGACGGGGAAGAGGGCGGGGCCCCGTGCGGTACGTACCTGTCCGGCGCTGGGGAACAGCGGTTTGGACACGGCGGGTTGGGGCGCGGTTGCCGCGGCAGCAGAGACAGCCGGTCGATTGAGCATGCCCGGCGCGGTGACGGGGGGCACGTGGGGCATGGGGGGCATGCCGGGCCGATGCCCCACGGGCGGGGGCATACCTGAGGGGTGGGGGAACACACGGACTGAGACACGCCCCACGGCACGCGGGTCGATTCACCGCCACCATGGTTTTACAAGGAGGCGTTCACCCTCGAATTGGGCCCACCGCAGACAGGAACATTCAGGTTCCCAAGCAATATGAAGACTAAGTTCTTTCGACGGACCCATAAAAACTCTATAGCTGGTGACAAAATATTGCAGACAATTCAGGAAACAATATGAACAATGAGACCATCGGGGGCTGTCCTTAGGCCGACCGACACTAATCCCGTATATAAATCCTGAAACATAATTTTCAAGGACTTCCCCTTCCAAATTTGATGACTTTACATGAGAGTGGGAAACCAGATCCGGGCTATCTGGACAGCTGAGAAGGGCTTGGAGGGAACTGTCACAAAAACACTCTGTAAAGTGTTTTTGTGACAGTTCTCTGTAAAAAACGCTATATAAATAAAATTAAACTGATTTGATTGGCCAAAGGGACAGCTCTCACCTGGGGGCATGCCTGGCATCATCGGGGGCATCCCAGGTCCTGGGGGCATCATGCCACCCATTGGCATCATGCTGTTAAAATAATGAAAGCAGTGATGAAAAAATACCGAGACACCAGACTATTGAAACAATCTAGGAAACATTGGGTAGCACTGCTTTGGAATACAGCTTGTTTAATTTTGTGTGAGGTAAGATAGCCTATACTGTCTGCAGTACAGTAACTTGGCGTCATTTTGATTTCAAGACTTTTAATGGCAGGCATAGATTTTTGCCAGTTTGAATGAATGACTTATAGCCAGTGCTTTGTATGTGTGAGTAAGACTTTTCGTGAGGCATTTTGGTACATTGAAAATGTGTTTTTCATGAGATAATTAACAACAGCGACCGTACAGCGTAATAGTCAGGGATCTGCGCTTGGAACTAAGAGGGGTTGCGGGTTCGATTCACACCAAGGGCACTGCCGTCATACCCTTGAGCAAAGGCACTTAACCTGAGCTGCTTTAGTAAATACCCTGCTGTGTAAATAGACTGTATGTGCAAACGCAATCTGTAAACTGCCCTGGACACAGGCATCTCCAATAAAAACCAACAAAAGACAAAAACAAAAACGTAAAATGAAATCTGTGACCGGTTTGATCCGGTTTCAACCCGCTTCCGTGTGTTGCCAGTATGAATGGAGTAAAAAAAGGTGAAAGGTTACCCAGGTGGCATGCCTGGCATCATGGGAGGAACGCCGGGCATCATTGGAGGAACGCCAGGCATCATGGGAGGCATGCCTGCACGGCCAATGGGAAGAAAGAGAGATCACTAGGGCTGCTCGATGCTGTATCGCAATCTTTGTATGCATACTGAGAATAACCGAAACCATGCAGCGTATAGGTGATTTTTTTGTCTTTTTTTTCCCCCCTGTAATCACACGTGATGTAGTAGTAGTAAATAACCACACATCAGAGGCCATGTGAAATGCTTCTGGGGAAAAAAACACCACTGATATCTACTGTGTGCAGTTAAGACAGCCTATCAGCAGCAAGGCCTTACAGCTTCCAATGCATTTTTTTTTTTTATTATTCAATTTTTTATTGAGTTTTCAGACTAAGTAAACAAAAAAAAGAGAACAGCTCCCATGTGATCTAAAAAGCAAATAACATAATCACATGGAAGTTGTGTGACCTTGCTAAGGACTGGCTGTCTTATTTCAAAGATGATGTCCTTGCCTGGAAGCATTTCACATGGCTTCTGACGCTTGGTTGTTCACAACCACATCAGGTGTGATTAAATAAATAAATAAATAAATAAAAAATAAAAATTTTAAAAAGACGACAAAAGATCACCTATACGCCCAATGGCGGCAGCTATTCTTCCTACGCTTAAAAAAATGACAATTCAATATACCGTGCAGCCCTAGAAATCACACACTGGGATACTCTCCACTGTGTTTGGTATTCATTTTCTATTAATTCATTGACTCGTCCACTTCCCCCCACAGAGCCGGCCCCCCTGCAGACTGCCCCGTCTGAGAGCTTCACTCTGCGTTCGGCCCCCTCGCCGCGCTACGTACCCGCGTAGGTGGCGGGGGGCATTCCGTGGGCCCCGTGCACGGGGGGCATGCCCGGCTGGGTCATGGGGGGCATGTAGCCGGTCTGGGGCTGCGCGACGGGCTGCTGGGAGGAAGGGCCGGGCTCCTCGTCCTCCTCGTAGTCATCCGAGTCGTCCTGGTTGTTCTGCTTCCTCTTCTGGCTCTCGGCTTTTTTTCCAGCAAACAAAGGCACGTTACTCCGCTGCTTAGTTCATTTATTAATAGAGTGTGTTACAGTGATTACTTTGCTAACAAGTTGCTATGTTGAAACTACAACGGTTTTCGCGTGCAGGCGGGCTAGTATGGAAACCTGAGTGGTGGATGCCAGAAAGCAACCATTGTTGTAGTTTCAATGTACCGACTTGTTAGCAACTTTTTTTTAAAAGCACATAACAGCTTTGAAATCCACAGTGGTGGTGGTATTAATGGGTGTAATTTATCTTCCAGAACAAAACGTAGAGCTCCCTAAGGCTTACGTTCACCACAGACCTTATTTTCGGCAAAAAACTAAATCCCTTTGGGAAAAATGCACTGGAAATCTGACGGGGAACCCATGGCTCAAAAAAGCGAACTTACTTCCGGGTTTTAGGACTACAAACTGTAACACTCTATTTCCGCTTTGGCTAAACACGTTGCTCAGATAGGTATGGGTAAGGAGGAGTATGTAAAAATGTGATCTTCAAAAGGAAGATCACATCATGGAACCGTCGTGCCTAGGGTCTGTTTCACCAGCGAAGGTCACATGACTGGACAAGTTCTCACCCTCAGACCAACGCTCACCTTGCGTTTTCTGCTCCAGCACTCGCCTCCTCTCTTCCATGTCTTTCTCCGGAATGCCTTCCATGCCGTATATTTCCAGTTCAATGTCCGTCCTTCCCGGGATCGCATTGGGTACCCCGTCTATGGTTTCTTTATGAACCTGCAGGAAGAGCAGAAGTAAAAAAAAAAAAAAAATGAAATACAACACAGCACACTACATACACCCATGAACATACACAATAAAGCATCTGTCTTTAGCAGTAGTGGTCTTAATCAGAATATGAAAGTGATTAATCAGAATATGAGCATTTTAAAGAATCTTCTTTGCATCCATAAAACATCATGACTTCGAATTCAATTGACGGATTTGTATGTAATAAACTCTGTTATAAAAACAACTGTTCATAAATAACACTTTAAATATCACACAAAAATAAAAATAAAAAGCAATAATTTCAACAAAAACTGGAAAATACCAAGCTGAAGGTCAGCATTATTACCTGCATGCAGTGAATTGCTAAACCTGGACCCGTGTACAGTTTTTTATGGCATATATGACACTTGAAATGTTTTGCCTTCTGGTGCTGAATAAGAATCTTTTCATCGTCAAAATCTCTGTTGCAATACCTTGGGTGTTTGGTTAAGGTAAACCTTTTCCGAACTTTAGTACACACAAGACAGCCAACATCCGCGGGCAGGGGAATCCGTGGTGGGTGCAGGTTTTTGTTTTAGCCCAGCACCGTGACACCTGACTATACTTATCAAGGTCTTGGTTGAAGAACACTGCTGTGTAATTAGTTGAATCAGTTGTTGTCGTGCTGGGATAAAACAAAAACCTGCACCCACGCCAGCCTTTTTCACAAAGACTGGAAACACAAAAAATAATAATAATCTGGCTCACGGAACTGGGCACATGGTAATTGGTGGGTATGACCGAAAACACGATACACAGGAAGTAAAACAACGAAACCCCACTTTTTGTCCTTCTATACCTCTCCGCTGGACAAAATAATACATTTAAAGCCATACTAGTGGATCACCTCATAATGTACACATGAACATTACGAGTGTTAGTTACGAAAATAGTCGACTGCAAGAGTTACCTCCCCCATAAATAAATGCATGAATGTTAACCTAGCTAGCTAGGCAGCCAGCTTTAAAAAGTTGTCTAAAAATTCGTAGTAGTAAACTGCTAAGCACAAACAGTGAAACTACAATTCTGATAGACAATCACAACAGCATCCCAAAAGATTAGTCTAATCTGGCGATCAAAAAGTCCCCATTACTGGCTAGCAACCATTTAACACTCCACTATATCGTGTTATTCAAACCGCGTAGTAAGGCGGCCTAGCCTAGATAGCTACTTCCTTATCAACCACATTTTGGGGTTTTAAATGTTCGATTAGCGTTCGCTAGCTAACGTTCAGGTCGTCATAAAAGCAGTCTATGTCAAATGTTACAGCTGAAAAGGATACCAGCACCACGGCTTCATTTGCTTCTTCTTCTTTCGTCCCATGTTTACTCTGTTAATAGGAGAACAGAACCCGCTCTGTACGTAGCTGGATAGCTAACCACTGAATATGGCGTGAAGGCGCGCCTGTTCCTCCGGGGCAGTGAAAAACGAAAACTACAAGAAGTTCAATACGTCGCGCACGCTTAACTGTGTAAAGGCAACGTGGTCACGTGGTTCCATTCAGCGGCCCTTGTTCCGGAAGTAAATGTCCTATTCATTTTCCCCAGACATTTCAGAAACATGCTAGATAATATTGTTTTCAGTCATGAACCGAACCATCCAGCTACGAGATGAATCATGACATTATAAAAATGATTCAGAGCAAAAAAATTTTTGAAAAACGAATAAAAAGGCAAAGGTACAAGACTGTGTACTTTTTAAAAAGAGAATGAACTACATATGCCATAAAGCATTGCGACTAAGGTATTCCTTTCCCCTCACTTTCAATCGGCTTTTATTTATATTATTATATAATATTATTATATTAATATTTTTATACAGTCTATGGCTTCAACCACATTTGCGAAACCTTCGAGTATATAGAACTGGAACTAATGCCAAGTGAGACGTAATCAACATGGAAAAGTCAGCAGCTGTACCACAGTGGCGTCATCATGTTGACAAATGAGCGAATGCTAGTTGGTCAGCGAGCGTTAGCTTTAGCGCTCCATTCAGACTAACAGAAGACCAGCTAACGCAATAACATTTGTGGCAATTTTGCACACACAGAACAAACATGTTTACTTCCCAGACTTCTTCGATCCAGGATTCCTTTGACGTTGAAGACAAGGACACGGATTTTGACAATGAAGAAATTGTGGGCTATAATCAGAAAACACAGCAGTTAAACTGCTATTATTCAATCTATTTCTATCAAAGTACTAGGTAAGTAAATTCATTCTGAATGCCGTAGTTGTTGCTAGCCAAGTTTTTCAAAAGCCTTTGCATTGAAGCCTGCTAACATATATTCATTTTAGATAATCTAGCTAGCTATCTGAGGTCTAAAAACATTCAGTGGTGTTCCTAACGGAATTTTCTGTCAGTGCGTTGTTGGTGACATTATTAGCTTGCTAGCTGTCTTCATGGTGTCTTGCCTAGGGCGCTAATAGCTAGCTAAATTGAATTAAGATAACAACAAATTCCATTGTGTGACGTTTATCTTGTGTGTATAGAGGTTTGCTTATCATTCTGTATTTGTGTTGACAGATAGCTTGCTAGTGCTAGCTAACCTTTCGAGTTAACGTTGGTAACTGGTTGTTGTCTTATCTATCAAATAGCTTTGTATGGCGTCAAAGCTGTCCGTCATGTGAACAGCTATGTAACGTTAGTTATTGTAAAACTCATAGCTAGCCGATTCCCTAAAATACTGGAAAATCCATAAACCACTGGAGTTATAGTGAGCTAACGTTTGTTATTGTCTTTAATTTTGTAATATATAAATGTAGCTATACGTGCTGATGTGTTAGTTGTTTACTCGTCATTTTATGTGGCTGGTGGGATTGTTTACAGTTGCTTTAGGCAGGAGAGTACAGTGATCCCCTTTCCTAAATTTCTCTCTTAATCCTTTGGGTTGTCATCGAGCCGAAGTGGCCGGCAGTCGTAGGGCTATACAGGTCCATTTAGTCGTTACTAACATGCTATGGACACGCTATTGACTGTCTTAGATCAGAGGCAGCCGACGTCCAGTTGGCTAGGAGTCACAGAAGAACTGAGTCCACAACAAGTGAGGATGACTTTAGGTAAAGAAGGTCATGACCGCCGCTGCAATAATTGCAATTATGTGGAACTTGGAAGTCTGTGGAGTGTTGTGCTTTGGTGTGTGGCTAAATGGCAGATAATCGCATCGAATCAAAACGTCTGTCTTGATCATGTGACCCATCACAATTTAAACCGAATCTTGATTCATGATCGCAAGGAATGCGGTTCGTGTGTGGCGTGTGTTCATTTTCATCGGGCTTCAGCGCTGTGTGTCTGCATGCCGCTATCCGTATGAAGACCTACCCATCCCTAAACTATAGCCGCTAACTGCCCCTACAGTCTCTCATTAGTAGACACGAGTTTGCCCTCGGAAGCTGAGCCGGAGTTGCGCTCCTACATTTCCCGGAGGCTGAGCAAGGGGGCGCTGTTGGGCGGAATGGGAAACATCGCCACGGTGGAACTCAGGTAACCATGATGTTTTCGCTGTCAAGTAGACGGTCTCTTGCATCCACAATGTTGTATCGTCCATGGTTTTTCTACAAAGAGGGGGCAGTCATTCCTACATAATAATGCAATATGAACTGATCTCTTGCCATGTGAAGATTTGGATAAAGTGCGTTTGAGAAAACCTCAAAGCTTTCATCCACAATGGTCAAACTCTACAAAATAATGGATTTATTGTACTGTACTGGATGCTCTTATTTTCTTGACATGTTTTAATCTTCTCTTCAGAGTCAATAGAGACATGGTGTGGTCTAACGGGACGGGGTCTGTGGTTTTTTTTCGGGACTTTCAGTGTCCCTGAACAGGCGGTTGGGTGTTACTGCTGCCTGTTGGAGCAGGAGAGGTCACCGGACCAGCCAGAAGGAGAGGGAAATGGGGACTACGTGGTGTGTTTCCTGGGAGGGTCCGAGAAGGGCCTCAACCTATATCCTTTACAGAACCGTTCCAGTCGCTAATCAGAGGTCAGCGATATTTAGCCAATTAGTAGCCTTGACATAACAGACGTCCGCACAGACGAGGCGAGCAGGTGCTGCCATGTGTGTAGCCCGTTCAGTTGGGCTAGTTCGCTAATGAAGCACAGTAAAGGTGTGGAAAAGCAAGCCTGACTGGTAACGCGTTTGCCTGAGGAATCTATGGAAGAGCGAGAGCCGCGGCTTCAAATCCCACCCTCTCAGGCAAACCTCTAACTCGTTCGTTACACATGCGCAGATATTTCCCCGGTAGATGGTAACTTTAGAGCCTTCCTTAAATTCGCTTACCCTTTCTACATTCGGGGGTCCTGGTCCTAAACACCCGAGGGAAACCTCAAATTTGTCGACTTGGGCTAACCAAACCATCCAGCGCCCATGGCAGCAGTCTCCTGCTGACAGAGCCATCTCAAATTACGCGAAGGCTCAGAATGGTTTGTGCAAGGATATCAGAAAAGGCAAAAGGAGTTTTAAAACTTTAGCTTAAGATGCACTTTTACCACAGTTCTGTAGCACACTGCATTTAAAACGTCCACTGCTCTTACAGCACTGTTATTATATTGCTTATATATTTCTGTACTTCTAAGAATGACTGTTTATTGATATGCGCCATTGAATGTACTGTACATGTACCGTTAACGAATTGTACAATATAAAGTAAAGATGATGGTTGTAATTATTACTACTGTAATTCTGGGTGCAGTGTATAATGGATTAACCATTTTGAACACTGTGTTCCTTGACTGAGCACACATTCAGACTGGAGCTGGATAAGTATGTGCAGGGACTACAGAGCAGCCTCAGCCCAGAGGTAAGCACACACTACAACTCACTGCCCTTCGGTGAAAATAGCAGAGCTCTTCCAGCACCCGAGGCCCACAAACATGCAGGTTTAACTCCAGTCCTGGAGGGCCACAGTGTCTGCAGGTTTAACTCCAGTCCTGGCGGGCCACAGTGTCTGCAGGTTTAACTCCAGTCCTGGAGGGCCACAGTGTCTGCAGGTTTAACTCCAGTCCTGGAGGGCCACAGTGTCTGCAGGTTTAACTCCAGTCCTGGAGGGCCACAGTGTCTGCAGGTTTTGGTGTGAAATTTAAAGCCAGCGATTTGCTGAAGACTTCACAACGGCTTGTTTGAAAGGAAACCACAAAACCTACACACGGTGGCCTTCTGGGACTGGAGTTTGAGTGTGCACTGTGCAAGTTTAGGGAAACTGCTTTGTTGTTAGGACAATGCCTTCTTCCCAGGCGTCTTCCCGTAAGTTAGCCGCAAGCATTGAGACTGTGCGCAGGTGCGCTGCTTGTCCTTCTCACAGCGTTGCTGCTGCTTACCTGTGTCTCAGCTGACGAACCTGGAGACGGAGATCAGGCCGTACCTGAGCCGCTGGTACGAGGAGTCCGTCCTGCACATCTACAGAGTGGTGCAGCTGGTCCAGGGGAACATCGGCTACCTGCTCCACGCTGTAAGCGACCTCTGACCCCGACCTCTGACCCCGACCGGTATCTGCTGCACGTCCTGAACCTCGTAGAGACGATGGATCCGCGATCTGTGCACTTCCGGTGTGTCCTGCTGGATAAGCTGCTCTGGATGGGAGCGTCTGACAAATGCCAGTAATCTTAACAGAAGGATGGGAGTTCACCATCCGATTTGTGTGTAGAACATCTATGGACAAAACTGTCTATACATAATAATAATAATAATAATAATAATAATAATAATAATAATAAAAAATTGCGTGTGTGTGTGTAGCTAGCCTTATAGCTATCAGTTTACATTTCAAACATAGCATTGCACAGAGACAGAAGCTCCAACTAAATACAGCTCAGCATTCTTAGTCTGCACAGTATGTATGTGCGTCACCACAGGTGGGGTGGTGTTTACCCACAGTCTAGGTGGGCCTGCTTAGATTTCACTGACAGTGCTTGGCAGTGGCAGGTCCCCACAGGTAACCGTGGAAATTGGGCTAACGTGAGCTTGTGCCATTGTGTTGAAGGCTCTCAGCCACACCCACATGGAAGTGACAGCTGCAGACGAGAGAACCAAGGCTGACGTTGCCAGGTGACGCTTTGCTATATGGGGAGGTGGGGTGGGGTGGGGTGGGGTGGGGGGGGGGGGTGGGGGGGGGGGGGTATAACTGAACTGTTCAGATCTACTTCTACAACCCAATAATTGTGAACTTAAAGGCATACTATGCTGGATTTTTAGCCTTGCTGTGGTCCTGTATTTACAATCCTCCTCCATCCTCATGACCAGACTGTGCTGCTGCAGGTTTATAAGACTGAGCATTAGTATGACCAGGCTGTGCTGCTGCAGGTTTATAAGACTGAGCATTAGTATGACCAGGCTGTGCTGCTGCAGGTTTATAACACTGAGCATCAATATGACCAGGCTGTGCTGCTGTAGGTTTATAAGACTGTGCATTAGTATGACCAGGCTGTGCTGCTGTAGGTTTATAAGACTGTGCATTAGTATGACCAGGCTGTGCTGCTGTAGGTTTATAAGACTGAGCATTAGTATGACCAGGCTGTGCTGCTGCAGGTTCATAAGACTGTGCATTAGTATGACCAGGCTGTGCTGCTGCAGGTTTATAAGACTGAGCATTAGTATGACCAGGCTGTGCTGCTGCAGGTTTATAAGACTGAGCATTAGTATGACCAGGCTGTGCTGCTGCAGGTTTATAACACTGAGCATCAATATGACCAGGCTGTGCTGCTGTAGGTTTATAAGACTGTGCATTAGTATGACCAGGCTGTGCTGCTGTAGGTTTATAAGACTGTGCATTAGTATGACCAGGCTGTGCTGCTGTAGGTTTATAAGACTGAGCATTAGTATGACCAGGCTGTGCTGCTGCAGGTTCATAAGACTGTGCATTAGTATGACCAGGCTGTGCTGCTGCAGGTTTGTAAGACTGAGCATTAGTATGACCAGGCTGTGCTGTTGTGGGTTTATAAGACTGTGCATTAGTATGACCAGGCTGTGCTGCTGCAGGTTTATAAGACTGAGCATCAGTATGACCAGGCTGTGCTGCTGCAGGTTCATAAAGGCCGCCAGTCTGCAGGGCCTGGTTCAGGAGGACACGCCCTCTGCGTCGCTGTGCAAGGCAGTCTCTGAGGACTCTCACTCTGACCTGGTGATGGACTGCTCCTCCACTCCACCCACCCTCACCAACGCAGGTCTGTCTGGCTGTCTGCCTGCCTGCCTGCCTGCCTCCCTCCTTCCCTCCCTCCCTGCCTGCCTGTCTGTCTGTCTGTCTGTCCATGTGTTGTACCCCAGTCTGATCCCCCCTCTGTTACAACACAGGTCTGTCTGTCTGTCTGTCTGTCCATGTGCCGTACCCCATTTTAATCTCCCCCTCTCTCACTGCACAAGTCAATCTGCTTGTCTGTTCGTCTGTCCATGTGTCGTACCTCAGTCTAACCTCCCCCTCTTACAACACAGGTCCGTCTGCCTGTCCTTCTGTCTATATTCCATAACCCAGTCTAAATCTCTCACCACACCTGTCAACAGGCCACTGTCCCACAGTCTAAATCCCTATCCCTCACCAACTCCGGTCAGTCTTACTAGTGTTAACCGACTAAACCTTCCCCGGTTGCTCTACCTGACCAGCGTGCCACAGATCTACCCCCCCCCCCCCAAACACACCGCCGCGAGCTCCCGTCCCTCACTGACCGTCTGACGGCCGCTCTTGCGTCTCCCGCAGTCAGCAACCGTTTCTGTGACGACTGGATCCAGGCTTTCCTCAACGCGGCGGAGAGCTGCAACCCCTTCCTGCTGCGACAGATCCTGGAGAACTTCAAACTCAAGGTGCGCGCGCATCCAGCCTGGGAGAGGGGGAGGGGCCCGCGGGTAGGACCCGGAATTCCACATTCCGAGGGGGGTGGGGGGTGGGGGGTATGTATAACAAGTGTAATTTTAATTCTAATTGTTCCCCACCAAGAAATTTTTTGGGTTTCAGTTTTTAAAGACTTGCCTATACGCAATAGACATTTGTTACAGCAGAACTGCACATGCACGTCACTGCCAATTTTATCTCTCTGAGAAATATGCATGGCATCCTTGAGCAATCTAAACACATTTTATATTCATTATTCAAGGATGCCATGCATATTTCTCAGAGAAATAAAATCGGCAGTGGCGTGCAGTTCTGCTGTAACAAATATCCATTGCGTATTTGAGGTTTTTACGGTCTCTGAAAAAGAGTCAAGTCGTTAAAAACTGAAACCCAAGGGAAGTGCTTGGTGGGGGACTTTGGTAGCCGTGCCGACGGGGAGAGTACAGATTCACGGGGAAGTGAAAACTCTGGAGCTCCACCCACCCGCCCACGCGGCGCCACTTCCAGCGAACGAGCGTGAGAAACGAGCAGAGGAAGGCGACCGTAACGAGGCCGTCTCCGCCCCCCCTTGTCCCGCCCCCCCCCCCCCACTCACCACAGGCCATCCAGGACATGAACAACCTGAAGCGCTTCATCCGGCAGGCGGAGATGAGCCACTACGCGCTGTTCCGCTGCTGCCTGTTCCTGCAGGGCTGCGGGAACGGCGACGTGCTGCTGCAGAACGCCCGCGCCGAGCACAGCGGCCTGCCCGAGGCCTGCGGCATCATCCGCGTGCTGGAGGAGTTCCTGAGCGAGCAGGCGCAGTCTGCTAGCGCCGCCGCCGCCGCCACCGTCGTCGCGCGCTGACTCCTCCGGGCCAGCAGGGCGGCGACAGTCACCGCAGACCAGCCCTCGCTCCTTACACACACACACTTCAGCTGCACGTCCCACAGATCGAGAGCACCCATCATCAGGATTATCACCTGTATCTGCTCCGTCATCTCCTAACCAGGTGAACTGGCTCCAGAGAATAAGATGTTGGTTCTCAAATGTGGAGCAAAGCTAATTTTATTTTTTTTTAATGACTAAAAGTACTAACTTAATGAAATTAAGTCAGAACTTCCTTTGGAGAGGACCAACTGAAGACTAGTCCGGGAGACTTAAATTTAGACTTTTCTGAGCCTTTTTTTAACTGCCTCATCCTGCTTAGTAGAGTAACGTGCAAAAATCATATCTGTAAATACCTGTGCTCTGTCTGGTGCCCATTAACTCTGGTGTAAATCTGACCTCTCAACATTTTCATGTCTGCTAAATCGAACAAGACCATAAATTTTTATATATAGTCCCTCTGACTTCTGTAACTTTTGTGTGTGGTCCTGTAAGGTCCTAGGATTTGTAAGCTGAGGTACAGTATAATGTTACAAGCATGAAGTATCTGGGTGACTTTTAAAAGTACCCCCCCCCCCCCATTTTCTCCCCATTCCAAACTTTCTCCCCAGTTTGGAACAGCTAGTCATTCCCACACTGTGATTCTCACTGCAATCTCCACAGTCGATTTTACAGACGAGCATGTTCTCTCCTCCAAAGCGCCTCACAGCTGCTTCTTTCTCATGTTTAAAAAAGTTGGCTCACACAGACACACGTCAAAGGAAGACATTTTGTGCAGCCCAGCAGTACCCATTTGGACCAGTAGGGGGCAAGGAGACGGTGAAATCACCACTGGCATTTGTCTTGGCATAACACTTAAAATTCAACAGAAGGTTGATCAAGATCCTTAAGACATTTTTCTTCCGCAGCATTTCAAATAAACACCGTGCACTACAGGCATATGACGGTCAGGCGTATGACAGGTTAATCCTGTCCTGAAATGTATTGTCATTGCTCTGAAGCTACGCCTCATTGAGTAGTAGGCATTTTGACTATTTAAAAAAAAAAAAAAAGAAGTACATTATTGCCATCATTGGCAGAAGGTTTTTGTGTGTTGTTATTAAAGTAGTATAGTGGATGTTAAATGAAGTATGTGGTTTACAGTAATTATTTACAGTGTATACTTTTTCCCCAACCCTGCATCATTGGAGAACTACATCATATGCCTCCATATAGTGATGCTCAATACATCTGCGTGAGTTATATTTTCATACCCAGATTCGTCTACGCTTCAGATTGTCTTGTGAAAGCAGCATGTAAAATGAAATATGAAAGCGAGTGTACTGTGAAGCGAAGGACTGCAGTCTGATAGATTACAAAGGGGAGGTGGAGCTGCTTGCTCAACTCTCACGGTTTCCTTACGGTGAAGAACACTACTGTCTTTGAAATGTATTTCAAATTTGTGACATCATTCCGGTGTGATTCATTGCTAACATTGTGACTAAAGTAGTCTTGTAAAAGGAGAGAAATAAACCTCAAAACGATGAATACTTCTGGGCTTTGATTTTGGACTTTATCGGTTGTCAGAGATATCATATCATTACTGCTTAACAAGGGTTTCCCTTTCTCTCTCTCTCTCTCTTTCCTCCTCCCCTTCTACATCACTCTCTATGTCCCCCCCTCATCTTTTCCTCCCTTGTCGCCTCCCAGTTTCCTTCCCATGCTAACTCCACTTCATTGCCTCGTTGGGACAATTGAACAATCTTAATGTGGTGGAAGTGAATAAAAAAGCAGTAAGAAATAGCTTCCGCGGAGAGTGTGTGTTTATTGCAGTGCATTACCACTAAAAAAATAAAAAAAATAAATAATAATAATTTTTCGGCATTCACATGCAAATATGTTCCAAATATTATCTGGTAGAATGTTACTGTACAACAGTGTCCTCCAAAATATGGTGTGTGTGCCAGTTCCAGAGCATACAGGATAAGATAGCCGGGGCCTTATTTTACGACAGTAGAACAGCACTGGAAGAACTTAGATTTCAGTACCTAACCTACAAAGCATTATAGAGTAGTTTTATGCCATTCATTTCCCCATGGACCAGTGGACAAGTACGAAGGTATCAGTGGTCTAACAATAAATTTACATTTAAAAAAGTAAAAACAGAAATGTTCATATTTGAATGAGCGCACATGTGATTTCATTAATCTATGGGCCTGCACACCTGAGCACAGCCAATATCAGCACAGCAGCTAGGCAGCTGCAGATACACACTACGATATGAATGCCTGTGCTCAGAATAAAGTCATCACACCCACAGGCCCCCAGGTTTCGGAAGCGCTCGGAGGTGGAGGTTTCTCAGGGTTCCCATGCTTTTTCTGTCTTCCAAGACATTATTTTCCAGGATGTTTTCCAGACATCTATATTTGTGATCGCGGGGATGGAGAGATTGTGATTGCAGACTGGGAGTTTGGGGGGGGGGGGGGGTTGTAATTATGGGCCAGTGGTGGTGGGCGAGATTGTGGTTGCATACTTTAACCTTTAAGCTGGTTAACTTTTAACATTACACTAAAAAAAAAAAAAATTTCCCAAACAACTAATTGTCTCATTTTCCATGACCGGAAAACTGCATCAAAAAATTCCCGGTTTTCCAGCTGCCGTGGGAACCCTGTTTCAGCTGTTCGCCCGTAACCTCAGGACTGCGGAGATCCCCGATTGGTTGCAGGCCCCACGGCTCCGGCAGACCTGTGGTAACCCTGGTAACGGTTCGGGGGTCAGCTACCCCTCCGCAGCAGGTGTCATCCATCCCACCGTCCCGCGTTGGAAACTGGCCTCCTCACCCTCCGGGACGCCCCCGCCGTCAGGCAGCCAGGCCTGTTCCGATTGGGTCCCTGGAATGAGCACATCCGGTCACCAATTTCTGAATGGCCCCATGGAACACAGGCAGGGAGACCCACATACTGTACGGTACACCTGACAGTTAAAATCCTGTCACTAGTTTAAATGCTGTTCAAATTTGAAAGCCCTTGGAATTTTACACTAAGTGTGTTACTAACCAAAATGTAACAACCATACTACTGTAAATAAAAAATTTTTTCTGAATATTGGTGAAATATCTTTATCTGCAGGAATTTTACTGGTGTCTCTAAAGGATTACAGTATTTAAGGTGAAGTATCTCTTCCAGGTCTGGGTGCACAATGTCGCAGGGGACAGGCTGGTTCAGAACATGGAGAGATGAGCGAGTGGATTTAAGTCAGCCATTTTAAAAATGCGGCAAATTGGCATTGAAAATATAGCCAATTTAACTTTTTTTTTTTTCTTCCAAACTCAGTATTCACAAAGTGTGATGTGCAGATTAATGAGAATAATACTGCACTGGATGCACGACAGATAAGAAATGCATTTACTACAAGAAAACAAACAGTCTCTTTCTCAAATCGAAAGGACTATCTGCACGTAGCCTAAAGACACCATGGATGTTCACGACAAGCACAAACTGATTCCCAGCCTTACCGATACTCCTTTCCGACAGCCTTCTCAGCAAAGAACTTGGTACATCATAGATGCTCTCCTCGATTACTCTGTACCCTTGAAAGGAAGAAAAAAAACAAATATTGCAAACAAACCTTTTAAGAACGGCTATGTTAGCTAGGATATGTCGAAGCTGGAGTTGAAATTGCACATGTTGTATTTTCTTTGCCAAAACATGTTTAATGCCACTTAAATTAGATTTTTACACAAAACAATGCAAAAATTTTTTAAAAAATACAATCCATTTCTGAATTTGTTAAATTGTCATGCATTCGAGAGATGATGTTTGGTTGTAAGAAGTGTGAGATTATCAGGTTTGGGTGAAAAAGTATGATCATCAGGTTTGGTCAAGAAAGAATAATGCAGGGTCTAAACGTGTGAGGTTTGAGTTACCCCACCTGGGTGTGTGTGTGTGCGCGTGTGAGAGAGTGTGTGTGCGTATGTGTGTGTGTGTGTGTGTGTGTGTGTGTGTGTGTGAGAGAGAGGTGTGTGTGTGTGTATGTGTGTGTGCATACGTGCATGTGTGTGAGAGAGAGGTGTGTGTGTGTGTGTGCGTGTGAGAGGTGTGTTATCTCAACTGGGTGTGTGTGCGCGTGTGTGAGGTGTGTTGTCTCACCTGGGTGTGTGTGTGCCTGTGTGAGAGGTGTGTGTGTGTGTGTGTGTGTGTGTGTGTGAGAAATGTGTGTGTGTGTGTGTGTGTGTGAGTGTGGTGTGTGTGTGTGTGTGTGAGAGAGGTGTGTGTGTGTGTGTGTGCACACGTGCATGTGTGTGAGAGAGAGTGTGTGTGTGTGTGTGTGTGTGTGTGTGGGAGGTGTGTTCTCTCACCTGGGTGCGGGTCCTCAGTGACCCTCATGTTGCTCAGTGGGACGTCGTATATGCCCTCTTCCTCCTGAAGCAGGCGCACCCCTGTGGGGAAGGGTGCAGCGTCAGCAAATACAGTTCATATTCCCAATCTCATTCCACATGGCACTTCAGGGCCTCCATAGAAAATAAAAACTGAGGTTAGTAAAAAAAAATTTTTTATGTGGTTCAGCAAAGGTGTTTCTGGATACTCATTGGTCGATGTGAATTCCTTCTTTGAGGCCCAATCACTGCGAGACGGAGGTCTGTGAGGAGGCGGTAACACTCACTTGTCCTGCATGGCAGTACGTCATAGTCGTCCTCTTCGGCATCCTCCTCTTCCTCGTCCGGCGGCCCCTGGCTGGATCTCCAGAGGCCGCTGTCGAAGGCTGCAGCTGAAACTGAAGGTAAGACCATGAGTAAAAAAGGAAAGGGTAAAAAAAGGAAAAGAGGCTCCAGAAGCCTGACTGTGCTAAAAGTGCTTTTTACCTCCTCAAGAAATTACGTCAACCGAAAATGGAGAAATTAAAAAGTGACACGGCTGGCAGCTTCGCTATTTTAGGATGTGATCAGAGGGAATTCACCCAAGCTTTAACCCCCCTCCCCCCTTTAAAAAAAATAAAATCCAGCCAAAAGCAACGGCTTTTCATCGCAGACTAACCAAAACGGACTAAACGATGAAGCAAAAAATCACAGGACAAGTAAGAAGTGAGCGGTGATGCTAAATAAATAAAAGAGTCTCAGTAATTACAGCCCTGATGCAACAGGGCTCAACATGCACACTCGTCTAAAAAAATATTTTGAAAAATGTAAAACAATTTTGTGTGCAGCTGCGATTTCATGGTTTCAACATTATCGTTTCGCCGCAACACACTGCAGACAAAATGCATGCCTTAATGCAGAGGCTACCACACTACATACATTACAAGAAGACACTAATACGTTCCAGAGACATTCACCAGCTTTACTGCCCTATTTTTAAAAAATACAGGAAACCGCAAAATGGTGACTGAGGAGAAAGCAAACAAAACTAAACCAATAGAGACATTCAGCAGAATGAGCAGAGAGAGAGAGAGAGAGAGAGAGAGAGAGAGAGAGAGAGAGAGAGAGAGAGAGAGAGAGAGAGAGAGAGAGACGCTCTGCCCTGACTGACCGAGTGAAGCAGGATTTGAAGTGGCGGTTGGGGGTGTGGCTGGACAGCGGGGGTGAAGGGTCAGGGTCGTCCCGTTCCATGGTTCGGAGGCAGAGCGGAGACGCCCTCTGTCCAACTCCCGCCTCTCGCCCCCCGACGGGATGCTGCCCCGCCCACTCGGCCTCAGCTCCGCCTCCTCCTGCCTGTGGCAAGCCCCGCCCCCCACAGAGAGACGCGGGAGATTAGCCAAAGCTTCTAAACGCCTGCCTCACTGTACCTCTGCACACAAATACAGCCACAGTGTTACACAGAGGAACACATGACCCCCCCCCCCCCCCCCCCCCCCCCCACCCCTAAACCAAACCCCCTACAGCTGCCTCCAGTCACACCCCTACGAAAGTGCACAACATCTTACATACTGAAAAACCACCTGTTCCTCTCAGTAGCACACAAGTGCAGGTTTAGACATGGGTACCTCTGGAGAACACTCATCATGAACAATAACGAATCCCACAGTATTGCTTAAAATAGTTAAAATTGGAAAAAAAAATATTTGGGCACCTGAAATCCAGTAATACAACCTATCGGTGATCCCAATTAGCCCAGATCAATGACAAGGCTGCATATTTGGCCAAACTCATTGGGAAACTGAGTAACCAACAGAGCTTGTGAAGGACTGTCAGAATTTACGTTAAATGTTTAACGATTGGTGTCACATAAGCACACAATGTAAAATAAGGTTTCATGTCTTTGTGTAGTTCAGCACCTGTTCTCCTGCACACAGCCCTCGTATGTAACCCTGTCCATGTTTTTCAGTGACGTATGCATCTTTGTGGGGGCAGGGGCGGAGGGGATTGGACGAGGAGGGGGGGGGGGCTCTTACCAGATGCAGGCAGGATTGGGGTGCCTGTGTCCAGGGGACTGCATGGCCCTCCACAGGAGGCCAACCCATGTCTTCCTGAGGTCTGCCGTGTCTGCTGCCTGGCTCCACAGCCAGGGGGCGACAGAGAGCCGTGAAAAACAAACACCTCTCCAGCAATGACCAGATAAAACAGGCTTCACCCTACCCATAAAGGGGCGAGGCTACCCCATGGGCTGTCAATCACCATCTCGTCTGGACTAATCAAGAGACTTTGCTCCCTCTCAAAACAATATGATATAAACACAGGTCAGATAAGCCAATAGCATTGGCATCACTTGATACTGTAATTGCGGCTGTTTATGGGTTCATTAAGCTTCAACCTTCCACTGCTAATCCAGAGTCCAGGTATCTGTTGTCCTGGATACCAAGGCCACAACAGAAAAACAATTCTTGGGTGTACAGAGCTTATTTAAACTGGCTAAGGGCAAGAGCCATTCGAATGGTCACCCACGTTACGTGTTAGAGTTAGAGTGGCTATCTCCTATCACAGGGCACAGTTGAACGGCAGCATCGCACACTTTTACTGAGGATCGCTCACCAGCAGTTTCTTTTTCCCGTTGTTCATACTGATCTCAAAAGCGTAGCGTTTTCCCTCCGCCTTCTGGACTTCACGCACGGACTGCACCTGGTCAAGCACACGAGCGGAGACACACAGGTGCTGAGGACGTCACAGCCTCTCAGCTGCTACTACTATTATTATTATTTATTATTTTATTCAGCCTTTATAGTCACATTGAGATTGACAAATTTTTTTTTTTTTTTTTTGCAAGTGAGCCCTGGAGCCTGCATGTCTTTCGGACTGCGGGAGGAAACCCGAGTAAACCCTAAAGGAAACCCACGCAAAGAGGATCCAGAACTCAAACCCAGAAGACCAAAACCAAGACACAGGCTAGAGACCTCGTCTTCCAGCAAAGGGACAAGCCGTTATTTTTTCTTCCGATGAGCAGAAAAGAAAAAATTAGCCAGCCTGGTTAATTAGAGACCCCGCCTCCACAACACTACTCTCCATGGCATCCATTTTGAAAATCAGCCACACCTACAGATGAAGAAATAACTCTCCATGGATCACTGAACTCTCACCATACATCCCATGGCTTACCTGAGTGGGGAAGAGGTGATATCTTTTGAGAGGGCTGAGGTATAAATTCAACTAAGATTTTGATAGCGATTTAATATGGAAATCAGACACACTATAGCTCCAGACTCTAGCTAATGTAATGTAGCTAATGTGTTGTGAGGGTTCTGGCGCAAAATGGCTGCCGTGCATCACCCAGGTGGGTGCTACACATTGGTGGTGGGTGAGGTGAATTCCCACTCATCACTGTAAAGCACTTCGAGTGTTCAGAAAAAGTGCTATATAAAAGCAATGATTTATTAATTCATTCATTCATTCAGACTCACCATCCATATGTAATATTGTCCTTTCAGTTGTAACTGTAAAAGCAAAACAAAATGGTGGTCTTACTGAGAAGCAACACCACGTGCAACTTTGTTCTTTGTAAATTCACAATTTCTAAATAAAATGATAATCAATATTTAGGTGATATAAAATGTATGCGGTTATATCACTTTTTTAAAGAAAATACAGACATTAACATGCACTCTCAGAAAAAGGGTTCTTCAGCTCTCCAGTCTCCAAAGGGGAACACCTTTAACTTCTTTATGGAACCCTCTGTGGTATGTGTGAAAAGTGCAAAAGCTCACAGACTGAACAATTTTGCGTGACAAAGAACACAGAACTAGACAGGGTTCCTCTGTGAAGACCCTGATGAGCCTTTTGGAACCCTTTCTTCTGAGAGCAATTTTTAATTTCCAAATATTCACACCATTAATGACATCTCGGGAGCCTTCCCAGCAACACGTACTTACAGAACTTCCTGCTTTCTGAGTGTAGAAACACAGCACTGAGTTTTGCAGCCTGAACCAATAGCTCACCCATTTCAGCTTCTGAAACAAATCACAATAGAGTCCTTTCACGCGTACTGTATGGCATTTTAAAAGCACCTGAAACTACAATACAGGTAGAAGTTCACACACACAGGAGAAGTGCTGAGCACTGGTACTGCATTTATTTCAAACAATAAACGAAAGTAGATTAGGGAACATTTTGGAGCACGCAAACCACACAAAAAATGTCCACTTTGCAGATAATTAAGTCGGATCCTGGATCACAAACAACGCAGATACAGAAATATCAAAGTACAAAGGATCCTGTGAGTTTGTAAACAGAGAACAGAGTGGCTATCCTATCTTTTCAATCATGGAAATCAATATACCAATAGCATATATGAGCCTATGTGACATGTACTACAACTGTACTACGACTGATACATGTTAAAAGGGATTGAATATTTTGGAAAAATAATCCAGTAATATTTGCTAATCACCCACAGTGATTTCTAACAGTACGATATCACAGTGATTTCTAATGGTGCAATATCACTCACAGTGATTTCTAACAGTACGATATCACCAACAGTGATTTCTAACAGTGCTGTATCACTAAGTGATTTCTAATGGTGCAATATCACTCACAGTGATTTCTAACAGTACGATATCACCAACAGTGATTTCTAACAGTGCAATATCACTCACAGTAATTTCTAACAGTGAAATACCACCAACAGTGATTTCTAACAGTGATGTATCACTCAGTGATTTCGAACAGTGCGATATCACTCACAGTGATTTCTAACAGTGCTGTATCACTCACAGTGATTTCTAACAGTGCGATATCACTCACAGTGATTTCTAACAGTGCTGTATCACTCAGTGATTTCTAACAGTGCTGTATCACTCACAGTGATTTTTAATGGTACAGTTTGGCACATAAAGGGTGTGTACGTACACACACACACACACACACGTGAACATGAACAGTGAATGCTTTTAACAGCTGCCATGACATAACAGGGATGTGAGAGACTTTGTGGTGTCTGGTTCCTGCACACATTCACACAGAGGCACAAATGTCTTTTGTGTCTGTGTGTGAATGTGTGCAGGAACCAGACACCACCAAGTGTCTGGTTCCTGTCTTAGCTCATATTCAGAAGGATGACATATAAAATCGCAGCTGGGGCTGTTTTGTTCCGTTTTAAAGCTACATAAATGAGTGAAATGCCACAAAAAATCTTACCAAGATAATATACCAAGTAAAAGAAACCACGAATAAGGAAAACAAAACAATGATCTTACTGAGAAGCAACACCACGTTCAGGTTTGTTATTTATAAATTCTCAATTTCTAAATAAAATGATAATCAATATTTAGGTGATATAAAATGTGTGTGGTTATATCACTTCAGTAATGTGACATGTTTATAAGTAAAATCAATATATTAACAGACATGACAATTAACATTTTGGGTGCAATTAAAGAAAGCATACGAACAACCAATAAAAATAAACAACGAGGTTTTTGGTTGACAAAGCAATCTGAACAGTACCATATTTAAACCCTAAACATAAAGTCAAAGTTTTATGTTGTTAAATCATGCCATTACAATTTAATTTAGTAGACACTGTATAATAAAAAGATAAAGTTATTTAGCACCAACAATAACAAACAGTGAATAAACATGTATTTTTTTAAGCAAATTACTGTCATTTTGGGAAACTGATTGTTAGGCTGAGTCCTTTGATGTAATGTTACACAATTTAAAGTGCTCTTCGATATGGACATGAATTTATGACTTAAGGAGAAATTGATTATTGAGAGAACTCACCATTCTCTTTTTCAAAAAGCTCTCGAACACCAGATGGTCCTCGTCCGTCGACATTCTCTCCGCATCTGCGTCCCGCGACGTCCGTTCCTCGCGAGGGCGTTTCTGGCGAGGAATAATTTCAGGGCACCCCACTTCCTCTTTCCAACGGGATTTTTAAAAAAAAAAAACTCTGCTCGCTGAGACCAGAATCCAGTGGGAGCCGCGACTTCTGCATTCTACGATGCCACAAAGGGAGCCTGTTTCTCAGCGCAAGGGAAGCGCGCGAATGCACGTATGACTGCTCTTCTCGAGGGGGAAACCCATCCTCCTCCGGTCGGCTCAGGGTGGCGACTGGTGACCAACATTTCAGTTTTATAATGAGTCATGGTAGATTACGCTTGCTTCATTGTTCCTGTGAATAAGTGATACCAAGCACACGACACACTCCCATCACCAACACACACCTCACACTACACACTCACATCACCAACACACACCTTACACTACACACTCCCATCACCAACACACACCTCACACTACACACTCACATCACCAACACACACCTCACACTACACACTCACATCACCAACACACACCTCACACTACACACTCCCATCACCAACACACACCTTACACTACACACTCCCATCACCAACACACACCTTACACAACACACTCACATCACCAACACACACCACACATTAAAAAAAACTCCCATTATAAACACACACCTCTCATAAAACACTCCCCAGGAGGCAAAGTTTCAGCACACAGGTATTTATTGTAAATGTAGGAAAAAGTTAAATGGCACAAAACAGTCTTTGGGGGGGGGGGGGGGGGGGGGGGGTGTGTGCATTGAAAGAGCAGTACAGGATAGCAGACCTATTATTGATGGGCGTTATGTATTCAACATAGTGATCTAAATATTAAGGGAAAAGAAAACAAGACAAAAATAAATAAATAGCGATACCGGGAAACGTTAGCGGGATGAGAAAGGAAACGGAACGCGGCGAAGCGTGCGGGCGCAGCCTTGCAAACGAACGGACCGTGCCACCCCCGGGGTCTGGCGACGCCGGACGGGCGAAGGGGTCCCGGGGCACCACGCCCACAAGACGGGAAGGGGGAGGGGCAGAAATAGGCCCCTCCCACAGGCGCAGGGACAGGAGAAACCGAACAGGACAAGGCTTTTTAGGAGCTGGGCACAGTCAGGCCCCAAACCGTAAAAGGCAATTATTAATAACAGGAATAATAAAAAACTATATCACTATATTTATATATATATATAACTGTCTATATCAGTAATAATGGCAGTTGGAAATGAAAATGTAGGGTTGTGTCATCATGCAATACAAACAAGTGAAAAAAAATAAATATAGCATAACATGCGCAAAAAAAAATACACTTCCAAAATAAAGCAAGGATTTCAGTAATAATTCTCCCATTATACAGTAGCTTATAAACCTTTATTCAGCTTGTTCCTTATCAGTGTTTCGAGGGGAAATTAGAAGAACGATATCCTACCATTATATACATCTATTTACATGGCACTCTGTCCCTTCTTGCTAGAAAATGCTTTCTCTATGCCCGTGTAAACCAGCTTACACTTTGCTGAGAACATACACCGTTAAAAACAACCGTGGCAAAGAACTGGCTGCATCTTCAACCTATAGCACCAAGGGTGGGGGGGTGGGGGGGGAGGGAGGGGGGTGTCTTCAACAAAAATCGATTTCAAATTCAATGAGGGGTAAAAAAGAAAACATCAGCAAGACTAATAAATAAACATTACATTTTTTAAATGACCTGTTCTTTTTGTTCTGCCATGATGTGGATGAAGGTTGATTTTTTTTTTGGGGGGGGGGGGGGGGGGGGGGGGGGTGGAGGATCATCGCGGTTTGAGGAGTGCTCTGTACATGGCAAACCCCAAAACAGCAAACACTGTGGCACCAACGCTGGCCCGAAGCCAGAAGCCAGAACTCTTCGTGTCACCCTGGGTCACGTGTCTGTGGGGGAGAGAGAGGGGGGGGGGGGGGGGGGGGGGGAGAGGGGGGGGGGGGGGGGGGGGGGGGGGGGGAGAGAGAGTTTACCTTCGTATAGCATTGAAGGACTGCTCTATACAAACCTACAGTCTGACTAAAGGTTAGTGAGTCAATACTTAGTAATAACTAGTAAAACTAGTAAGAACAAGTTAACTAACTAATGAAGAGAAAAAGCAACATTACAATATTATTATAAAACACAAGTCAGTGACAGATGGGGTCAATAACAATTGAATTCAAATAAATTGAAATTCAATATTATAGCCATTTTTAAATTGAATTCCAATTAATTTCTTTAATTCACCAAGTTGAAATTGAACCGATTCCAATCCTGGCGACAGTCCATCGTTCATACTTATTATTTTTTAGTCCAGCACTGAAACATATAAGTGCATAAACTTCAAAAAGATTGCACTGATTAAAGTAGGACAAATTCCACACAAAGTGACAACATATAGATGGCACACACACACACACACACACACACACACTAGATTTTCATTAACAAAGCCCAGTAAGGCTACAATGTGGAAAAAACATGGATGTGGATGAAGGGGGGGGGTTCGGGGACAACAAGGGGGTGGGGGGGGGGGGGGGTTAATCTGTGAAAGAAGCCAATGTGACCCTGGCGGTGTATTCAGGCACTAGGCAATAATAGCTACCATTGGTCAAAACATTTGGCGGAATGTTTAAGTCCCTTTAAGTCCCTCTATACAGCAAACAGGCAGTCAAACTCTTGATATGAAAAGAAAACTCCAAAACAAAGCCAGTACCCCAACACCATCCTCAGTCCCTACTCCTCCACCTTTACTCCGATACCCCAAAACCACCCCCCACCACCACCCCCCACTAATCTACCCGCACCCACTCTCCTCCACATTACATCCTAAACCCACTCTAGTCAACCGTAGATACCAGCAGTAGTCTCCACCACCTACTCCTCCACCCCCACACCACCCTGTCCTTCCCTCCACCCAGATCTACTGCATCCCTGGACACCTCCCTCTCCCTCCGCCCGCGGCAGGTGGCTTTACCTGTGCGTAGAGGGGCGTGCGGAAGACTCCATGTAGGCGGACTCCTCAACGCGGCTGACCGCGTGAACCTGGTGGGTCAGGCTGGACTCCGCGTCCGCCAACAGAAAGGCGCCAAGCTCGGCAACACGGGGACGCAACCTTGAGCACACACCGCACACAGCGTGCAGGTTCAACAACCACAACCGCGTGCCACACAGGCCCCACAACGCCACCTGTACCAGCCCCACGCTCATGCCACACACACACACACACACACACACACACACACACACACCGCACTGCAGCCAAAGGAACGGTGAACCCCCCCCCCCCCCCCCCCACCCCGACACTGTGACTAAAAATCACCAAATCATCAAAGCCCATTGAAACACCCCCCCATTAAAACATAAGAATTCACTCCTCCCCCCCCCCAATATTTTTTTTAATATATATTATTTTATTGCCTATAAATATTAAGTAATATTTTGAAATACTATTCATGAATAGTGCCCATGGGCTCAGACAGTACGGTGTGTGTGTGTGTGTGTGTGTTAGGCCACGCCCACTCCGTCCCAACAAATGTCACAGGAGTGAGGAGGCCCCACAGTTAGTGCGAGAAACGCGTTAGACGCCAGACCGCGTTAGGCCCACACATGCCCAAGGTCACCTGTCAGAGGCCCAAGGTCACCTTTGCGAGGCTCAAGGTCACCTTTCAGAGGCCCAAGGACGTCCTGCATCTCACCCCCGCTAGCTTTCAGGTGAGCTTCACCGTGACAACGGGCTAACAATGTGGTACAATGTACTACAAGAAAGGAGAAGCAGACTTTCGCCCAAACGCAGTAAGAAATTATGGGATATTCACAAGATGAAAGGACTCCAAACAGACTCAAGAGACGCTCAGGGAAAGATTTCAGCCAGAATTTCCCATTACCCTCACAGCTCATTACCCGAATCCCAAAATTCACCGAAAACCCCGTTTCCCACGACCCAGAAGAGACGTCACCCTGGACAGGTGTGGAAATCCCCCAAGGCCCATCTCAGTTCCCACGAAACTACACCATCGGATCACAGCCCATCCAGGCTTCTTTCTGACAGAGAGAAGCGCACTGGCACACAGAAAAACAAGCTGAAGCAAACTGACTCCAGTCAATGAAAACCGCACCCTCCTCTCTCCAACTCTCCCACACCCACACACAAGCACACACATGCGCACACACATGCACACACACACGCACACACACACACACCCACACTGAGAGTTGTACTTTCCATAGCTCTAGTCTAAACAAAATGCTTTGACAGGATGACCAAAGATGGCGTCTCAGGGAGGACTTGGAAGGATTGAGAAAAGCCCCTTAAAAACACTGTGACCCAACGCTGTGACCCAACACAGACCCAACACTGTGACCCAATGCTGTGACCCAACACAGACCCAACACTGAGACTCAACGCTGTGACCCAACACAGACCCAACACAGTGACCCAATGCTGAGACCCACCACTGAGAACCAGCACTTTGACCCAACACTGTGACTGATCACAGTGACCCAACACTGAGAACCAACATTGAGACCCAATGCTGAAAACCACCACTGAGACCCAACTCTGACAACCAGCAGTGAGACCCAACACTTTGACTGAACACACTGACCCAACACCATGACCCAACACCGAGACGGCCAGGCAGAAGCAGTGTTACGGGGACACACCGGACGCCGGCGGTTAAAAGGAGGTGAACAGGTGCAGGAGGAAGAGAAAGAGAGCGAGCCAAACACAAGAAAATGAACACCTATGGGGAAGAAATAACAGAACACACAAAGGAGCAACATATTACAGACAGAACTGAGCTAATGAATAACTCACACACACACGCGGGCAATCGCACGCGCGCACACACACACCGGCTTACCAAGAGGGACTTTCTTTGGGAAAAGATTCAGCAGTGTCACTGATATGCAAAGATATACCAGTACGTGTCACTCATATGTAAAGAAGGCAAAGCTGCTGTCTTTACAACCGGAGACACGTTTAGACAAAATTACGAAAACAATATGGGAGGTAGATTCTGGAGGGTTTTTTTTTTTTTCTTCCTTCCTTTTTTTTTTTTTTTTTTTTTTTTACTTTTCTGTGAGGATCATCATGAATATAAATAGGCCGAAAACATCACAGAAAACAATTGTGATATTCTTCAAAAATGAGGAAGCTCTTCATTTAAAAGCTGCACGCTCCCCCCCAAAAGGTGAACCACCATCGGCTTGACCGCAGTGATGATTAACAAAACAGTGGGAAACAATCTACATTTAAAAGCATACTACGCAGGATTCTTTTCTTGAAAAATATTTTTTAAAACCATGTTCAGTCCCATCTATGCTGCACTGGCAATCTCTGTCTCTGCTCACGTTTTCCAAAAACCACGAGGCAGGGCTCGTTCAAAACCAACCGTGACTTTTCCTCGGTTGTGACTGCCTAAGTTTTGAAAAGCCACGTGGAGTTCTGTTTTCAGGAGGCCTAATGTGACCTCTGGCTATCCAGCTGGGTATGTTAGGTAGCTACATGGCCTAAGTCAGGTACTTGAAGTAAGTAGGGGGGGTTGAAGACAGAGGTGACTTCTTTGATTGTAAACACAGGACCACAGCAAGGCAAAAAAATCCTGCATAGTATGCCTTTAAGTTCCTAAAAAAATTTTAGGGATAGTTAAAACTGAATTTAATGTTATACATTCACTTTCTTACCTCCAGAAATGTCTTTTGACCCATAAAATGACAGCTCCTCATGGCATATTTTTTCCAAGACCTCATTTCCAAAATAAAAGTTTGAACAAGGAACTAACGTTCAGCTTTAAATTTCAAAAAACATTTCTAGAGGTAAGAAAATGAAAGCATGACATCAATTTCAGTTTTTTTAGTTTAGTTTTCTATTTTTAAGTTAAAAGGTGTTTTAAGTGTTTTTAAGTGTTATACAATGTTTCCAATTAACAGAAAAACTAGACTGGAAAGAAACACAAATTTACGGGGTGGTTAATTTAATTTCAAAAAATTATTTCATGTTTACATTTCTCCTCAACCAAACCAATCCCACAGCTGTTAGTTCAGAGCTATACACTGCATATCCTCATTTTTTCCTGAAGCTGCTTTATTTAACAATAAATTAAACTAAGTTTATAAAATGTATTACAGACCATATTTACTCAAATCCAAGCCTTTTTGCCAAAAGGGGGGTTACCAGGATTTTTGTCATAGGGTGGGGCCTGGGGGTAGGGTCACAGACTCAGTAGGGGGAGGGCCACACTATCTCCAACAGTGATATTAGCCAATTGTAACAAGCTATTTTTTGTGGGAAAAACAGGGGCGGCAGCTAGGGTGGCCAATCAAATTCCAAAGGTTGCCAGTGCCACTCCAGCCACCCCACTGAACATGCCCCTGCACACATGAACACAAGAGGCTTAACTCTCAAACGCATTTCTGGATGATTTATCCATTTTCACCAAAATTACAACATAATCAAAGAACTTTCAACGAATGAAGAATACAGTTTCAAAATTTCAAGATTTCAAGAACAACTGTAGATAATATAAATAGTTCTACTCCTTTTTCCCAAATTTTAAACTTCACACTTCGCTAGAGCAGTGGAGGTCAGGGCTCCGCCAGGGTTCAACAAGCTTCAGAGCTTGCCAGAAAGTTCCGTCATGCAAAAGCTTCTCCAATAAAGGCCATTGGTTAATTTTTTTCTTTTTTCTTTTTTTTTTTTGGACTTACAACAGAGAGAAATAAAATGGCCATGGTCCAATCTAGTATATGTGTATGTACTGTAAATCCAATAACCAATCTACCCTTTCTGTCCTTTCAACGTGCAAAGTTGCCTTTTGGATATGCAGGGTAAAAACCCAGAAGATTATAAAGAGCAAAAAAAAAAAGCTAATAGGATGTTAAGTTTGTATGTTAGAGAAAAGTGCAGTCAGAACTAAGCCCCTGCAGGGGGGGGGCGATGGGGAGGGGAGGGGAGGGGGGGTGTAGAGATGATTAGAGATTCGTGGACCTGTTGAAAACGGCAGAGCACAGCCTGGTCTTTACAGTCTGCAGCAGCTCAGAGAAGAGCAGGTTCTGACAGATGCAGTAGGTACACCTGTTCCAGGTGCACATACAGCACAACCGGGCGTGGCTGAGGAAACACACACACACACACACACACACACACACACACACAGGAAGAACCAGGTCAGTGCCATCCTCTGTGCAAGGACCGTCACGCCTCACTGGCGCCCCCTCATGGCCACACCGTCTCAGTGCAGGGCACAGGCACAGGGGGGTTGATGTCCAAGGAGAAGAAGAAGAAAAAACATTTTTAAAATAAAAAATAATAATTACAATAAAATGAAAGTTTGAAGTTGACACCAAATCTGCTACGATGCCAACTGGTAATTAAAAGTTCTAACAGACTGCACTTAAATCATGTCTTTCAGAAAAGGGCTGCATTAGTAGCACTGTTTAAAGTGCAAATGAGCAAATTTAAAAACCAGTCTTTGCCAACCTCAAACGGATGTTGAAGTCACCAACAGTGATTCAAAATGGAACAACTGACAAGATAAGGTGATTTATGTTTAAATTAAATTAGTATATTTTGCTGGTTGGCCTTTTCGTCTATGAGGATGTACACAAACCATGTGCAAAAGCGCATTAAACAAAGAACAAAAACAACCCAGCACCACCGGCCTCAAATCCCGTCCCCACTGATTTGGGCCAATCGGATACGTCGGAAGGAAGGATCAGAACACATCACAGAGACGCGAGGAACAGACAGGAAGGGAAGATTCGTGTAATACGACTTGCTTTTTACGCACAGAAACATGGAAAATTGTCCCAAGACAAAAAATAAATGAACAATAGCCAGTAATTTAGCCCAGCGAAAGTCAAAATCTGCCGACTACCCCCAAGCTCTGTTCCGGGCCTGCTTCAGAAAGCTCTGTAAACCAGCTCTCCTGATTCAATAATTGGTCTCCCTACCCCCCCCCACCCACGCCCCCCGCCCCCCACCAGCCCTCACCTCTCACTGCTTGATAATCTTGGTCCAGATCCAGAACTAATTAACGAATCATGGTCTTCAATCAATACCATGGCAAGAACATTCAGGTGTTGTAGTGCTGGGCTAAAACGAAAACCCGCACCGGCCCTTTTCAGATGAGACTGCATACCCCTGTCCCACACAGTCATCTCTCTTCCCCCTTATGACACTCTGAGCCTTCCCAGAAGCACTTGCAGCACCATCAGCCCGGTCACTGAAAATCTGGCCGCATTTCTCCCGTTAATTCCATCTTGTTGACCTGCATTCCACGGAAGCACACAACTGCGTGCCTTGGTAATTCACTCCTGCTGCTCATAACGTTCGCATCGCTCAAAACACGACCCACTTTCCCACAACACACTCTGCTGGAGGTCTTGAGTCATCAGTTATGGTTACGACCGCTGTTCTCTCTCCACTGTGCTTTCCTTACAAAAAAAGTGCGGTCATACAGTTCTTGCTGCTCACACTTTTGTTCATTAGCACTGTTCATTATCTCTGTTCATTAGCTCCATTCATTATCTCTGTTCATCATCTATGTTCATTAGCTGCATTCCTTATCTCTGTTCACCGTATGTGTTCATTAGCTGTATTCATTAGCGCTGTTCATTAGCTGCATTCATTATCTCTGCCTATTAGTGCTGTTCATTAGCTCAATAATTATATTTGGCTCTCACAGCTGACCACTGCAATGACTCTCCAGCTCTCCTTATTTTTAGTATTCTCTCTGTTCTCTCCTGCACTCAGTTCTTCCTGGGACAGAACCGTCTCTTCTGCTGCATAGAATTTCCCATGATGCATTGTGTTCCACACACTGGCCTTCCACTTCATAACCGTTTGTGCACAAAGGCAAAGGGAAAAGGAGCCAAAGACATTTTAGCAGACCTAAGCTCCACTCCCAAATGCAGAGGGTAATGCTTTATCTCTGTAGTAGAGTACTCTCCCCAATGATAAAGAACTATGTCACAGAGCCCTTCTGTTTCGAAAGGTAGTATTTATGAAGCAGGCAACTGTAATACAAACATCTGAACCTGCTCTCCTTCTGGGAAACCATTCTGCTAAAATGGCCGCAGTGGCCAGAAAATGGGAATGTGTGACAAAACCACCAGGCGCCGGGCAGAACCAGTGATACTCATATCATCTGGATGGGCTAATGGAGGAACGTTCACTATCGGGGACTCTCTGATCCACATGACATGGAGATCAGTGGATCCGCGGAGTGCCTACGCTAAACCGGGGGGGGGGGGGGGGGGGGCACAGGGGGGGCTGGAACAGACCGGAAGAGCATACAGGTGAGGGACGGGTTTGGGAGGGGTTGCGGTTCGGGTGGGGGGGTTGGGGCCGGGGGGGGGTTTTGGGGGTGTACTCACGGGTACATGGCCATGGTGGTGAGCTTCATGTAGATGTCCCTGCTGGGGGGGTCGGCGGCGTTGCAGGTGAAGGGCTGCGGCGGGTGCATCTTGTGCTTCCGGCAGAACTCGGCGGGCCCGGGGCTGTGCAGCTGCTTGGCCTCGTGCAGGTCCGCCTTCGCCGCGATCACCACGCACGGCGTCTTGCTGTCCAGGAAGTACTGCTGCAGGCAGGAGGTCATCACCACAGGTAAGCACAGAGCAGGTCATTAGCCTTAAGCCCCTCATTTCACCAGGTCATTAACATTAAGCCCCTGATTTCACCAGGTCATTAACCTTAAGCCCCTCATTTCACCAGGTCATTAACATTAAGCCCCTCATTTCACCAGGTCATTAACCTTAAGCCCTGATTTCACCAGGTCATTAACCTTAAACCCTGATTTCATCAGGTCATTAACCTTAAACCCTGATTTCACCAGGTCATTAACCTTAAACCCTGATTTCACCAGGTCATTAACCTTAAACCCTGATTTCACCAGGTCATTAACCTTAAACCCCTAATTTCACCAGGTCATTACCCTTAAGCCCTGATTTCACCAGGTCATTAACCTTAAGCCCTGATTTCACCAGGTCATTAACATTAAGCCCTGATTTCATCAGGTCATTACCCTTAAGCCCTGATTTCACCAGGTCATTAACATTAAGACCTGATTTCACCAGGTTATTAATCTTAAACCCTGATTTCACCAGGTCATTAACATTAAGCTTTAATGTGAAAACGTAGTCAGGAACACACGCACGCGCACATGCATACACACACACATGCACACACACATGCAGACACACATACGCACACATTCACGCAGTCACACACACACACACACACAGTTGTATAAAAGAGAACGGGAGATGCCTGTGATTCTCTGTGACACAGGCAGCTGGTAAACTGTAAACTGTGCGCATGCTGCAGCCCTCAGGGGGAGGAGCACGAGGCCGGAGGACCTGCCTTGTACACCTTAGCGCAGTACTCAAAGGAGTGGGGGTTGCTGATGTCATACACCAAGCAGACGACATCACAGGTGAGGTCACTGTCCGAGAGGACGTCAAAGTCGGGCACGACCTCATGCAGCTGGGATACAGGAAACAGGAAGTAAACCTTATTGTCAATCACACTGATTAACATACAAAAACTCACAGGCAAATTATAATGAAAATCACAATGTATCACGATTCAAATCTTATTGTCAATCACACCACAAATCACACACACATACTAAAACTCACCAGCAAATCACAACACTGTCAATCATACCTCAAATCATACAGCAAATCCTGTTATAAATCTCCCTCCGGATCAGAATAAATCTCATCATAAACTATACATCAATCCATGCAGTAGAGCACACTCATCAGTTTTAAACCAATAATGGAGAGTGTGTGGAGGAGGTAAGCAGTCATACTGTTATAATCAACCCTGCACAGCAAACTCAGTACCTGACAGTTGAGGCATTTAAATGCACACAGAGAAAAATCCAAAATATGATGGAGTATAGATTTCCACAGATGACCATATGAAGTGAAATTCAAAGGTCCACATAAAGAAATAGCTGTTTATGACAGTTTGCATTTAAAAACAGACACAGGCTGAGACATTACAACACCAAAGAATTGGCTGAGACATTAATCCAGAATATCAGGAGGAACAGACTCATCTACTCACAAGTAAGTACTTCTCCTGCCCGTAGACGTAGGTGGTGCTGATGGCGTAGAGCGATTTGTGGGCTTCCCGAATCATCTTCTGCCTCTGTGAGGTATTAAAACAAAACGGATGTATCAGCATATGTACTGTAGAAATTCCAGGTTAAAATGCACCAATGTACGTCACTTCTGAGAAGACACACTATTATCCTTGTCCATCAGCCTCCTCTGTTCCACATCATGTTTTAGATACAGGCATAAGAAGAGCCAATTAGGGCTGAGAGGCATCCGTTTAGTTCCAAGTCAGTGTTCATTTGTTTCTGGAAAGTGATGTCATCAACAGCAAGCCAGAGTCCTCTGCAGAGTCAGCCCCACCCCACCCCACTCACCCAAATTAGGCCCGCACACCTGCCAGGAGCGCCCGCCCGCCCACCCGCCCGCCCGGCAGGTCTCCACGGCGACGCACTCACCTGCAGGCTGCGGCCCAGGAAGGCCTGGAGGAAGCCGCTCTTGCCGCTGCCGCGGGCGCCGAAGATGTTGCAGCGGAACACGCTGCGCTGCGTCTGCTTCTTCTGTAGGTCGATGCGCTTGTTCCGAGTGACTGCGGGAGCGGCGCAGTCTGCAGTCAGAACGCATGTACACAAACAAGCATGCACACACAAACAAGCATGCACACGTGCGCACACACACACACGCACATATATATATATATATATATATATATATATATATATATACACACGCACGCATGTACACGCGCACACACGCACGCACACGCACATACACACACACACATACACACACGCACATATATATATACACACACACACACACACACACACACACACACACACACACATATATATACACACACACACGTACACACACACACACACACACACACACACACACAGGCGAACACACACACACACACGCACACACACACACACCACACGCGCACACGCACACTCTCTCACACACACACACACACACACACTCTCTCTCTCTCTCACTCATAAAGCAGGGTTGGCAGCATTAACCCCACTCTGACCTGTGATGGCCGCCGCCTGGGACTCCTGCTCGCAGATGATGGAGTAGCCCAGGTAGCCCAGGTACTCCAGGCAGCGCTGCACGTCCAGGTACGTCGTTAACCTGGAGACGGGGAGAGACCACTGACACTCTGAATCACAGAATGCGTGTGTGTGTGAGCGTGTGTGTGCATGCGTGTGTGCATGCGTGTGTATATGTGTTTGTGTGTGTGTGTGCGCGTGAGCATATGTCCGTGTGCGTGTGTATGAACGTGTGCATATGTGTGAGTGTATGATTGTGTTGCATTCACATCTGATCTGAAGTCACCGGTCTGTAAATATGTCCTCATGTGCAACCTCATTTTGAGTCCCGTGGGAAACCCCAGCACCCTGCGGTCATGGTTCCACTCACGTCCACTGTGACAGGTATCCCTGGTAGGTGATCCAGCCCTTCTCATTGGTGGAGACCGTGTTGTTGACGTCGGGGCCCCAGGGCATGTAAGGGAAGACCCTGAAGAGGTCCTTCAGCTCCTCCGGAGACAGGGCGCAGTCTCTGTCCTGCGATACAGCGCAGCGTGACCTCTGACCTCTGACCCCTGACCCGTGACCCCCTAACCTCCCGGCACAGCCACACTAGTGCCACGCCTTCCACCTTTTAAATATCTCCATGGAAACGGTGCAATTCAACATTTTAAAATCCCCCAGTCTGTTGAATATCAAAACTGTACCAAAAAATAAACAAAAAAAAAAAAATAAAAAAAGTAATTAAAATACAACCTCTTCTTTGCCGTTTTAAACTGAATCTTGTGATTAGTATCACCACAAACGTAGGGTATCTCGTCTGGTCTTTTGTGTTGTCACTCAAGCCCAGACTTTTTTACTTCTCAGCACCCTCAGACAGCTGTAGAAGAAAAAATAGTGTTTCCTAAACAAAACGTGTTATTATTATCATTGTCATCATGATTATATAAAACAACAATAAGACTGTACCAATGTGTGCTTACCCAATACATGCCCTCTGACTGTAAGAGTAGCATGCTAGACTAAGGCTGCACTTTATGACCTCATGACAGGAAGAGGGTTACACTAGAGGACAGGGACTTCCATTTGGACTGGAACCAAGAATCCCATTTTGGCATTTAGCAGACGCTCATATCCCGATTGATTTACACACTTGCAGAGTAACGCAGTGCACATAGCTTCACCCTTAGCAGCTCACATACCATTCAGTCATATAGCCGGACGTGTAGAGAAGGAATTCAGGCTAACTGCTTTGCTCACCCAACAGTACCACTCAACAGTGCCAACCCTGTAACCAGGGTTACAACCCAGTTCTCTACCCACTGTACAACACCACTGCCCTCAGAGACGCGAGCACGGGACCTCCACGTGCCTTCCTCTCCGCACGAAATGAAAACTGGTGGTGGATTGGGCCAGCGGAGGTCGAAGGTCAACAGCGGCCACATTTTTACACTTCACACCGTGTCAACCCTGTGTCATCGACGACTGATTCGCAGTCAGGTTCTGCCCACAGCAACTCTTAAAATGCAGCAGCATCATCATCATAAGGCACTGAAATATCAGCTTATGAAATATAAGCACCTGCTTTTGCTTCACTTCACTGACCTCACTGATTAAATAACAAGCATATTGCAAAATCATGTTACTAAACTATAAATGCCCAAAATAACTGGGCACTTGGAACTGGCAATAAATCCTCTATTACAAGGGCTGCCAAAAAACAGTGACCTTAGCGAGATCACTCAGAAGGCAAAAACTGTGTGATAGCATTAAACCAAGACCCAAACCCTAGCTTTTTAGCCTGTCATTGAACACCTGTCCCCTATGATCCAAACCTGTAGACTACTTGTGCCACGATGTTCTTAAACTACAACAGTCACAACCTGCTTATAAAAGGCACCACAAAGCAGCTGGCGACACCCTTGTGTATTTCGGAGGAGAACTGCGGATGTCTACACTCTCCGAATCGGCACTGGGGTTTGCTGCATAAACGCAGCTGAGGCTGCAGGCGATTGGACATTCCAAAATCGGGGAAGGATCTTGGATATACTCAGCCAGCCTCACGTTGAGCAAAAAACGTAAGGACAAATGAATAAATAAAACAAATGGCGCCAAACAAAAATGAAAACTGATTCCCGTCCCATGGGCAGATAGCTGCTGCTGATTGGCTGATGTGGGAGGGCCGCCCGTACTCACCTTGTCGTGTTTGTCGAACACACTCTGGAGGAAGAGGTAAGCGTTGTGGTTGAGCTCGGTGGTGCAGTCCAGGGGTATTTTTAACCTAAACCAGGAACACAAGACACCTTGAGACTCCAGACTGGCAGATCAAGAACACCTTAACGTGTACGTAGAGCCCACCCTGTTCTGGGAGATCCACTGTCCTGTAGGTTTTCATTTGCCGCTGAGCTGGCACACCTGATTCTGCTAATTAGCAGCCCTACGAGATCTCTAGCTGTTGAGTGAGGTGTGCTTGGTTAGGGATAAAGTGAAGACCTACAGGACAGTAGATCTCCAGCTGTTGAATGAGGTGTGCTTGGTTAGGGATGAAATGAAGACCTACAGGATGGTAGATCTCTAGCTGTTGAATGAGGTGTGCTTGGTTAGGGATGAAATGAAGACCTACAGGATGGTAGATCTCTAGCTGTTGAATGAGGTGTGCTTTCTTAGGGTCAGAGTGAAAACCTACAGGACGGTAGATCTCTAGCTGTTGAGTGAGGTGTGCTTTCTTAGCGTTGGAGTGAAGACCTACAGGACAGTAGATCTCTAGCTGTTGAGTGAGGTGAGCTTTGTTAGGGTTGGAATGCTACCTGTGTGGAGAGACCAGGTATGCGAGACTCACGGGGGGAACAGGTACTCCTGCGTGAGCTCCAGGTCGTCGTCGTAGCCGAACCTCCGCAGCACCGTCCAGGTGGTCTCATGCCGCCCCCGCTGGATGAAGAGGGTGTGCAGGAAGAGGAACCCTGCCGAGACAGGCGACTAATCAGCAACGGCCACACAAATAAGCCACGCCCACACAAATAAGCCACACCCACAAAAATAGGACACGCCCACACCATGCCAGTACACATAAGAGACACACACCCCAGGTCATGCACCCTTACAAAAATGAGTCACGTCCCCACAATGATAACGACCTACCCACACAAACCAGAGTTGACCAAGTCCACAGTATTACCCACTTACATGACCGCAAGGAAAGGGAGATGGAGGAGAGAGGAAGAAGAAGATGGAGAACAAGAGGAAAAAGAGAGAGGGAGAGAAAGAGGGAGATGGAGAGAGTCACAGAGAGGGACAGAGGAGGAAAGAAAGAGAGAGGCGGGAGATACAAAGAGATGGTGAATGAGAAAAAGAGAGAGAGAAGGACAGACACTTTGTGCGTCTCTCACCCTTGAGTGTCAGCCCGTTGTCATGGACACCGTCCGCCATGTTCCTCTTCACCACATTCTTCACATCCTCCAGCGCCTGAGGCGCCAGCGGGATGTTGAAACACGTCCTCTACAGAACATGGAAGCATCCCGCGTCATCACCACACCGCCAACCAACCAGCACCAACACACTGCCCCTTCCGACCGCCAACCAACCAGCACCAACAGACTGCCCTTTCCAACCGCCAACCAACCAGCACCAACACACTGCCCCTTCCAACCGCCAACCAACCAGCACCAACACACTGCCCCTTCCAACCGCCAACCAACCAGCACCAACACACTGCCCCTACCAACCGCCAACCAACCAGCACCAACACACTGCCCCTACCAACCGCCAACCAACCAGCACCAACACACTGCCCCTACCAACCGCTAGCCAACCAGCACCAACACACTGCCCCTTCCAACCTCCAACCAACCAGCACCAACACACTGCCCCTTCCAACTGCCAACCAACCAGCACCAACACACTGCCCCTTCCAACTGCCAACCAACCAGCACCAACACACTGCCCCTTCCAACTGCCAACCAACCAGCACCAACACACTGCCCCTTCCAACCGCCAACCAACCAGCACCAACACACTGCCCGTTCCAACCGCCAACCAACCAGCACCAACACACTGCCCCTTCCAACCGCAACCAACCAGCACCAACACACTGCCCCTTCCAACCGCCAACCAACCAGCACCAACACACTGCCCCTTCCAACCGCCAACCAACCAGCACCAACACACTGCCCCTTCCAACCGCCAACCAACCAGCACCAACACACTGCCCCTTCCAACCGCCAACCAACCAGCACCAACACACTGCCCCTACCAACCGCCAACCAACCAGCATCAACACACTGCCCCTTCCGACATGGCGACCCCTGCTACCCCCCACCCCCCCCCCCCCCCCCCCCCAACCCCAACCCCCACCCCACCCTGGAGATCTGCCACCGGCCTCTACCTGAAAGAAGTTGAGCTCGAGGTCGTTGAGGATGCCGTCGTTGTCCAGGTCGGACACTTTGAAGATGCGGGTCAAGGCTTTGATGCACGGGGGCTTCATCTGAGAACAGGAGGGGGGGGGCGTCAGGGAGCCCCCAAAATGTCCCCAAAAATCAGCCAGAGAACCCCCAAAATCTCACATACAGCAGGGATTTTATTAATGGAATTAACAGAATCAACGTGATTTTTGAAACAAAAATACACAATATATGAAAGAAAATGTATGTACTTTACCCATCCCCACAAGGGAAATTTTATTGCCACCAGTAGTGAGCACACAAACGCTTACATTTCACCTGAACTATTTTAACCCTTAAGACACCAGTAAAACCACTGCTGCAGATTGATGAATTTTTCCTGACAACTCAGCATCTACTTTCACAAATTCTGGTAAATATTCTTCTTTCCTATAAATGCACATTTTGGCTTGATATTTCACCTTTGGTTAAACACTCCCCGAGGCTTGCAAAAAATGTTACTGGTATGTAAAGGCCAAAAGTACTCTGACCCAGACATAATTTATATAAATTACCACAGCTACAACACAATAGTACCATACAGTTAATAAAGCACCAGTCCTGTCGAATGGTAAATAGTGGGGTGCCTGTCATACCTCCTTCTCCTCGGGACAGTACAGGGGTCCCGTGGGGTGCAGAACTGCTTTTTGGGCGTAGTAGAACAGCTCAGAGATGTTCTTCAGGTTCTTTGCAGAGCACTGAAAAACAAAAAAAGTCTCTTCAAAAAGCCAAACTGGCTTTTGGGAGCATTTGTTCCTCAGTTTTCCTTCACATTCGGAAAATGTCTCTGTGGTGTCACTGTTCTATAATCCAGAGATGTCTGTGGTCTCACTGTTCTATAATCCAGAAATGTCTATGGTCTCACTGTTCTATAATCCAGAGATGTCTGTGGTCTCACTGTTCTATAATCCAGAGATGTCTGTGGTCTCACTGTTCTATAATCCGGAAATGTCTATGGTCTCACTGTCATATATCTTAATGCAAAAATCAGTCCATAGCTTTTTAATTTACCCTGTTCAAAAACAATGGGGTAATTTCATAATATAACCTTCTCTCCCAGTGGCAGCAAACAATATAGTTTTATGTTTATATATGTATAAAAATGAACCAAAGCTTTTTCTTTAAAAAAAAAAAGTGTGTCTGAAGGTTTTGCACGTGCTAAAGGTCTTAGTAAATCAGGCCCTATGAGGAGAGTGAGTGTCCAGACGGCCTTTGGCAAATGCGAGGATGTGATTTCCGCAGCTTAATCAGGAAATGGCTTTTTTTCCAGACCTTAAATGTCCCTGGAACCGCTGGAATCCAGCTTTACTGCTGAGCATTCTCTGCAGACATGAGCTGTCCCAAGAGTGGAAAACCCTTGATTTGTGTGCTTCTGGCATATTGAGGTCCGCCAACTCCGCTCTAAAGATTTAGGGCCTGAAAAATCAGCATTTCCTGATAAATTTGGATGGGACTCTGGTTCTGAGTGAAGCAGTGCTCAGAGGTCATATGCACAGTATCTGGTTCTAAGTGAAGCAGTGCTCAGAGGTCATATGCACAGTATCTGGTTCTAAGTGAAGCAGTGCTCAGAGGTCACATGCAGTCTCTGGTTCTAAGTGAAGCAGTACTCTGGTTCTAAGTAAAGCAGTACTCTGGATCTCAGTGAAGCAGTGCTCATGGGTCATATGCACAGTCTCTGGTTCTAGGTGAAGCAGTGCTCAGGGGTCATATGCGCAGTCTCCGGTTCTAAGTGAAGCAGTGCTCAGGGGTCATATGCGCAGTCTCCGGTTCTAAGTGAAGCAGTGCTCAGGGGTCATATGCGCAGTATCTGGTTCTAAGTGAAGCAGTGCTCAGGGGTCACATGCTCAGTATCTGGTTCTAAGTGAAGCAGTGCTCAGGGGTCATATGCACAGTATCTGGTTCTAAGTGAAGCAGTGCTCAGGGGTCACATGCTCAGTATCTGGTTCTAAGTGAAGCAGTGCTCATGGGTCATATGCACAGTCTCTGGTTCTAAGTGAAGCAGTGCTCAGAGGTCACATGCACAGTATCTGGTTCTAAGTGAAGCAGTGCTCAGAGGTCATATGCGCAGTCTCTGGTTCTAAGTGAAGCAGTGCTCAGGGGTCACATGCTCAGTATCTGGTTCTAAGTGAAGCAGTGCTCAGAGGTCACATGCACAGTATCTGGTTCTAAGTGAAGCAGTGCTCAGAGGTCACATGCTCAGTATCTGGTTCTAAGTGAAGCAGTGCTCAGAGGTCACATGCACAGTATCTGGTTCTAAGTGAAGCAGTGCTCAGAGGTCACATGCACAGTATCTGGTTCTAAGTGAAGCAGTGCTCAGGGGTCATACGCACAGTCTCTGGTTCTAAGTGAAGCAGTGCTCAGGGGCCACACGCACAGTCTCGGCCTCTCTCTCACCTCCACGCAGGTCTCGATCTCAGAGTACTGGTTCATGATGGGCAGGATGGTCTCCATGCTGCTGTGCTCCACCAGGTCTGATTTGTTGCCGACCAGGATTAGAGGCACCCTGTGGGCCGACACAGAGCTACAGGTGAGTGCTTCTACAACCACACCAACAGCACAGCCATCACCCACTAAGCACACGCACACCACCATCACCCACTAAGCACACGCACACCGCCATCACCCACTAACCACACGCACACCGCCATCACCCACTAAGCACACGCACACCGCCATCACCCACTAACCACACGCACACCGCCATCACCCACTAAGCACACGCACACCACCATCACCCACTAAGCACACGCACACCGCCATCACCCACTAAGCACACCGCCATCACCCACTAAGCACACGCACACCACCATCACCCACTAAGCACACACACACCACCATCACCCACTAAGCACACACACACCACCATCACCCACCAAGCACACACACACCACCATCACCCACTAAGCACACGCACACCACCATCACCCACTAAGCACACGCACACCGCCATCACCCACTAAGCACACGCACACCGCCATCACCCACTAAGCACACGCACACACGCCATCACCCACTAACCACACGCACACCGCCATCACCCACTAAGCACACGCACACCATCACCATCACCCACTAACCACACGCACACCGCCATCACCCACTAAGCACACGCACACCGCCATCACCCACTAAGCACACGCACACCGCCATCACCCACTAAGCACACGCACACCACCATCACCCACTAACCACACGCACACCGCCATCACCCACTAAGCACACGCACACCACCATCACCCACTAAGCACACGCACACCGCCATCACCCACTAAGCACACCGCCATCACCCACTAACCACACGCACACCGCCATCACCCACTAAGCACACGCACACCACCATCACCCACTAAGCACACGCACACCGCCATCACCCACTAAGCACACCGCCATCACCCACTGAGCACACGCACACCGCCATCACCCACTAAGCACACACACACCACCATCACCCACCAAGCACACACACACCACCATCACCCACTAAGCACACGCACACCGCCATCACCCACTAAGCACACCACCATCACCCACTAAGCACACGCACAGACGCTCCCCCTACTCTTCCCTGACACAAAAGACACACAAACACACAAACACACAAACACACACACGCACGCACGCACGCACGCAAACACACACACACACACACACACCTGCTGTCCTTGTCTGTCCTCTCGTTTATCAGTGGGATCCAGTGGCTCGTCACCTGTGAGGAAGCACAGGCCGATCAAAGCTGGCCGCCATGCGAACGCAGCACACACACACGCAGCTATTTTTACTTCCACACTCGGGAAGGTGAGCACCAAAGTAACAAAGCCAGTTAGAAAATGCCAGCAACTCAAGACGTGTCACTTTCCCGCTTTGCGATGCCAATTACCGATGGCTGAACGCAGGTACGCTTCATCAATGCAATGCACTGAACTGACCTTTTCAATGGACTTCTTGTTGTTGACAGAGTACACTATGCATATCACATTAGCCTGCAACACAAAAGAGAGAAGCTTATATCTCAGAAATAAACCTCTCAAGCACATATAACTAATAATAATAATAATAATAATGATGATAATAATAATGACAATCCAACCTTTGAAATTTCATGATACAATTGTTCATCGGATTGTTCTGCTTCTGTAAGAAAGCCATAGCGGATAAATGAATGGATTGATGCTTTAATGCAAAATATTTGTGCAAAATAATTTGATCTCGACACAGTGCTTATCATGGGCCGTCTTGGTTACCTGAGTAGTCTACTATGTGCGTGGGGACTCTCTCTGGTGTTACGTCAGCAGGGATGGTGATTTCTTCAGCACGAAGAGGAACCTAAACATTTACACGTAATCATGTAAAAAATGTGGTTAGTTAGAGTAACTTGAATGTAAGGGTATATAACAAGGCTGGATCGGCAATGCCAGACACTACAAAATGATTAGGCAGCAACAACCTAGGTTGGAATTACAGTTTGTGAAAGCTGTGTCAAGCTCAGATGCCTAAAGCAGAGAAATTAAAATGGTCTGTGAACAGTCAGACAAGCAAGGAGGCACATAAAATTAAAACAAAGTAGAAGTTGTTTTGTCCTTGGTTTTGCTAGAGTGCTTGTCATACAAAAAAACTGTAGAGGGTCAAAAGTTGAGAGTAGAATAATTAATTATGCTTTTAGCACAAACTTCAAAATGGCTTCCATACCGTGTCAGGGAACTCCTCGCTGACCAAGGACATGATTAGGGATGTCTTCCCAACTTTGGCTGTGGAAACAAACCCAGTGGGGTAATCCAATTAATGTGACTACTTCACGTTTGACATCTAGCATGCGATATTTGGATAGAAATGCGCAATTCAGGTACAACATGCAACCATACAACAACCAATCAAAGAAACGAATATTACTTAGACAAGATTCTAACGTAGCCTACTATAGTCACGAGCAGCTGGAGGCAAGAGGTTCAAGGCTGAAATATCTAAGTTAACACTTAAAGACAATTCTGTACAGCAACATATGATTTACATTTACAGACCGTATTTATAGCTCGTTCAAATAAATAATGAAAACTGGCTTCACTGACATTATTCCGCCCCTTGAAATACAGGCCTAGATTATTTATTGAAATACAAGAATTATGTTCGTTTCAAAATTCAATTCGGAAAAGTAGAACCACTGATCACAGAAAATGTAACTCGAATACAAGACGAGAACGAGGTCGTGTCAACAACTCTGAACTCCTGCATGCCAAACGAGCAGAGTGCGCGGTACCAAGATTGCTGCAGGTGGATCTCCGTAGAAAGAAAATACCTTTACAATAGGTGAAGGTATTCTGAAGGTATAACTGAATTCATATCGTATCACAAATTCGCAAGTACGGACTTGACACCGCCAAGGTGTCGGAAACGAGCATATAGGCCAGCTGGCATCGCCAATTAACGGGGTCGCTAAACATAGTACTGATAAGCAGACTTGACTGCTGAGTGCAGAGACAAAGCAGAACCGCGTGTGACTTCAGAAATACTCACGGTATGCAGCCAGTGCAACGCCAATGGCAACTCGCTACAAACAAAACAGCTTCCACTTTTTGCAGATCAAGAGAAGGAGGAATGTAGGTAGTATGTTGACTTGCTAAGACAAAAACATGTTCGCGATTAGCTAACTAAACTAGCCAGCCAATCTGCAACGTGCGATCACTTATTCAGCACACACTGGTTAGGAACGCTTAATCTGACACTTGGATAAATTAACCGCACTGCAGCAAACCATCATAATTCTGAAAGAACAGCTAGCTAGACAAGGAATAGATTAATGTGGGCTAGCGTTACCAAACTTAGAATTACAAGCCATTCAAGCAACTAGACGGCTTGTGTCCTTGCCACCTTAACGTTACGCCAGCCAACTCCGTAACCGGCGACCGAAAAACTAGCCCATTGCAGCTGACAAGCAAGCAAATGGGATTGTGCAATGGAATTAAGTAAAATTAGTTATTTCAAGCCACACTGATCTACTTGAATAGGATAAGCATCGTCTTGGCATCGTTCAACACAACCAAGTCTTTCTATGCGTGGACCAAATTACCATCCGTTGACACACTGCCAATTAATAAACCAGCAAGCTAACAGTTATGTACTTACGTTCCCCCACGAGCAATATCCTTACGTCCTTCCTCATTGTTTTCACGGCTCTTGTTTCTGTGCAGATTTAAATGTGTGTCCGTGTACGAATACCATCTAAGCTGCTGTACTAACGTTATATCAGTTCGGCTAATGGAGCATCATGGCCTTGCGCAGTTCACTTTCAAAGACAAATACTCCGCCGGCGCACTGTGTAGGACAAAACGGACAGGAGGATTTCGGTTCTCCGTGTGCTTCTGCCTTGTCCTTCCAGTGATTGAATAAAAACAATCAGAAGCGATTCGCACTTCTGTCAGGTAAACACGACATTGTTCTTTCGCGCATGTTTATCATCCTTTTAATTTTAATTCCATGACATTCTGCTCTATGTTAGCCAAACGGTGCGGAGCACATCTCCCCTGCTGACTTACGGCCGCACATCGACTTCTACGGCAAGCCGAAATAGACAAGTGTGCTAACGGAGGAAAGAAAACGCATAAGCAAGATTTCCCACGGGGCGGGACAGATGCCGTTGAATTGCGGTTTTGAATGCACATTGGTATGACATTTCCAATGAGTTTGTGATTTAAGATGTACATTGGAAAACATCAGCGTAACAAATAATTTCAACAATAGGAAGCAGCATAATACATGGTCTGTTTAAAAAATAATACTATAGTCAAAATAGTAGCCTATTATATGGTAAATATCAAATTTGGCAAATAGTCACAGGGACTACCTGCATTTTCATTTTTGCTCAGTATCAGTTTCGTCTGCCCGTTCAAATGCGACGCGTAAACTGCATTTCGTTCAACAGTTCGCATACGGGCTGAAATAATGTTTTATCCGAAATCTAAGCAAGCTTTCTGATTTCTTTCTACACTTGCTATATAGGGCTTGTGCACTGGAAATAATTATGTGCTGTTGTCAAGTGACCGCAGAACATAATTCCCAACACATTTCAAAGAAGCATAAATGTAATGTCATTTTAATGTGTTTTATATGCCACGTGTAGCCAAAGACAAATCTCCACATGAGTGGATAATAAAGTGTCTTTCAATTAAATGTCAGAACACATTGCGCTCCACTCACTGACAGGGTCTGTGAATATCCCCTGGGGCATTTGTCCTTGTACCCACTAGCAAGGGTAATTTAGCCAGAATGTTTAAAAAATAAATAAATAAATAAAAAGACATCAACCGATATTTGGATGATATTTCAAATATGTGCTATGACTCACTTCAGATAAGGGCGTTGGCCAAGCAAAGTAAATCTGTCTTCAACTATGGTATACTCAACAACAAAAAACACTCATACAAACATAGTTAACCATTTAATTTGGCCATTTTCATGTAGTTTTTCAGACTAGGCTATGTACAGAGGAGTAAATGGAAACATTTCTAGCTGAAATACAGTCATAAAATTTAATTCTTTTTTTTTCTGTTTCCATGCAGGCAGTAAGCATAGCATTCTGTTTGAAGTTAGCACAGTTAATCACAGCCCTTTAAAATATGCAGTTCAAATTAAACCCAGATGAACCTATTTTCAAGTCAAAAGTACACTCTGTTTCTCATTTTTACTTCATGAATGAACTGTCTGTGAATAAAATACATTAAAATTAAAATTTCTCTGTCTACAAGACAAGTTAATGTGCTTTAAATGATTCATATAATTCTATATCTTGCCAGTAGGGGGCAACAAAATCCAGTAAAGAGGAATTTGGCAGTTCTTTTGTTTCCTTGTACACTGGCATCAGTTTATTCACAGTGAAACCAACTTAACCCTCCTCTCTTTAATCTTGCATTAGATATAATGGGTGATGGGAATCACACTGAACTTACTGGCTAATTTTCTTGTCCCCATTTCCCGATAAAAATGAAACTTCAAACTTTTTACAACGGTTTTTATGATGGATCTTGGGTAACCCTCATAGGACACTGGATTAAAAAAAAAAAAATTCAGTGTTTTTGTGAGTGAGGAAGGATATTTTGGATATATTGAGACGTTTCTGACAACCTGCCAACTTTACAATTAAAAAAAAAATTACATTACAACTTATTTTTGGTTGGAAAATTTTCAATGGCCCATTCAATGAGACCGTTGTGCTCAAGGAAATAATTGCCAGCACGATATAAAAATCCAAAAATATAAGTGTGAATAAAGGCTCCAAATTCAATCTGTTCATATATATTGCCAGCAGCCATACCATCACTGCCAGCAGCCATACCACCACACACTCTGCTCCTGCCAACTGGCTGAAGCTAAGCAAGTGTGGGCTTGGTTAGTACTTGGATGGGAGACCACCAGGGAATACTGAGTTGCTGCTGGAAGTGGTGTTGGTGGGCCAGCAGAGGGCAATCTTCCCTCTGGTCAAATAAACCCCAATGCCCCAGAGCAGTGATGGGGACACTGTGCTGTAGGAGATGCCGTCTTTCGGATGAGACGTTAAACCGAGGTCCTGACTCACTCTGGTCATTAAAGATCCCATAACACTATTCGCATGTGTCCAAACGGCCAGCGCCCCCACCTGAGGCGGAGGGACGTAACAAGGGGGTTCCCCGGTTCCCCAGCGTCCTGGCTAAAATCCCAGATCTGGCTCTCGCAAAAAACTTGCCACCTAATCATCCCCTGATTCAATTGGCTTAAAAAAAATGTTCTCTCCCTCCAGTGGAGCTGCTCAGTGGCCAAAAATAGAGGATTGCGGTTGTACTAGGCAGCTCCTAGGTGTGAATGTGTATGAGCAAGAAGCAGGGTGTTGCTAAAAAAAAAAAGCATCCGTGCTTAGCGAACCTACCCTGGTTAAGTAAATATAGCCTACAGGCAGTTTGCATATCTATACCAATAATGCAGGAAGTGGAGTTTCCTGTTAAGTGTTCTTGTAAAAGGCTCTTGCACGCAGGACCAGAGCAAAGTAGCAGTTACACGAAAAAGCAGCCGTGTCCAAGACTGCAAAGGTAAGAATCGTCCAGGTGTGTGTAACAGCACAAGGGTGCTGTGTGTCCCGCTACAATGGTGGCCATTGATGGACTACACGGTTGCAACACACGGACGGCTCTGCCCCCGAGCCCGTGTTTGCGGGAGAACGGGCAGCCAGTAAACAACCAGCTCTAACTGGGGTGATGTTTTAAAATCCAGTGCACTGCACACAGTCACCTAAATTTTCTCCCTGGCACAAACAAATCTTCGAAGTAAGGGGTAGCGCGGCACTGTTGGGATTTTCCACGGCAGTGGAACAAGCTATCTTGCCTCCCCCCACACAAAGCTACGAGCGTGGAGCCGGTAGTGACCTTTAAATGGTAAATGGACTGCATTTATATAGCGCTTTTATCCAAAGCGCTTTACAATTGATGCCTCTGAGTCACACACACACACACTCACACACATACCAACTGTGAAAGGCTACCATGCAAGGTTGAGAGCAATTAGGGGTTAGGCGTCTTGATCAGAGACACTTCGACACGCCCAGGGCGGGGGATCGAACCGGCAACCCTCCAACTGCTAGACAACCGCTCTTACCTCCTGAGCTATGTCGCCCCATTACCTTTAGCCATCCATTTCCAACGGCTTTTAATCACAGCTCAGTCACCAGTCTGTGAAGAGAGGGCTGAAGAGGTAAGGCACGAATTATATCAGTTCTTCTCTCTTATAACCATCTATCTATCCCCCGTTGTTCATTAGGGCGACATAGCTCAGGTGGTTCGATCCCCCGTCCTGGGCGTGTCGAAGCGTCCCTGAGCAAGACACCTAACCCCTAATTGCTCCCAACGAGCTGACTGGTACCTTGCATGGCAGCCTTTCACCGCTGGTGTGCGTGAAATGGGTGAATGAGAGGCATCAATTGTAAAGCGCTTTGGATAAAAGCACTATATAAATGCAGTCCATTTACAATTTCCAAATTTGGAAGGCCCGGCCGTGTTAATAGGCCGGTCCCATTAGTTTCCCAATTAATGCACCGCCCTGTCGACCCGGGAGCGCTCGGTTAGCCACGCACGTCCTCAAAGGCGCACGGTGTTGCCGGCGTGCGGTTTCTGCGCTGGAGTACCCCCCCCTTTGTGCGCAGTGAGCACCGGCAGACTGCAAGCAGCAGCGCTCTTCTGGGAGGCTACACTTGTGTGATATAACCCTTTGAAGAGCAGGTTTTTTTTTTTTTGGAATGTCGGTCCGTGTTCCAGAACTCCACTGCTTTCAAGTCACCAGCAGTGATTGTTACATCATCAGCGTTAGAATGTACAGTGAAGGACATTCTAATCACATAATTTGTGATCTCACACCATTAAAGGGTCAATGCTGACAAGGTAGTGTCATATCATGGTTAAGGAACAGGTCTTGTAACCTAAAGGTCACAGGTTCGATTCCCAGGTAAGAGCAAGGTACTTAACCTGCACCTCTTCAGTACATATCCAGCTGTATAAACGGATGCAATGTAAATTCTGTGTAAAAAGTTGTGTAAGGCACTCTAGATCTGCTGATGCCTGCAATGAAGGTAACCCCCAGCAGGTGGCACCTTCCCTCTCTGTGTGACACTATGGCCAGGTACCTCTCTCTGAGAGTCTCCCAGGGCACAGGTGTGAGTGCCAGAGGGCATCGCTGCACTCTCACCTGGCTTTGCCACCCGGGGATCCAAGTTGCCATTTTTTCATAATCTGTGAATCTTTCTCTCCAATAAATGTACGGCCACCCAAAACCACGGTTAAGGAGAAGTTCACAGAGTTACGCTGCGTGCGTCCTTCGTCCGCCACCAGTAATGTTTCCTGTAAATGGGGCACTGCATTCTGTGGTTTTCAGCACTGAGTTTGCAACCAATTTCAGTTCCTCTGTGGATAGGAACGTCTGAGGTAAAACCCCAACAACAAAAATAGAAACATGACTTAAGTAAAATACACAATTCTTGGTAGAGTTTTTTTTTTTTGCCATGCACAAACTTTCAATTTGGTGGAACAATCCACAGTTTTCATTTTCTTGCGAAAGAGGAACGCATCTAACCTCTTGGTGTCAAACTAACTTTTTCAGTAGGATGTTCTGCATGCAGTATGTCAGAAAGGAAGCTGTCGTAATATATTTTTCAGCAAACTTCATTTGCCTGTCACTAAAATCACTGTGTTGTTGAAGACAAGTTCCTTATTTGGGCAGTCAGAACCAGTTCTGAACGACAGGCTCCCATGAACTGGTGTGCCCCCTCCCCACCCCCCGAATAAATTATTTAAAATTTTATGTCAGATCTAGATTGTCGTTCACCTAATTTTTGTAGCCTCCAAAGTTAACAGGCCAACAGCACCCGCCATATTGAAAGCTAATGCAGATTTGCAACATGTACAGATCCCTTAAAGACTTCTTTTAATACTGTAGCCAGGTGTCCAGAGGTAAAGGTCCAGGAAATGAAGTACTGAAGTCCATTATCAGTGATCAGCGGGTGGGTGATATTAACACTGGTCTCCCGTTCATGCCAAGGAGCAGGTCTCAACCGTGGGAACCTGTTCATCTTGCTCCCGTGGTTCGCCTCCAGCCTTGAGGTCGTCACCCCGTCCGGAGTCGTTCGGCTGGCTGTGTGCATTCCAGACTCCTCTGCGTGTGGAGTCTCTGGGCTCCAGTCTCAACTGTGTGAGGAGTCTCTGGGCTCCTGTCTCCTCCATGTGAGCAGTCTCTGGGCTCCTGTCTCCTCCGCGTGAGCAGTCTCTGGGCTCCTGTCTCCTCCGCGTGAGCAGTCTCTGGGCTCCTGTCTCCTCCACGTGAGGAGTCTCCTGCAGTCATCTTCGCCTCCTCAAGTTCACCTCAGCTGTAAAAGACACAGAGCTGGATTACAAAAGACTCCTGGGAACTGTAGTGTTGGGTCCTGTGTCATAAGGGCAGAAGTGTAGAATAACGGTTAGGGGCACTAGGGCCTGTGATTCAAGAGGTTGCAGGTTCAAATCCCAGGGGAGGCACTGCCGTTTTACCCTTGAGTGGAATGTGGAAAATATTCAGCTGCAATGAATTTTAAATAAAAATGTATGTGGCTGTACAGGTGAATGGGAGAGGATGTTTCTCTCATACAGATGGCACAAGGTGGTGTGCATGCCAGTCTATAGTCCTGGGGGGCAGTGGGTGGGGCTTACTGGTGTAGTCCTGGGGGGCAGTGGGCAGGGCTTACTGGTGTAGTCCTGGGGGGCAGTGGGTGGGGCTTACTGGTGTAGTCCTGGGGGGCAGTGGGGAGGGCTTACTGGTGCAGTCCTGGGGGGCAGTGGGCGGGGCTTACTGGTGTAGTCCTGGGGGGCAGTGGGTGGGGCTTACTGGTGTAGTCCTGGGGGGCAGTGGGTGGGGCTTACTGGTGTAGTCCTGGGGGGCATGGGCAGGGCTTACTGGTGTAGTCCTGTGGGAGCAGTGGGCGGGGCTTACTGGTGTAGTCCTGTGGGAGCATAGGCCGGGAGATGACCTGGCAGAAGGCTGCCACCCACTCCTTCTGCTCGCACTCCTGCTCGCACATGAAGACAAACTGCCGCTCTGGCGTCTCCATGACGATGCCGAACTTCCACTTGTTGCCGCGGGTGCCCTTCGGCTCGCATTCCCCCACGGAGTAGCCCTGGCTCTCTGGGCCGATGAACACCGCGCCCAGCTCCACCGCGTCCTGCAGAAGAGCAATGCCCGTACACGCGTGTGCGTACATGTGAACATACACACGTGTGCATATATGAGAAACGTACACGCGTGTGCGTATATGTGAACATGAAATTAACATACACCCATAAACACAAAACACATGCAAATGTGTGTGTGCGTGCACACGCATGCCCGCACGCACACACACACAGAGAAAGCAGCTATCAGAGACAAAAAGAGAACTTCCTAGAAAGCTGCAGCCTCCTACCAGCTTTACGGAAAGCTATTTTTAAAAAATGGAAATACGAATTAGCACCTAGACATCCTCAACAATGCCACGCATAAACCCCCGAGAACTGCCACCGAATGAAGGAGGAGGGCCTGTCACTCACCAGCTGAGTTTTAAAATAGAGCAACTTCCTGTCCGCAGCGTCAAGCACAAACCACCTCTTCTTGAACGGCTCTCGTTGCTGTGAAACACACACGCCCCACACAGTCACCCAGAGACACGCAGGCAAAGCATCTGCCCAAAAATAGCAAGAGATGTGACCGTGACAGACAGCTCATTGTCCCGACACACAGACATGTTTAGAGGGCAGAACGTATAATGTTAAAAAGCCACTCACCAGTGGACCAGTCTTCTCCATGTAACCCTCTTTCAGGTAATTCCTGGTTATCCAGGGCAACAGCTTCAGGAGACAGGATAAAACCCAGGGGTGAGGGACCATGGCAAAGACAGATTCACGCACACAATTGCAGGATGAGGGAAATACAGTAAACCAGTACTGCAAAAAAATTAATTTAAATACAATATAAATGACTGACACATTTTCTCACTGAATAACGTGCACTTTAAAACCTAAGATGAATCAAACTAAATAACTAAATATAAACTTAAGATAACAGTACTTTTTAGAATCTTGAAAGTGTATCTATTGCTGCTTCCGGTTTATAGCATAGTTTATTGTAGGCTGTGCCATTTCAAATATAGTTTCCTAATACTGAAGCGTCAGTCTTTCCATTTGAACTGTCCATGTCTGAGTGGGCAGTTATTTGACGATGCTTTTGTGGAGGCATGGACAAAACTGGAGGGCTGCTCAGTCCTTTCCAGACAGGGACCTGGTGACTGAAAAGCATTAGTTCCCTTTAAAATAAAAATCCAGCCAGCAATGCTGAAAAATATACACAGACCTGTTACATAGGCAGTCAGGGAAACGGCAAGCATTGCTGGGCTGAATGGCCTGCTCCAGTCATTATGTTATGCTATGGTATTTTATGTTATGTTATGAGACCAGTGGATGTGCTTTTATTAAGATTATGAGATTATCTGGCGTTCTCACTTCACTGTCGCTGGCCATGGGGAACGCCGTCTTCAGGTAGGCCAAACGGGTCACTCGAATTGCATTGAACCAGTTCACGATCTCCTATAAAATCACAGAATATCTCAGATTTCAGATGTTCCCTGATAGAGAGGATGGAGGACACAGAGGGTAACAGAGCCTGGAAATACAGTGCACAACACACACACATTCACACAAGCGCACATGCGCGCGCGCACACACACACACACGCTCACTCGCACGCACGCACGCACACACAAACACATGCACACACACACACATAAACACACACGCACACATATGCGCACACATTCACGCAAGTGCATATGCACACACACACACACATACACACACACGTGCACGCATGCACACACGCACGCATGCACACACTCACACACAAACACATGCACACACACACACACAAACACACATGCACACGAACACATATGCGCACTTGCACACGCACAAGCACACGCATACACACTCACACTCTCTCACACACACACGCACACATTCGAACACTGCACTCTTCTCCCACATAATTTAAAACACTGCTTCCATAGAACAGACGATCTACAATCGAGGCATTTTAGAGAGTATATCTCGGCCAAGGTGACTCAAGAAAAGTTTGCAAGAAAAGTTTTTAACTTTTTTTAACGTTTTTAACTTTTTTTTAACGTTTTTAACTTTTTTTTAACGTTTTTTGACAGTCATACTGTCGTGAATTAATGGTTTCACATCGACATCCGTGAACAGATGTTCAGATCACCTGGGCGTCTTCATGGTACACAAACAGATTCCGGGTGTGGTCTTCACACAGGTAGGTCAGCTGGAGGCCGTGCGGGTGGCCGATCTTCTCCGGCTGGAAGGTGGCGTTCAGGGTCTTCACCGCGATGACTGCCTTGGGGCCTTTGGATTGCTGGAGGTGAAGAGGCGAAGGAGAAGGATGAGAAGAGGCACGCCGCGTTCACTCCACACTGCAAGGGCCTCACTAGCACCGAGCAGGAGTGACAGCGCGCGTTAGGGACACGGTGGAAAACGGGCAGGGCAGGAGAGGAAGAGGGGCCGGGAGGACTGAGCTGAAAAAAGAATGAAAGAGTGAGACTGCAACAGTGAGACTTGCCACCCGGTTTCAAACACAGACGGGGAAGCTGATGTTCTGGTCCGGGTGGCCATGGATGAGAGGATTATGGGAAAACAGGAAAACAATCTTTTCAAAGTATATAAAAATGAGTTAGAAATCTGCACCTTTAAATGTGCATACCTGTGACAGACCACGTTACCTGTGGGGATCATCTCGGTATTTACAGGACCTGCTGGCTCACAGTGGTTTGAAACATCACTGATATTTGGTGCTAATAACTTAATTGCGCTTGGTAGCAAACTATGAGTGTTGACTCACCCTCCTTATACAGGCCATTTGGCTGCTGTCCGAAATTTTGGATGCGCACGTTTTTTTTTTTTTCCAGTACATACAAGTGGAGTGGTGACGTGTGACCGGATTACCATGGAAACGGATTGACAGAGGCCCAGAGGCCCTCAGTGAAGGGGGGGGGGGGTCATCGAGGGCCAACCCTACTCACACTGTCAGTGGTGAAGTATCTGAGTGTGAAATCCTTCTCAGACAGAACAAATCTCCTCTTCAGATAGTGTCCGTTGTCCCTTCCTTTCTTCCACAGGGACCCCTCATACAGGCCTGGGGAGGAACCAAAAAAACCATCCTCAGGACCTTATCAACAGCAGGGTTTAAACATTTAAAATAATGATTTGACCAGGCCTGCAATCAGTGAATTCCGGACCAGGTTATAGCTCCATATTTCACTAGAAACAATTAGGTCATGAACACAGTCTAGTAGGGCTTCTAACAGCGGGCTTGGGATGTTGGACACGTAGAGGTTTGCGCAGGTGTATGTTTGGGGTTCATACAGATAATAACTGGGATTGTCAATGACTGAAGCCATTGGAGTAATGGAGCGTTGACTTACCTGAGCTATAGGCCTGCTGAAGGTGCTTGCCCTGACTGGTGAATTCCTGCCTTTCATATTTGGCTCTGATCCACTGTTCCCGTAGGACCCTGGGGAGAGAGATACTGACTTCAACTCCCAACCACTCAAATATGCTCACAGTTTAAAAAATTTACCTTGTATGATCTCCATATAGTGTGAGTCTCATCCTTTAACCGTAGCATCTGCTGCCGCCATTACTCTGACCTCCATTACGAACTGAGAAGATCATGGTGTAGAACCTGGGGCTGGAGACTCTGGTCCCGGACAGCCAGTGATCCTTCCGGCTTTCATTCCATCCAAACTTGATCTTGTTAGGTTGGTCGATTATTTACGGCCTATCCACGAGACCATCCAGAGCCAGAATGAAAATGAAAGGGCTGAAAATCTCCAGATCACGGTCGCCTGTGCTCATCAATCTGAGTAATTAATCCGATTAAGCAGTTATAGGTTTTGATAGAGCAAAACCCAGGGACACCTCTAGCACTTCAGGGCCAGGGTTGCCCACCCTTTTTTTTTTTTTTTACCCTTTAATACCATGAACGTTTTTTCTTGGGCTCACAGTTGCCTCCCGACTGAACGTTGGAACAGAAACACAGGACTGTAACTCCACGTTTGACGACAGGCACGGCTCAGCCGGGTCACGCAGGGACCTTGTTTTTGATCTGCGTGCTAACCCTGGTGTTCAGTGGCCCAACAGCCTCTCTCAATCTCTGCTTCTGTAATCCTGCCAAGCTCTTCCAGGCATTAACAACTTCCTGCGCTTTAGAAACACTTCCTGATACCAGCGCAATATTTCCTTTTCGCTTATTTTTCCCCTCTGGTGCCCCTTTTGTTCTGATGAAAGCTTGAGATGATGAGCCAAAATGCTAACGCTGCTGCTGTGCTGGTCTCACTCTCCCCCAGCTTCACTCCCCGCCTCTGCTGACATAGTGACATTTTTGAAGTATCTTATTTAATCCACCTCATTAATCCCTTTTAAATTCATGAAAGGTTCAGTCAAATCCCCCAGATGCCCCAACTCTACTGAGTCCTCTTTGCCTCCTGGTGTTGTCAGGCCATTAGAAGGCATCCAAGGTGTACCCTGCAGAAGGACTTTGTGAAACCTCGGCTGTTCAATGCAGAGGAGTTCCCCTTCGTGTCGAGAACAAAGCCGCGTTTCTTCCTTCCTGTGCCCACTGCTGCTGCGCTGGGTCAAAGTTCCCCTACTTCCCCAAATATCACAGAGCCCCTTGCAATGTCACCCGCTCAAAATAAATCCCGCTCAAACCTTCCCGAGCACTGTGGACACTCACTAGTGTCATCACAACCATCGTCTCAAAAAAAAAAAAAAAATAATAAAAACTTTAAAAAAAAAAAAAGATAGTACGTATGATTCTTGCAAAGCTCCATGCGTGATTCAAAATCAGGCGATTGCACACATGAAACCAACGCCTTGCCCATGTTTTTCACAAATCAAGTCATGGGTCAGTTTTCGGACAGACTGATATTCCCCACAGGCTGTGTCCAGGATCCAGCTGACCTAGGCTTGCCTTGTCTTGTTTACATACAGCGGTTAGTTCTGTTAGTTTTAGGTTTTTTTTTCTTGTTTCTCAAGCGACCCACCATAACCCCAATCCCACAGCCCGCCAGTGGGTCCTGACCCAGTTTAGGAACCCCCGTCCCAGACCGATACTCACGCACAGTCCTGTTGCCGCGGGCGATAGTAGAAAGGAGGGACGGCCATTTCGTAAAAAGCTCTCGCGGAGGCGTTTCCATTGGCTTTCATGAACTACAGGTTCCCGCCCACAAACACGCAAACAAACAATCACACAACAACAAAAAAAGAGAAAAGAAAAAAACGAGTGAAACTGTAGCCTGTGTTTTTTTTTCTTCTGATCAGCACACAGCTCTAAGTATCCCCGCGTGCAAAAGCCTTTAGAATGTTGCGGAAAATGTTAATACCTTGCAAATATTTGGCAACAGCACAGATCATACAGTTATTAATGTGTACTTGCACATTTATCTCTTATTCATTCTGTGAATAATGTGTAGTTTTAATTATGCATTTTTTTATAATTATGAGAAACTCAAATGTTCAAAACAAATTCCTTTCAATGGCAATAAAGCCTGAATCAGAGAATCACACATATATATCAGATCATAATTTCTCACAATAAGTAAATTTTGCATTGGTTTATTAGCAAAGTACATTTGGTCAGACTTCTCAAATCCTAGTTTAAACTAGGCATAACCTCACGGTACTTTGAGCCTATGAGCCTACTTTGAGTCAGGCTATACTCAAGGCAGCCAGTAGCCTACCTCTACCAGCTCATCATCCCAGAAGTCCAGGTGTATGGATTTGATGCGGCTGATGTTGGAGAGGTTCCGGTGTGTTCCGGTGCAGGTGAGACACACAAAGATGCCCAGTTTATAAGACGCCCAGTCCGGGTCTGACACATACAGAGAACAGACTGCCATTAACACCATCGCTACTAGCTGCTACCACTCTTTAACCCTCTAAGGTGTGAGATCACAATCATGCAATCTGAATGTTCTCAACTGAACATTCTAATGCTGATGTCACAATCACTACTGGCAAGTGAAAGCAATGGAATTCTAGAACACTGACTCTTCCATCCATCCATTATCTATACCCGCTTATCCTGGGCAGGGCTGCAGGGGGTGCTGGAACCTATTCCAACATGCATTGGGCGAGAGGCAGGAATACACCCTGGACAGGTTTGCCAATCTATGGCAGGGCACACACCATTCACTCACACTTATACCTATGGGCAATTTAGAGTATCCAATTAGTCTACCTGCATGTCTTTGGACTGTGAGAGGAAACCGAAGTAGCCAGAGGAAACCCACACAGACATGGGGAGAATGTGCAAACTCCACACACAGAAGGGCCCAGGCCAGGATTTGAACCTTCTTGCTATGAGGCAACAGTGCTACCCACTGCACTGCCAACACTGACTCAAAAAAATAAAATAAATAAATAAATAAATAAAATAAAATAAAATAAAAAAACCTACTCTTCAATAATTTCTCTCCATCGTTTCCTCTCCACAGTATTATTTCTGCAGTGTGCAGACAGCAACAATATTAATAATGTAAATGACTATTCTTCCCGTCATCACTACAACTTAGCCTACATGGTTTAATTTGTCAAGTTACTTGGCAACATTTTCTTAATCTATTTTTATGTCGCACTTTGAAAGAATTCCGCACACATACTCTATATTTTCAACAAAACGATATTGTAAAATTTTAAAAGCGTGCGCGATGTCTGAATTAAAATGACCAACAGAAATACCGACACTCACCCGGAGCTTCACAGTCGGCGCAACGGCTGTTATCGGGTTTTTTCACCAAGTCCAACAATATCTTCTTATTTCTGTCATGATTAGCCATAGGGAAAATGCGCCCCTTACCGACTTATGAAGTTTCGGTTAGATAGCCACCTGTTGATATCTGTTTAACAAAGTATGAGACATCTTTAAAAACAGATGAATCGATTTTTTATTAAATAAAACATTACGTTTCTCTTCAAAAACAGCCAAGTTATCCAAAGATTTCTTTCCTATGTATCGGCAATTTGAAAAACTAGCCTACTAACAAGTCAAGCGACGCCTTTTACTCATCCGATTTAAATATTGACAATGCGAATACGCTACGTAGCCCGTGTGTAGCGGCGTCTGAACGCCTGCACGTAGGCTACTGTAGTTCATGCGTTTCAAACATCTGGTTTGAAAGCTTGGGTGGAAGTGAAACGCGCGCGGCGCGTTACCGGGCAACATGGTATAATCAATGACGTGGCAAAATAATTAAGAAACACACACTACAGCAAAAAAAAACAAACAAACAAAAAAAAAAAAACACGCATAGAATGCAATTACAAAAATGACATTCAAATCTATGTAACGGCATAAAATGCCATTAAATAAATCCAAAGATTTTTTCTTTAAAAAAAAACAAACAACAATAGCACGTTAATATGTGCGTTAGATAGGGAAGGTCAATAATAATAATAATAATAATAATAATAATAATAGTAGTAGTAGTAGGCCTAGTAGAAGTAGTAGTGTTGTTGTTGTTGTTGTTGTTGTTATTATTATTATTATTATTATTATTATTATTATTATTATTATTATTATTATTATTATTATTATTATTATTATACTGTTCACATATACATTTATTTGGTTTTTTTCATATTGACCTGTTCTCATAACGAGATGCTCTCTTCCGAAACTGCTTGGTACCGCATGTGCCAATTTTTTTTATTTTTATGAAGAAAGAAAAATCGGGCACACAGTTCGCCATTTTTCAGAACATAAATGCACAATTCTCATGTGCCTTTACAAAAAAGGAAAGCACAGCTTGCAATCAACGAGATTATGATCACAAGTTTTTTTTCATTCCAGAATAAAAAACAACCAACAAGCATTTATCTGTCAGAACCTACACAAGTAGGCTACACTCCTTCAAGCACATTTCAAAGATGATGACATCAACCGAGTAAAAGTAAATAGATGGGGGGCTACTTCAAATACTCAGATGCATAAATGCGGTATACATGTACTCTAGTGTAATAAGGCCGGGCTGAACTAACAGGTTGGTTTGTTTTTTTGTTTGTATGTTCGTTTTTTTGCCTAGTTGAGACTTTTTTGTATCGTGACCATTTTCAAAGCATGACGGATGTTCAGCCTGGTCTTTTTAGAGACAGCGTGTTGCACGGCTAGTTGTGTCAAGCCAGGCATTCACGTCGATGACTGAAGCGCACCCACAATAAACCAACAACAGTTGAAAGGTAGACTTGGGGGGGTGCACGCGCCACATCCTGTTTGCTTGTGCTGTACCATCCGCGTTGCAAGCGTTTATTAGCCCTCGCGATTAATGACAGTAAGAATGTACAACACCAGAGAAGGCGAAAGAGGGTCCAGAAACTGTAGACATGGTGTAGGCCAACATTCACATTAAGTCCTTTAGCGGAGCCTCTTATCCAGAGTGACTTGCATAAGTGCATGTAAAGGTTTAGGCAACATGTCACAACCAATAGTAGCCTACATTAGTGGTTAATGTATAAACCTATGAGGACAAGTTGTGTGCCATACCATTACATTTATTTGGCAGACGCTTTTATCCACAGCGACGTACAATAAGCCTATACCAGTCTCTGGTCCATACCAAAGATCACCGGAACAACTACAAAACACAGGTCCGATAAGGTACAATACTCATTTTGTACAGTTATTCATAGCCATGAACATACTAAGTCCAGTTCACGCAGTGTACATTACTCTGACCTGACCTATATTAAGTCAAACTAGAAGGCAATAACTGACAACAGGGAGACACGGCGAAGTAGTGCTTGAAGTAGCAAACGGACTTTGCGGTTACAGCCTCAGATGGAGCACAGGTGTAGGGCCAGTAAACCCAAGATAAGTGCCGAGATCGGCATTAGTTGAGAGAATATGCAGAATAAACGGGTGCGTTTTCAGTCTACGGTGGAAAATGAACACATGTGCTGTCCCAGCTCTCCTTATTATTTTGGTTGTTACAATAATATTCGTAGTTTATTTAATTAGCAGGTGCTCGTCATAATCTCGGTACTTAATTTAGAAATGTCTACTTTAGAAGCTGGACATTAGACAACTGAATATTTACGTAATAGTGAAAAACACAGATAATAGCTCGCCTACCAACCTGATCCATTGTGTGGGAAATGCCGTACAGTAAAAAAATAAAAAATAATAAAAAAAAACTTGAATGTGAATGTGTAACCTACAGTAGCCTATGTGTAGGCTACACAGTGTGATTGTTAGGTCCACTACTTAGACAGTAATTGAAACGGATCCGCAAAAAACACCGCTTTCTTCTCCTCCCCTCTTGCTTTTCAACAAATAGCAACGAATACAAACAACCACTGATAACGCAAATCATGCGTCTACAACAATACATCATACACAATGTATGATTTTCAGAGGTGCCAAAACTAAGCAGAGGCTGACCCCTGCGGGGCATTGAGCGTTACTGCACAGCGTCGAAAAAGTTAATTTCTGCTGAACAGAGTAAAATGACAGTCAAATTAAAACACATTCTTAAACCGTCATACACCGTAATAACATTCACTCGGATTCAGGAGTAAAACTTGCGTCATGAATTAGCCCAAGTGACTTAGAACCAACTCAAGTTTGTTTCACATCACTATAGAAAACGTAGGTCAGCTCGAGCAGGCTATAAAACGTCAGCTGAATGTTTATATTATTATTATTATTATTATTATTATTAAAAAAAAATGATTATTATGCAAAATAATACACTTTGATAGCGCAAGTAGCCTACAGGGGATACAAAAAATGGACGAAATGAGAACACTGAATAACGTTGAGACAGATACATTTAATTTAGATCTGGATTTATCACGTTAAAAAAAAAATTAAGGTTATGTATGATATTAATTTTTCGTTCGTGGTCTGTAAATTCATATGACATTTCTTCCTGTTCCAATAGACAATTGTTGACATTTCATGAGATACATTTTATATTTAAGATCAAAGCTAGTTTAAAATTGCTTGTTATTCTGTGTTCTTTCTCGTGCAAAACTCCTCTGAATTTTGATGTTGGATAGCCTACAGTTAGTAGCTACATTAAAAAAGTGAATGGTGATGCCTAATTTGATTAGCGCCTGCAACAGAATTGGTGGGCGTAAACCTCATCTTTCCGTGGCTCATTTGATTGGCTGAAATAGGTTGTCAGGCAAGACGATAGGCACGGGATTGGACCAACAAGCATAGAACGAGTGACAGATCTGTGCTCGTGAAAAATTTCAATGCATTTGTAGCGGAGAAAGTCTTGAAAATACTATGAGCCTGGACTGACTTCGAGACAGGTAAGGATAACTGTATTACCGTCTGGGTTGCAAATCACAATAAATGGTACTTTCGTCTAATACATATATTTAAGAAGATAAACGATACGATTATCATGAAATAACTTGCTTGATTTAAATCATTAACACGAACAGACCATTGTACGACTATCGAGCTAGCAAGCTTGCTACTTGCTGGAGTAGGGAGTGCTTCTAACGCAATCGGAAGTCTGGTCTACCGAGTGCAGTTAACTTTTTAGTTGCATTTGAACTCGAGCAGGTATCCGATTTGGGGAAACTACTGTAGTTATGGTCACATATTGTGTTTGCAAACAGACTGTCTTGCGAGGATGATCATTGTTTGCTACATGGCCAACCAGCTAAATTGCGAACTTGAGCTGGCGAGGAGGGTTTTCATTACGGAAGTTGGCTTGTTCGTACTGAACGAGTAAGGACATGTTAGTTATTGTTGTTACATCAGTTGCTGTCTGCTCCGTGGAGTATGGGTGTAACGTTAAATAACTGCTGTTGAGCGCTATTTACTATGTACTACTAACCAAGGTTTACTGGCCACTCTGACTGTGCGTGCTATGTAATGTTTGCTATTTTGATCTATTTTTTTATCAGCCAGTAATTTTTTTTAATAACTGGCGGATGTACAGTAAATGAATGGCAAATTAGCGCCTTTTTCGTCCTGTAAAAATTAGGTGAAAGAAACATGTTTGAAGTTTAAATTGCATCGGAAACATCCATCAGTCGATGATAACGTGTTACGCAAACTGGATGCGCGCCAGAGCTGTCAGTATGTGTACCAGATGCTAATTTAGTTGTCTAGCTATATTCAGAATGGTATAATGTAAACCTATTTGCACTACTCGCATGTAACTACATACATTACGCACAGTAGCTCACTAATTAGATTACATGACAGTTGTCATGAAAGTAAAAGCACTTTGCTCTAGAGAGAACGCTTTCCCCAAAGGTTCGCTATTTAGGAATATGTAGAACAGCTTAGTTGTTTTGAGTGTGGAAATATTTGCAAAATGTTGTTACATCCTCAGCAGCATGTTGAAAAACGCATATTTTTGCCAGGGGGCTTGGACAGTGCAACCTTGAAAGAATGTTGTTCATGTGATTCTTCAAAATGCATTAGTAAGAAAGAATGGCAAAACGTAACATATTGTATAGAATTCACATCTCCACGGGCAACAGAAGGGACCGACGAAACACGTTCCGTATGCTACTGCCACATTCAGCAGTAAGGATATTTAAGCGCTGTGGCAGTGAGTCTGTAGTCGCAGTATAGGCTACCACGTAAAGATCCCGCGCGCTGAACAGAGCTGGGGATTTGACCCCCAGGGAAACTGCACCCCCCAAAGAGGACCGAGGATGAAATGCAGGTTGCGCTGAGTTCCCAAGTGTCTTTTGGCAGGACGCCCGCTGCCTCTCGTATTCGCGATCACGTGCTCTTTCGCTCGGAAAACTGTGCTGCAGCACGCCATCACGCGCGGTTCAGTGTGGGAAAACTGAAGCATATTAACGCTGCCGCGGGCGTAATGGTAGATAATTGCACGTGAATATGCTCTTCTCGTATATTATAGCCTGGCAGGTTTAAGAGTTCTGACTGAGTAGAGGTCAGTGTAAGTGTTTAGGGGAAGGTGCCGTAGTCAGACAGTAAGGAGTAAACAAAGATAACTTTTTTTTTTTAGGAAAAACAGCTAAGCGTCCACCCCCCTTCTGCTCCCCATGACCCTGTCAGGGACGGCCCTTGTTTTTCTTCGTTGTTTTCCACGTTTGACCCAAAGAGTCACGTGGGGCCCGTTCTAGTCTCAGAATGGGCTAATGGTCATAAAAGCACTTTTTTCTTTCCCCTGAATTTGTATGAAAACAGTTTTGACATTTCCTCAGAGAGAAGCAATTCAGAAGCAGACTGTGCTGTTGCTTTTTGACAATACCATAAAAATGGCAATGGGAAGTTTAAAAAAAATCTCTCTGACAGTGTTGGTACTCTGTTCTTCTGAAAACCTTTCAGTGAATTTCGTAAAACACACCACAGCATGCAAGAGGATGATAGTTTTAACTGTTGGTGGCATTTGGCTGCTTGTTTTTCTGCTCAGCTCACGGAAGTGGTTTGGCGTCTTTTGGGCCTAGGTCTGTCTTGCACTTTCTTGCCGGTACTTCCACCTTTAGCATCACAGTGGTATTGGCAATACTTTTTTTGGCCAAACAGAAAAAATGACAATGGATAACGCATAACGATAATGGATGGCGGGTGGAAGTCTGAACGATAATGGATGCGCCGAGACGCTGGCTGGGTTTTGGCGTTGTGTCAGAAGTGCACGTCAGGCGAATAGCACTGCCAGTAAAGGTGCTGACGCTACGCAGGGAGCTGTTACCAGAGTTACGATCGCTGAAATGACATCACCGATGCCGCACAGAGTTTACGGCGTCTCTCCTGTGAGACGGAAGCGAGGGCCCTGGGCACTTTCCGGAACCTTCTTGAGAGCCGAAAAGCCGGAATAAAAAGATATTGTGGAAAAATAACGGTTAAATATGCCTCCAGCCCTTGGTTGTCCGTGAGTTTTGTCAATGGGAGATATTCTGAAGTAAGCAGTCAAAACGTGCAAAGCAGCATGGGACTGTTTGTGTGAGAGGGTAACTAATGCTGCTGGGAAGTGGAACACTGTGGAAAGAAATGAGTGTATGCAATGGGCATCTGCCCTGTGGGCATTGGCACTGAAGGGATTTGTTGAGAATACATGCACGTGCTTTGTAAATATTTCCTCTGTGCGTATGTAAAGTAGCACGGAAGGAGTTTTGTCTTGTGTGTTTTTGTATATTGAATCATAAAAGTCTAGAATGCATGTATGCACTGGGGAGATATTACCTGTTAGCATGTGTGTGTTGGGGGAATAGGGGGGTAATGGAATCCATATTTCTGTGTGTATGTACCTTTGCATATTTAGTGCATAGTATAGGGGTTTGTGGTGTGTATTTGTACTTGGTTGCCTGTATATGAGTTTATGGTGTGTAATTGTATGTGGGGATCTGTATAGGAGTTTGTGGTGTGTAATTGTACGTGGGGACCTGTGTCTGTTCGCTTGTGGTGTTAGGTGCCTGGAGGATGTCGATTGAGACAGAGGCTTTGCTGCAGGAAGCGAAGGAGAGCATCGAGGCAGCACAGAACTACAGGACTGAACTGCAGCATCGGCTACATGGACTCAGCCAGGCCCGCAAACAGGTACCGGCTTCTCAGTCCACCTCTGTCCACCTCTGCCCACACCCGGCACACCTTCCACACCTGTGCATACTCCAAGCCTGCAGGCCTCCAGCCCCCCTCCTTCTTCAAATCTGCATCAGAGCAGTGAAGATTTTAGTTCCTCTAAAGGAGCATAGATCGCTGTGTGAGATAAGAGTCAAATCTGACGTGTGTTCATGGAGCCAGGCCACTGCACCCTTGCAGAGGTAGGCTGAAATCAGAAGTTTTTGGGGGTTTTTTTTAGCACAGTTTTTTCGGAGGCCTCTTCGATATCCTCCCCGACTTCCTGTCTCCCTCCCCCTTCGCTCTCGCTCGTCGTAAACAATGCTGTTATTTCCTGCCCTGCTAAGGGACACCAGACGAAGAGAAGATGGGGGCTAGCTTCCACCCCCCCCTCCCCTCCCCCCCCCATCACCTGCAAAACGGACTCTGCCTGAGTCCCAGCAGTCTTCAGAAGGCCCGAGGTCACGTGACCTACTACCCCTTCCCACTGCACCCCATCTTCTTGATCATACTTAATATTTCTTTGAATGGGGACAGATACGTAGAGTATGTAATAAATAGTCTGATGCCATTGTATCACAACATTTACAGCACAAGCTAATTTACACTATTTTTGTCCTCAGATTTTGTCCCTATATAGGCTTTTTTGTTAGAAATAAATCCTGCAAAATCTGTGCAGACATTGTGTACAAATCTGAGCCCGGATGTGGGCATTAACATCCCATCTGACCAAGCATGCCCTAGGTCCTCCAGCTTCACACCCCCCCCCCCCCGGTGTTATGAGTCAGGTCACACACAGGCATTCCCAGACTGTCTGAGTAACATCAGACCTCTGCAACCTGAGATCATTTTGGTGATGAAGGGGGGGCGGGGGGGGGGGGGGGGGGGGGGGGACTCTTGCATCCCGGGAACCCTGTGAAGCTAAAAGACGTGACTCTTGCATGCCACGGCCGGCATGAATGGACTGCATTTATATAGCCTTTGACCCCCCTTGGCAAGGGGTTAGTCTTGCTCAAACACTTCCTGCTCAGACGGGGTTTCCCCTCGACCCAGACAATGCTCTCCGGCAGATAGAGGATATTGACGCGCCGGTCACAACCGTTCTTACGTGCGTGTGCAGTTCAGAGTGCAGTCATATCAGGAGCGCAGTCATATCAGGAGTGCGGCGATGGCGAGAGCAGCGCTACAGCGTTAGCGGCGCGCGTCTGTGAGGGTGGCCCTCCTCAGGGCTGCAGCGGCAGCAGGATGCGGGGGGGGGGGCGGGGGGGGGGGGGGGGGGGGGGGGGGGAGGGGCTTTGCATACGGAAGCGCCGAGGCCGTTTGCGCTCCTGTCCCGCGCGTCTGCTTCTGCCGCTTATCGGCTCCGCACGTCCGCTACGATAGTGTGAGCGGCTCCTGCCACAGGCCCTTCCGTTTCCCCTCGCCGCTCAACCATCTCTCTCTCTCTCTCTCTCTCTCTCTCTCTCTCTCTCTCTCTCTCTCTCTCTCTCTCTCTCTCTCTCTCTCTCCCCCCCTCATTCCCTCCATCTATTTGGCGCTCCTGCAGATTGTGTTTGAGTTAATTACTTGTGGTTCTAAAGGGGGGGTGGGGGTGGGGGGGTGGGGCCTGGTCTCTGTGTATGGGGGGGGTGGGGGGGGGCTGGAAAGAACACTAGACGCAAAACTCCAAACTCACAACCGACCACTACGCTACAAAAAAAAAAAAAAAACTGATCTCTTCAGTTTAAAGTTAATGTAGCATAACTCGTGAACTTGTAACTACACCTTTTTTGACTGCTTTAGCTGCAGCCAGCTCCCTGCAGGGCTAGCTGGCTGGGTATCAGATTACCGGGACACACTGTCTACCGCTCAGTGCACGGCGTGGCTTCACCTGCTTCCTGTCAGACCTGGGTAAAAATACGTATTCGTTTTGGATTCAAATACTTTTCTGTGCTTAATTACTCATCTTGTCTGGTGCATTGGAACCAATGAAATACCCTCAAAAAGGGGCAAACCCCCACCTTCTGGTCATATTGGCGGGCTCAATTGCACCAGGCAAGATCAGCAGAGCACAGAAAAGTATTTGAATCCGAAACGAATACGTGTTTGACCCAGGTCTGCTTCCTGTTTCGGAGCAGGCCCTTGGCTAAAAGCGGAACGACACTGTGACACTGTACTCCACGTGTTAATATGCAGCGAGTCCTGTCCAGATTATCTCGTCCCCGTTGCTGCAGCCTTTTCAAGGGCAGACGAGTCTTTTCCTACCCATCATGTGCTTCATAAAGTGCAGCCTCTCGTTATGAATAATAAATGAGATCGAGCGCTCGATCGATCGATAAGACTACTTACCAGGCCTCGCTTCTCAGTGGTAGAACAACCACGTTCCCCTCAGCTTGGGGTGCTTCAGAAAGGGTTTTGGGGAGGGGGAAGGGCGGGGGGGGGGGGGGGGGGGGGGGGGGGCGTCTTGTTATGATTAATGCTGTCTTCTTAAGAGGAACTGTAGCGAGTGCTCTTACTGGAAACCGCATGGCTTCCTGTCGAGCTAGGAGCATTTCTGCCTCAAAACGGTACCTGCCAGCGTAGCCGTTAGCAGCAGCGCTACACAAGTGCTCGGAGAGATAGTGAGAGAGAGAGAGAAAGAGAGAGAGAGAGAGAGGGCTATCAGTCTCGACATCACTTCCTCCTTCACATCCTTCTCCATTTCACTCATCAGACTTTCCATCGACTTTTATGTATTTGTTTAACCCCCTCCCAGTTTTTTTCCCCTGAGGGGGTTACATTTATATATATTTATATACATTTATTTACACATTTACACTGTTGAAGTATTTCAGATAAAGTACTTGACCCAGGATTTTTTTTACATTGTCTTAAATTTACTGATGATTGATTTCTGGTTTATTTAGTAATTGATGATTGCATATAGATGACTGATTATTGATGACAGATGACTACTGATAACTGATGACTGCTGATGACCAACTGATGATTATTGTTATTGATGACTGATTACTGATAATGGATGATTACTGATGATTATGAATGACTGATTACTGATAATGGATGATAACTGATGCCTGATGATGGATGATTATTGATGCCTGATTACTGATGATTAATTACTGATGATGGATGATTACTGATGCCTGATGACAGATGATGATTGATGCCTGATTACTGGTGGATGACTTGATGACAGATGATTACTGATGATGGATGATGCCTGATTACTGATGGGTGATGGATGATTACTTATGACTGTTGACTACTGATGCCTGATGGATGGCTGTTGATTACTCATGCCTGATTACTGATGGTTGATTACTGATGCCTGTGGTACTCACGGGCGGGCTGCAGGTGCGCGGCAGCGCCAGCCAGACGCGGGAGGCGCTGAAGCGGCACTTCCAGGACCTGCAGGCGATGGTGACGCGGCTGCTGGGCGAGCGGCTGGCGGTGATGCTGCAGGAGGTGGACGCCATCGAGCAGGACAGCGTGCGGCCGCTCGACGACTGCCAGAAGCTCATCGAGCAGGGCGTCAGCACCGCCGACGAGCTGCTGAAGGAAGGTGAGCGCGGGGTTGGGCTCCGTGGCTGCTCTACGCACTCCTATGACCGCTTATAACTGTACACCCCCCTTAAGACCACTTTACACACCCCTAAGACCACTTATATCTATGACACACTCCTATGGCCACTTATAACCATTACACACCCGTATGACCACTTTACAAACCCCCTTGACCACGTATAACTATACATACCACTATGACCACTTTACACACCCCTATGACCACGTATAACTATACATACCCCTAAGACCACTTTAGACACCCTTATGACAATTTTACACACCGCTATGTCTGTTTTACACATCGCTATGACGTCTTTACATACACCCACGACTGCTTTGCACACCCCTGTGGCCACGTATAACTACACATACCACTATGACCACTTTACACACCCCTATGACCACGTATAACTATACATACCACTATGACCACTTTACACACCCCTATGACCACGTATAACTATACATACCACAATGACCACTTTACACACCCCTATGACCACGTATAACTATACATACCACAATGACCACTTTACACACCCCTATGACCACGTATAACTATACATACCACTATGACCACTTTACACACCCCTATGACCACGTATAACTATACATACCCCTAAGACCACTTTAGACACCCTTATGACCAATTTATACACACCGCTATGTCTGTTTTACACATCGCTATGACGTCTTTACATACACCCACGACTGCTTTGCACACCCCTGTGGCCGCGTATAACTACACATACCACTTTACACACCCCTATCACCACGTATAACTATACATACCACTATGACCACTTTACACACCCCTATGACCACGTATAACTATACATACCACTATGACCACTTTACACACCCCTATGACCACGTATAATTATACATACCACTGTGACCACTTTACACACCCCTATGACCACGTATAACTATACATACCACTGTGACCACTTTACACACTCCTATGACAGTTTTTAGATAATCTGACGTGGTTTGTGTAAATTGCCTCAGCGCGTTGTGCCCGTGTTAATGCGAGAGCTGCTGGGTGTCTGAGCGCGGTCCTTCTGCCCGTGCCCGCAGGCGAGGCTGCCATTCGCTGTGGCATAGCGGGGGAGGACGACATGCTGGGCAGATTCACCAAGAAGGCTCTGCAGATCCAGCTGGACAGGTGAGCTTCACGGTGAAGGGCACACAGAGCAAAGCTAGCGAAACTGCTAGGTGGGATCGACAGCTCAAAGGTCACTTCATACAACAGGACACTTAGAGGAAGCAATTTTGGTTAAATACATTTTTTTTCAAGGATACAACGACAGTCTCCCATCTTGGGTTTTAGCTTTTAACATTTGAGTTACAAGCCCAGGGCTCAACACTAGATGGAGATCCATGACTTAACGATTTGGACCAATTGTGCTATGCTGCGCAGAGAAGTCTTTTGATTGGCTCTTACGTGTCAATGAGTGACATCACAGTGGTTACTGTGGCTTGGCCCGTAGTCCACCCATTGCAGGCTTTACTAAGCCTTTACTAACTTTAGGACGGGTTCAAGGGGGGTTGGTTCAAGTAGCTGCTTAAGTGAGGCAAACTGACTCTGACCCAAACCTGAAAGGCAATTTTTATTTATTTTTTCACTTTCAGTTAAATTGAAATAAGCGACTTGGAACAGATGAAAGAAGGAAAAATGGTAAAGCAGGTTGAGTTTGCAATATCCATACGGCAATGGAGACCGAAGCATTTTTTTTTTTTTTTTAATGTGCACTCTACTCTTTAACAGACACCTTAGTTCACATCCCAGGTATTTTAAGCAGAACGGGGATGCCGTAGCTGAGCTTCTCAGTCGGAGCTACGCGTGGAATTTGTGCCGTTTGGGATTCGCTGCCTGCCCCTCGGCCGAGCGTAACCCGGGGCCCACGTGTTCCACAGACGGCACAGGCCCGGACAGACCCAGCTCCGGTATCGCCACGGTAACTGGAGTTTCCGGTAGTAAGTCTCCGAATGGGATCCTGCTCCTGGGGATCGTTGTCACCCTGGCAGCAGCAGCAGCGTTCGGAGTTAAGAGGAGTTTGACACTCTGTCAGAGGAGGTCAGAGGTGACGGAATGAGGCATTGCTTCCTGCTTCCTGGTTGTGTGTGTGCGGTGGGGACAGCGGGGGTGGTTGCTGGAGGCTGTGGAATCTGGCAGAAGCGTTCGGAATTTTGCGGAAGGCCCAGCCAGCGTTTGAGTTCTAGCCTCGACAGGTCCGATTAGAGAGAGAGAGAGAGAGAGAGAGAGAGAGGAGCGGAGTACGGAATACAGTCTCTCCGGAGTCAGGGGATAAATTGGATTTTGCGGCGGGTTTGGGTTTGGTCCCCTATCAGCAAATGTCAGTCATTTCTGCACACACTGCTTTGGGCATATTGTACGTGACTGTGCAGGAGTAAATGGCCACTGGTGGTTGGCCTAGTTGATCTCCAGATGTTGGTCCTGCCTTGTGAGTTGAAGCGTGTGCGCTGGGCACTGTGAGCTGGGTGGAATCCTTTTGGCAAGTCAGGCCATTATAACAGGCTGTGACAAGTGCTCTAAACCTCTGTACTGATCCTGTGTATGTGTCTCTCTCTCTGTCTGTCTCTCTCTCTCTCTCTCTCTCTCTCTCTCTCTCTCGCTCTCTCTCTCTCTCTCTCTCTCTCTCTCTCTCTCTCTCTCTCTCCTCTCTCTCTTGCTCTCTCTCTCTCTCTCTGTCTCTCTCTCTCTCTCTCAGTCTCCCCGAGGTGCCGGTCCTGGTGGACGTCCCCTGCCTGTCTGCGCAGCTGGACGACTCGCTGCTGCAGACGGTGCGGGAGCGCGTGGCGAGGCACGGCAGCGTCGCCTCCCACCCTCCCGTGCAGATCGAGGAGCTGGTGGAGCGTCCCGGCAGCATGCTGGTGCGCTGGTGCAAGGTGAGCCTCCCAACCGCATCCATGGCAACACTCTGCCTCCCAACCGCATCCATGGCAACACTCTGCCTCCCAACCGCATCCATGGCAACACTCTGCCTCCCAACCGCATCCATGGCAACACTCTGCCTCCCAACCGCATCCATGGCAACGCTCTGCCTCCCAACCGCATACATGGCAACACTCTTGACTACTGACTGTAGCCATGGCAACACTCTGCCTCCCAACCGCACCCATGGCAACGCTCTTCCTCCCAACTGCGCCCATGGCAACGCTCTGACTCCTAACCGTGCCCATGGCAACACTCTGACTCTCAACCGCATCCATGGCAACACTCTGACTCCTAACCACGCCCATGGCAACACTCTGACTCCTTTGGTTATTTGGTTATTGGCCCCCCCCCCCCCCCCCTCCAAACCCCCCAGCTATGAGACTGCCGGGAGCTGAAAAGAGCGGGAAACTGTGTCGGAATGCAGTCGTCCAGGACTGACGGTGACTCTCCCCGATTCCCACAGGAATACGGGTCACCCCTGACCCCCGCCTAGATTCAGTGAACATCTGCCCTCACAATTAAATGTTCACGCGCACAAGCTGAATTAGTAAGTAAAGCCTTCACAAACACAGTTTGATGAGCTGATCACATCTGGCGATTGATTAGCTAGCCAGTGGGTAGCACAATCACACAGTAATACTCGCATTTTCCTTTTGTGAGCCAGAGTTAAAGAGTTAAACTTTGCCAGGATCCAAAATCACAGCACAGGCACACAGCTGAGGCCTGAACAGGCCTGAGAAATCCAGCTAGCGCTGTCCCCTGAGGAAGCACCAAAGCAGGGAAGAAACATGAAAAACAGGAGTACCCAGTTCCGAGCAGAGAGGAGATGTACTGTACCAGCCGAGGAGGGAAGGGTGGGTCTGCAGAGTGAAGTCTGTGCTGAGAGGCTGAATCTCTGAATTGCACCCCCTGGAAGAAGATCCAGGAAAAGCAAAGGAATGAATAAAAAACGTGTAATTTGTACTACTATCCTCCATAATACTGATTCTTGAAATGAGAATTTTTATTGTTATTAAAAGTCCTACTAATAATGACCATAATTAAAGGGCAAGGGTTTCGGTTGATGGGGTTATACCTGCATCGTTGTGCAATAGCACCCCTAGTGGTCCAGTGAGCACCTGCAGTTTACTCGTGGCTGCAACAGAACCGGTTCAGACCGCGTGTCCAATAACAGCTGATCAACCCAACTGTGCCAGCGCTCGCTGCTTCTGTGCAGGACTACTGTGTGTGTGTGTGTGTGTGTGTGTGTGTGTGTGTGCGTCTAACAGTGTGAAATGTCCCTCTCTCTGTAGGTGGATGATAATTTTGTGGTGAAGGATTACCGTACTAGCTGTGTGTGTGTGTGTGTGTATATATAACAGTGTGAGGTCACTCTCTCTCTGTAGGTGGATGATGACTTCACGGTGAAGGATTACTGTACTAGCTGTGTGTGTGTGTGTATGTGTATATAACAGTGTGAGGTCCCTCTCTCTGTAGGTGGACGAAGATTTTGTGGTGAAGGATTACTGTACTAGCTGTGTGTGTGTGTATATATATAACAGTGTGAGGTCCCTCTCTCTAGGTGGATGATGACTTCACGGTGAAGGATTACTATACTAGCTGTGTGTGTGTGTGTGTGTGTGTGTGTGTGTATAACAGTGTGAGCTCTCTCTCGCCCTCTGTAGGTGGACGATGATTTTGCGGTGCAGGATTACTGTACTAGCTGTGTGTGTGTGTGTGTGTGTGTGTGTAACAGTGTGAGGTCTCTCTCTCGCCCTCTGCAGGTGGACGATGATTTTGCGGTGCAGGATTACTGTACTAGCTGTGTGTGTGTGTGTGTGTATAACAGTGTGAGCTCTCTCTCGCCCTCTGTAGGTGGACGATGATTTTGCGGTGCAGGATTACTGTACTAGCTGTGTGTGTGTGTAACAGTGTGAGCTCTCTCTCGCCCCCTGTAGGTGGACGATGATTTTGCGGTGCAGGACTACCGGCTGCAGTTCCGCCGCAGCCCCTCCTCCCAGTACGAAGACGCCTACATCGGCAAGGAAACGGATTACCTGGTGCTGCACCTGGACCCCCACACCGACCACCAGTTCCGCGTGTGCGCCAGGGGCGAGGGGCGCACCGAGTGGAGCCCCTGGAGCGTCCCGCAAACGGGCTACACCACGCTAGCTCCCCACGGTACCCCCTCCACCCGCTCAGTCCGGGCCCCGGGCCCCGGGCCTTTAAAACACTTCCTGCACTTTCTGAAACCTGGAAAAAAAACAGCCAATAAAACAGAATTATTTTCATTGGAAAAAAAAGTTCCATGGAGCATTTATGAACGTTTTTCCCATTGACTAATTAAATTTCGATGCATTTCTCGAACTAACCGAATTTAAAAACGAGTTGGCATCAACCCTGGTGTTGTAGGATAATTGGTCGGATGGTGTGATGTGAGAGTGAAGTTTCATGAACCCCTATGTCAGGTGAAGGTACTGTGTGCTGTCAATCACTGACTAGTAACAGCCAATCAAATTACCAAGTGACAATAATAAGTTTTTTTTTTTTTTACAAATTCAGTTTGTATGACCACAGTGGTATTTTCCACTAGCAGGTACACATAATAGGGACTTGTACAGTCGTATATACTCACACTATTGGAAGACCTCGCTGTGCGTTTACCTGTACTTACCTGTGCCTCTCTCGCTCGCTCTCTCCTCAGAGTGGTGTCCTGGCACTGACGGCTACATCCTGAGCAGCCGGAGGAACATCGCCATGCGCAGTGACTCCTCCCCTTCCAACGCTGGCGTTCTGTACTCCAACTCCGCCACCTACTTCTGCGGGCAGACCCTCACGTTCAAGTCAGTCCCTCTTCCAGCTTGTGCCCGTCTTTCTGTGACCCCACCCCCTTTCCTTACCAGCTCCACCCACTTCCAGCATCTGCCTGTCCTTCTCAGGCCCCGCCCCCTCTCCTTACCAGCTCCACCCTGTCTTTCTCTGACCCCGCCCCTCCTTACCAGTTCCACCCACTTCCAGCTTCTGCCTTTGTCTATGACCCCGCCCCGTCCTCACCTGCTACACCAACTTTCTGCTACTGTCTGTGAGAACAGTCGGACCTGTCAGCAGCACTAATTGTTCAGGTAGTAATTACCTGGGAGAAGAGAAAACTAGGGCTTTTTGGATTCAAAGGGCCAAATTTGAGTATCCCTGGTCTAAAATGAAACAGAAGTGTAATGTGAGTGCGGCCTGCTTAACTGGCCGAGTGTGTAAACGTACTAATGAACGTAGCGTACATATCTATGCATGCCAAGCGCTAACGCGGAGGACGTCGTGTCTGCGGGTTTCAGGTTCACTGCAGCCGGTCAGGGGGACAGGTGGGACAGCGTTGGGGTGTGTGTGGACAACCAGAGCGGGGCGGAGTCTCTGCAGCGGGACAAGGCCGTCTGCATCTCCACCAACGGTGAGCTAACAGCCTGCGCTCCCAAAATGGCTGTGCGCGCCGTTTCTGGAGACCTAACTATTACAGTTCATATGTATCCACAGTTCACATTTACACAAATTTTTTTTAAAAATAAAAAAGCATACATCTGTGTTTTTTAACCATCCTTTTACCCGCTCCCTGACCATGTCTCCAGGTGCTGTGTTTGTGAATGGGAAAGAGATGACCAACCAGCTGCCGGCCATCACCACCGGCTCCACTGTGACCTTTGACATGGAAGTGGTCAACCTCTTCCCTGTCGGCAACAACCTCGGCGACGGGGGCAACTTCAAGCTGAGGGTGACCATTGGCTCGGGGAACCGGGAGGTGGTGTTTGATTGGCTGCTGGATCAGAGTGTGGACTGCCTGTTCTTCGGCTGCTCCTTCACCTACCCCAACTGGAAGGTTCTGGTGTTCTGATTCCCCCCCCTCCCGCCCCGAATCTCCAGCGTCGCTTAAACTCGACACAACGGGACGGAACGGGTAGGAAGAGGAAGATCACAAAGCGTCAAGAACAACGTGCTTTTAATTTCCCCCAAGCGTCAGGGCGAACAGCGACGAGCCGCTACGTTTACAGATTTAACTCCGCAAAAGGACATCGCTGCTTGGTCAGCAGGCCGTTTACCTGAGCCCAGTAGGTCATTATTAGCACAGCATCTGCTCGCCTGCAAACAATCTTGCTTTTTTTTTGGGGTGGGGGGGGGTGGATTATGAACCTGAGAACGCCCAGAGCCACATTTCCATAGCAACAGGCTGAGGCTCAAGAGAGGATTAGTAGCTCGGAGCCCCAATCTTGACGGGTGAGTAAGGGCTTGCAGTACTATTTTTATCTGGTTTACTCTTTTTGGGGGGGGATGGAAAAGTTGTTTTTTTTGTGTTCCTTTTTTTAAAATTGTTTTTTACAAAAATAGTAGTAGTTTGTTGTTTACTTCTTTGCAATCTCTTGCTGAGACAATCTTAACAGTATTTACAAATGTTTTAACTCCCCTCCCGATTCAGACACTGAATGGCAAAGTACCATCACAGAACTGGGGTCTCTAAGATGAACCCCCAAGTTCTGAAAATACTCCTTTAGATCCCTGAGGAATTTCGGTGAAACTCGGTACTGACAAAAGTGTACAATGTAAGATTTTTATTTCTCATTTGGGTAAACGTCTTAAAACGGTTGGTAATTTGCAGGACGTTACTCGTGTCTAAAGGGTTCAGTATTTGAAATCATTCTGATGCTACTGCACTGCTCCTGATCCTTGCTAAAAACATTTCCTCATGACCTTCACTATCAACTGCCAAGAACAGGTGTACATATATCCAATTTAACCTGGTGCGGTTTAGTAGGTTTCAACCATGTCTTTAAAATCGTTGACACACAGTGTACATACTTACTCTAGTTAAATGCTGTGAACAGGGTGTACTTCTTCTGAGATGAGTTTTATTCAACCATCAAAGCTTGAATGGGGGGGGGGGGGGGGGGGATTGTTGAATTGGCCATGAAAAAAAAAATAAAGCAGAATGTATGAATGATTAAACAGCCTAAGCAGACAACAAAAAAAAAAAAAAAAAAAGTCATTGACTAAAACAGTTCGAGGCTTTTTGGCCCAATCGTAAAACAAAATGGACGCCCCGGGCTACCCAGCCTGCCAGATCGGACTCAGACTCCTCGGCGGCGATTTTCCGACCGACAGTGCCACAGTACTTGAAACGGACTGCGGGGAGAATCGACCGGCAGCACCGCCGGGACGCCGCGGCGGACTCTCTGGCTGGCGAAGCCGATCGCGTTAGCGCAGCGAAGGGCCGGGTCGTCGTCCGAAACGGGCGAAGGGCACAGCCGCGGCGCGTTCGCAACCCCCCCCCCTTCCGCACAGGTACGACGTCCAACCCCTGGGACCTGAACCGGGCGCCACCGTCTGCAAAGACAAAACGCGAGAAACGGCATCGTTTGCACCTTCGCTGGACAACGGACGCATTTCACTGAATGTACCAACGTATGAGACACTTACCTCACCCTTGGTGCCTGTGTTCACTAAAACGCTTATTTTTCACTGTGTTTGAGAGCCACACATTGTGTATGCATTTCAATAAATTGGGTGGCTAAAGTGCTGATGTTGTGGATTGCCTCCCCTCCCCACCACACCCCACCCCGTCCCAAACCCCACACTAGTGCCCATGTCAGTCAAACCACCTCCACTGATGCCACTCAACCTCCAAATGACAATGGTAAAAAAATTCTTTATTTTAAATAGAAAACAAACATTTTCTATGCCTCCTTTATTACAAAATTCACAACTTTTAATAAGCTGGTTTTCACATAATGTTGGTTCATGAAGTTTTGACTTTTTTTCTTTTTTCCACCCTCCTCCTCCATTTCCCCTCTTTTTCCGGGCCGTTCAGAAACAAACAAAAAATTCTCTTGTGCAAATACTGCCAGTCTTTTCTTCCGGAAGCGGCGAAAACAGCCAGCAGTGGCTTGACAGAGGCCACACGAGTGGCTCCCGCACCTGTCCGTCATCCCAAGTCCCACCCCCTTCTCACACACCCGTGGGCTGCTTTAAGCAAATTAACGCAAAAAAAAAAAAAAATTGAGAAAAGCTTCTGTGACCAGTCCTTCAAAATGCAACCTGACGGTCATCACTGATGTGTTACTGCTGGCGTGGTATCACGATTTAGAAAAGAAAGAAAGAAAGGTTGCTGAAACGTATGTTCCTCCCCCCCCCCTTTGGTCTGCTGTCCATTCAAAGCCTCTTCAGTTTATAAAAAAGATCCTGCCCTGATAAATCCCAACATTTTATAATCCAATATATTCATGGTGAGCAAACATTTTATTCTTCTTCGACTTATATATATACTGTATATACACATTGTTCTAACAAGAGTTTATAGGTTCTAAAAGACTTAAAAAAAAAAAAATAAAAAAAAACGTTTAAGGGGGGGTCACTCCAGCATCTTAAAACCAGAGAGACAGAAGGGGGGGGTCTGGGCAAAAACGTTAACCCTTTGCAGCGCAAATGCGCACGAGCCCAGGAAGGGCGGATCGATGGCGGTGGAGGGAGGGGAGGGACGGGGGGGGGTCACAGGTGCTATGGGGAAGGCCCTGGCTCGCTGGCCTTCCCCAATCCCACAGCTCCCAAACTCCACCCGCCGCTGGCGACGTGAAAAGAAAGGTCCAGCAAACGGAGCAGGCGGCAGCGGCGATGACGAAAGAACCTTCCGTGTTTCCGCGGAAACGGGCGGGGAGACCTGTAAAGAGCTTCCGGCCGGGTAATCCGAGCGTGGGGGGGGGGGGGTCCCGTTTTCTGCCACGCCAAAATACCCTGTGAATGGGGGGGGCAGATTGTGGCCTTGCATAGGCAGAGGAGGGCAGGCAAAGCTGAGGGGGCGGGGGGGTAGCCGGTGGGCATGGACTCTCCTTCTCTTTGGGGACCACTTTGGGGGTCCTTGGCTCTGGGCCCAGAGCAGAACAGGGTGGGACACGACACGGCTGCTCTGGCATTTCAGAGTCAGGCGGACAGAGGCCATGAAGGGACCGTCTCAAAACTTCAACAAACTAAACAAAGTGTACAAAAAAAAAAAACAAACAAAAAAAAAGTTCAAGTTTTCAAGAATGCATCAAACACGACCCCAACATTTGATGAACAAAAACAAAAGCCATCGAAAAAAAAACCGAAAATCTTTGAGTTTCTCTCTATTCAAAATATATATATTAAAAACACAAAAAGTTGCATCTTTCCAAACCAGCACCTAAAACGAGACAAGTGCTGAAACACGTCATGATCACCGCGGCTCGGAAGAAAGGGGGAAGATGACAACACAAAAAAAAAATCTTTTGATCTGAAAGAATTTTTCAGTTTTTCCTTTCCCTTCCCAAACACGTTATGCATTAACATCTATCTCTAGCTGCGTCGTTTAGTCACCTACCCCGACCCGGGAAAGGAAAGGAAAGGAAAGCGTTGTGGCTGCGGCAGACGAGTTGGCGGGTTTAACCCCTTCCCTTGTTCAATACGACAGGAAATGGGGTTCGCCGTGACGCAAATCCAACGCTACGGCTGGAGCCGCCTGGACTTTATGTAGCCGATGCCCAAAAAAAACCTGTTTGCAAAATGCAGTTTGCCCCTTCCAGCCAACTGCAGGCCCCCAGAAGCCCAGCCAAGTCACAGGGCGGAGGAAAGGGTGGTGGGGGGGGGGGGGGGGGGCGAGGTTAAAGGAGGGGGGAGCGGGGCTTCAGAGTTTCTGGCGCTTGCTGTGCTTGGGAACGCCCGGCAGGGAGGCCTCGTCGTCGCCGTTGTCCTCCTCCTCCTCCTCTTCCTCATCCTCTTCCTCCTCGTCTTCCTCGTGGTTGTCGTGGCGACAGGGCGCGTCGGCGCAGGGGGCGTGGCCTCCGTTCAGCTGGGGCTTGGGCTCGGGCTCGGGCGGCTCCTCTGCCTCCCCCTCCCCCTCCTTGCCGCTGCGCGCCTGCATGTCGCGCATGCGGGCCATGATCTTGTCGATGGTGAGGATGCTGACCAGGTTGAAGTCGTGCATGCTGACCAGGTGCAGCAGGAAGTTCCTGCACAGGTTCTTCTCCACGATGTAGGGCCCGCACTTCTCCACGAACAGCATGCAGGCCAGGTTCATCTGATTGTCCGCTATGAACCTGCGGGGGGGGGGGGGGGGGGGGGGGATTCACGGTGAGTGACCACGCTAGCTCGCGCTACGCTACGCAGGGCGTTCGCCGCTGCTCTGGTCTTCACGTTCAGACGCCAGAAACAGCCTCTAGAGCAGAGCAGCCGACCGACGGCATGAAAAATGACTTCACATGTCTTCACACGCCCGGTCTCTCCTCATTCAGTCCAGTTATGCCAATGATTCCTGACCTGACTGAACATAATTTCAGATTACCGGCTGACACTGCCAAGTCCAATTCACGATATTAACTTTTTATTTATTTATTTATTTATTTATTTATTTGTTTGTTTTTACTTTGAATGAAAGGCTGAAATGGTAAGACCTGGTTTCCAGCGTCTGAAGTGACAGCGTAGTATCGTACGTACCCGTACTTCATCACGTGCAGGTTCCACAGCTTCATCACCTCCTTCTCGCCCTCGTTCACGTCTGTGAACTCTTCTATTTGCTGTGGGGGGGGGGGGGGGGGGGGGGTACAGTCATTAGAAATTTGTTACCCGAACAGTGAGACACTCCTCACACAGAGAGAAGCCAGTCACCACAGCAACAACACCATAACACCAGACCCTGTCTGACCCCAACAACACAACCTGCATCTGACCCCAACACCAGACCCTGCCTGACCCCCAACACCAGACCCTGCCTCACCCCAACACCAGACCCTGCCTGACCCCAACACCAGACCCTATCTGACCCCAACACCAGGTCCTGTCTGACCCCAACACCAGGTCCTGTCTGACCCCAACACCACAACCTGCCTCACCCCAACACCAGACCCTGCCTCACCCCAACACCAGATCCTGTCTGACCCCCAACAACACAACCTGCCTGACCCCAACAACACAACCTGCCTGACCCCAACACCAGACCCTGCCCGACCCCAACACCAGATCCTGTCTGACCCCCAACAACACAACCTGCCTGACCCCAACACCAGATCCTGCCTAACCCCAACACCACAACCAGTCTGACCCCAAACACCACAACCTGTCTGACCCCAACACCAGACCCTATCTGACCCCAACACCAGACCCTGCCTAACACCAACACCAGACCGTGCCTGACCCCAACACCAGACCCTGCCTGATCATAACACCAGACCCGGTCTGACCCCAACACCAGACCCTGCCTCACCCCAACACCGCAGCACAGGGTGGGTGCGGGTGCGCTCTCTCTCTCTCTCACCGTGATGGTCTTCTCCCGCAGCCACTCGGGGTCCCGCTCGTCCTCGCTGTCCACCTCCATCTCCTGCGGCCGCAGCGGCATGCAGCTGTCGCTGTGGAAGTACAGGCGGTTGTGGCCGCTGATGTAGGTGCGCTGCTGCTCCCGCTCCCCGTCCTCCGACTCCAGGAACTCCGACAGGCTGGGCTTCGTGCGCTTGGGCCTGCGGGGGCAGAGAGAGAGAGAGAAGAGAGAGAGCGCTTAAAGCCCCACGAAGAAACATCCTGGAGCCCCGCCCCCCAAACCTACACTCCCATCTACCCCATAGCCCCACCCCTCCAAACCTACACTCCCATGGTGTCCCTGTAGGGTGTGTGTGTGTGTGTGTGGCTGGTGTCCCTGTAGTGTGTGAGTGTGTGTGTGTGGCTGGTGTCCCTGTAGTGTGTGAGTGTGTGTGTGTGTGGCTGGTGTCCCTGTAGGGTGTGTGTGTGGCTGGTGTCCCTGTAGTGTGTGTGTGTGTGTGTGTGTGTGTGGCTGGTGTCCCTGTAGTGTGTGTGTGTGTGTGTGTGTGTGTGGCTGGTGTCCCTGTAGTGTGTGTGTGTGTGTGTGTGTGTGTGGCTGGTGTCCCTGTAGGGTGTGTGTGTGTGTGTGTGGCTGGTGTCCCTGTAGCGTGTGTGTGTGTGTGGCTGGTGTCCCTGTAGGGTGTGTGTGTGTGTGGCTGGTGTCCCTGTGTGTGGTGTGTGTGTGGGTGTGTGTGGTGTGTGTGTGTGGCTGGTGGTCCCTGTAGGGCGTGTGTGTGTGGCTGGTGTCCCTGTAGGGTGTGTAGTGTGTGTGTGTGTGGTGTGTCCTGTAGGGCGTGTGTGTGTGGCTGGTGTCCCTGTAGGGTGTGTGTGTGTGTGTGTGTGTGTGGCTGGTGTCCCTGTAGGGCTCCTACCTGCACACCAGGACGTGGGTGACGGCGGTCCTCTTGACGGGGCCGTTGCGGCTGAAGGCGAAGCCGGGCTGGCTGTGGATGTCCTGAGGGTTCCCCACGTACGAGCCGTCGTAGCACTCGTTAATGGACACGTCTATCCGGGCTCCCTTCGGGTGAGGCTGGACAGAGACAGGGGAGGCGGAGTCAGAAAGAGGCCCCTCCCCTCACCATCCCCACAGCCCAGAGATTTTTAAACCGCATCCACACAACAGGATCAATCAGGCCTGGCGGTGGAGTCTCTAGGTTTTTGAGCAACAGGCTTTATTGCTGAATATTAACTTATAACCCCTGTTATAACCCCTGCTATAAGGTGACAAAAGTGGAAAAGCTGAAATCACTCTAGGAATGGGTTGGGGGGATGTGGGGGGGGAGAAAAGATCCCAGCATAGGGGGGGGGGGGGGGTGGGGGGAGGCAGCGCGGGTGCACCCATTGCGGGTGAGGGAGAGGGGTTTTGAAGGTCCCATTGCGGGTGGGGGGGAGGGGTTTTGAAGGTCTCATTGCGGGGGGGTGGGGGGGGTTTTGAAGGTCCCATTGCGGGGGGGGGGGAGGGGTTTTGAAGGTCCCAGTACGGGCGGGGCACTCACCACATAGTTGAAGATGAAGCGGCTGTGGGACAGCTTGAGGTGCTTGAGCAGGCTGTAGAGCTTGCGGCAGTTGAGAGTGCACCAGGGGCAGTGCAGGTCGTCCCGCGCCTCCGTCTGCTGCCGGGTGTTGTTATTGTACAAGAACTGCAGGGGGCGACATTTCAGACCGTTGCCGAAACAGGTTTGCAATCCTGATCAGGTGCATATATTTTCAATGATGTTTTAACCCTTTATGGTGTGAGGTCACAAATACGTGATTAGAATCTTAACGAATCATTCCAGTGCTGATGTCACAATCACTACTGATAACTGAAAGCAAAAGAGTTTTAGAACACTGGCTTTAAATAAATTTAAAAAACCAAGAGCTATGGAAGAGTGGATGATTTTAAGGATTTTGTTGGTAGAACAGTCAGGGATACCTTGAGCTATATGGTTAATGTTTCACAGTGGAACCACATTTAGAGATCCACAACTAAAATATGTGTCTACAAAGGAACACACTTCATTTTCCAGTGATCAATAACCTTTAGGTTGTAGTGAAATTAATGTACAAACCAGTGGGCCTGGCCTGTCCAATTTGCAAGCACCATCAGCACAGTGATAGAACAAGACATGACAGCAAGCGAGTTCTGCTCTGGTTTGCATCTCTTCCGAGCGCATGCATGCATTTTTAATGAGACGTGTGTTTAGGATGAAGGGCACACAGCCAAACCTGCAGTGGCTTTTCAGCCGAATGGACCAGAGTGCAGCGTGCACCATGAATAATCACATATTTTTAATGGCTAATGCATACTCAGAATGCCACTCAAAAAAAAAAAACATTTTCTTGCCCAATCAATGACGACGCATACAGGAAGGACGGAGTTCAATATCCATCGGTATCCAAGCATCGGATCAGTAATTGATCCTGTGGAACTTAAGAGTACAAACCAGCCCATAATACTTCAGGCTGCCTGATGTGAACCCGGAGGGGGGGGGGGGGGGGGGGGGCAGGGAGGGGCCGCAGGGGGGGGGCGGTTGGAGTTACGCAGCTCACCTGATAAAATATGCGCAGCTTCTGCCGCGGTTCAACGGAAATCTGCTCTCTCCTCGCCTGGATATCTGTGCTAATGGAGTCCTTAACAGCTGCAGGGGAGAGAGAGAGACAGAGAGAGAGAGAGAGAGAGAGAGACAGAGGGAGAGAGAGAGAGAGAGAGAGAGAGAGACAGAGAGACAGAGAGAGAGAGAGATACAGAGGGAGAGAGGGGGCAGGGAGAGAGAGAGAGAGAGAGAGAGAGAGATACAGAGGGAGAGAGAGACAGAGAGAGATACAGAGGGAGAGAGTGAGAGAGATAGATACAGAGAGAGAGAGAGGGAGAGAGAGACAGAGAGAGAGAGAGAGATACAGAGGGAGAGAGAGACAGAGAGAAATACAGAGGGAGAGAGGGGGCGGGGAGAGAGAGAGAGAGGGGGAGAAGAATCAAATCAGCGCAACAGCTCAAATGAAGTCAGACACTCTCACAGACCCACGGCGGGCCCTCCCGGGCAAACGGGCAGGCAAACGGACGGCCGCGGGGCTCCGCCCCCTCTCCTCACCTACGGCCTGCGCGGGCTTGACGGCGCTGGGCCGGCTCTCCACGGCGCTGGCGTCCGAGTTGCGGGTGGCCAGGGGCTTGGCCACGGGGGCCGTGGACTTGTCTGCGGAGTCGCCCGTCCAGCGCAGGGTGAACTGCAGCGTGGGTCCCTGAGAGAACGTCTCGAAAGGGGGCAGCCACTGGGGGGAGAGGGGGGCGGAGCTAACATCATACCACACATACACATACCACACCCCACCCTCTCACCACTCCCTCACATCTCACCACCGTCTCACTCTTCCCTACAGTCTCACCCCCATCTCACCCTTCCCTACAGTCTCACCCCCGTCTCACCCTTCCCTACAGTCTCACCCCGTCTCACTCTTCCCTACAGTCTCACCCCGTCTCACTCTTCCCTACAGTCTCACCCCGTCTCACTCTTCCCTACAGTCTCACCCCCGTCTCACTCTTCCCTACAGTCTCACCCCGTCTCACTCTTCCCTACAGTCTCACCCCCATCTCACCCTTCCCTACAGTCTCAACCCCCGTCTCACTCTTCCCTACAGTCTCACCCCGTCTCACTCTTCCCTACAGTCTCACCCCCGTCTCACTCTTCCCTACAGTCTCACCCCGTCTCACTCTTCCCTACAGTCTCACCCCCATCTCACCCTTCCCTACAGTCTCACCCCGTCTCACTCTTCCCTACAGTCTCACCCCCGTCTCACTCTTCCCTACAGTCTCACCCCCGTCTCACTCTTCCCTACAGTCTCACCCTGTCTCACTCTTCCCTACAGTCTCACCCCGTCTCACTCTTCCCTACAGTCTCACCCCCGTCTCACTCTTCCCTACAGTCTCACCCTGTCTCACTCTTCCCTACAGTCTCACCCCGTCTCACTCTTCCCTACAGTCTCACCCCCATCTCACTCTTCCCTACAGTCTCACCCTGTCTCACCCTTCCCTACAGTCTCACCCCAGTCTCACTCTTCCCTACAGTCTCACCCCGTCTCACTCTTCCCTACAGTCTCACCCCCGTCTCACTCTTCCCTACAGTCTCACCCCCATCTCACTCTTCCCTACAGTCTCACCCCCGTCTCACTCTTCCCTACAGTCTCACCCCCATCTCACCCTTCCCTACAGTCTCACCCCCGTCTCAGCCTTCCCTACAGTCTCACCCCCATCTCACTCTTCCCTACAGTCTCACCCCCGTCTCACTCTTCCCTACAGTCTCACCCCCATCTCACCCTTCCCTACAGTCTCACCCCCGTCTCACTCTTCCCTACAGTCTCACCCTGTCTCACTCTTCCCTACAGTCTCACCCTGTCTCACCCTTCCCTACAGTCTCACCCTGTCTCACCCTTCCCTACAGTCTCACAATGCCTCAGGCCAAACAGGCGTGTGAAACACACGATCACATGACCTTGTTTGCGCTACAGTTAGACAACACTCCTGCAGATGCCTCAACAATGTATTAACCAGACAAAGCCAGACCAACAGGCAGACAGATAGCCAGACAGACAGACAGACAGGCAGGCAGACACAGACAGACAGACAGACAGGCAGGCACACACACACACACAGACAGGCAGGCAGGCAGACAGACAGACAGACAGACACGCACACACACAGACAGACAGACAGACAGACAGACAGACAGACAGACAGACAGACAGACAGACAGACAGACAGACCTTCCCATCCAGGATGGTCTCCCAGGTGGCTCTCTTCTTGCTGACCGGGCAGTCCTCCATCTCCTGCATGGACACCTCATACTCCCCATCCAGCAACTGCAGACGCCTGAAACAGGACGAGGCCCATTTACCCAGCATCCCCCAGCCTCAGACTGCCACTGAGAGCCGTGAGGCTTAATAAAGAACAGACACATTCAACCACGCAGGAATCACACACACACACACACACACATACGTACACAAGCACACACACACACACACACACACACATACGCTGAACTCACACACTAACTCAATCACTCACACAAGCAAATCCATGTGCATGCTTATTTGCCCTGACAAACTATGCAAATTGGCAATGCCTGTCCAGCAAAACAGGACAGGATATCCAAAGCCTTCCCAGGTACTCTATAATACTACAAGTACCATGATCCTTTATGTCAATGTTTAAATGGTCGTACTTGACTACTTGACATTCTGAAATTGTGGTTTTGTCCACATATCCACGCCACGGCATTTAATCACCTCTGGGTGCAATCAGCACACAACTACGAGACAGAGGACATTCAAAATAAGGTCGTCTGTTACCTGTTTTTATCGAAGACAGTCATCTGGGCGACGAAGGTGGTCTCCCCGTCCTCTCGATGAGACATGTTCCTCCTCCTCCTGTTTGGAAGCTCCTCCATGACATCTAGGGGAAGGAAATTTAGAGATGAACTCGCACAACCGGTGTTAAACTCCACAGTGTCACAGTACAGCAAACTGCGAGTTTAAGGACCAGCACTATAAATACGACAGTCGGTAGAAGAGGGGTTGCAATTGCAGAGGTTGCTGGTTCACATCCCATCCGGGGCAGGCTGATAAACTCATATAGATGGTACTGCACTGCACACCTCCACCCGGACCAGCTCACCGCCCACCTCCACCCGGACCAGCTCACCGCCCACCTCCACTCGGACCGGCTCACCGCCCACCTCCACCCGGACCGGCCCCACGCCCCATCCCCAGCCACTATGCCCAGAGCATCCCCACTGCCTCAGGGACAGGGATTCATTCAGAATGCTGCAGCTCGTCTGGTCTTCAACCTCCCCAGACACTCCCACGTCACTCCCCTGCTCACTACCCTCCACTGGCTGCCTGTTATAGCTCGCATCAAATTTAAAACATTGGTCCTAGCATACCAGGCAGTCAAGGGATCATCCCCAGCATACCTCCACAAGATATTCAAACCCTACATGCCAGCCAGATCCCTCCGTTCTGCTACCTCAGGACACCTGGCACCTCCCCCTCTTCGCACCTGCACTTCCAGAACACGTCTCCTGTCTGTTCTGGCCCCACGATGGTGGAATGACCTCCTCGTGGAGGTCAGAACAGCTGAGACACTGACCCATTTCAAACGACGACTGAAGACTCACCTCTTCAAGCTGCACCTCTCCCCATCCCTCCCTACCCCCCTGTAAATGACTGTAAGCTTAGGGTTGTAACTAGGCAGCTGTTTTGTAGGTGACTTAGGTGCATTAACTGTCTTAACGCAGTGTGGAGAAAAAAAAAAAAGAAGCAGTAGTTGTTACCGTTCTCGTTGTGTTAGTGTTAATCAGTTTAACCTTCAGGGTCCAAGTTGAACTATGCGGTTGTTCCCTGCACTTGGACCGGTACTTCTCTCTAGGGTTTTCGTCATACTTGTTCCTGGTTATGGTTATACACTTTGTTGTACGTCGCTCTGGATAAGAGCATCTGCCAAATGCCTGTAATGTAATGTAATGTAATGGACCTGCCCCACAGCAGCAGCAGCAGCAGCAGCAGCAGCAGCAGCAACACAGCTATGCTGAAGCCCTCAGAGGACAACAGGACACACTGGAGATTGGTGAAATAAAACAATTGCTGCAATACATCTGCAATAAATTGATTTAAACAGATTAAGTATATATATATATATATATATATATAGTATAAATATATATAAATACAAGCGTATGTTAATGTACACATAGGTATAGGTTAAGGTACACATATGTATGTATATTATGCACACTCACACGTCTCCATAAAGAGGCAAAGAGTTGTAATAATACACCCTAGAAGTTTTTGAATTATCACTATTATAGTTACAAATGTTTTTACTGGTTTATCTCATTTTAAAAAAAAAATGTTAATTTATTTAATATGACTTCATTTACAATAAGTATGTGGAACATCCAAGGTCTGAAATCATCAGCCTTTGGACTAAAGACCTTACACCATGATTTCCAAAACAGCATAAAAGAAAAGGATATTATCATCTTGCAGGAAATATGGTGTAAGGCAGCCGTGGTCACCCACTGTCCCCCAGACTACAGAGAGATCATCATACCCTCCCAAAAGATTAGCACTATACATCAGGGCAGGGACTCAGGGGGAATAATAATCTGGTACAAATCAAAATTACACAATTTTATAGATCCCTTAAAAATTGGCAAACATTATTTATGGATTAAAATCAAGAAAGGCCTTATTCTTTCAGAAAAAGATATATTTCTCTGTGCCATATACATCCCTCCCTCAGAGTCCCCATACTACGCAGAAGATATGTTCCCTGAATTAGAAAGAGAGGCAAACCATTTCCAGGCCCAGGGAAATGTGCTCATATGCGGGGACCTGAATGCAAGAACAGGAACACAACTTGATTTTACAGCACACAGGGAGATTACTATATAACTAAAAAAAATGCCCTTTATTAACAATTCTCCCTATTCTCACAGAAACAACCATGATCGTGTAATCAACAAAAATGGAAGAGAACTCTTACAACTCTGTCGAAGTCTGGGTCTGTACATCATCAACGGTAGGTTACGAGGGGATTCATTAGGAAGATACACATTTTGCTCAACTCTTGGGAATAGTACAGTAGATTATATGATAACAGATTTAGACACTTTCTCTCTCAGAGCATTCACTGTTAAGCCTCTAACCCCTCTGTCTGACCACAGTCAAATTACTGTGATTTTCAAAAGGACAGAAATTAACAATACTACACACACAAAGCCCAGTAAACTGTTAAATATAAGAAAATCATACAGATGGGTTCAAAACAGTGAAGAAGAATTCCAGAAAGCAATTAGAGATCAAGAAATTCAAACACTTTTAGACACCTTTCTGGACAAGCCATATATTCACAGTATAGAAGGAGTCAATCTGGCAGTAAATAATGTCAATACTATCTTTGAAAAAACAGCAGAAAAATCGCAGTTAAAAATGAAAAATAAACTGAAACCTCAACTCAAAAAAGAGGACAAATGGTTTGACCAAGACTGTCAAAACATCCGAAAAGAACTAAGAAAATTGTCAAATCAAAAACACAGACACCCAAATAACTCAAATATACGCCTTCTTTACTGTGAAGTACTAAAGCAATATAAACATACACTCACAATATACTCATAAGCAACTGGCAGAAATTGAGGAGTCAATAAATACGAATCAATTTTAGGACCGATGGAAAAATCTGAAAAAATCACAACAAGAAGAATTAGCAATACAAGATGGGGATATTTGGACAAACCATTTTCAAACACTTTTTAAAAAAGTGGAATTAGGAGCAAATCCTGACAAAAACCACATAAATAAAAAATTGCAGGAACTTGAATTGGCTATTAAAGATAATCAAAATCCATTGGACTTCTCATATCCTGAAATTACATAGAAACACAACAAACAATGCATGCAGGGCAGAATTAGGCCAATACCCATTACTTATCAAAATACAAAAAAGGTCAATCAAATTTTGGAAGCACCTAAAACAAAGTGACCCGCACTCACATCAATACAAAGCCCTGCAATACCAAGAGTTGAGCAAAGCAAACAATCCCCTCACTCAGCTGGTCCTGAGCCTTAGTTCCCCACATACACTAACACACACTAACACCTCACCTGCTCAGGATCAGAACAAAACTACAAACATAATTAGAATAAACCAAATTGAAACACAGCTGAAACATAATTATATAACCTACTGGGAAACTACAACAAAATCACAAAGTAAAATGAAATGTTATTTGGCCCTAAAAAATAGTATGCTGTAGCGAAATACCTGACCACAGTTACTGACAAAAAACTGAGAACCACCTTGACGAGGTACAGACACAGCGAGCACCACTTAGCCATAGAAACTGGCAGGCACAGAAAATCATGGTTGCCAGAAGAAAAAAGATTGTGCCAACAATGCAAAGGCAACCAAATTGAAACTGAAAAACACTTCCTAATGGAATGCACAAAATTTGACCAAATTCGCCAAAAATTCTACCAAAAAATAATCCAGAAATGTCCCCAATTCAATGATATACCCAATGACGATAGATTACCCTACCTATTAGGAGAAGAAAAAGGTTGCTGCATTCTAGCAGCACAATGTGTGTTCTCTTGCCATACCCTGAGGGACAATGTGTGACCACCTCATGCACACATTTACACACAGCATACACGCGTACAAGCAGACACATAATATTCAGTCATACACACAACACACAGACAGTCAGACACACACACACACCTAACATCACTTACTGATATTTTTGTATATATTTTTATATTTTTTATATAACAAATTCACATTCTCAGATTCATTGTATATAGTTGTATGTTGTAACCACTGCTTTGGCAACACAAGTGCCTATATTTGTCATGCCAATAAAACACTTTAAAATTGAAATTGAAATTGTATCGTAAGCAGCCTGGGTAAGGCTGTGTGCTTACCCAGATAAAAGCCGCGTTTCCACCAAAAGTACCCGGAACTTTTAGTCCCAGGAACTACTTTTCAAGGAACTAAAAGGTTCCTTCAGCCCATTGTTGTCTGCATTTCCACCGCGGTCTAAAGTCCCGCGAAGATTAGGCAAATTAGCCCACTGACGTATGAAAAAGCGACGTTGTCGTCGGTCCATCTGTCCTATGATTTCTTCTGTAACCCCATACTACCACCGAAGTAGCCTACATTATTTTCTAATAACCGGGACAGCCCGGAGGGGTTTATTCCACTTATATAAAACGGGTTACCAACAATTACTATATATGGTTACTTTTGTATTTATTGATTTTTATCGATGTAATCACCTGGAATTGTAATATTCTTCTGCAGCCATTTGGGCATATTTTACCGTTGTCAAGCAAAACTGTCGTTGGTAGTTGAACTTGGACCGTTGTTATGCAACAAATAGGATATAACAGGCCAATAGTCAGATTGTAACTGTTTTATATATCCTCTCAAAAACATTCATTTTGTTTTTATGCGAACATTCACTTTCATGTCTTGACATCCGAGGCGACAGAATGCATTCACATTTCCAATATAACTGGCAACAACAGCAGAAAACATGCACACATTGTAAACAATTTGCTGTTTGATTACTTTCTCATCGTCAATTCCATATAGGCTAATCGCAAAATGACAAGAATAGAACGAAAACTCAGACTTGCGTGAAAATTTAAATTAGCAGTGGTACAGCCACCGTTTGCTTTCCTTCGAAGTTACTGCTAGCCGAGCAGCGAAGTGTGCCCTCCAGATGCGAACCATGCACCATAAATTAGTCCATAGTCTTCCTGGTCTTTTTGTGGAATTGAAGAACGGCAGAGTAAAATTACGGCAGTCTGAAAAAGCTGAAGGGACGATTACTAGAATTAAACTGTTATTTTACCCTGACAAAAAGTGCGGAAGGTGATTTCCAGTTTGCTTTTACTGTATCACCAATGTGAATTACGCAGAACTACCGCATACCTCACATAACTGTATCAAACGTTTTGAGTCAATTACAACGGGCTAACAAAGAAAATCCGGAAGAAAATATTCAGCAACCGAATTAATCCATTTGAATGTTTTGGTACGTAATATGCTGTCCCAGCACGAATGCTTAGCATTTTATAAAACGAATACTAAAGCAAGAAAAGAACAGAAGAGCACACGTTATAATTCCAAGACGTTGGCAGGCTATAACCAAAACTAGGCTACTGCGCCGCATAACATACAAGTTTGATTTCAAGTTATTATGAAAATAAATCGGTTTGCGGCTGCAGATTTTTAAACATGGCGGTTGAAATAAAACACTGCAAGTAGTCGACCAATCAGAAATTTTCAGCGCTTGCGCCCCACCCCAAAGGTTCCGGTATTTTGGAAAGTACTACCCCCCGAGCAGGAACTTTTTTGGGGGTAAAATAAAGCCCCCGGACCTAAATTTAGACCCTAGTTCCTGTGGTCAAAACGCACTTTTGAGTTCCTCAAAAGGTTCCTAGTTCCGGGGTAAAGTTCCTGCGGTGGAAACGCGGCTGAAGAGAAACACACACTGAGACTAGGGCTGGGGTCACTTCATGCCAGAAATGACCCGAAATCCATTTCACGAATTAGAAAATGCCCATAACGTTCTGAAGTGGAATGCAATGAGACGCTCAGTTATGAGGTATTCCGAGCTTCAAGCACCACCCACCCACGCATTTCGGAAAGGATGGAGTTGAGATGCAGCTATGTGACTCAGGGGATGATTCAGGGGATGACTCAGGGGGTGCGGACATGGCTGTTTGAGGCGCGGGTGAGAGGACTCGGGGTGCGGGCCAGATGAAGCGGGGTGCGGGCACGGGTGAGAGAACTTGGGGTGCGGGACGCGGGTGAGAGAACTTGGGGTGCGGGCGAGAGGATTCGGGGTGTGGGTGAGATGACTCGGGGTGCAGGCGCGGGTGAGAGGACTTGGGGTGCGGGCACGGGTGAGAGGATTCGGGGTGCGGGCGAGAGGATTCGGGGTGCGGGCGCAAGAGGACTCGGGGTGCGGGGCACTTGCCGATGTTCTCGTTGGTTTCACCGTTGGCCAGGCCGTTGAGGTCCCGCCGCCCCGGCCGGGACACGCGGAACAGCAGTGAGTAGGACTTGACCATGTGGCTGTTGCTGGGCTCGAACTCGTTGCTGGACACCACCAGCGAGGGGAAGGCTCCCGGCTTGGGCTGGCCGCCGTCAGGGTTCAAAGGCACCTGCTTCTTCCCGGTAGGCACTTGCTTGACCGGGCAGCTGACATCCTGAGGATGGTAAATGGTAAATGGACTGCATTTATATAGTGCTTTTATCCAAAGCGCTTTACAATTGATGCCTCTCATTCGCCAGAGCAGTTAGAGGTTAGGGGTTAGGTGTCTTGCTCAAGGACACTTCGACATGCCCAGGGCGGGGTTTGAACCGGCAACCCTCCGACTGCCAGACAATCGGTCTTACCGCCTGAGCTATGTCGCCCCCGAGGAAGAGAACAAATCGCATTCAGAACAAATTCAGTGCATTTACACACCCTACACCAGGGATACGCAAATCCAGCCCTCCAGGCCAGTAGTGCTACTGGTGTTAATTCTCACATGCTTACCAGGACTGATTGACCAGAGGCAATTTAACCTTTAAATGCTCAACATTATCTTGTGTGAGCTGAAGGGACGCAAGGTGGTCAACACAATGAAAGCTGGCGTTCACTTTTTTTTTTTACCTTGCGTTTTTTGTGGCAGACTTTGACGAGTAGCACCTCTAAAGACACAGAGTTTTGTTCGTTCTCTGAGTTTTGCGATGGCTTTTCTGCGGGGCTGCGGGGGGGGGGGGGGGGGGGGGGGGAATGAGAGAGAGAGAGAGAGTGAGAGAGAGAGAGGAACTTTCTAAAGTTTGGCAACATTAACCCAACTCCAGCTGCCCTGGATCCAGTGAAGAATAAAAATGATGGGATGTCATACAGCAGGCATCTCACACACTAGGCAGTCAAGTCACCAAACTTTAAAAACAAAGCAGGGATCATCCCCCCATAGCCTGAGCGTAAAAGGAGGGCTTACCTATTTTATGGAAGAATCCAGTGAATGTGAGCTGAAGGTGTGAAGCCAGGCTGTAGAGAGAGAGAGAGAGAGAGAGAGAGAGAGAGAGAGAGAGAGAGAGAGAGAGAGAGAATGAGACAGAAAGAGAGAGTGATCCAGAGAATGAGAGAGAGAAAGAGAGACAGGAAAAAAAAACATGTTAGACGCTTATTCAGTCTGTGACAGGGAGCAGTAGTCGATATAAACGAAAGAGAGAGAGAGAGAGAGAGAGAGAGAGAGAGAGAGAGAGAGAGAGAAATCTTTGTACTTTATCGCTTTGGAAATAAGTACAAGTGTATTTCATGCCAATAAAGCATTTTGAATTTGAATTTGAATTTGAGAGAGAAGGCGGACAGGTGAAAACTAGGTTCTGAGACGCCGGGTTCTAAAGATGGTCGGTCCCAAAGCCGAACGCGAGCCCGGTGACCGGGTGCTGGAGGCCCGGTCGCACCAGTGCCGGCTACGGCTGGAGGTCACGCTGGCGAGGCAACAACAGGGCCAGCCCCACAGGGGAATGCTAGCGGGTGAGCCGGCTAGGTCCGCCGGGCTCATCACTCTCTAGCGGCCACTGCTGGTCAGACCAGGCGCATGCGGACGCACGAAACCGAGAACGCGCTGGCCTCGTTGTCCTCCGACAACACGGGCCAGCGCGTGATCGGCGGTGCGTCTGCAAGCATGGACAAAGAAGCGAGAACACGCATCACATGACCCAGAGGAGTCACGTGACTGCCCTCTCCTCCTGAAAAAAAAAATCTAAATCGAGGAGGAAATATAAATAATTTTTTAAAACTAGGTTTGAGTTTTAAGCGACCGCAGACAGAAGCAGTGAACACACGTGCAAGCCGACGGCAGCTCTTACCTGTGTGACTCCTGCTCTCCTCTCATCTTCTCCACTTTGAACAGCAAGTCGTCCACTTTAAAGGACTTCCTGGAGCCACAGACAAAATCAGGGGTTAATATCACATCAGGGGTTCCGCAGACTACTGCACTCGTGAAATGCAGCGAAACACACACAGGCATTGGCCACTGCTGCAGAAAAAATTCTCATTTCCAAAAAATAAAAAGAGAGGAATTTACAGCATCAAAAAAGTTCCTTAACACAACTGATCCAAAACAGCATTGTAGTTTTGCATGTGAGGTTTTTTTTTTTTAAGCCTTTGCTAGTTACTGTGTTATGGTATTTACAGGGCTCACACAGAGCTGGATGAGACCTTTTAATATGTGTAAAAAGCACAAAACAAGTGAACTGAGGAAGGACAATTCAGTGGTAGTTTCTTTTTCAAGATCATCAACTTGCTGATTGTTTCATTAAAGTAAAAATCTCTCTGCTGTCACTTTCTTCTGCAGACACGTCTGCTCACTGACACTTAAAGCCACTCCGAGCACATCGACACAAAGCTCAGCATGCTGCCGGGAACCAGCTCCACCGTCACAAAGATCTACAAGAGAACAAAAAAAACAGCGCTTCCAGCTCTCACACGGCGGTTCACTTGCAAACCGCTCAATTCAACACAGCGCCGAAACGCTGAGCGCAGGCGACTCACTTTAACCTCAGCAGCAGCACTTAAGGTTTACCACTTTCCATTTCATTCCTCTCCAGTCTAAGACTAATTCAATTGAACCTATTGTATTTAAAAAAAACGATTGCATTCACAAACAAAATATTTAGTCCGGCAGCAGTATTACGGACTCAAGGCGGTTCAGGGTTTCCAGGCTTCCAAGACGCAGACGGAAAAAAACATAATTTTCGGTCAGAATTTTCACCGAAGTACACCTTCCTGTTCTTTGATGACTGTGCAGTTCCCGCAGTGTGGTTGATCACACGGAGTGGAAACAGCCAGGTTCTCGCAACCCTCCTCCGCTAGCAGCCGCGTAACAATGAGTAAATGACAAGCCGGCGCAGCCCACAGTGTATTCTAGTCAAAAATCCTTACGCTGTAATTTTACCCCAGTGTGAACATGCCAGTCTCATTTTAACCAGCGGCGTAAGCTCTTTTCAAGAAACAGCCTACCTGAATATCGAAATAAATCGTAGCACTTTCACTATACACAAAACCTGTCAGTAAACCATCGTCATGATATTCACACATGCACAACTATTTTGAAATAGCTTATCTGATGTTATACTTTTTTTTCCGAAATAAATAGTAGCACTTTCACTATACACAAAACCTGTCAGTAAACCATCGTCATGATATTCACACATGCACAACTATTTTGAAATAGCTTATCTGATGTTATACTTTTTTTTTTCACAAAAAATTAGTATGTAGAAAGTTACGGTTTTCTAAAACAGATTCTCTTCCTGAAATGCTCAACAAAAATACAGTTTGGGCTCACAAATTGCAATGACACATAAGGCTTGTGTTTCATCCCATTTCAGGCCAATATAAACCAAGGAGCCCAGAGTTATTTGTCAACAGTGTAAAATTCCAGCCCTGCTTGTGTAAAAGTCCAGTAAAACACAGGGGCTCAGTCAGAATACAGCATCACAGCAGCCATATAACATTCTCATACGTACACACATTTACACGCAGACTGACAACTCATTTTAAACCACAGTCCTTCCTGAAAATCTAAACGAAATTCATAGTGTCATATTTTTGTCCTGGCGATAGATTGGCGGCCTGTCCAGGGTGTATTCCTGCCTCTTGCCCAATGCATACTGGGATAGGCTCCAGCACCCACCCACAACCCTTGCCCAGGATAAGCAGCCATAGATAATGGATGGAATATTTGGAATACTGTTTTCTAAAACCCTTGCAGCCCTCAGTGGATCTTAAAATAATTATACTGAACTCCAGCAGGCACACAGGTAATAACAGAAAGCCATGCACATCTTATTATTAAAAAAATAACAATACTTATATGCGTAAGCTTGTGCAAAGTTCAAGTCAAAGCTAGCTAGTAGCAAAGTTTTGCAATTCAGCACTTAGGCAAGCTACCGCAAGGTAAGCCGCCGTTCAGGACAAACCGCTTTGAGTTTGGAATCCCACTCCCTCTCCTCAGCTAGCACCTAATAAAAAAACCTGTAAAGCTCTCTCGGAACAGGAGGAATGGTAAAAATCCAAAGGGTCGGAAGACATGCTGTGGTTTAGCGTTGGTTCCCAGTAAACGAGCATCCCTTTGGGTTGCCTTCGGTGCGAAAGCACATTCTGGTATGAAACGCAGCCGCCTGTGTCTGCTGCACTGGCAGCGGGTGGCTCCCAGCGCCCGAGCAGGACCCAGCCTCAGTACACCTCCTTTCATTTATACTTTACAGCTCGGGGGGGGGGGGGGGGGGGGGGGGGGGGGGGGGGGGGGGGGGGGGGGGGGGGGGGGTCAGGGGGGGCTGGCAAACAGCCCGTGCATATGGAGGCCGTCCCACTTGAAAAGAGCCGGAAATCACAGTCTTAAATCATTAGGCCAAATAAAACAATTCCAACATCCCCCACTCGTGCTGATGATACAGTTCAGATGTTTTTTTTTTCCCCCCCCAAAGAGCGAGACCTCAGAAATCTCAAACTCAGCCGTTTCCAAATGTGTACGTCGATAAGGCAAGATCTTCAGACGTTTTCATCAAACGCAGCAGATGATTTAGCCAGATCACTCGTCAAGCTTTGCAAAGTGCTATGTTATTTTTTAAAAAAGGAAAAGAAACCCCACTGGCCTCATATTGCAAGTGTGTGAGGAAGGCTGAATGCAAGAAGGCTAATTCCACAAAGATGCAAGGAAATGTAAAGCAGGCACAATGTGAATTCATGTTAACAGGAAACAGATAATTTCAGAATTTTATATTTTACTACATTCGGAAAAGTATTTGGCTACTGTATGTTGCAGGATTGTACATTTCTAATCCACTGGGTCTCTTAGACAGGGGCTTAAACGATCAATTCCATTTCTGAATGAATCTGCGTGCATTAAATTGAATTTTCCACTTGCGGGCAACTCTTAATCTGTTGAACTCCATCAGAAAACAGTAGCCAACTTTCTGCGTCCTGGCAACACCGAACAGCAAAACAGCCGAATGGGTGCCTTTCTAAGCAAAAGCATTCAAATACAATCTGTGCACAATGCTCAAAAAAAACAATAGCACCATTCGGCTCCCTGTGTTTACCTTTTGGCATTTGTTCGTGAGTTCCGGTGGGACATGTACGTGAGCGTCCTGTGCAAGAAAATGGGCTGAAACAAAAAAAAGGGACAAAAAAGTTCCCAGTGTTAATTGGGACAGCAGACACAAGACCACCTCAGGTTCACAGCAAAACAACCCATCGCCTATACACACACTTCTACACGCGACCTTACTGTGTGGAAGTACTGGAGCGATACATCTCTATTAGTTAAAGAAAAAACGTACCGCTATCAGGTTCCTGGTGCGAAGGAATCTGTAGATTTGTGTTGGTTCTGCAAAAAACAGAAAATATGGAAAGACAACTGTTCACCATCTCCACATGGAAAGGTCCCACCTCCCTGTCCATTTTCAGACTCACTCAGTCAAAGAGTATTTCATAAAACATTGGTAACCTGGCTAAGCGTTTGAACAGTTAAATGCAAATAGATGCCACTCAAAAATTCATTTTACAGCTTTGTGCCGGTTAATTCCACACCTGGGTGATATGGATCTCACGCACAAGAACCGAGATAAGTGGGCTCAACCTGTATACCTCTACAAATTCATTACAATGCATGCAATATGACAGCAGAATTTAAGATCCGCTCGACAGTTTTGTTTTTGTCAGCTTGAACAATGGTACCTTTCAAATTTGGTTTGAAATGTGCCATTAAACCGGAGGGCCTCGTGCGCTGAGTCGACTGTCAATTTTTCATCCACAAACTCAAGTAAGATACTGTTAATTATTTGACAAGCGAACAACATACTAATTCTATCAAGACGACCCTTGGCCTTAGGTATCCAACGTTTGTATGCGAAGAACATAACGTCAATTTCAAAAAATCTTAGCTGGCTATGAGAAAACCAAAAAGGTGAACCGAAATTAGAGCCTTGATTCTACATACAACGTTAGCTAGCTACCTATTACTATTAGTCTAATTTATGCACCAGATAGTAAAGGCATGTTTTAGGCAGTGGTTGACCAAGTTGGTAGCTAGTTCACCAAATAAAACAGTCAGCCAGCTAGTCAGCGACTTGATTTATTCAACGTAACACAAACTCGTTAGCCGTTTAAATATCGCCAATAACTTGTGGAATACTGCCAGGTTAGCTAGTCAGCTGAGGTTGCTAGCGACTTATTCCACAAAGCGCATAACCATTCCACTAACAATTAGCGTTATGAAATAGCGTTAATCAACATGGGGTTAGATAGCTGGTCAACGTTAGCTAGCGAAGTTATCCAACTGATAAAGTATCATTACCCAGCTAGCTAGCTACATAACAAGCACAACATCAAGCAAGCAAACCGCAAAGCGTTAACTGGCTAGCTGGTTATGCCAGTTAACGTTAACGTTAGTAAATGCAGGCAAAGACAGTTTTTCGGAATATAGAAGAGCACGTCGCTAGTGCCAAAGACAGGAGGCACATTCCACTGAGCAAGTCAATCATCTTAAAGCAGCTAACGTTATCATGCCAGTGTTTAAAGTTAATCTTGGCCAATCTTCTAGGTATTCTATAGTCAACCACATTATCGCCGCACAGCAGTCGACTTAAGTTAAACTGGTAAGCTAAATTAAATTAAAGGTATGCTATGTAGCTAGTAGCCACTTTTTTATCATTAGCGTTGATCAAAATAAAGTCCGAGGACGGGAAACGTTAACTCACTTTCGAAGGCCTGGAGGAAAAGCTCATGATCGGCTTGTATGAGTTCCATCTTCGGCTTCTTCACCGGGGCCATCACAACAGCGGAGGACTGGTACACACCACCATTGGCTTTACCACTAGTACAACCCAAACCAGGACCCGAAGCAGAACCACCACTCCCCGCGCCGTGCTTTTGAGGAGCCATGAAAACGGCGGATTACACAGATGACGGAAATAATTCAGCTAGTCCTTTTTTAAAACAAAGGACACAGAGACCTAGCTAGTCTTCTTCAGCCAAAAACAGTGGCCAGCTAGCTAAAGTGTGTAGCTAGCTGTCTACTTGCTAACGTTTTAACGTCCGGCTTTAGAATAATACAACGTTAGAAAGCTAGCTAGCTAGCTTGAAAATAGCTGTGCGTGATCCCTGTTGTGGTTTAGCTAGCTAGCTAGCTAGTTATCTCTCAACGAGAAATAATCTCTGTTTACTTATCGGAACCTAACAACTAGATAGCTAGCTAGCTAAGTCCTGTAGCTAGCTTGCTAGCAAAGCAGATACAGATAGCTCTATAGCCAGTTGCTCGGGAGAAGCCATGAAATAATTGTTGCAGGCGGTTTTAAATGGTGAGATATAAATAGTGTCGCTAGAAATCACTTGAATGTATATGTAAGTCCAGTTTAAGCATTTGATACCCCCTTTCTCTATTTCTGAAAAGATGTGTATATAATAGGAAGCAGTTTTCAAGATTAAAATAAATATGTTAAGATCATTGCTTCCCCCCAAAACAGACAGAACTCCCGTTTGACTCCCTCGCGGACAAGGCAAGTGTGACTTGCTGTGAACACATTACCCGCCCTCTTTCAAAATGTAACCGAATAGAAGAGGTTGTTTGAACTCTATCGACTGTAATTGGTCTGACGCGTTTTCAATCCACCCGCAGACACCACAAACAAGTTCGGTAGAGAGGAGAATTTGCCGCTCGCGCTCCTTTCCTCTTTGAAACTATTTTGCGGGAAATCGCTGTGTACGAATGCCATGGTGCATTATGGGCACAGCGGCCGTCAAATTAGACGTCCCCTATTGATAAATGTTTAACAGTACAATTTGCTTGCATGTTTTCTTTTTGTGTAACTCCCGAAATCACTCAGAGAAGAATGCCAGCGCGTTTCAGTGTTTAAATTCTACATCTGACTTCCCGATGGAACATTTTAGCATTCCCAGATAGATGAAACACACTATGGCAGAAACAAGTAGCCTATTTCAGGTTTGGCATCGGCATTGGCAGTGTCATTAGTGATGAAAAGAGGTTTCTGTGGCTTAGCCTTGATTCACTGCAGAGATTCCTGAATGTTCAATATCGTGTGGAAACTGAGAAAATCAGTGGAATAATGAGAAGCTTCAACTATTCGACCAATTCATGGGTGGTAATAATCCAGAAACAATATACAGGGTCTCAAATTATCTGTTTAATTGATCATTAGCACCACACAGGAATAACTCAAAATCACATCATAAAGTCACCCATCTTAAGAAAAGCAAGCTTACTTTAATATTATCTCATTTTTAAGCAATATGATAGTTGAGGTAACTTATGAAACGTAACCTGTACTAATGTTAATGATGATAATGCTGGATCCCCTCAGATGCCAAGCCCTGAAACATTATAGCTTGTTCACTCATCTTTATATCTTCACTATATTGCCAATCTGTGTGCTACACAAATATGTACATCACTGATTTAAACAGCAGCAGGAAACAAACCCAGGTATGAGTTCCAATTTTATCAACCTCACAACACACACTTATATCATTTTCACACTCACACACACACAATTTACTGCCTTTAAAAGTGTGGCTTGGTAAAAGTATTTTCCCCCTTCCTGATTTCCTCCATTATTGCATATTTGTTGTCACACTGGTTTCAGATCTTTACACAAAATGTAATATTAGACAAGGGGAACCTAGGCAAACTCAAAACACATTTTAAAAATGATTGTATGATTTTGTGTTTATTCAGTTTCCCTTATAGTCTAATATTACAGTTTGTGTGAAAAATATGCAAAAATAAGAGGAAATCAGGATGGGGGCAAATATACTTTTACATGGCACTGTGCATTTTTCACACGCCTGCTTGAATATGAAACATTTAACTTGCATCTCACTTGCAGCCCTTGTAATGGTGGCGGTGTAGTCAGCAGAATCTCCCAGAAATAAACATTAAAAGAGTTTTAACGGCCGGCGAACTGCCGTGAAACGACCCCGAAGACGCGACGCTCTGGACCAGAGATGGATCGCGGAGGCCAGGCGCGGTCGAGGCTATCCCAGGAGGCCCCAAAACGCCCCAAAACCCCTCCCCCCACCCCCCACCACCCCCCCCCCCAGTGGAACCTCAATCACTGGTGCAGAAATTGGGGCAGCTCTCCGAATCCCTTGCCCTATTTAAAAAGGCAGAAGAAGTCATTTTAGAAAACTAAAAAAGCGAGGCTGTGCGCTCATCTCCGGTCTTACCTCCCCATTGTTAAATATCATGTGTAGTGTGGTATCGTGGGTAATGAGCTGGTCTGGTAACCTGAAGGTCACAGGTTCAATTCCCGGGTAGGACACTACGATTGTATCCTTGAGCAAGGGTACTTAACCTTCACTGCTTCAGTATACATCCAGCTGTGTATGCTGTACACGCTATGTAATAGTTGTCCAAGTTGCTTTGGATATGAGCGTCTGCTAAATGCCTGTAACGTAATGTAAAGGAAGAGAGCGTAATCCCAAACACTTGGTCTTTTGTGTGTTCAGGATTACGACTGCCCTTACATAACCCCCACCCTCCCCCCCCCAGGCACCGCCATTACCACCACATAAAGGGCTTATAGAAACCGCACAGGCCTGGCTATCGAGCGACTGTCCTTCGCTGACCTGTCAGGCCCCACACAGTCCAGAGGGCTTAATGCAATCGAGCGCTTGTTTTCATTGCGTCAGCCCCCCTTTTCACAACGGTCCTGTACACGGTCACAGCCGCGTGGAAATATTCGCCGTTGTTTTCGGATTCTGATGCAACCGTGAGGCTGCTCACGTTAAAGCCTCAGCTGGGGTTGTGCCTGAGAGAAAAAAAAAAAAAAAAAAAACGCGAAATGCGTTCGATGTGATGCTGGACGCAACGCGCTCACCGTCACTGCAGTGAGGAAGTGAACACAAACGTTCAGTCGCAGGAGACCTCGGTGATCCTACCTATAGCTTCATTTTTGCGACATCATGGAAAATTTCTTGTTTTCTCTTTCTGGCCAAGTCTGCAGATGATGGGATTATCACCCCCACAACATAAAGACTTCCGATCCCCGCACAGCTCCTGCTCTAAGCCCACTTCAGTGAAGACAGAAAACCTTCCTCCCTTGTTGAATGGGGGGTAGAGCGGTTAATTCAGCAGTTTCTGTGGCTATACATATATATATATATATCTATGTGTGTGTGTGTGTGTGTGTGTGTATAAGATTTCTTTGCTTCTCTCATTGTCTCCTTTTCAGCACACACTCATACCATTTGCACTCAAATTTTGGTTCGCATTCACATTCTGCTGACGGAACACCCTGTTCCCATCTACAGAAATAGAAACGTTCCTCTTATTCTCGGAACAGAAATGCTGTCTGACGGTGAAGTGCACACACGGTCTAACCGCAGAGGTGGGCAACGAGGGCCGTGTCCATTTCCGGTTTTCATACCGGCTTCTGGCCTTAATTACTTAATTAGCCCCTGACGTTTACGCCACCCGACATTTTAGCTGCGTTTCTCGGTAAGTGCACGAACGACAGCTGAAGACTGTTCTTGCCTCCCTCCACGAAACGTTTTACTGAGATCTAATCTATGAGTGAACCAGTGTTTGGCGTATACAGCCAGTTAGCTCATTTAGTCAGGGTAGCTGATGTAAACAAAAACCTGCGTACGCAACGGCCCTCCAGCACCGAAATTGCCCGCCCCTGGTCTACCCTGTCACATAGACTCACATTCCTGGATCAAGCCTGTAAGACTGTACAGATGGAAATGTTCACAAAAGAAACAGGACCAGGTCAAAACCTAGTATGTGGCCGGACCGGCCGTCCAATGGCGTAACTTCATCACCCAGTCACTCACTCGGTCACAGACGTTTGCGTTTGTAGGGCTGGCCCCGCTGTTGCGGTGCAGCCAAAAACACACCAGCAATAATGGGCAGGTGGAAAAAGGGTAAGATACACCCCCCCCCCCACCTACCCACCCACCACCAAGGGAGTGCATTAAGAGTCCATTAAGAGCCTCTCCAGAGTGAGCAGAGACATGCTAACTTTCTCTGCGCCACGGCATGGCTTTCCCTATGCACTAGCAATCTACGAGGGTATTGTTGCTTTCCCTATGGTGCAAAAGAAATGCTAGCCAGCCAGTTGCCTTTTTTCGACCCTCTGTGACAGCAACTCAACCTACCCCCAAAATACTGCATATAGAAACACAGAGGGAAGACATTTTTCCTCGTCTCACCTTTTCCGGTCTGTAGACGCACTTTTTTCACCGTGTAGGCACGATGACAGATTGGCCCTCAACCCCTCTGACATTCAGACAGTCTTGACACTGGACACTGGGCACGAAAGGGCAACTAGAACGCATCACAGTCACGGTCTACGGACCATCCGGCATCTTCTGTAAGTGCACGTCCTAGTCTAGTATTCAGTCGTCGTTCATCGCTTAATCATCAAGAGACAACAGTGGCCCTGACAGCCCAGTGACCGCTACCCCCCCCCCCCCCCCCCCCCCCCCCCCCCCCCCCCCCCCCCCCCCCCCCCCCACCCTCCACCCCCCCCCCCTACCCCCCAAGCCCCACCCCAAAACTCAACCGCTTTGTATCCATTTTGTGATCTTTTTTCAGTTTTATTAATTAAATCTCTATATTGATTTGTACAACTATACACACATTTTTAGAAACGAGAGACAAGGTGTACACATACATCCTGAGCATGAGTTTGTAATGTTTATTTATTTATTTATTTTTTATTTTTTTAACTGAAAGCCCTGTACTGTTGTCAAAAATCAGAAAACCGAGCTCATGGAAAAATACAGTCACATCGATAGTTTGGAGAAATGCAAGGCATTTCATAGCAGCACACTGATAAGCCAGTGTTTTGACTTTTTACAAAAAGCTACATTCAAATAACTAATGTAAGCCTTCACTGTTATACCTAATAAAATAATTACAGGCCCTTGCATTGTTGAATGCACTATGAAAATGCCTTTGCAAACAGAGTAGGGAATAAATATGGAGGAAGCATAAAGCACAGATTTCACATATTATCACCAGCAATCAAATGCATTTTGGCCACATATTAACACTGATTAAGGTCACTTTAAATACATTTTCTGGTTTTTGAGTCACGAGAATTGTTCCCTATACGTTTATGAACATTCCAACTTGTTGAATGTCCAGAATGAAATTCAAGAGTCCAGTTTTTCAAGGGAATTCTGTTGTCCTTGCAGAACTGCACATCCATGATTTTTTTTTTCCCACAGCAGTGTAATTAATAATAATTAATTATGCTAATTGAATTAATAATTTGGTCCATATGGCTTGTGACCCCGGCTCTCAGGTGGAAGCAGGGTCGGGCACACCCCTTCGCCCCTCCACACTGGAACCAAAAGATTTGGGGACTCCTTGGATCCACTGAGCTGGTGGCCATGCTGGGGGGAAGCAGCTACGAGGCTGTGGTGCAGGACACGGCACGAAAAGGGGAATTTACTGTACGGGACACAAACCCGAAAACGAACACATATCCCTCCGTGTGTGGCCCCGGGAGTGTGCAGAAGTTTCTGGAAATACGCATGTTGACACAGGGAAACTGCAGCTCATGACCAGTACACCCCAAATTTCTCTGAAATTTAGCAGCTTCCAGAAACGCGTTTCTCGTGCAGAGGGAGCTGCCTGTCCCTGGTTTCAACAGGAAGTCTACTGCACACAAGCCGGCCCCCCCAGCCCCCTCATAGAGTCCCAGGTCCACACCTCTAGCTCTCCAACTGGCTCCATAGCTTACCCATCCCCCTTTAAAGGAAGGCACTGCAGACAAACCAGTGCCTGAAACGCCACACCCAATTGGCTGATTTAGGTTTAGTGCAATCCAGCGTTCTATTTCTCCGTCCAATCATACTGCGTAGTCCATGCGCTACTACAATGGTAACTAACCCTGTTTCCGGACATCTACCATCCTGTAGGTTTTCACTCCAACCCTAAAAAAGCACACCTCACTCAAAGCTAGAGATCTACCGTCCTGTAGGTTTTCACTCCAAACCTAACAAAGTACACCTCATTCAACAGCAAGAGATCTTGTTGAGCTGCTAATCAGTAGAGTGAGGTGTGCCAAGTGAAAACCAGTCAGGTATGAAATGAAAATCTACGGGACAGTACATCTCTAGGAACAGGATTGCTCTACTTAGGCCACTGCTCTACTAAGATCACTTGAAAAGATGACGGGCAGCTAATAGGTCAGAAATGGAATCAGTGGGTCATATCCCCCTTCACACACACACACACACACACACTTTTTACACAAAATACATGCCACTGCCTCTGTGTGTTAGCGGCTAAGCTGTCATGTGGTCAGTGCATATCCCCCCTGGTGCTGGCGTGCTCCTGTTCCCTCAGTGTTTCCCCAACGCTTCCTCAACGTTTCCTCAGCAGGATGTAGGTGAAGAGCAGGACCAGGCTGGCCGTCAGCAGACCGATGATGACCTGATGGCGCGTGATGGCGCTCTCCAGCGCGTGGATGCGCTCCTCCATGGCGCTGGTGGTCAGGTAGTCGTAGACGGAGGCACCGATGCCCCACACCACCCAGACAGCGTCCACCACGGCCTTCATGGTGGGGGACACCATGGAGAGGGCCACCCTGACCCGGGGAAGGGCCGCATAGAGCGCACTGCAGCCAACCTGAAACACATATGCATGCATGCACGCAGAAACACACACACACATATGTACGCACACGCACGCAGAAACACACACGCACATATGTACGCACACGCACGCAGAAACACACACGCACATATGCACGCACACGCACGCAGAAACACACACGCACGCACGCACACACATGTACACACACATGTACACACACACACACGCACACACATGCACATACGCACGCACGCACGCACGCAGAAACACACACGCACGCACGCACACACATGTACACACACACGCACGCACACACATGTACACACACACACACGCACACACATGCACATACGCATGCACGCACGCAGAAACATGCATGCACGCAGAAACACACACACATGCACGCACACACATGCACATGCATGCACGCACGCACAAACACACACGCACGCATGAACACATGCATGCACGCATGCATGCACACACATGTACACAAACACACATACATGAGCAGACACACACGCGAGTGCACACACGTACACACGCTCACACACACGCACACATACACACACACACAAATGTACATAGCCACACACAGACACAAGGGTAAATTCATTAATGCGTGCAAACACACGCAAGGAATCCATGTATGTACACATGCACAAATGCAACACAGGAATACCCAATCCCTGAATGCATACACGTGTCCACGTGCATGCATAGGCACTTACGCGCAGAAATGTAGGACATGAAAATGACCCCATTATTACTGTACAAAATGAAACGGCTGCAATCACACAATGATCGCAAATAATGATACATCACTCGAGCATAAGAAACAGAACCATCATATTCCATTTCCAAAACAGTCAGTATAAGGCTTCAGTTTTACAAAATATGCATTTTAATGAGTAGATTTTCCGGGGTAGGAACGTCGAACCCGTGTCAAACGCAAATAGCCACTAAGGTATTCCTTATTGTCGGAATGATGGGCAAAATAAAACTCAATTACATCTTCTACGTCAGCGTTTGAAAAAGTGTAGGCTATTGAGACGGACAGCGATTTAAAAATGCATTTCATTTTACGTTCTTTTTTGTCACAGTACAGATGCTTAGAAGATATTTACATAACATATTTTAAAAACAGCAAAGATGTGTTCAGTGGATTAGGTAATCCGTCAAGGAAGTGTGAGTTTTCACAGAACCGTTGTTTAGAAACACTTTTTACCGCGACAGAAATGCAAACCACCAACAAAACTCTCAAACTGGAGATTATACGTATATATACGTGGTGCCGACATAAGGGTTGTTAAACAGATGCAACACCAGTAGCCTAGGCCTATATGTAGGCTAATTCCTGCAAAACGCATGTGTTTTATTCTTTGCTAATACTGTGCTTCGTCATGTCGGATGTTGGAAGTAGCACACTGCTATTTCTCGGTAATCTCAGAATCGTCATTTAACCAACATTAGTTTGCATTATCAGGAATATCTCAAGCTAATATCAAGCGATCCAATGCTTTGCCACACCAAAGAAAGAACACATATAGCGCAGTCTTACCGAAATCTTTCCGCTGACAAACAAATCTGTAAGAATGTCTTCAACATCCGTAACCAATTATCAGAGCACGGCCGCTAACTAAAGTACACACAGTATTTCGATTAGTGTCACACTCACTCACAGTTGGTTTTCCACAGTTGGACTTTCACGTCGGTACGCTGAGCGTCCAGAGCACGCGCCATAGGCGTGTCCTAAAAATAGCATCAAACCAGCTACGTTTATGATTTATTGATATCGTTCGGGTAATTAGTGTGATACATGAGGCCTGTCTATAGGGGACAGTTGCACCATGTACTGTAATCATAATGCATCGTTTCAATGTGCTAGCGGTTTGAAGAATGTATTGTGTAATTTTTTTTTCACAGAAACACAACTAACTTCCTGATATCTCCCATTAACATAATTGCTCTATGGGGCAAGCCGTCTGGCGCGGTGGCCAAGTGGTAAGGCGTCGGTCTCGTAAACCGAAGATCGCGGGTTCGAACCCCGTCCGTGCCTCATGGGAAACGAGGAAGTCGAAATTTTTAAGCGTACACAATGACAAGAACTTCAAAGTTTATCAAACACACGACGAGTGAAAGATATTCCGTGCAGGTCTTCAGAAACACCACCAAATATGAAACAAATTGAACATATCTAATCAAACCATAAATAACATCTACGTCAGAGTCATGCCTTTGGACATAAGCTTCATAGGAATGGATAGCTGAAACCTACCCATTGCAGTTGTTATGCTCTCTAGTTCTTTAAAAAAAAAGAATTTCAAATTTCCACAAATATTCTTCCAGAAGGAGCCGCTACAAAAACAAAGGCATATTCACGTATTTGATTTGACTGCAGAACAACATGGCACTGCAGCCAGAAAACGCAAAAACGAATTTTACAATAACTCCCGAAACTTTGGAGACCAGTGCACAAATAATGGATGTTAAGCTTAACATGTAAACTTGTTTGGCCTTGGCAGGCTGTCTGAAAAGTCTCTTTGCGCAAGTGCTCACAAATATGCCCCTGTCAGAATTTAAATGACATTACAGTTACATCTCCAATATAGCCAATAAATCTTGAGTCAGTGTCTTGGAAGATTAATGTACTTACAATCATAACGATTCGTGCAACAGACAGGCCTATCCTAGTCCAGAGTGTAATTATACAAATGCAGCTTAGCCTAATTGGCACTTTGTCTACTTGGGTTGTTACACGTCTTTTTGAATTATCTAGTTAATCAATTTAGCGTACACTCGTATGCAGAGCGATTCACATGACCGATAGGGCTTCATATGCCTGTGACTATCATCAACGGCGACAAATACGCATGGTTATAATAGGAAGACTAGCGCAAATTATAAACTGTCACGTGGCATGTCATTTAGCTAGCTCCACTGCGTCATATATTTGACTGTCATGTCATATAATTAACTAAATTATGCCCGACACAAAGAAACAATCTGTTCTACTGTGTTCTCTTCGTCATTCGAAATTATAATAACATAAATGGATGTAACACCAAAGTTTTCCGTTTGGTGGCAATAGTTATCTAATAACCGTTCGGAGGGTGAGAGAAAAGTCTAGAGCGGCGCGTGCAAATAAATCAGTTTGCTACCTAGAATTCCATTTCAGGGAGGGCCCAGGGTTTGTTTGAGCTGGGACTAAGCGACCAACAACCTCCTCTCGCTGTAACTAGTCCGTCACGTCGAGCGTCCCTGCAACCCGGTGGGTCTACCACGAAAACGTCATTGACTGGATTACCCAAAAATAAACTTTTCAAGATTTCAAAAAAAAAAAAAAAAAAACATAAGGAGGGCACTGATAACCAAACAATGTTATGTGGCATTTACATTTTTTCCTTTGTACTGGATAATCCTATCATTTATTTTTAGTGAAAAACTACCTTGCAGTTGCCTCGAAAAGGATGATCTTATCAAACCCACGGTCTCTGCAACATCCAAAAGCGGAAAGGGGAATCTCCAGTCACCGGTGCAACATCGCGGCTATCCTGAACTCGTTCAAGCGAACGTCTCGTTGCATTCACTCCACGGAAAAGGCACGCCAGGCAGGCACATGGACAGTTGCAGCGTGGAGCAACTTCGTCATATCAGTGGTGCGCATATACGAGGAAGGTAAAAAACAAACAAGAAAAACTGAACTTAATCTTCCTAGCAGGCTGCTAATGATCGAAACGAAATCATTTTTACCTCGGTGATCATCTTTGAGTGGAATATTGCCGTAGAGGAATTGTTTTGAACAATATTGGAACTTTGCCCTTAATTACGATGGCAAGTTGGATTTAGCCATGGGGGTAGCTATGAAACTGCGCAACCAGTTAAAGCATCTTGCTGCGTGCTCAGCGCAAATAACGTTTTTATTCCGGCCAACTGCTCAATATGGATTTCTTTCTGTGTCAAAGAATGCGAACAAGTAGTGAGCTAACGACTTCAGCCAAGCGAATCGAGATCAATTTGACATATCGACGAGTTTCCTAAGTAGAAGTGGCGTACGCGTAGGCTACAGACGAAGCCATTAATACAAGCACAGTCACCATCAGTCATCACATTTCTTTAAAAAATATTTTACGATCTTTTACGATCAGTTAGAAGTGTGTTAGAAGTTGGGTCTTTGTGGGCAAGGTGAGTCGTATACAGTCTCTCAACTGGCCTTCAAAGTCCCAGTTTTTGACTCACGTGATCATCAATTTCTTAAAAAGGGGTCATTATTATGTTGCCATTACATTGTTGTTATAATAATGACACGAAAATGTAGTCTATATGGAGTTCATTTCAGTTTCAGTAAAAAGATAAAGTTTCAGAGTGACATTACAGGATATCATGAAGGATTTAGTGCCACCGACGGCTGAAATTCTACCACGTGCTGCTTTTGTACGCATTTTTAAAATAGATTTCCAAGGCAAGCGAAGCTTGAAGTAAATTGTATAAACATTGCATAATTATTTGTAACATTATAGGCTCTATGTGCTTCCCTCAAAACTCGTTTAAAATATTTAGTTTCAAGATCCAATGGCAATCAGAAGGCAGTAATTCGTGCGTTGAAAGTGTTCATATGAAATTATGTATAATAATAAAGTCGCAATCAAGGTACGTCTCATTAATTTGGTAACTCAGTAAAAGTGCAATTTTTACTAAATTAACTAAATTAACGAGCAACATTAACTTGAAATGGAATAAGTTACTAAATTAAAAAAAGTATATAAAAAATAGTTTAACTTCAACAGATAGCCCTATTCAGTGGTTCAAGGCAATCTGTTTCTTCAAACCTTTTTTTGTTTTACGGTGAAGTGGACAAAACTGAAATACATATGTTTTCTTATAAACCTAACTCTTTGTTTGGGTAAATTGTTAGTCTGTGGTATCGGTACCATTCCTTCTTTTGCTGTTTAATTTCTTTTCTGATCATACCCATGCTGATGAATAAATATCTTACTTTTGAATATATAATTTCAGATACAATGCTTAATGTAAATCATCTCAACACAATGCAATTAAAGTAATAATGTAAAACTGCACCAAAATAAACATTCAAATTGAGAAAAAGTAGCGGCAAAAATAGTTACGGAAGCAAATAATATGAATTTATCACTTTTTAAATATACGTATAGCATGGACTGTAGGCCCCTGGTGACATCACATATTTAGTTTGTTGTATGCTCATCATATTCAAGACAAATTTGTAACCCAAGGGAGCATATTACCATTGGCAATGACTCTTTAACATAATGTAAATAATATTTGGAAATGGTGTGTTAAAAACAATGTTGGTAAGAGCATATATCTGTATTCTAATGAGTCACCTGCTATTTCATTTAATTTAATTCATGCAGTTAGTTTTTTGCAATAGAAAGTGACGCCCAGGATATAATAAAGATTATAATGTGAAATATGCTCATGAACAATATAATATGTTCTCATCAAAATTTGATACAGAATTAGGGAAAAAAATCTAGTGAGACTAGTCTGGTGAAAGTACACAGTAAAATGTCCAGTGTTAATTCAACTCTAACAGTGTTAATTCAACTCTTAGCCGATAACAATTGGTCCCACATTGCAGAGTGGGACCAAGTGTTATCAGTTAAGAGTTGACCTAACACTGGATATTTTACTGTGCAACAGCTCACTTTGGCTGAACACAATTAATCAGAAAATTCTGGGCTGTAAACCAAAGTGCGCTGATAAAATTAGCGATATTAAACCGCGTGAGGCCTGCCTGCCAAATGTTTCTCAGCAGAACTGGACGTTGTTTTAGGTCCAGTCCGTTCTCCTTAATAAGAGTCCCTTCAGATCGTCTTAGTGGCCGAGCTTCGCTTCCTCTGCCACTGGCTGCTTTTATGGTGAAAGACACGCGCGATTATCCAACCGGGAACTCCCGAGCCCGACGTGCGAGCGTTTTCTCGAGAGAGAGAGAGAGAGAGAGAGAGAGGGGAGAGAGAGAGAGAGAGAGAGAGAGAGGAACAGTGGGAAACGGCGCGAGCAGGAATTTCACGCTCCCGAAACAACTGCCGTGCTGAGATACGTAACAGTCTCACAGAAGTGTTGTTTTAGTCTTCTATGACGGAGAGATGTTCGGGACACTTACTGTCGAAACACAATTCTGCTGCGCTATTATAGTGGAGAGTCAGCGAGCCCTCCTTCCTCCTCCCCCCCCCCCCCTCCCCACTTTCTCTGCACTGAACTCGTTCACCCCTTGTAAAACGTGTCCTCAGATCCCCAGTGCAAGCTTAAGTTTTTATACGAGCGGTTTGTACTGGCTGCTCCACACGCTTGACGGGAGGTAATTTATGTCCTTTTTTTAAAACTTTTTTTTTTTTTTAAAAGTAAGCCTCTGCTTTGGCGGATGGCGGCAGTGTGCAGTTTTGGGCGATTCCCGCCGACCGGGGTCCTGGAAATTTTTTACCGCTGACGGCAGGTCTTGATCGGTGTTCCGCACGAGGGCCCGAGAGTCCGGCTCTCGCGAAAAACGCCCGGCGATGTCAGCCCCGTCCCCAACCCCCACTGAGAGAGGCCCCCCCGCCAGGCCCCCGGGGAAACACGGGCCGGAGAGAGAGAAGGGCTCGGAAAAGCCGGAAAAGCAGGAAAAATGAGGGACTTTTGGGGGCAGCTGTGTTTTACTGACCCAGTCATAATGCCCCTAAAAATCCTTATTGCTCTTGCACGGTTCAGCGGATCGTCGCTCGGTCAGATTGCCCCCCCCCCCCCCCCCCCCCCGCGCGCCGCGCCCGGGCAACGTCAGGCGTGCCGTTACACTCTCAGTCACAGCGCACGGTTAACAAGCTGAGCCTTTAACTTACGGGAGGTTGCAGGTTCAAATCTCAAGCAGGGGCACTTCTGTTGATGTAGCCACAGCTTACAGTTAATGTGTGGTTAAGTAACTGACTTTTAACTTACGGGAGGCTGCAGGTTCAAATCTCAAGCAGGGGCACTTCTGTTGATGTAGCCACAGCTTACAGTTAATGTATGGTTAAGTAACTGAGCCTTTAACTTACGGGAGGTTGCAGGTTCAAATCTCAAGCAGGGGCACTTCTGTTGATGCAGCCACAGCTTACAGTTAATGTATGGTTAAGTAACTGAGCTTTTAACTTACGGGAGGCTGCAGGTTCAAATCTCAAGCAGGGGCCCTTCTGTTCATGTAGCCACTGCTTACAGTTAGTGTGTGGTTAAGGAACTGAACTTTTAACTTACGGGAGGCTGCAGGTTCAAATCTCAAGCAGGGGCCCTTCTGTTGATGTAGCCACAGCTTACAGTTACGTGTGGTTAAGGAACTGAGCTTTTAACTTCGGAGAGGTTGCAGGTTCAAATCTCAAGCAGAGGTACTGTTGTTGACCCTTGAAAGGCATTTAGGTACATGAGCTGCTTCGGTAAATGTCATGCTGCATAAATGGGAAAATAAACAAGGCAATTACTGAGGAAGATTCAACTGCAAGCATGTGGATGTTGCACATGCTGTATTTGTTGCCAGAAGCGCCTAAACAGCCATGGAAGTTTGACAGACCAATTTAGTCTGAAGCCTGTTGTGAAATCAAGGAAACGTTTTACATATCTTCGGGGATGTGACAATTTTCCGTTCCATGTTACATGCCCATTTACAAGTAGCGTTGCCATAGTGTTCAGATAAAATATCTAAAAATATTTCCGCCAAAATACTTAATTTCACCGCATTGAATGCTTTGTAGCTCTCTGTGCTGACAGTTGAGCGGTTTCAACTCTCAGTCCCTCACATGGCTTATGGCTGCCCTCCCCCCCCCCCCCCCCCCCCCCCCCCTTTCAGCGGGGAGCTGGGTTTATTCATTCCGCGTGTGTCTTGGGGTCCGGGGCAATTTGAAACACACTTGTCTGCACAGCTTATTTCATCCCTCCCTCTCTTTCTGCCTCTCTGTCTTTCTCTTTGTCTCCCTTTCTGTCTGTTTTTTCCCCTCTCTTTCTGTCTCACTTTCACCATTTTTCTTCCTGTGCTTGCATACTATCTCTCTTTTAGTCTCTCTCTCCCCCTCACTCTCCCACTCTCCCTCTCTCTCACCCTCACTCTCCCACTCTCCCTCTATCTCCCCCTCACTCTCCCACTCTCCCTCTCTCTCCCTCTCCCCCTCACTCTCCCACTCTCCCTCTCTCCCCCTCACTCTCCCACTCTCCCTCTCTCCATCCCACTCTCCCCTCTCTCCCCCTCACTCTCCCCCCACTCTCCCTCTCTCTCGCCCTCACTCTCCCACTCTCCCTCTATCTCCCCCTCACTCTCCCACTCTCCCTCTCTCTCGCCCTCACTCTCCCACTCTCCCTCTATCTCCCCCCCTCACTCTCCCACTCTCCCTCTCTCTCACCCTCACTCTCCCACTCTCCCTCTCTCTCTCTCTCTGCCTCTCTCACTCTCCCACTCTCCCTCTATCTCCCCCTCTCCCTCTCCCTCTCTCCCTCTCTCTCCCTCCCTCTCTCTCCCCTCTCTCTCTCTCTCTCTCTCTCTCTCCCTCTCTCTGCCTCTCTCTCTCTCTAACTCTCTCTCTCCCCCTCTCTCCCTCTCTCTGCCTCTCTCTCTCTCTAACTCTCTCTCCCCCTCTCTCTCCCTCTCTCTGCCCCCCTCTCTCTCCCCCCCCCCCCCCCCCGCCATAGCCCGAGCTCTCAGTTTCGGCGGTGGTGTGGCTGCAGTTTTCTGGGGGAAATACCAGCGTGGTAACGGTCTGCCTGTCTCGTCTCCCCGGTGACTCATTTTGGGGGGGGGGGCCGAGCCGAGCCGAGCCGGGCCGTCCTGCGAGACCCCGCGGCGCTGAAACGCTCGCCTCCGAGCATGCTGGGAAGACTGCCGAGCGGAGCGGATGACTCAGCGTCACACTGCCTCGCCGTGTTCCTGCGGTGGGGTGGGGTGGGGGGGTGGGGGTGGGAGCGGCGGGGGGGGGGGGGGGGGCAGGGGGAATTTACTCATCGGAGCACGCGGAATCTCACGGCGAATTCGGCGACGATGCCTCCGTCCTCTCCCAGAGTCCTCGAGCGCTGCACTCGCCCAGCGCAGAGGGGGAACGAGTCCAAAAAGCGCCTTTTAAAGTCTTCTGTCTCTGTTCGTTCACTCCAGTCTATTCTCAGCCCGCCTATTTGGAATCACCAGTTGTGCCCGTTTGAGTCGCTGCTAATGCCACCTACACCTGCACACCTGGAGAACTGCGCTGGTGTGCACGCCTGCATTGCACTCGCCTCTGAAGTATTTTAGGGAACAGGAGTCACCTGACAGGACTTACCTAATGGAGACGATGACACAAAAGCTAGTGGGCACCCGTCCTGTTACTAAAGCACACCCTGCCCATTGTGAAAAAAGGACAACTCTGTCCCCTATAAGAGCACAGAAACCAATAATGGAGGATATCATCTTTACTTACATCAAATGAAAAATCATACCGTTATTGGGAAATATGACAGAAACAGGCTTGCTGTATGTTTGACGCCGTGTGGGAGTCTGAGAGGAGTTCCTGTGCGCACGCTGCCTGTCTCTAATCGCTGCCGTTGACCAGGCAACCGAACGCGAGAGGCGCTTACGCAGCCTCGCGCTGCTCGCCGAATCAGTGTCCTCGGCTTCGGCGAGCGGCGACGCGCGGTAACCCCGGCGGCCAATCGGATCGTCGGTACGGAGGGCGCGGGGGACGCGCCGGGAACGCTTCTGAACTGCGGTGACCAATCAGCTTCCTCAAGCGAAGGTTTCCGGAACAGGCGAAGACCTGCGGCCCACGCTCGTTTGCAGCGCCGCTGGGACGTTGGACGGGTCGGCGAGCCGCGCGCCGGGAGGAGGAATGTTCCGGAAGGGGCCCTGTTTGGAGGCCTACTGGTGGAGCCGTTGCAAACGTTGAGGCGTAGCCGCAAGACAGGCCTGGCCTAGGGTGGGGTTGGTGGGGGGGGGGGGGGGGGGGGGGGCATTAGATGGGGTAGGACGGGGGGGGGGGGGGGGGCACACTGCTGGACACGCCTCCCCAGCTGTGTACAGGTCTGTTGATCACGGGTGCGGTGAGGGCGTGGCCAACGGATGCAGTCTTTACCCAAAATCCTCAGAGCCCAGGACTTGTACAAACACAGCACTGGCGTGGCGTTCGGCGGCAACAAAGGCACCGCTTTCTAAATTTGTGCGGTGAGATCTAATGACTCCGCCTCCCTCCCCCTTTTTGTGAAACTTTTATTATGGATGACTTCAATTACCCTGCTATTATGATTGGGAATTGATGAGAGAACAAGGAAAAAGTGAGGAAGAATTTTTAGATGTCATAAGTGACCTTTTTTTTGGCACAGTATGTCAATCAGCCCACGAGAGGGAAATCATTTCTGGATCTGGTCGCTATGTAATGATCTGGACAGAATTTGTAGCATGGAGGCATTTGAGCCACTTGGGACTAGTGATAATTGTGCAGTTAGATTTGTTGTGTTATGGCAAATTAACAAGGCCTCCTCTATGGCCAGAATTAAACATTTTAGAGGAGCCAATGCGAGAAAATTGAAGTAATACTGACTTGGTGAAACTTCTGAACTGCAAGACTGTGCATGAAAAGTGGGAAAGGTTCAAAAGGGTTATTCTTGAGGCAAGAATAGGAAGGAAAAGTAAGTTGAAGAAGCGGTCTCCCCAGTGGACGGACAAAGCCATACGGGAGAGTTTGAGAAAAAAAAAACCGTGTAAGATATATAAAAATGACAGCACTGAGAGTAATGTGGCGGAATATTGTAATATGCGTGCTAAGGTTAAAAAAGAACTACAGGAAGCCAAGAGGCTCTTTGAAAGGCAAATTGTACGGTAGCCCCATTCACATGAGCAAGCCTGTCCTAGCCTGTATCTCAGGCATTAAATGGTAAAGGACAATGCCAGTGGCCAGTGTAATCCTGGCACCTCCGGCCTGAACGAAATCTGCTGGCAGCTTGCGCGGTGTCCGACAGCCCTGCAATATGTACAGTGGGTCCTCGCCAAAGACAAAAAAAAAAAAAAAAAGACCCACAAAGACAAAACTAATTCGGGAGGAAAAACAAAACGCGAGCTTTAAAAATAGCCCTCCGAAAAAAGAAAGAGAAATAATTGGGGGCGTGGCAGGCTGCCAATGCATGATGGGAGTTTGGTTAGGCCTGTGGGAGACACGTAGAAGGCCAGGGGTGTTGGTTTTTGGACAGGACTGCGAGGGTCCTCTTGCACAGGAACAATGGGTGAGCTGAGGCATGAAGTTATCCAGATTTGATCCGGGGGCCTAGTAACTTGTTTTGGCTGCAAAGAGATAAAAATACACTTTTTTTGTGCTTTAACAATCTCCTCATCAACATGTCATCTCATTAACAGAAACTTCTAACAGAAACTTTTAAAGGATTCTTAAAAAAAAAAAAAAAGAAATTATATATATATTATATTAAGCATATTTTAGTCCAGATACTTGTTGTTCCACTGTTGATTTGATTTTTTGGCATTAATACTGAAACACTTTTTTATTTTAAAGGCACTGCATGTCTGTGGTAGCTGAGGGAGGAAAATGCACACCATTCTGATGAGCGAATGCCTTTGTGTGCTTGTGTTGTGTGGGTCAGGTGGAAATGCTCCTGGAAGGGAAGCATAATGTTCAGCTCAGGGCTTCAAACTGCATCTGTAATGTGCTCAACGCATGAAGAAACTAAGCCTTTCGAAACTGTTACCGAGTTAAGTTTGCTAAATATAAAAAGGTACAAAATCAACATCAAAAAACAATAAACGTCTTCATATATATATATATATATATATATATATAGAGAGAGAGAGAGAGAGAGAGAGAGAGAGAAAGAGAGAGAGAGACTGTTAATGTTTGTTAATGCTGTTTTTATACCTTTTTATATTTAGCCAACTAACCAGTAAAAGAGTAGGAGGAGAAAAGGAAAGGAACGATACTTTTGACAGCATGCATCCCCACCCCGACCATGCAAACAGCAACGCATGATAAAAGATGCTTGGCAGAATCCAAACCGCAAACCTCAGACGCTTAAACTCTCAAGCAAGCGAACAGGCACCGCTCAAATGTCAAACGTTTCCAGCCAAAGCAGAAAGAAACATTACATGGACGTCAACATTTGACATGCGCGGTGAGAACTCGAAACTCAAAACTTGGCCCTGAAATGAGGCTTCAGACCCAGTTTCTCTCGGAACAAGTTTTTTTTTTTTTTTTTTTTTTTTTTTTTTTTTTCTTCCCCTACTCAAAATGGTTTTGGGCTTTGTGGTGAAGGCGTTGATTAATTTTTGGCAATGGGGACTGCGCACTACATCCAGCTATTCAGCAGCAAGATGGGAGTCAACCTCAAATAACCCAGAGCCACAAACATATCTGCACGAGAGGGCCGAATTTCAAGAGGAGCTCTTTTTCCTGTTGCAGTCTAGTGGCACAGGGTACATGCCGTAGGAAATTACGGGCAAAGATTTGGTGAAAAGCTTTGTTGATTTTGGGCACAGAAAGGGGCATTTAGACGCCGTTTTTGGCCGGGCCACCGGCCCCTGTGTGTGTGTCGTAACGTTGAAAATACAGCACTTCTGGGAATGCCACCAGGACCTGAACTGCTGTTGCTTAGCACAAGCTTGCACACACACACACACACACACACACACACACAAACACAAAAAAACACAAACACATATGCTCACACACACAAACACACAAAACATACACACGCACACACTCTGTGTGTGAGCACGTGTGTGTGTGTGTACAAAACTGAGCTGCTCTTCTTCCCGTGCAAGACCTCCTTACTTCGTGAGCTCTCAATCACGGTTGATGGCACCACAGTGACTGCCTCTCACTCTGCCAAGAGCTTGGGGGTGGTCCTGGATGACCAACTGGACCTCAAGGAGCACATCAAGGCAACATCACGGTCCTGCAGATTCCTTCTGTACAACATCAGAAGGATTCGACCATACCTGACGACGCACTCCACCCAGCTGCTCGTCCAGGCTACGGTGACCTCTCGCCTTGATTACTGCAACTCTCTCCTTGCAAGCCTGCCAGCTTGTGCCATACAGCCACTACTGATGATTCAGAATGCCGCTGCCCGACTCATCTACAACCTTCCCAAATTCTCCCACGTCACTCCTCTGCTGCGATCACTCCACTGGCTACCGGTCGCTGCCAGGATCCGGTTCAAAGCCCTGACCCTTGCCTACACTGCTGCCTACACAGGACAGCCCCCATCTACTTGCAGGACATGACTCGATTCTATGTGCCTGCTCGATCACTCCACTCTGCGGCAGCAGGGCGCCTTGTAGCCCCTCCCACCCGCCCAAAGGGATCACAGAGCTTCTCCACCCTAGCTCCCCAGGGGTGGAACGAACTCCCCGTCCCTCTCCGAACTTCCCCCTCACTACCCATTTTCCGCCGTGGCCTGAAGACTCATCTCTTCAGACTATACCTAGACTAACCACCACCACGCTGTATATTTCACTCTAAATCTCCCCCCCCCCCCTTTTTTCATCACACTTGTTACATGTTGCCCCATCCCAGCACTTTTTGGTAATTTGTGTTTGTCCTAATACTGTAGCTTATTCTTCTGCCTAGTTGGCTTTGCAGAGGTTAGGTCTGAATAGTGTTCACTGTGTGAACTAAACTGTGTTCTTGGCTAGAAATAGCTGTACAAAATAAGTATTGTACCTTACTGAACCTGTGTTTAGCAGTTGTCTATGACCATGAAATGCACTTTTTGTACGTCGCTTTGGATAAAAGTGTCTGCCAAATAAATGTAATGTAATGTGTGAGAGAGAGCGAGTGTGAGTGTGTGTGTGAGCATGTGTATGAGAGAGAGAGAGCATGAGCGTGTCTGTGTGTGTGAGAAAGTGTGTGTGTGTGTGAGAGAGAGCATGTGTGTGTATGTGAGAGAGAGAGAGCATGAGCGTGTCTGTGTGTGTGAGAAAGTGTGTGTGTGTGTGTGAGAGAGAGCATGTGTGTGTATGTGAGAGAGAGAGAGCATGAGCGTGTCTGTGTGTGTGAGAAAGTGTGTGTGTGTGTGAGAGAGAGCTTAAGTGTGATTGTGAGCATGAGTGTATGTAAACATGCGTAATGCGTGTGATTGGCCACTCTTCCAGGCCACTCCTATGTAGTTTGGGAGGTTTTTTAGACCTTGGGTGGGGGGTGGGGTGGTTAGGGGTGGATCTCACAGTGAGGGGCCAGTGACTCACCCCCCTCCATCACAAATAAATTAATCGCGGACCAGACTGAGGAGAGGAGAGTTCTTAATTTAGCCAAGTATTCTCACCATCTAACATATAGCTCCTATACATCAGCCTGCCAGACTCAGGCATTAACACACTGGTGTTTATGACCAGGGCCCTTCGGGGCTAATGCAGGCCTCTACTCATCACTTTACTTTTCATTTTTGGCAGTTAGGAGACGCTGTTACCCAGAGCAACTTACCCGCTTCATGTTTTTCTTTTCTTTGCACGTACAATATATTTTTGCAGCTGGTTATTTTGACTGAAGCAGTTCAGGAGCACAATGGCAATGCCCCAGCCGGGAATCAAACCTGCGACCTTTCGTTGCAAGCCCTAAATTCTGAAACCGTTAAAGCACACTGCCATCCCACACCGTGCGCTGCCACGCTTCAAAAATTCAGTCTACGCTGGAGGGCAACACTTTGCTTCTTAAATTCATATTTTTGGTGTTCGTTCCATATCTTTGGATTTATATATAATTTTTGGTAATCTTGAAAGTTATTTCATTAATTTTGATATCTGATGAAAACTTCTTTGCAATTATATTAGATAGCAAGATACTAGTGTAGTGAGGTTTGGTCAGGTTTATTCAGAACAACAACCGATCAGAATCGATCTGTATGTCTGTACAGCCCAACTTTGTGATATAACAGACAGGACAGTGGGTTGGAAAAAGTCACTGATGCAACGGAATCCCACGTGTGTTTACTGGAATCTGATTGGTGGATTATTTTTGGGAGCATAAACATTTGATTGGCTTGTGGTATTGGCGTGGTCAATAATCATGGATAGATAAACCATTGATTACTGCTTTAATGTTTACACCTGTTGAATTATTTTCCTGCAAAAAGGGGGTGTTCCTTACCCCAAGCTGATGCCTATTTGATCAAGCAGAGAGTTTACTGCAGGGTCACAAGAGGATGGGGAGAGGCACTTACTTAATTATGCCTTGGTTGACCAGAAAAAGTTAATGGAGAACATGACTCAGATGAGGGTCAGTCCCATGGTCTGGAAGCCAGAGGCTACAAACATTGTATCATTATACATGTACATCCTTGCACTAGCAAATACATAATGACAGAAATATTTTATGATGTGCTCAACTGGTCATATAAAACAGCCATTTACATTTAAGCACTGATTCACCTTGATTTGAGTTTGGCTTACAGTGGTTGCCCACATGAATCTGATACAGGGCCCTGACCAGTGGGACAAAGCTAGCCTTCAAGCAAGGATTTGAACCTGCAGTCTCTTCAGAACTCCTTTTAACTCTAACAGGCTACCTCCACCACACCCCATATAAGGTGGAGTCTCCATCAATCCCTATAACTTTTGTGAGAACTGGATCGCAGCCGATGCACTGTGTACATTAGATTCTTTCAGCCATCGGCAAACATTTTGTGGCAGGAATGAGATCAGACACGAATCCGGTTTTGAGGGCCAATGTGAACTGTATATTTGCCAATTATAAAAGTAAATTGTCAATGAAAAATGGCCTTAGGTCTGACAGGACCTTACTAGCGAGACACCAAGAACATAGAAAGCCATTGTCATGATGCCTTAGGCTTTGTGTGTTTACGTTGAACAGGCTAGGTAACTTTTAGTCATTTAACATAATGCAAATAATGTAAAATCGTGTGCACACCTATTGGTTCTCTCCTGTTGCTAGGGTAGCCTGTTGCTAGGGTTAACGGCAACACAAGATTTTACCATTTCTGCCGATTTCCTGGTAGCTGAGCCTGTGCGGCTGAACAACCAGCACTGTCGAAACACAGTGGTGGGATCAATGAAGACATCATCTGAGGGGAGTTGAACATCTTGTCATTCTATACTCTTTGTCTGGGCTTCACCAATCAGGTGAGCTAGCCCTGGGAATTGAAAGCATTATGATGTAATGGTTAAGTACCTGGGACTTCACCAATCAGATGAGCTAATGCTGTGAATTGAAAGCATTATGATGTAATGGTTAAGTACCTGGGACTTCACCAATCAGATGAGGTAATGCTGGGAATCTGATGAGACTGTGGTAAAGGATCTAGGCTTGTGACCTGAGGGCTACTGAATTTGTTCCTGGGTGGGGCACTACCGTTACACCCTTAAGCACAATGCCCAACTGCCTCTCTGAATAGGAGCTTTTATATACACAGTTGTCATGTAGGCCATTATTTCCTGGATAAGGACGCATCACATGCCAAAAAAATAAAGGTTAACAAGCGTGCTAGCACATTTAAGGCGCCCACAAGCTGCAAATTACCCAAAATCTGAGGCCTTTTGTATGCGAATACAGTTGCAATCGCCAGTCTTTGCTGCCTAGGGGCGATGAAACCCGAAACGTTTGCATTCAGAGTCTCCGTTCATCCTTCGATTCGGTGAACCCAGCGTGTTTTCTCAGCCCGATCTTTGCTTGCAAAACCTGCTGCGAAGAGAAGAGAGGAGAAAACTGGTTTTCCGAAACATTCCTAGGAATTCTAAAACTCTGCCATCTCAAGAGGTGCGCAAGACGACATTCCCTCATAAGAATGCTACCGTTTTGCCTCATCTCATTGCTTCTGTAGTCAGACCTTGCCTTCGGGTTTCCGCTTCAAATACCCATTAGCCAAAACCAACAGATACAAACACTCCTTCATTCTGTCAGCCATTTCACTGCTGAACTCCAATAGAAAAAGGTAATACCAGCTGACCACCCAACCGGGCTTGACAATATTGTGCACTTTATGTTTTTACAAAAATGTATTTTTATGTTTTTACTGCATTTTATGTTTTTACTTGTATTCTATGTTTTTGCTTTTTATTATATGTTGTATTTCCTTGGTACTGTTTTCACTACTGCACAACCAATTGCCCCACTGGGGACAAAAAAGTTCTACTTGACTTGACTTGACTTGAATCGATTTGAGTTTTCTGATGTTTTTTTTGTTTTTGTGTGGTTGTTTCACATTTGGTAAGTTAGCCTACATACCTGCACACCCCCGATAAATAATAAAGAGTTTCTGACACCCTGGATGGCAGTCGAATTTCTGGTCAGTCAGGGTCTCTGGTGTCAATGCAGCTGTTAATCATTTGCTGACACCTTCACACCTGACAAACACACCTGCCAAATAGACAAAATGTGTGTCTTGCAAATGGAGTTTTGAAACTTTTTTTGAAACTTTTAAATACACCAGTACGAATTACAAATTCTTATGATGCAAGCATAATACAAATTATGTGATTGAAATGGGATTTTATTAGATTTTAATCAAATTATATGGATTAAGGAATGAATTTCGACAGTTATTCCTTTTTGGGATAATCCACACACATCACACCTGTCTTTTCATTCTGCAGCCACTCCAATCTGCGCGACTGCATTGTGGAGACCAATCTTAACTCTAATCTGCGTTTTCAGGCGAATCCCTCGGTATAATGAAGCAGGCTGCATAGTTTTGCATGTTGTTGTTTTTGAACGTTTCATTGCTGCCTAGCTAACTTGGCACGGGTGCGTAGTTATCGATGCGTGGCTAAACTACGCTAGCACCCGCACACGAACGATGAAAAACAGCCAGACGCACTGAGCGGGCTTATAAGGTGCTTCGCGTGGCAACAAACCCCAAATAAACTGAGGAGGAGACTGAATAATCGGGTAAAACAAAAACAAAACAAAACAAAAAAAGCTCTGCAAAGCCTCATTATTACCTTCTTCCTCATTTGTGTTTCTGGTAATAGGCAGAGACAAAAACAACCTTAGAAAGGGCTTATTAGAAAGCTAATTTCCATATTCCAAGTTGCTGTGGCTGCACCGCACCGAACACTAATGTGCCCCAAGGCCAGGTAAATTCTTGCCAATGTTAGCCACCCAATACATGCCAAACCATGCCATAAAAGTAAACAGGGTGGGGCGGATATTGCAGCACAATGGAGGCTCATTTGTGCCAGCAGCCAGAACGTTCTAGAAAGGGAAACAGACCGGCGTTGTTGATGCGTTCTTTTAAATGTGTGTATTTTGTATCGCGTATTGAGATTGTCTATCAAAGCGTGGAAATGGAAACCAAATGAATTTCCCCAACTGGAACAATAAAGTGTCACTTGTCTTGACTTGAATATTCATATATGATCATTTCTGTCACTTAAATTCCCCTCTTTCATGTTACACATGTACCTCCTGTGCCACTCATGTTACATGTACCTCCATCCAGCACTTACTGTGCCTTGTATCATTGTCTTGATGTTGTAGCTTGTAATGCCTCCTAGTTTGACTTAGCATAGGTTAGGCCAGCGTAATGTTCACTGTGTGAACTGGACTTAATGTGTTCATGGCTATGAATAACTGTACAAAATGAGTATTGTACCTTATAGGACCTGTGTGTTGTAGTTGTTCAATGACCTTCGGTTTGCACTTATTGTACGTCGCTTTGGATAAAAGCGTCAAATAAATAAATGTAATGTAATGGATGATGTGTGGTGTTTCTGAATGAAGGTGTTAGAGTGGCAAAGACCCTGAGCTGCACTTCTGGATTTTTCAAATCAGGAAGTGGTTCAAATCCAAGCATTCACACGACTTTGAGGGTCGAGGGCCACTGTAGTACAGGTGTAAGGCTTAAACAGAAGTCTGTATAGCCGCTTTTCCACTCCGCATGGTACCGGCTCAACTCAACTCTACTCAACTCTACTCTACTCGCTTTTGGTACCAGGTACTTTGTTTTCCACTGCAGACAGTACCCCCGTCAATGTAGCTGGTCGTCATAGCGACGCCGCATGAAACTGCCGTGACGGAATCTTCAACGCAACACACACAGGAACAATGGAGGATATCGAAGGGATGGTGTTCTTGATTCTCGGTATGTGGCTGTTTGTCAGAGCAAGGAGACAAATTTTATTTCAGGCGAGGCTGAAGGCAGCAAGACAAAAGACTGCTGAAAAAAAACAGGAGAGTTCGGGAAATCCTACATCAGAGCCCAGACGACGAGACGACTCTGGTTGCTCAAGGGCGACGCAAGTGGGTAAGCTAACCAATCAGTGGTCTGCAGTGTTTTCACGTCACCTTTTGGTATCGCCTCAGCTCGCTTGGAACCTCGACGGAAGGTGATACCAAAAAAAGTACCAGGTACCAGGTACTACCCACAACTTTTGCCCGATGGAAAACCAAAAAAGTTGAGTAGAGGCGAGTCGAGTTGAGCCGGTAACAGGCGTTGGAAAAGCGACTTTAGAGCCCCCCCCCCCCCTTCCCCCAACCCACACCCCCACCTCCCCAGCACGGAACAGGGTGAACAAGGTCTCCTGCCAGGGGCCTGAGTGGGCGGGGGGGGGGGGGGAGGACGGCGGAGTGGTGTCATGGGTTCGCTCTATATATCACCCCTGCTGCCGGGCCGTTGCCATGGCAACGAGATGTGTTGCCTATCTGTTCCCGCCACGCTTGCACTTGCACTTTCGCTGACATCCCATAAACACTCCGCTGTCAAACTGGAGCGCCCGTGCCAGTCACAGGCCCCAGCCAATCACAGGCCTGGAGCTGCAGCTGCCGGCGATATCCACTTTCAGGCCCATTTAACGAGCTGTCGCTGTTCGGGGGCAACCACCACCCCCCCCCCCGACCCCCCCCCCCCAAACTAGGTGCACCACAACCCCAGACCATACGCAAAGCAAAGCCTTCCCTACGGGCCATATCAGAGTGATTGGTTTACAGTTATATACTATGACTGGTTATATTGGTTGTATTAGATTAGATGCCAGATCCAATCCAGTTGCACATCACCCAAGGAGAAGGACTGATCTTTTATGTTCATTCCGTTCTGATACTGGCGCAAAATAGAGTTTTCTTTTAATACCGTCAGCAATCTGGAGGGCTTTTAACCGGCACTCTAAAGCGTCTAAACGTATTTCAGGGTATTTGGAATACTTTAACCTCTTAACCCAGGCCATGCCTCTCAAAATGCTGCATTCCGGAAGGTTCCGGAAGGTTCCCGGGGTTTCTCCCCCGCCCGCGGGAGGATGTCAGGTGATCAGAAAAAGCAGAGACGACAGAATGCGTGCAATCCGCAGAGGGAAGCAGTATGCCTGTCTGAGTCATCCAATCAGCTGACAGTCACCAGAATATGCTTTACTCACAAACAGCCGTGAAAAACACCGTGACTTGGACACAGTTTCCCCTCAGTGTATTGCAACAGGGGTAGATATCTGCCTTTTTAAAAATTAATAAATTAATAAATTTAAAAAATCATTATTTTAAAATGTCTTCTTGTGCTCCCTGCACAACTTTGGACTAATATGTCATCCAGCGACACTGCACTGCAGTAATTCACATTAGGACATTTAAAAATAATAATAATTCAGGGACTTGAAAATCCACCCCCACCCAAAGGAAGTATGTATAAAAACAACAGTGGAAGTGAGTTTGTTCTCATGAGGTGAAAGGAGGAATGTGCTTTTTAACAGTCTGAACCCAGACCCCTAACCCCACTCACTGGGACCTGTGGCTCCCCAAATACTGCACTCAAACATGTAAACACACACACACATACACCCGCACATACACTCACATGTAGATACAGCAAACGCATACACAGAAGCGTATACAGCACAAACACACTCACACACGTACATACAACAAACACATATGCCACACAACCATACAGCACAAGCATGCACTAACAGATATAATGCATTCATGAAACACTGACACACACACACGCCAACGCAACATACAGCACACACGCAACGTGGACCGACACGTACAGCTTTAACACACGCATACATGCACACACGCATGCACATACACGCACGCATGCATATACAGTGCAAGCACACACAAACAGTGCAAGCACACACACACGCATGCACATGGAGTGCAAGCACACACACACTTATGCACATACAGCACATTGACAGAAACACGTGTTGACATACGCACACACACTGAGCGCTGCACGCGCTTAGGCTAGGCTACGCACGCACACACAAACCGAACACCACCGACTACGCAGCCAGAGAAGCAACCGCGGCAGCGGAAGACGAAGCGAAGCTGCGCGCGGGGGTCGCGAGGGTTCATGTTTTGCTCGCTGCGGTCCCGCGGGCGAGTAATAAAACAGAGAGCCCACTCCCACAGCCTCGGGCAGGAGACGCCGTAAATCACCGCCGATCGGCCGGCCGCGGCTGCAGCTAGCGGAGGAGGCTGCTAAAGGGCAACACGTTCTCAGCACACGTTAAAACACTTAAAAATGTTTTTTTTTTAAAACCACTTACTTTTTTATGAAACACATGTCAGTCAACGTGAAGACAAGAGACGCCGTAAATCACAGCTGATCGGCCGACCGACGCAGCGAGCGGAGGCTGCTAAAGGGTGACGCGTTTTCAGCACACGTTAAAACGGTTTTTTTTTTTAAATCACTTACTTTTTTTATGAAACACATGACAGTGAACGTGAAAACATTCACCCCCCCCCCCCCCCCCGCCCCCCGCCCCCCTTTACCTGCATGTCCAGGTAAAGTCTCCAGACTGTTCTGGCTTCCCGGTGGTGGAATGAGCTTCCCAACAGGGTTGCCAGATGTCCGGAATTTCCCGTTTTCTAATTATTTGCACTGGTCCGGTTTGTGGTCCCGACTGGAAAATGCAATATCTGGTCAGAGAGGAAGAAATTTAGCATCAGTTGACTTGTCAATGGCTCACCCGTCCGATGCAATGACCCCCCCCCCTCCAGTGGGTTTCCAAGGGGATGCGCCCACCACCCTTGGTCCGACAGCTGCTGACCTCGTTCACTATTACGTCTCCAGCTGTGTCCGGTTTTGATAAATTTGATAAATCTGGCAACCCTACTTCCCACTGCACTCAGAACAGCGGTCAATAGTATTTCACAAGTAATTCTATTTCTAAATAACTTCCTTTTAATTTAATAGGCTTAATAGTTAGTGGGGTTTCACAGATTTTAAACTATTCAACCAGGGACAAATTCAGTCCCTACCTCCCTCAGCATGCTTTTTCTCTTACCTTCGAGAAAGAAATTTAAGTAAATGCTGTTTTTTTTTCTTTCTTTCTCACACGATACAGTCTAAAAACAAGCAACAATACCACAAATGGTCTTTCTTCTGGAGTTTCAAGGAAACTCAGATCTTTTAATGTTAGCGTGAAACTCCTCAGTGTTTTTTTTAAAATTTTATTTATTTATTTTTTTTAACCAAAGCATATTAGCCAGCGTCTTTGTTTTATGCACTGCTCTGCTGGGGAGGTAGCATTGCCTCAGAGGATAAGAGCAGCAGGAACAAGATGATCAAAAAGGCCAGCTCCGTTATTGGTATCCCCCCCCCCCCCCCCCCCCCCCCCCCCCCCCCCAGCATGAGAGTCTTCCTCTGCATGGGGCTTTTAAGAGCCTGAGGAGCGCTTTTAGCAGGCATTTTATATTACCTAAGTGCTTCAGGAAGTCTTTCCTCCCTTCTGCCATAAGGCATTATAATGTAGCAATAAACCGACTCTGCGTTCTGGCTCCTGGGCCTGTGTACACCATGTTCATTGTGTATTCTGTACAGTTGCGTGTTGGTGGCGCACATGCACACGCGCACACACACACACACACACACACACACACGCATGATTTTTGGTGTGCACATGTGAGTTCATGTGTGTGCGCATCAATTTCTAAAATCTTTCCTCTGGAGTTTAAGCTTCCAATGTCCTTTAAATCGTTTCCAGAAATGGGCCTTGGTGGGAGTGAGCTGGCCTCGCTTTTAAACGGCACGAGAATGACCCCATCACTTTTTCCAGTGTCTGCTAATGTGAATATTCTCGCACACAAAAAAAAGAAATTAAAGGAAACGGCTAAAAATGGGTGTAAAAGCTCCATCTCGTGACCCTGGCTCTCTGCGCCCGCGTCATTCGCTCCTTCCCTGGGCAGGAAAAGCAGCAAGAATGAGTGTGTAAAATCATTCAGGAAGAAGAATCATAACCCTTTTGGAGAAGCAGGGGTTTGTTTTTTTTTCTCAAAATTCTACGTCGGTGTTCTAGAATTCCACTGCTTTCAATTACCAGTGGGGTAGGGATTGTGACATCAGCATTGGAATGCTCAGTGAAGAACATTCTAATTGCGTATTTACACGTAGTTGCAAGGGCTAAGTTGCAGGCGGAACAAAGTCTAAATTATGAGTCATGGCTATCTGTTTTCAGATAGTGCAGTCATTGGTCCTACTGTTATTAGTGATGGTTTGCTGGGGAAATATGAGTCACAACTGTAGCCAGCATAGCAAATTCCACATAAAGACCATTTTTAGTCAACTGTACATTTATTAAGAATCAAATAAATATTTCAATCCCCTTACTGGAATTGAGGAAATAGTTATCTGATTATATGTACATGACTGCAAGTTTATGGTTGCAGACATATTTATACATTTCCAAAAAGAGACTAACAAATTTTATCCTAGCACATAAAGTTGATCTTGATTGATAAGACATTGATCGATGGATCTTTATTTTTAATTTGATGTCATGTATCATAAAAATTCCCTGCCCGCATGGGCTTAAAAGACACCATTATTTTTTTAAAAATGTGCAGTTTTATATGGAAATTATCAGATATATTTCTGAGGGCTCGTGGGGGGAATGGGGGGGAGGATGGGGAGGTTGACGCAGCATTCTGAGTGGGAGTAGCAAAGGAGCAAAGGGTCTGCCTCAGCCTACTAGGTCTTAAAATCCCATAAGGACGACATAATGTAAACAACACATAAGAACAAGACAAGTGAGGACACAAATGCTACGCTTATTAGCTCCACATGCTGTTTTATTTATAGATTTTTAGACCAATAAAGTAGCCTAATCACCTAGATATCCCACCCTCTTCAACTTAATAAATAGCATTTACAAAGATTTTTCGGGCGTAGAATTAATCGGCCTACAGACCGAAGTTCGATTTAATTATTTCAAAGGGCAAACTTGTTCAATTGTGCTAAAAGTCAAAACATGCATATTAACAAGCAACCTGTAATGATACAATAAACAAATAATGCAATCACAACGTGTTGAAGTTCGATGTATTTGTATACTGTACATTTTTACAGTTTTACTGTATTTCTTATCTCTTCTTAATTGCATGACACACACTTCCGACAGTACCTGGGACAGCCATGGTGACACAATGAGGACCGAAGCTTCTGATTTCACACCATCTGATGGCTTTTGCACAGCTAAACCTTTGATCCGATTCACCATGGCACTCCAAAATGAAATTTTGACCTTTTACACTACAGCACGTTTCCCCTCCCAACACTCACTCACAAGTGTCCCTGTTTCCCGGCAACCATCCGAAAACGGTGTGCTTGTCCTTCCAGATTCTGACGGGATCTCTCGGGGTGAGTCCGGGGGTACTGCCAGGCCAGCATTTCCCCATGCGCCCCAATTTTGGCCAACACTTATGGACTGAATCATCCATCGCAGACTGGAGGCACGAACACAGAGGAACACTCTGTGCACTTCGCTTGAGCAGAAATGTTCTTTCTCTACTTTCTGCAGTTGATTAAAAAAACTAGGGCGCTAAATCACGCAACGATGGGGCTCCTGCTTTTTTAGATTTAAAAAATAAAAAGAATAATTAGAAGTGAACAAACTTCATGTTCCTCAGCATGTGATTTTCGGGTGTTTTAAAAGCTACTGTGTTTATTTGGGACCTCTGCGCCTGGTATGTGATACAATATCTGGTATCTGACTTATAAAACCGGGCACAACCATCTGAAGTATTTATTTAAGCGATGTTCATGGAAGTCGCCCAGCCACCAGCACACCATTCCCCCTGGGTGGCTGTTTGCGTTCTTTGGAGGAGAGAAGCACCGATGACACCACTCACAGGATGCGGAAGTGAACGGGTCAAAGGGGGGGGGGGGGCGGGCTTACGGACGTACAGGCGGTGGGGTAAGGATTGGGAACGCCGCCACTGTGTGACTCGTGTATTTGGGAAGTTTTTAACCGTCTGTTTTTGCGAAAGCTGGACTATTCCCATCCAAGTCAACCACGTCTATTAGCAAAACCAGAAAATGCCAGATGCAACCTCCTGCCAATCAGTCGCACACGCACGTGCGCACACACACGCGCACGCACCAGGGTCCTGGCTTTGCAGTGGCCAGTGTAAAGAAGCAGAAGTTTTTGCCAGCGTCCTAAAATAGGAGCGTCGGCACACTGGAGTCAGATGGTTTTGAAATACGTGACAAATGCTTGGGGCGGTTACGACTGGAGTAGCAGGAGCCAAGAGGAGACTTAAGAGGAGATTTCACGGTCTTCAGACAATTATCACTCCCGTGGGTGATGGAGAGAGAGAGAGAGAGAGAGAGAGAGAGGGAGGGAGAGAAAGACAGCAAGAGAGAGAGACAGACAGCGGGGGAGAGAAAGGGGAAGAGAGAGAGAGTGAGAGAGAGTGAGAGAGAGAGAGAGACAGACAGAGAGTGGGGAGAGAGGGAGAGTGAGCAAGACAGAAAGAAAAACAGTGACAGTGAGACAGAAAGCGAGAGAAAAAAGCAGACAGAAAAGAAAGTGAGAGGTGTCTTAGTGTTGGGCTAAAACGAAATTCTGCACACACACACACTGGTCCTATTGCACACCCCTGCTCATCCTGGCTCTCTGACACACTCTTGGATTGGTGGCTTGTTTGGTGTCAGGCCCCGCCTCCACCCCGATCACCATGGCACCAGCCCCTGTGCTCAGGGGTGGGGCTCTCACCTGGTCCCCAGTGTACCTGTGTGCTCCTCACCTGGGTCAGACTATTTGAACTTCTTTACCCCTTAGACACCCCAGATTACAATGATAACCAAGGAGGAAAATCTGATTTTCAAATCAGATTCAGAACAGGATTCTTTTCCCATATGATTGAATGCTTTGGTTTAGTAACATGTATTTTTTTGAGAAATTCTCAGGGATCTACAGGAGTGTAATTTTGATTTTATCTGAATCAAAAGGATAGGTTTATCACACACACAGACAAATTGGTCACGGAAGAAACTACCTGAATTAGACCTAGCCTCTTGCATACAAACAGTTTAGTACATTAGTGCAGTATGAACACAGGTATGTCTGTAAGAGCTTCGCAAGTTTGGATTCTAGAATTTTTGCCCATTCCTCCGTGCAAATTAGCTCCAGCTTCTCCATGTTAGACAGAGAGCAACAATAGACAGCAATTTACAGATCAGACTGTGGATTTTCAATGGGACTTAAAGTCTGGGCTTGGGCTGGGCCACTCAACAATACTGACCTTGTGTTCAAGCCGTTCCTTTGTAGTTTCTCTTCCTCCGTGTGCTTTGAGTCATTGTCCTGTCGGAACATGAATCTTTCCCCTAAATCCTCACCGAAACAGGTTCTCTTCAAAGATGTGCCTGTGCTTGGCTCCATCCATCCTGGGCCTTGTTGGCAGCAGGCCTCCCCTGTCCCTCCCGCTGACAAAGCAGGACCCTGACGAACACCGTGCTCCACCATGGGCAGGGTGTTACCTGGGAGACGGGCTTTGTTTTGGTCTGTGTCAAAAAACACCGCTTTGCTTTCCCGCAAAAAGAGCTCAATTTTAGCCTCATCAGACCTAGAAATCTTTTCGGGTCTGTCACATGGTTTCTGGCAAACTCCAGTGAAGTAATGCTGGCCTTCCTCCCAGGCCTGCAACTCCGTCAGTGTCGTAGTTGGTCTCTTCCCTGACAACTGCACCTCTCATCCGGTTGCTCTGATTGGTGGAACAGCCTGATCTTGGTGGTGTCTAGGTTGCGCCATGTCTAGGTTGCACCATGGACTTAACGGTGCTTCTGGGAAGATTCAAAGTTTTGACAAACTTTTTCACAACATTCTCCGGCTTATTGTCTCCCGGCAACCTCTTCTCAAAGTTCCACAGACAGGCGGTTCCTTTGTCTTCGTGCCAGTGTGATGGATCTAATACAACGTTTCAGCTGTGAGACCTCAGAAAGAAAGAATATTAATTCAGAAATCAGGCAATTGAACGCAGGTGGATTCCAATGACATAACCTTCTACCTCGTTAATGCACTTTCAGAGATCTCTAATGAAAATGGAAAGCACCTGCCCCAATTTAGGCTCTAAAACACAATGCGTATCAATGAAGTCATTTTCAGGCTTTTATTTTTTTTTATAACTTTGAAATAATTTGGTTTAACATTTTAACATTACAGATTTACTTGTATAGCAGTAGGAAAAAATCCATGTAATGACTTTATGAAACAGCAAAATGAGAAATAATCAATTATGTAATATTACGTAAAACACTTATTACTATTGCTAATACTGCAACCATTGCAGAAACATTATATACATATATATATATATACACACACATATATGTATATGTATACTATATACTGTATATATATATATACACGCATTTTTTTCATAATCACATCTGTTACATTTCTTTATGATATTATATTATTATGATTGTAAATCATGCTTGTCCTCTACTCTCATTTTCAATGTAACCCACAAAATCACTCAATGGAGAATTTATATAAGTCTAAATGGAAATGATATTACATGTGGAGCATTGTTCCAGGCTAAGGAGAGTAACATGTGGGAGAGGGGTTCCCTGGTCCCAGAGATCCACAGGGCAAAATATTTCAGCCTCCATCTTGAAATCAGCGGCCAGCCTAAAGCCAAGAAACCAGGTCATGTGACTGCAATCATCAACCGCTTTAAGTGCTGAGTCGCAACAAAAACCCAGCAGACCCCACGGCTCTCCAGGATCAGCACTGTTTACAGTGGGAGTGTGGGAGAGCGAGTGCTCATGGGAAATAATGAGGGGAGGACTCCAGAGGGCAGTGCTATAGGTGTATAATGACTCGCTGCAGCCATTCAAGATCCTGGAAGGTCAGCGGTTCCCCTGGCGTCCGAAGCGAAATTCCCAACCTGTCTCCCTCAATCTCTCACTGTAATCGGTGAGGTGAGTTCCCCATCCGCCCCCCCCCCTCCCCTCCCCTCCCCCCCGTCAAAAAAAGGAACTCGATGACCCGGTAGAGGCCCGAAATATCTGGGCTCTGGTCCAGCACGGCCCCCTTTCCCCCCCCCCACAGTCCGAGCAGGGAGAGCGGGGGGCGAGGGGGAGCGGGGGCGAGGGGGAGTGGGGGGGCGAGGGGGAGTGGGGGGCGAGGGGGAGCGGCGGGGTGAGGGGGAGCCGGACAGGAATGCCGAAACGGGCACAGCCCACGGGCCACGGCGCACGTTTCCCAAAACCCACCCTGACCTCAGCCTGGCACCGCGCTCCGGGCCGGACGAGGCACAGTCACCCGGCAACAGCAGAGCTCCCCTCTCATTGGCCGACTCTATAGTAATGATGACAGGGGGGAGTGCAGAGAGCTACGTTTTTAAAAAAACTGCCTTCTCCGCCCCTCCGCCCACCTCCCTCTCTACTTCCCCCACTAATGTGGCCGTTCGGACAGGAACGCCAGGCTAGCCTGTTCCTCCTCGCTGCTGGAGACGGGAGACGGAACCGGAGTGGGAACCGGATACAGAGCGGAAGGCTGAACGGGAATTCTGTCCCTGGCGAGAGAAGGGAAAAGGAGAAGATCTCCGGCTTCCTCGATTGGCTCAGCATTTATGTTGTATTTACTGGGCCCGGCGCTGGTCAGCGCTGATCTGCTCTGTCTGCCTGCTCGCCGAGCGGGGTTTGGGTTTGGGTTTGGGAGAGCAGGCCTGGGCTGAGCGGGGTTTGGGTTTGGGTCTGGGTTTGGGAGAGCAGGCCTGGGCTGAGCGGGGTTTGGGTTCGGGGAGAGGGTCTGGGTTTGGGTTTGGGTTTGGGTTTGGGAGAGCAGGCCTGGGCTGAGCGGGGTTTGGGTTTGGGTTTGGGTTTGGGAGAGCAGGCCTGGGCTGAGCGGGGTTTGGGTCTGGGTTTGGGTTTGGGAGAGCAGGCCTGGGCTGAGCGGGGTTTGGGTTTGGGAGAGCAGGCCTGGGCTGAGCGGGGTTTGGGTTTGGGTTTGGGTTCGGGAGAGCAGGCCTGGGCTGAGCGGGGTTTGGGTCTGGGTTTGAGTTTGGGAGAGCAGGCCTGGGCTGAGCTCCTGTGTGGCACGTTTGTGTGACTCATCGGAGCGGAGAATGAGCTGAGCTACACGCCCGCACAGGCCGGGGATCACACACACACACACACACACCACACACGACACACACACACCCATGCATACACACACACACACACACACACACACACATACGCACGCACACACACCCATGCATGCACACCACACCCATGCATACACACACTCACACACACACACACACACACACACAGACACACATATGCACGCACACACACCCATGCATACACACACACATATACACACGCACACACACCCATGCATACACACACACACACACACACATACGCACGCACACACACCCATGCATACACCCATGAAAACACACACACATATACGCACAGGCACGCACACACCCATGCATACACACACACACACACATGCATGCACCCATGAAAACACACACACAAAATTTCAGATTTTTGACACAAACCTTTTTAAAACAAACCTCTGGAAAAAAACCTTCATTTCCAGCGCATTGCAGCAGTGTCCGCTGCACGGTTTAGGCACAGAAATCACTAAGAACATAAATCATTCAAAATCAGGATAATGGATCCCCAGGCTCACATTTTACAGGGTACTGCCTCCAGCTGAGGCACAATGACCAAGCTGGACCGTGCCACTGCAGACTGGGACCACACTCTGGGCCATCGCTGGGGGCCCACAGGTTAAGGGGGGGCCCACTCACGAGGGGCCCACAGGTTAAGGCGGGGCCCACTCGCTAGGGGCCCACAGGTTAAGGGGGGCCCACTCGCTAGGAGCCCACAGGTTAAGGGAGCTCACAGCCAAAAAAATCATATTTGTTTTATTTTTATAAAAGGGGGGGTCCAGAACAATATTTTCTCAGGGGGCCCAGAATTCCTAGCCACGCCCCCTGGCCAAGCTTATCAGAGGCAACACGTCCGCATGGCTCACAGAGGGAGGCTTTTAGCCAGCAGGGAATCAGGGCCACCTCACCTGGTCCATATCCAGAGCCAGTCCTGCAGTCCTTCAGTTTCGATTAAAGTTGGTTTATCAATTTAGCGCTTTTTATTACAGATAACTGTCGCAAAGACGCTTTTTTTTTTACAGAGAAACAGAAGAGAAAACTGGGCAAAAATCAGGCCTGAACCCCCAAAAAGCAAGCAGGTGAGGTAAAAGATATTTTTTTTTAAAACATGCAAAAGTTGGCAAGAAAAAACTCCCTGAGGGGTAGAAATCTGGGGAGGAAACCCAGCTGTACAGGGGGAGCCCATCCTCCGCTGGCCAGCCCGGTGTTTCTTAGGCAACGAACTGCCCCAGCTGCACAGTCAACAGCAGAGAACTATGTTTAAATCTGACAGGGCCCACATTTTTAGACTGGGGGGCCTGGGCTAATCATCAATAGCATGCAAGAAACACACGGCATAAAATGGCCATGAGGAAATTTGGGATAAATTTTTTTCTCCCACTTCACGGTTTTTATAATTCTTCTCGGCTGGCCGAGCAGGCCACGCATCGCACGTGCCAGTCGCTGGCTTGCAGCGAGAAAAAGAAGCAGAAACTTTAGAACCGGAAACCTTAAACAGAAATCTTATCTTCACGTCTCACTGTCGTAGCCAATCAAACATTAAAAATCGTATTTCATTCACGTACATCAGCTTTGCGGTTTTGGCAATATTGCGTTTCGTTGCTTCCGTGCCAATAAAAGCTCTTTGAATCGAATTGAACTGAACTGAACTGACGAGCTACGCGCACCCCTCACGTCCCACACTCACGACGCACATGCGCCCTCCAACGCTCAGAGAGAAGAGAGGGATGGTTACAATTACAGCTGCGGAAGAAAAGAAAGAAAGCTGGGGAACGCTTATCCCCGTGCTGAGCGAAAATCACGCAGAAAACCGATTCATTCACTGCTCATTTATAAGGACCGACAACGACATGGACCGTGATGGAATTTTTTAAAAATGGAATCCTTTATTTAACCAGGGAAGGTCCATTTGAGAACGCGTTTCTCTCTTTTTCAAGTATCCTCTCTGGGAGAAAGGCCAGAGAGAAAAGCTGGATGTGGGGAGAGAGAGAGAGAGAGAGAGAGAGAGAGATGACAGGGGTAGATGTTTGGGTTAACGGCTCAACTACCTCTCTCCAGGTACAAGCACACATACAGCATCCCTATATGCCCACCAGGGGCTCAAATCAGCAACTCTACAGTTGCCAATCAAAGCTGCCACTAAGCGATGCTGCCGTTATGCAGAGGTTATAAATATCCCAAAGTAACACAAGCTGACGATGACACACACCAACACACACACACACACACACAGCTAGGAGACATGGAAACAGAGATAGGTGCATGCAGTTCAGTTTCCATGAGCACCGTTTATGACAAACCCTGCCCATCCCCCCCCCCCCCACTGTCCTGCTGTCTGTCCAAACACCCCCCCCCCGCATCATGGTTGTCAGCCAGTGACACACATTTATATTACAATAATGTGCATCATGTACTGTACGTGTAGACAAGTATCCATGCAAAATTTGCAACAAAAATAGCTTAAGGAAGGAGATATGGAGAGGGGGAGTGGGGGGTGGGGGGGGGGGGGGGGGGTTAACTGATAACTGATACCTCATTTCCAGTTGCTGACTTCTTGCTTCCTGGAAGTGCTCCCTGGCACAGACGAGTTCCTTTGTAAGTAACGGGACCCCCCCCCGCCTCAACGAAACTACAGAGGGGTACGGACCCCCTGACCCTGACCCTGTTGCACCTGGGCCCTTGGCCAAATCTACAAGTGACTGACAGCACCTCCTGCACCACAGTGTCCCATCACATTAGCATCCAGCCGGTCCAGATGACCCTTCAACTGGTGACCAGCAGCATAAGAGTAATTCTGAATACCCCTATATCCAGTGTACACTGCTCCCCAATTTCACCAGCAGAGGTCACTATTTGCTCCACACCACCACTCATTAAAAAAGTCTATTCCTCCATTTACTGATTAACACTGATCTATAAGAAAATATGACCATCTTTCGGGTAAAGTGAACTGAACAAAAGTATTGTAACTATTGTAATTGCTAATATGGGGCTTGCATGCTTTTCATGCAGTTTATACTGTGAGCTATACTCAGTAATAACTCCAACAATAGAAATATTACACCCAAAACAGAAATGCATCTCCATTGTACTGCTTTCTGAATATGCACTCGCTGACATAGAGGTAAATAAATTTGGCAGTGGATTCCAAACGGATAAGCGGGGAGAAGTGGGAAGTGCAGCGCCCTTTAGTGAGTTTTGCTCACCTTGAAAGCCGCTCTTACGGAGCTACTTCCTCCATGGATGACCCGGAACCATTTTGTGTGTCCATGTGGCCGTAGGATCTGATATTCTGGGTCAATTTCTTGAGCTTTCGGCAGGGCTGTCGGGGGGGGGGGGGGGGGGGGGGGTGTGTGCGCAGGGAGGAGGCTGGCTGTTCAGGAACCTGTATGTGATAGGAGTGGGGGGGGGGGGCGCCCTGCAGAGGGAGGTGTAAACTGGGACAGGCCGCAGTGCTCCAAGCCCTTTGTCCCACCCCCCCCCCCCCACCCCCCTGAATCCCGGGCTGTTCAGAGGAAGGAAGGAGGTCAACAACAAGGAGTTGCCCCCCCCCCCTTGCTCATGACGCTCAGTGACAGGGAGCTCCGCCCCCTTTCCTCAGCCCCGCCTCCCTCAGCCCCGCCTCCCCCCCAGACCGTGTGCTAGTGCCCCAGACCACGTGCTAGCGCCCCAGACCACGTGCTAGCGCCCCAGACCACGTGCTAGTGCCCCAGACCACGTGCTAGCGCCCCAGACCACGTGCTAGCGCCCCAGACCACGTGCTAGTGCCCCAGACCGTGTGCTAGCGCCCCAGACCACGTGCTAGCGCCCCAGACCGTATGCAGTGCCCCAGACCGTGTGCTAGCGCGCCCCAGACCACGTGCTAGCGCCCCAGACCACGTGCTAGTGCCCCAGACCGTGTGCTAGCGCCCCAGACCACGTGCTAGCGCCCCAGACCACATGCTAGCGCCCCAGACCACGTGCTAGCGCCCCAGACCGTGTGCTAGCGCCCCAGACCGCGTGCTAGCACCCCAGACCGCGTGCTAGCGCCCCAGACCGCGTGCTAGCGCCCCAGACCGCGTGCTAGCGCCCCAGACCGCGTGCTAGCGCCCCAGACCACGTGCTAGCACCCCAGACCGCGTGCTAGCGCCCCAGAGCGCCGCCCACAACGTAGCGCTCGCACGCTAAATTACCAGCCCGTATCCGCTGAGTGGAACCGGGTCCTTGTAGCATGGCCGGCGTTATAAATAGCCTCGGCGCACACTCACATCCAGCCGTTTATCCAGAGAGACTCGCAAGAGGCTGAAGGCTGGCAGAGCAGCAGAGAGAAATCAATTACCCGTCGCTCAGAACAATCAGCCAATGGGAGAGAGAGTACAAGAGCACGCAGTAAAATCAATTTGTGTATGTCTGTGTGTGCGTGTGTGTGTATGTCTGAATTTATGTGCAAGTATGTGTGTGTCTGTGTGTGTGTGTGTGTGCATATGCATGTATGTATGTATGGATGTGTGTGTGTGTGTGTGTGTGTGTGTGTGTATATGTCTGTATGTATGTGCAAGTATTTGTGTGTCTGTGTGGGTGTGCATATGAATTTATGTATGCATGTGTGTGTGTGTGTGATCTGAAATATATTTTCCAAGGGAGCGAGGTTGACCACGAGCCAAAGAACATGCATGTATTTTAAGGGTTTTCTTCTACTTTAAGCAGCCTTTGGCTAATCTGGAGCAGAACTACAACAACATGTCAGGCCTGGCTTCACTCAGAAGTGCCAAGACATCTAAAGGGAAGTCACAGCTCTCCCAGACTATGGTACCAGATCAATCTGGGTATGATTATATTGGCTGAATATTGATTGGCAGATTTGATTAAATCCAGGTATAAGAGATGGGAAATCCAACACCGACAGACGTAAAGCACTTTTCTCATACAGGTTTGGCCCATTTCTCATATAGGTAAACAGCAGTGCAGGTGAACATGTCTACATACCTTTTAAAAGTCCTCTCCTGGCTGCCATTGGCTCTGAGTATCTCTCTATCTTTGCATTTGAAACCTTAATCTCTGACAATTCCAGGTTAAACAAGCCTAAACTGGTCAAGCTGTGTTTTCCACACTTGTAGTTGATCAACAGCTCACCAGCCTATAGTCAGCTAGTCCACTGGCTTGGCCACTAGCTTACTCTACCAGCTTAACCAGCCATGACCTGAAAGTGACCAGCTATGACCAGTTAAGTTCAGTTAAGACCCGTTAAGGCCAGTTTAAACCAGTTTAGACCAGCTCAGAATCCCAGCTGGTCTTAGCTGGAGCTTTTCAGCAGGGCTCACAGATGTTTGCGGCAGATCTGAAGCTCAGTGCAATGTGGGGTGGTGAGTCCTTTGGCAGCTCTACGGTCTCCAGACTCAGGCTCAACGCGGCCTCTGAGTCACACCCTCGCTCCTCGCGGGCGACAGACTCTGACTCTACCTCTCGCGAAAACACAACGTGGACGGGACGGGTTGAGGAGAAAAGCCTGTTTTCGAAAGAGAAAAAGTATGTGAGGTATGGGGTCTGGGTAGCCCCCCCGAGTGCAGGCAGCTGTGGTGAAAAATGGCACGCAATTTATTTTACAAAAAAATGGCATTCCTGTGGCCGTGGGAGGATGCAAGTTGGGACGCGTGGGGGTTCCACCGGCTGATCAGAGAGACAGCTGCAGCTCCGTACCCACTACCCACACCATGCACTACACACAACAAAGACCTCAAATACGTCCAGTAACCTACTGACTACCCACACCATGCACTACACACAACAAAGACCTCAAATACGTCCAGTAACCTACTGACTACCCACACCATGCACTACACACAACAAAGACCTCAAATACGTCCAGTAACCTACTGACTACCCACACCATGCACTACACACAACAAAGACCTCAAATACGTCCAGTAACCTACTGACTACCCACACCATGCACTACACACAACAAAGACCTCAAATACGTCCAGTAACCTACTGACTACCCACACCATGCACTACACACAACAAAGACCTCAAATACGTCCAGTAACCTACTGACTACCCACACCATGCACTACACACAACAAAGACCTCAAATACGTCCAGTAACCTACTGACTACCCACACCATGCACTACACACAACAAAGACCTCAAATACGTCCAGTAACCTACTGACTACCCACACCATGCACTACACACAACAAAGACCTCAAATACGTCCAGTAACCTACTGACTACCCACACCATGCACTACACACAACAAAGACCTCAAATACGTCCAGTAACCTACTGACTACCCACACCATGCACTACACACACAACAAAGACCTCAAATACACCCAGTAACCTACTGACTACCCACACCATGCACTACACACACAACAAAAACCTCAAATACGTCCAGTAACCTACTGACTACCCACACCATGCACTACACACACAACAAAGACCTCAAATACACCCAGTAACCTACTGACTACACACACCCTAACTACACATGACAGACCTCAAAATCACCCTAAATACACACAACAGACAGCAAATACACCCAGTAACCTAGTGACCACCCACCCATGTGCTAAATATTACCAGTCAAATCTCAGTCACGCCCCGGGCCACTTAAATGCTCATATATCCTGAAACAAAGACCAGGGAACGGAGAGTACCCATGTTGTGGAATCAAACACAGCATCGGTAATAATAACGGGCAGCGATCACAGCCGGTTACAGGGTGACTTCACACACCCAGAAAACGAACAGAAAAAGGCACTTTCAGCCACAGAAAGCCGAAAACGTGGTGACCTCTGGTTACCTGTGAGACCTGAGGCACAGTCACAAGGACATATTTCCATTTGTGTTCAACTGACTCATACTTTTTAACACTCGCAAAGTACAATTACTTCCAGAACTCAGAAACTTCTCAAAAAGTATTTCAGGCTATGGAGTCAGATAACAAGCGAATCCACCCACATTTAACTGCTGCAGCTTACACTGCTATGAGCCATTTTATACGAGCATTTTGTCACACTTGTGTCATTAAGCTGAGGTATTCCAGTTCGTCAGCACCTCATTATGTCCAACACCGTGACCCAGACACTCAAATCTGCCTGTATTTCCAGTCCGCCAATCACTGCACGGGTGAACTCAGACAGACAGCCAGCAATGCTGAATAATGGCACTGCACAACAGTACCCCCTAGTGGACAATTCTACACACTGCATTACAGTTAATCACAGAACAGTGAACAGGTCTGAGCAAAGAACAAATCCACAGTGATCATGTCAGGACTACCACCCAAAATCTTCCAGTGGCAACTTTTGCCTGATCAGCTTACAGTCAGCAAAATCAGACTTTGATACGTATAAATATGGTGATTATTGCCCAAACAAACAAATAAAAAAATTAAAAAAAAAGTATTTTTCTGAGCGACAGGGCTGAGAGACCATACGAAGGAGCAGAAGCCAATCACAGGCTAATGTTCCTCTCAGGCTCTCTGGCAAGCTGGACTCACCAGCACGAGACCATTTAAAGGGATACTACACTATCGGATTATTTAATAATACCTCAATTTTAGCATGCAATGGAAGATATTTTTAACATTTGCAAAAGCTTCTGACGACCCACCAGATCTACAGTGGTAGGTGTAGGGCATTTGTGGCTCCTTCTTTCAAAGTGATCAGGGCAACAGTACAGCGCCTGCAGTAATTAATGAAAAAGATGTTGTGTGTGTGTGTATAGAGAGAGATTAAAATAGATGAACACTGCCACCTAGTGGCCTAAGAGAAGTGTGCAATACAGCCACAGCCACACCCAACAGCTGAAAGGGAGGGAGGTCCACTGGTTCTGATGGTGACTCATTTATTTTGGCTGTTAAATGCTATATAGAGCATAACAGTGATGTGTGCATGGAACACGTCGTCCGGTGGAGCAGAACGCACTGTGCCTGGAACCGAGCGGAGGCATCTGTCTGTCTGTCTGTCTGTCTGTCTGTCTGTCTGTCTGTCTGGCGCTGGTCTCTGGGCGGAACCAGAGCTTTCGGTGATTCAGGCGATTGGGTCTCTGTGCTGAGCCCGCAGAGGGACGAGTCCCGCCAGTCTTCAGCAAGGCAGGGAGGGCAGGGAAATGATTTAAACTGATGCCATTTCACCGATGACAACGTATGGAACCAAAACCCGTAAGGAGCGCTAGCCCCTCCAATCTGGTGCATGCACATGAACACGCACACACTCACACAGGCACCCACACACACACATACGCATACACATATACACACACTCACACACACACACATATGCATATACATACACACACACACACCCACACACTCACACACACATACGCATACACATATACACACACACACAGACACACACACTCACACAGGCACACACACACACACACGCATACACATACACACACACACACACACACTCACACACACACACGCATACACATACACACACACACTCACACAGGCACACACACACACATACGCATACACATATACACACACACACATACGCATACACATATACACACACTCACACAGGCGCACACACACACACACGCATACACATATACACACACACACACACACACACACACACACACACACACTACACACACACACACACACACACACACACACACGCTCACACATTTCTTTGCGCCAGAGTGAACAGCATGTCTGCATTGACCCCACCCTCCAGCTGAGTGTAACTCAATCAATCAAAACCTAAACTGGCACCCGACTTTGCTCTGAGAAAACCATGACCCACGAGTGAACGACGACATGTTCCACTTCTCTTTCTTCTTTCTTTCTTTCTTTATTTCAAAACAGGTCAGGCAGCAGCTTGTATCAACCTGTCAGGGCTCATTCTGGAACACCTGACGCATTCACCGTTCAGTAACCCAAACAAAGAGCCGGTGAGAGCGGTGCTTTTGGGACCATTAATCGCCCTAACAAACAATTTAGGGCGACGGTGGCATGCGCTTCCTGAATGGTCATGTGACTCGGTCTGATATAGAGTAAAAAACGTTACCGCCCACTTTTTCAGCGGCCCTGGTTCCGCAAGTCAATTTCCCGTTCATTTTCACCATAGACATTTCAGAGACACGCTAGATAATAACATTTTCAGTCATGAACCATCCAGCTACGAGATGAATCATGACATTATAAAAATGATTCAGAGCCAAAAAAACAAACAAAAAAAAAAAAGGCAAAGGTACAAGACTGGGTACTTAACTTTTTAAAGAGGGAATGAACTACACATCCCATAAAGCACTGCAAGCGATGTAATCGGTTTCAAATCAGATACAGTACTTTGATACACAAAAAAATCTGTATTTCATATTTTAATGTATTTTATGTAACATTTCCAGAAAAGCTTGGTATTTGCTGGACTTGTAAAGATTGGGAAAGTGGTTCCATTATTACTTTCTGAAAGGGACTGAGCATGACAAAGAGAGCTTTCCTAGAGAAACCCAAGCGCATCAAAAGAAAAGTAATTCCAGTCAAACAAAAATTGAAAAAAAAAGCAGCAACACACGATCACTGAAGTCGTAACACAGACAAGAACAAAACCAGCACCAATGGCAGAAGAGAGGTTAAACAACGCTTTATCATATAGTGATACAAGTTATCATATAGTTATACAAGTTATCATATAGTGATACAAGTTAAAAGACGTGCTGTACAACCTTCAGTAGCACAAGTAAGACGCTAGCGTTTTCCTCATAAAACTGTAAAAAAGACGTTTTTAAATTCGCTCTTTAAAAGTGAGATGAGTGGCACGTGAAAACTAATCTCTGCACTTTCTGTACAACATTTACAAATTCATGAAAAGTGTCCAGACGCATATTAGAAAGCAAAAAATTTACAAAATAAAAAGCCTTCTTGAAAGGAAACCATTAGAGGGGGGGGGGGGAAAGACACAAAAACAGACACTAGCTCAGATACAAAGGCACAAACACCAGAAGAAGAAGAAGAAGAAGAAGAAGAAGAAGAAGAAAAAAAAAAGAACAACGTGCTAACAAACCTTGGATCTGTGCAAGGACGCAAAACTAACTCTGATACAGTGGAGAACACAGTTTACAGCAGTTGGCTATTATTGTACTTCTCCCTAATTACAACCTTCTTTTCCAAATACTGTGTCAAACACAACTGATAAACTGACATGACCCGGAGTCAAAATGCGAGGTGACATTTGTTATTTTACAAGCATTTCCATTTCACAGGGCTCATACTACCCATACACTCTGTACACACATAAAAGGGATTAGCATTATTTTATGAATTATTATATTCCACTAAATTTAATAAATGAGTTTCTCTAGAACAGGGGTGGGCAATTCCAGTTCAGGAGGGGCAGTGTGTCTGCAGGTTTTTTTGTTTCCACCAGTTACCCTGGCTAAATGAGCTAATTGGCTGTATGGACCGACACTGGTTCGCTTGTAGATTAGATCACAGTAACACGTTTCACACTGGGGACACAAGAACAGTCTTCGGCTGTCAGTCATGCGCTTGTCAAGAAATGTAGCTAAAATGTCAGATGGCGTAAATGCGAGGGCTAATTTAAGTAATCACGGCATGAATTAATTCGGCATGAAAACCAGGATCAGACACGGCCCTCCCTCGTTGCCCACCTCTGCCCCAGAAGCTTTGTCAGCAGCACAGGGTCCACCCACAGACTGTATCCACAGCACCTGGGCTACCTGGAGGGGATGTTGCTGTATGTCCCACCCTGATAAAATGACCTCATGCACACAGCAATACAGGTGAGCACAGGACAGGTATTCACCAAGAGTCTCTTGGTAGTAGTAGAGCTGATCCAGGATCAGTTCAGCCTTCTGGCTCATAATAGATAACATTACAGGGATAATGCCCTTGACTGACTCAACACTACTCCTTTGCAGGATTACTCCAATCGAGCATCACTCATGTATCATTTGTATCTTGACCTTCCAGCACTTTCATAGTGCACTTGTATCTTCGTCTTGATGTTGTAACTCTTTATCTCAAGTAAATCATGACTCACTTCTAATTTATGACTTGCCATAACTTTACTGACTTAGTCTACGGTTACTGTGTGAACCAGACTTTATGTTCATGGCTACGGATAAGTGATACATAATGAGAATTGTACCTTGACTGACCTGTGTTCTGCAGCTGTTCCTACAACCTTCACTTATCGTATGTCGCTTTGGGTGAAAGAATCTGTCAAATAAAATGTAATGTAAAGTAATGTTACAATATGGGCAAGGAGATGCTGATCCTAGATCAGTACTGCTGGCTCAGAGACCCTTCATGAATACGGCTCATGTCTTGTAAAGCCTTGAATTTGGGGCTTTGGGCTTACGGCGTTCGTAACTGAACAAGTCCGTTCCGTTAGACCGGCGTCGCAACACTTGCATCAGCTGCCCCGAAGTGATTGGACCCTGCCGTTTCCATGGCAAAGCAGAAAATCAGTTGGGCCATTCGACCGCACCGCCCTGTTTGTCCACCAGAGAGAGCTCCAGCAAGCGCAGGCTGTCACGGCTAATGTGCACAGGTTTTTCTTCACTGATACGGGGAACGTATCTGACTCACTGTCAAACTACGTCTCATTACCCCACTGGCAGAGAGACCAAGTTCTAGCCCCGGCTGCCTGCATTCAGTCAAGATCTGCCCCTTCCTGGAGTTTTAAATTTTTACCCACACTGTTTGGAAAGTTCAGAAAAGATCTAAGCCCCAAACTAGGAGGGGGGGGGGGGCAACGGACATCTGCATTTATTTTAAAGTCAAAGTTAAGGACAATTTGTGATTGAAATAAATGAAGGCCACAATGTCCTTCACTGATCCAGCAACTTCCTGTCCAAGGGTGCTGTGGTTACTCCGCCCCCCCCCCCCCCCCCCCCCCCCCCTTAAGTGAAACTCTCTCACTTTAACACTCTCCAACATAGATCTCTGTGAAAAATAAATGTTTCCCTCTCCCTCTTTCCCTCCCATCCTTTTTAAACACAAAACAAACTGTAACCCTTCCCCCCCAAAAAAAGCCATCATTCCAGTCCTATTTCTGTGTACATGTAACTACGTATAACAGTACCATAAATATATGTTCTCTCATTTCATACATTCACATCTACTGGGTTCACAAATGAAAAAAATAAATCTTGTGCTTGGACGTTAAATAGCTCATTATTTTTAGCGATGGGACGATCGACGGCTCTGCTCCGCGGTTACCCTCCGCTCCGAGGGTCAGGTACGGGACAGGGCCCGTCGCCCCGGGCAACGGGCCTCCGCAGGTCTCCCTATCCTTTAAAATCGGCAGTGTTCGACAAATTTACCCCCAAAATCCGCTCGCCGCGGCACGCAAACTCAGGCGCCGTCACGTAGACGGAATCTCCTGCGCCGCGGCTAGCAGGTTTGAGGCTGAGGAAACCAAACGTGAGAACGCACCCGCAGCTTAACGCCAAGTCCCCGTGTGAGACCTTCGGGTCTGATCTTCACAAATCTACTTCAGCAACGTAACGTGTCTCTCTCACCTGAACCTTATTCCACTTCACTTTCGTTCACACTCTGTCTCTTCAATCCGGAGTGACACCCTCACTCACTGCTGGCTTTTCAAGTTCCAAAACTCGGTCAGGTACACCCTTAAGTCTTTGTCCAGTGAAGTGGGTAAGTCACGATTACCCATAATGCTGCAGGACTCTCCCACGTGTCACTCTTACCCAGGAGACACTTTTAAAGCAGGGGTCCTCTGTCTTATCAGAATGGACGGTGCGGGTGCATGCTTCCATTCCAACCAAGCAGTGACACACCTGATTCTACTAATCAAACACTGGAGTCGTTGCTAAGGACCCTGATTGGTTGGAACGAACGCCTGCACCCGCACTGGCCCTTTCTGGATAAGACCGAGGACCCCTGCTTTAAAAGTGTGTCCTCAGTAAGAGTGACAGGTGGGAGAGTCTGCAGCATTATGGGTAATGTCGACCGGCCCTTTCTGGATAAGACTGAGGACCCCTGCTTTAAAAGTGTGTCCTCAGTAAGAGTGACAGGTGGGAGAGTCTGCAGCATTATGGGTAATTTTGACCGGCCCTTTCTGGATAAGACTGAGGACCCCTGCTTTAAACTGTCATTCGGTCCGGCTCCTGTCATTTTAAGGCGACCTTGCCCTCCTGTCCTGGTGCTACATCAAACCCCTCCACGTCTCCGCTGTACCTCTTTTCTGTTCGGGGGTGAGGCAGACCGACCCAAGAAAACGACAGCAAATCCACACGACACCTGACCAACAAAGCCTCCTGGCGTAAATGACAAACCGGGATCTTCCACCCACGTTCCTGCTTCACGCTATTCCACATGCCATCGCCTTCCCAAACGACGTACATTCAGACTCCACCCACTCGCTCCCTCCCGCCCTCTCTATGGTCAGCTCTCAATGACTGACAGCCCAGTCACTGCCAGTTATAATGGTTACTCAGGGAGGTTCTCATATACATTCCCATAGAAGATTGCTTTTCCCCCATAAATACATGGCAGGTTTGTATATCACTGCACCTACATACTCAGAGGTAGTATGTATTCTGTTCCCATATTGTGACTAAGATACACTTTTTTCATTCCAGGATCACGACTCTAAAATATATTACTTTCTAGTCATAATAGTTTTCCAGTCATGTCTAATCTTGTTTTTTTTTTTTTTTTACACTACAGTTACAAAACAGAAAATATATATATATATATGTAACATTTTGAGAAAAGAGGAATAAAAGACAAATTGTGATTCATAGATTTCTACAGTATACGTAAGCTTCTCTTGTAAACACAGAATGACTTTAGTTCCAGGTGACCAGGGCAGTTCACACCCCCGAGCAGCAGGGGGCGCTATGTAAAAGGTGTGGCTCCTCTTCCTAGTGCTTGATTTCCAGGATGGAGGGGTTGTGGTCCAGGATGGCCAGGATGATCTTGTCCATGTACTGCCGGAGGCGGAAATTAATCTCTTCCTGCTCCTTCAGGGCGTCCATCAGCTGTGGCCATGGCAACCACGTCATTAAAAAAATTACATGATTCGGAACATCATGCAACAGATTCTCTACGGTAGCAAACCAAATTACAACTTACTAAATGTGGTATGTTAACAAAGTACTATACAAGGGACAAATGGTGTCCGGTACAGGACAAGCCATTCTTGGCTGAAAAAGACATTCTGGCTTAATATAGGGCTGTCTCCACAATTATACATTACGAGTGTTTGCTACATGATTTGTAATGTAATGTAGAGTTTGTAAGCCTACAAAAAGTAAACAATGCTGCCCCCTTGTGGAACATAAGTAAACTACATCCTACTACAATGGTCATAATAAAATGGGGCAAACTCAAACATTGGATTTGTAAAATGCAGGTCCTAGTCTGGACTCCTCCGTCCACCCTGTCCCCCAAACCGCCCCCCCCCCCCCCCCGTGAGGTGTCATCCTTCGCCCCGCCCGCTCACCTCATCGCGGGATGCGTTGTCGATCTCGGCAGCCAGTGACTGGGCCTTGGTCTGCGTGGCGAAGAGGTTCTTGGCCTCGTACAGGCTGAGGCTGAGGATCTGACCGTTCAGGTCGTCGTTCTGGTCCCGCAGTTTGTGGTTCTCCTGCAGGACGGGGGAAGGGGGGGTCGTGGGGGGTGAGGGGGGGTACGGGGTAGAGAAAGGTCAGCCTGGGGGTGGGGCCAAGGCAGGACAGGGGTGTGACCATTGCAGGATGGGGGTGGGGCCAGGGCAGGACATGGGCACAGCTGGGGACAAGGGGGACCAGAGGAGGCTTGATTGCTGTACACCTGTCTGACAGACAGGGGGCGCCCTGCGCCCTCCCCCTTCGTCATACCCTCCCCACTCCCACGGACTCATACCAAATTTAAACCCCACGTTTCATTTTTTAGCCACGTTTTACTGGTGGCAAAAGGACTGAAGTATTTCAAATAGTTATTTGACCCAGGTCTCTTACAGTTTAGAACATGTAGTAAGGAGACAGATAAACCAGTATAGACACAGAAGTGGTCTGTGGAAAAAACTGAAACAGTCATGCCTGAAAAAAATGACAATATTACACATTATCACACGAGTGTTAAGGGCAAAGGCACTATAATGTCATTCACAAGGTGCTCTGGGTACATCGTGTCTGGCAGACACACTGCAGCAGGCAATCAGCAGCCTACGTAGCACAAGGCTAGCTCTACCGCAGAGAACACAGTGTTACTGAGGAGTTACTGCGTGAGGACTGAGTACGGTGACCTAAAGCAAGGCACACAAAACCAGTGAGTTTTCTGAGGACGCCTCTCACACCGAACCCCAATCGCAGCGGGCTGGTGCCGTTGTTAGTGGTTAAAAGCACAGCGCTACGAAAGGAAACAGGCTGTTTACCATCCCGGGAGGCAGAGGCCACGCCCCTGCAGACACCAGGTGCTGGAATTCAGGGGGGGTAACCTTGGGAACAAAGTTCTGCGGCAGACAAAGCAGATACTAGAGTGAGGGGCCGAGGACTGGGCCCTGAGGCACTTTCTAGCTGAGGTCCTGCACAGGCGAACACAGGGCGCTGTGTCTCAGAGGTCCTGCACAGGCGAATACAGGCGAACACAGGGCGCTGTGTCTCAGAGGTCCTGCACAGGCGAATACAGGGCACTGTGTCTCCGAGGTCCTGCACAGCTAAACACAGGGCGCTGTGTCTCAGAGGTCCTGCACAGGCAAATACAGGGCACTGTGTCTCAGAGGTCCTGCACAGATGATGAAAGTGCTCTGCGCATCTCAGATACTGCACAGGCAAACACAGGGTGTCAGCTCTGCACAGATCCGGTCCTACCTGTTCACTTCAGTAGATTTTTGTGCAAGAGTGTAACTA
>CM045899.1:29523981-29533981 GCA_025169545.1 Anguilla japonica | reverse complement strand
ACACACACACACATACACAAGAGCTGAGAATGAACACTGGTACCACACAAATGAACAAACAGACAACAGGAGAGTAGGAGGCCTACCTTCCAAAGGCAGTACTGGATATTTTCCTGTTTGGGCTGCAAAACAAAGAGAGATAATAATATCACATTTACATATTTCATAAACCTTCATCTTTTTCAGACAGGAAGATTGGCTGCATTTCCTCCTCACAGGCTAAGAGGATCTCACATTTTCAGCTAAACCCCTCTATCTGAGGAGGCTTGTTTTTGTCAACATGGTATGTGTGTGTGCATCTGTGTTGAGTTATATCTGCACACGTGCAAGGTTTGTGTGCTTTATAATTACTAGGAAAGGAGTGGGAAAACATGCACTCTCTCTCTTTGACACACACACACACACATCTCACTTTCCATCATGCATGGACACCCACACGGAATATCTCCTTGTCATGTCTGTCTGTCACACACACAACACACACACACACACTCCCTCTTTCTCTCTCTCTCTCTCTCTCTATATATATATATATATATATATATATATATATATATATATATCACACACACACACGCACACTCCTCTCTCTCTCTCTCTATATATATATATATATATAGATATATATATCACACACAAACACACACACACACACATACACCCAGTGTCTCTCTGTCTTCTGTCTCTATCTTCTCTGTTCACACAAGCTCCAGTATTATTAGCTGCGCTGAGCTGAGCTGAGGAGGCAGCGTTAGTCACATGATCAGCCTCGCGCACACAGCCGGCGTGAACAGTTATGCTTTCCATCTCTCTCTCCGCCTGCTCTGCACCCGCTCTCTCTCTCTGTCTGAGCCTACCATCACCCACTCATTTTAAGGTAATTTCTTTCTCTCTTTCAATGCTTGACTTTCGCTCCCTCCTCTCTTCAACCACATCCCTCTTTCTCCCCCCCCCCATTCCTAAAGTCAATATTTCCTCACCCTCTCCTTCCTCTCCTCTCCTAACCCTCTCCCTCATTCTTTTATCTCTGCGTGGGCTCCTCTCCTTCCTCTCCTCTCCTGCCCTCTCCCTCATTCTTTTATCTCCGCGTGGGCTCCTCTCCCTCCTCCCTTTTTCCTAGAATTCCACAGCGTTCCCTACGGAGCTCATCCGCAGAGAAAGCCGGGATTGGCCCGGAATGAACCGCAGCATCAGCTGCAGCGCGGATCTGGAGAAGAAAATGGCGGTGACTCCCAAAGCCGCTGAACTGCACGATGCGCCCCAGCATCACACTCCCGAAACCGCCAAGCTCCACACATGATGGCCTCAGCATCAGGTTTTTAAATAGGAACGGGACCATGATGCCCTCTGAAGAAGGTGGGCTTCAGTTCTACATTGGAAAATGGCCTGAAAATGATTCTGCTGTTAGGACCTCTTCAAGAAGTATATACAAGTACTCGACTCCTAAAACCATAAAATGCACATCACATTCCAATACCTGCACCCCTCCACCTCATATCTCACACGTTATTGGAATGAACCGCGACATTGCACATCACACTCCTACATCGAACCCCACACCAGTAAAACCTTTCTGAAAAATGTAGAGCAACAGGGAAACAATACACAACAATACACAAGCTCCGACTAATAACGCACAATAAACGCAGGCTGTAAACACGCGACACTATGATAAACCAGCAGCATCTAAACAGCGTTTATACACCCTTATTCAGCCTAAATCCCAAACGGACATCTTCAGAGTTCCAATCAGCCCCCTCTATAGATCTTCTACCCCCCCTGTACCCCTAAAACACCCTAGCCCCCCCCGCCCCTCCTGTGAGTTCTGGCACTTCACTCCTCCAAGCTCTCTCTCAGCTCCACGGTTCACCCAGCAGTCAAACTAGGAAGGACGGTGCTGCCATAGCAACAGTCTTCCTCTTCCTTTGATATTTGATTCTCGGCCCGTTTGGTTCGAGGGCCTGAGATGGGCCCCAGTGGAATGCAGTGGACATGCCAGAGGGCAAGTCTGACAGTACCAAATCCACCGCATTGTTACCATGGCTACGAGTCCGACAGTACCAAATCCACCGCATTGTTACCATGGCTACGAGTCCGACGGTACCAAACCACCGCACTGTTACCAGTACGAGTCTGACAGTACCGCAGTGTTACCATGGCTACGAGTCTGACAGTACCAAACCACCGCAGTGTTACCATGGCTACGAGTCCGACAGTACCAACCCACCGCACAAAGTCCGACAGTACCAAACCCACCGCACTGTTACAGTGTACCACCCAACCCACCGCACTGTTACCATGGCTACGAGAGTACCAAACCACCGCAGTGACATGGCTACCAAACGGTCCACCGCAGTGTTACCATGGCTACGAGTCTGACGGTGTTACCATGGCTACGAGTCTGATGGTACCAAACCACCGCAGTGTTACCATGGCTACGAGTCTGACGGTACCAAACCCACCGCAGTGTTACCATGCCTATGAGACCGACAGTACCAAACCCACCGCACTGTTACCATGGCTACGAGTCCGACAGTACCAAATCCACCGCATTGTTACCATGGCTACGAGTCGACGGTACCAAACCACCGCAGTGTTACCATGGCTACGAGTCTGACGGTACCAAACCACCGCAGTGTTACCATGGCTACGAGTCTGACGGTACCAAACCACCGCAGTGTTGCCTGGCTACGAGTCCGACAGTACCAAACCCACCGCAGCGTTACCATGGCTACAAGTCTGACAGTACCAAACCCACCGCAGTGTTACCATGGCTACAAGTCTGACAGTACCAAACCACCGCAGCGTTACCATGGCTACGGAACACGCGGGACAGAACCTGAGCGGTGGGATTTACGCCGTTTAAAGCCTGAAAAACCGCCACCCCTGTAAACCGCTAAGGGCCGACGCACTCAGACGTCACGCCGGGAGGAGGCCAGGTCCCAGAGCAGGGACTCATTGCATAACCAGCAGCTCCTAATGGGATTTCACACTGATGCGGAGTCAGCAACAACAGGGACAGAACCTGCGTGTGGGACAGGAGTCTTCCTGCGAGTTTCTGTGTCTTTCTTCCCTGTTTCGAATCACAACGTCTTTCAAATCTCTTTAAATCTACTTTACTACTTTAAATCTATCTCTGTATTCAGAGATTTATAGAATTCATATTTTGTTCAATTAGTGCCAATCAATTTATTTATTGATTCATTATATGTTCCAGAGTTTTTTTTTTTTTCCATATTCCATTCTGTCACAGGGCCCTGTCCAGAGGGCGTGGCTTGTTTGTAAGTGGGCGTGGTCTGCTGACAGGTGCGCTGCTCGTTACCTGTTGGCTCGCAGGTTCTTGAGCCGCGCCTCCAGGTCGTTGAGCAGGTTGACCTTCTTGCAGCACTGGGAGCAGTACACGTCCAGCGGCTCCGAGGAGTACAGGTGCCGCATCTTCTGAGGGGTGTGGCCCGCGCTGCAAAGGACACATGCACTGTTAATACACACACACACCATTAACACACACACACACACACCATTAACACATGCACACACATACACACACACACAAACTCCACTAACACACACACACACACCATTAACACATGCACACACATACACTAACTCTGCTAACACACACACACACCATTAACACACACACACACACACACTAACTCCGCTAACACAACACACACACACACACACACACACACACACACACACACTAACTCCGCTAAAACACACACACACCTTTAACACACACACACACACACACACACTAACTCCGCTAACACACACCCACACCATTAACACATGCACACACATACACACACACACACACACACCATTAACACATGCACACACATACACACACACACAAACTCCGCTAACACACACACACACACACCATTAACACACATACACACACACACACACACACACACACACACATTAAACACAGTTAACACACACAGAAACACTCACACCATTAACACACACTCAAACACACACCTTGATTTCCCTCACTTAGAGATTAGAATGGGAGTCTCAATTTTTTTGAACATTTTTATTTTTTTAATATCAATGTAATGTCCCCTAATAGCCAGAAGCTACATTACAGTACCCCCTTCCAAAAAAGGACCACAATGGAAATAAGCTATAGCATTGTGTCTATCCTTGATTGTTTAAAAAAAAAATAATGTGCACGAGAAGCTTGCTTCAGATGCATGTTTTTTTCTTTTTAAAAATTATCAAATAAAATCGATCAATCAATCAAACATGTGAAAGGTGCAGGTAATGGCTTCCTTAAGTGGTGTGGGGGGGGTATTTCTCACAGGACGGTTACCACGGTAATCAGCTTTGGAGCAGAAGGGATGAGCTGCAGGGGAACAGCCTTGTGCTGCAGGCCTAATGGGGCTCGCAGGGAGCACACAGGGCACATTGCGCAACGTTTAGCTAGCGTTTAAATGAGATTAGCCCAGGAAGCCGTAACCAGCCAGAGAGAGAGCCCACGCAGCACCGACCACGAGTGCAACAGGATATATGAGCGAGCGACTAAGTGAGGGAGTTACTCACTGAGTGCGAATGAATGAGTGAATGAGTGAATGAATGAATAAGAGAGTGCATGAGTAAGACAGTGAGTGAATGAAAGTATGAATGTGTGAAAGAGGGGCTAAAAGAGTGAGCGAGTGTGTGAGTGCATGCATGAGCATGTGAATTGAGTGAGTGAGTGAGAGTGTGAATGAGTTATTATGTAAAAGAGTGAGTGAGCTGGTGAGAAAATAAATGAGTGCAGTAGTGAGTGAGTGAGTGGGTAAGCGAATGATTTTGGTTAATGAGTGAGTGAATAAATGAGAGAGTGTGTGAGCATGAATGGACATGTGAATTGAGTGGGTGAGTTGGTGTGTGAGAGGATGAATGAGTGTGGTTAAGTAAATAAGGAATGAGCTAATAAGTAAATAAATGAGTGGGGGAGTGAATGGGGGAGTGAGTGAATTAGTGGGAGTGAGTGAGTGAATATGTGAATGAGTGAACATGAGTGAGTGAATATGAGGGAGGGAGTGAGTAAGTGAATGAATATGAGTGAGTGAGTGAGTGAGTGAGTGAGCGAGCAGGTGAAAGCGAGCTCACCTGGAGGGCACGGAGGAGCCCAGGTCAGAGTACCCGTTGGTGTGCATCTCGTCGTCGGGACAGGGGCTGCTGGGAGTGAAGTCCACGTCCTCGCCCTCCCCGTAGTCCTCAAACTGCTCCTCATTGGACAGGAGGGAGGCAGAGGAGCGTGCCGATAGGTCAGAAGTCACAGAGGGGATCAGGTGACCAGAACTGTGGATAAAAGAGGGACAAGCACAGACAACGCCAAAAAATCACTGTTTCTGTAAAACCAAACAGTTTCTCTTACAAAAATACAGTATAATGTAATATAATAAATTAAGCCCACAACCTCCTGATGCCTATATGTGAATATATTTGTCAGTATTAGATAGTGGCTAATTTAATTAATGAAACATTCACAATAATAAATGAACAAATAATTATCAATATTATGAGGTAACAACGTGCTAGTTTACATGGATAGATGTTTTTCTAATGAAGGTTTAATGAGGGAACAGCCATCTGTATGTGCAGCCCAAGATACAGATGGAAGCATATTCATTATTTATATCTTTATGCCTACTTGGCCAATACATATAAATTACATTACAGGCATTTACATTACAGGCATTTATTAAATATAAATTAAATATAAATCGTACATCATAAAATATTAATGATAGACATAATTCTGCATGCCGACCAGCTCACAATCATAGGGTACTCCGGTAGAAGGTCACCCATAGAAAGGACCGAAGTCCCACCCAGCATTGAAACAGACAGATGTTAAAATGGACCATTTGGGGTTGGAAATGTTAATTTTTTTTCTCACTTTCCTTACTTAATCTAAATTTCAGCAGTGAAATTAATGCACACAACCAGTAGATATCTCTGGTCTAACGAAACATAAAAATGAGCAGTTTGGATGATTTTCTCAAGCTTTATATATTCACATCCTGCCGGGATCTCAGGCTGTGGGCGGGAACTTGGGTGGGGCTTCCGTCCGCTCTAGGGTGTCCGTCAAGCGAGGACAGCCAATCACAAGGGGGCAGCTCACCTGTTGCCGGGCAGGAAGAAGCCCCCGAGGCCGTCCTCCTTGTCGTGGGACAGCCCGCCGTCGGAGGCGTCCGAGCCGGGGGCGCTGTCCATGTCGGACTCCTGGGCGTCGCGGTCCCGGGGCCCCTCCTCCTCGGGGTACAGCTGGCAGCCCGGGTACGAGCGCGTGCATATGACCAGCGGCCGGACCAGCCCCGCCACGCCCTCCTGTAACCACGACAACGGCCACTCTAAATCTCATGCGTACGGATTTCACATGCAATTTTACAATAACCTGGAGGCCAATGTAAACCAGAGTGTTTACTGATGCAGTTTTCTTATCCGCAGTTTATTTTGACATCTGAAATACATTTCTCATATTTAAATGCGTAAGTATTTTATAGAATGAATAAAAACCGCACGGCTTTTTATTGGATGATCAATCCACTTCCATAAAAAAATAAAGATTACTCCCTACTGCTACAGCTACTATAGCACTGGGAGTGAAAGCATTATAGCCAATGCCAGTTGTATAAAATAAAAGCTTGAGAAATGTGTGAGATAAAACCTGATACCACACAGGCTCAGGCACACAGCTCAACGAGGGCCTCTGTCTTAGAAGTCACTGCAGGACAAGCAGGAGAACCGTGTCAAGGACAGTTTCTATTCTCTTTCCAATGAACAGAAAAGACGGAAATGCAAATAGAAATAGGGTATAATCTCGCCTAAGCCAGCTTAATGCAAATAGACATTGGCTTCATCTTCTGAAGGCCCAAAAGCACGCATTACCGCCAGCGAACTTTTTCTGCCCCAGCTATCACCGAGAGCAGTAGAACATTCCAGAAAGTCAGACCAGTAACACGGACAGCAGCCCAGGACTCAGACTAGGTTTTTACATTAACGGTCAGTCGCCCACAGCAGTGGTCTTCACTCCTGATCCTGGTGGGCCGCGGGGTCTGCTGTGTTTTTGTTTTCACCTTAATATCAGCAACCAATTCAGTCCCAAAAAACCAGGTGAGGTGAGTCAGCTGTGTAATCGATCGCTTTAATTGATCAGTTAAGTGCCGAGCAACAACAACAAAACCCAACAGAAACCAGCAGACCCTGCGGCCTACCAGGACCGGGAATGAAGACCACATGGCCTACAGAACTAAAGGCAGTAACAGCTAAAGACACATAACCCTTAGGGTAGTCTTCCTGAGGCCTGGATGAGGTATTTGGGAGGGGACGCTGTCTCTCCTGGGTCGGGTCCAGGACCATGTCCCGGCCCCTCTTCCCGCCCCCCTGTGCCCGCCTCCATTTGCAGAGGCCCAGTGTAATATTTACAGCACCCCACCAATCAATGTGGCTCCATTACATCCCTGAGTTACGGCCCGGACTGTTAGTTCTCACGCCCCGGACCCCCAGTCCCCCCCACCCCCCCCCCCCCCCTTCCAAGCCCAACTGGACCAACAGCCCCGTAAACCCCCCCCCCCCCCCCACCCCCCCCACCCACACCCACAACCCCGCTTTAAACCAGCTCAATAAATCTGATTCCTGCTTTTAGGCCGTTCTCTCTCTCTCTCTCTCTCTCTCTCTCTCTCTCTCTCTCCTCCTCCTCTGCCAGTGCAGAGAAAACCCAGCACAATGCCCTGGAATGGGAGGCACAATGCCCTGAAAAGGGCGACTGATTTAACGCCAGGGGCGCCCCCTGCTGGTTCTGGACCGGGTCCAGTTGGCGCAGGGGCGGCGGCGTCAGCGGCGGCGGTCTCTCGATACCGTGGCGGGAACGGGCCGGACCGGGGCAGAACACTGCGTCCCGCGGAATTCCACAGCGATAATAACCGCCATCACAGTAACACTTCACTTACATGGCAGGCGTCGGTGTAGTATAATGGGCAAGGAGTTCCTTTAACCTCACCCAGGTGGGTGCTACACATTGGTGGTGGGTGAGGTGAGTTCCCCTTCACTGTACAGCACTTTGAGCATTCGGAAAGGTGCTATATAAATGCAAGGATATATATATGTATATATATAGAGTTTCCCTCTCAGGGGGGTGTGCTGTGGAAGTCTGCTGTAGGGACCAGGAGCCGCCAGACACACACAAAGCTCGACCCTCAAAGGTTCCCGCCAGTTTGTTCAGTTGGTTAAGAGATCGAGACCAGCGTCCTCCACGCAGAGCTGGTGGGGTGGGGCCACACACCTGCGCCAGGTGACTTGAGGGAGGAGCCTAACCGTGTACTGCCGTGCAGTGCAAAATTAAGCAACAAAGTGATGCGCAACTTCACAGCGACACTGCAATTTGTGCAGTGCAGGAGTTACGTTCGTCCAAGATTTCACGCGGGCGAGAAACCCCAACGGCAGAATTTTGAACGCACTGTAATTCTGAGATTAGTCTGTTGGGGGAGATGAGGGAGGAGAGCCCTGCTGTAGCCAAGCCTGGATGCTGTGGAAGCACAGAAATGAGCAGGAGAGGGAGTGACCCTCTGAGACACGCTCTGTTCTGAAGACAGAGAGGAGGAAAGCCCGATGGCGTTTGTTTACATGCCGTGCAACGGAAAGTGTGTTATTCTAGGACGGTCCCCAGGGGTCCCAACGTGAAGGGCGGACCAGAAAGCCATCAGCACGCAGGGCAGGAGTATTATATTTGCCTAAGGTTGAATATATCACAGTAGATCAACGGTCAGAATATTTACAATTTACAATCCTTTTTTCATATATGTATCTACCACACCTAGAATCAATGCCAGAGGCCTTTTGGGAGCTTTCTTGTGCGTGAACTAATAATGCGACAACACACAGCTGGCCAAGAATCAGCTCAGCAGCCAATTGCCCAATTACTTTTGGTCCCCTAAAATAAGGGGAATATGTATAAAAAGGGCTGTAATTCCTACATGGATCGCCTCGATATGGATGTAAATACCCTGATTGAAGCCATAGGTTCCTTGAAGCATCCGATTACTCGTTTAACCCTCCTGTCATGATCAAATTACCTACTTTTAAATTGACCCCAGCAATGAATTAGAGCTGACAGTCTGCACTTCACCCTGGTATTCTTTGTTTTGATTCAAACAAGATGATGAGAGAGATTTTGGGGACTCTCTGTTCGCAGGCATTAATTACGGAAGTGTTTTCGTCTGAAAGCTCTGGGGGGGGGGGGGGGGGGGGGGGGGGGGGCGCTCGTTTGATGTGCCAGAAGAAAAGAGAAAAAAACCCCTGCAGTCTACACAAGTCAGCAGAGGAAGAGGAAGGTGATACTGGACGAGGGTTCGTTTTTTTTGGTTTTTTTGGAGCTGCACGGAATCTCACTGCATCTCTGAAGAACAGGCTGGATTGGGGGGGGGGGGGGGGTGCGGTCTCCCACTCTCTCAGTGAAATAAACTTATTTCAGGCAAATTAGCCCCACCCACCCCCACCCACCCCCACCCACCTTTCTCTCCCTCTGCACAGAATAATTTGATCATGTTGTTCCTGTTTAAAATAGAACCTAAGTGCCTACCTGCCTTCTTTAAGTATCAAAGGACTGTTAGCATTCCAAGAGCTTACCTCATTTACCCCTGTTGCCCCAGAACAGTGTGTGTGTGTGTGTGTGTGTGTGTGTGTGTGTGAATGGTCCCAGTGAGAGTGTGCGTACATGAATGTGTGAGGTGGTATAGAGTGTGTGTATGTGTGTGTGTGTGTGTGTGTGTGTGTATGGTTCCAGTGAGAGTGTGCGCACATGAATGTGTGAGGTGGCAGACAGTGTGTGCACGCATGCGTGTGTGGGTGTGTGTTGGGTCTGAGCTGCGTGTGTGTGTGTGTATGTGTGTGTGTGTATGTGTGTGTGTGTGGGTGTGTGTGCGTGTGTGTGTATGTGTGTGGGTGTGGGTGTGTGTGCGTGTGTGTGTGTGGGTGTGGGTGTGTGTGCGTGTGT
>CM045899.1:29511481-29518981 GCA_025169545.1 Anguilla japonica | reverse complement strand
GAAGTGAGCAATAAAAAGGGGGACGCAGAATCAGTTCTCAGTGACAGAGAGGACTGAAAGAGGATTAGCTAAATCAGCCGGCTTCACAGCTAACAACAGCACAGTCATGTAGACTCAAGGGGCTTTGGATCTCGCAGGACAGGAGAAACTGCTTCAGAATGCCAGTAATTATCGAGGCACTGTAAAGCCTCCTCCAGTTCCCAGCTCCCACCTCACAGAGAAAAGGCTGCAGCAAATCTGTTCCCCATTAGCTTTGCCTCACGACTGCTTTGTGTTCGGCAGAGCTGCACGTCGGGGAGCTGCTGCCGTATCCCTCTCTGCAGATTTACAGGGTGTAGAAAGAGGTGGGGCCACGGCACCAGCACTATCAGGTGTGTTGACCAGTGACCTTAATGCACCACACAAAGAGTCTGTATCTCAGGACAGGTCTTGGGCAATCACAATATACTTACATTTATATAGCACTTTTTCCGAATGCTCAAAGTGCTTTACAGTGAAGGGGAACTCACCTCACCCACCACCACCAACGTGTAGCACCCACCTGGGTGATGCACGGCAGCCATTTTGCGCCAGAAAGCTCAGCACACATTAGCGAAGGTGGAGAGGGAGAGAACATTTATTTAGCCAGTTAAACCTGGGGATGGTTTTAGTGGCAAGTTTGCGAGAGCCAGATCTGGGATTTGGCCAGGACACCGGGGAACCCCCTACTCTTAGCGATAAGTGTCATGGGATCTTTAATGACCACAGTGAATCAGGACCTCGGTTTAGCGTCTCATCCAAAAGACGGCATCTCCTACAGCACAGTGTCCCCGTCACTGCACTAGGGCATTGGGGTTTATTTGACCAGAGGGAAGATTGCCCCCTGCTGGCCCACCAACACCACTTCGCCCACCAACACCACTTCACAGATGAGATCTGGTCCTGGGCAATCACAGATTCGGTGATGGAGGTCGATATGATGATGATCGGTGGGGCAGACATTATTTGTTTTTATTTTTTGATGTCGTAATCGATGAGTGTGAAACACTGATCTGCTATAGGTGGAAACGTGGTTGTGTCATGACTGAACGCCCATTAGCCTTGTAGCCGCAACGCAGGTTGGCAAATTGTTCGGTCGGTTATGGCTGGCCCTGGCCAATCACAAATTAGGTTGGGTCCTGGCAAGTACCAGTTGGGGGGGGGGGCATTGGGCTGCTAAACTACCTGGCTTTTAATTACAGTTTGGGCACAAGCCCCTCTGAAGTCCACCCACCTAATGGACACACAAGGGCTGCTGCTTACCCCCAGGACACAGTTAAATCTAGAGGGGGAACTGTGCGTTCACTGTTAGTGCCCGGAAACTTCGGAACAAATCTTCCATTGGACACAAAATCACGACCCAATTTTATTCTCTTGCTTTCCTAGTTCCTAAGCTCTTATCGATGTGATGTTATTTATGCGGTGTTGGGTGTTCAAATTTAGGTGTTTTATTTTGAAGCGCTTTGTAACCCTGGTTTTGAAATGTGCTGCAAAAATAAAGAATTACTTACTTACACACAAACACACAAATAGACACATACATACACACACATACGTGCATACATACACACACACACACATACATACATACATACACACACACACACATGCACATGCACACACATACACACACTCATGCATATACATACATACATACACACACTCACATACATACAATCACTCACACACATACATACATACACACATATATACGTAAATACATACACACACTCACACATACATACACAAGCACACACATATGCACACGCATGCACGCACACGCACACACAGCACCTTCAACTAAACATACAGACTCAAGCTGCTGGACTGAAGCTTCAAAGACCCGCAGCTGTCAGGGAAGAAAACAAGAGGGAGAGAGAGAGGGAGGGACTGAGAGGGGGAGCGACAGAGAGAGAACAGAGAGATGAGCGGAGAGAGAGGGAGCGACAGAGAGAACAGAGAGATGAGCGGAGAGAGAGGGAGCGACAGAGAGAGAACAGAGAGATGAGCGGAGAGAGAGGGAGCGACAGAGAGAAAACAGAGAGATGAGCAGAGAGGAGGTGAAAAGAGGACAAACGAGGGGAAGGAGAGGGAACAGCAAGCAGAGGACTTGGCGGAATGGCTGCGCCGCATACAAATTATACCCCCCCCCCCCCCCCCCCAATCCCCTCCACCCCACTGCCAAACACACCACACTGCATCCACAAGACTGGGACATGGAACACCCAACGTAGGTACATATATTCACAATATATTGCAGTATATGCCATTTCCATGAGGGATGATGGACAGGCGAGTGAAAGTGAATCTAACTGTAAACGGGGAGGAGGGGAAACACTGACAGCTCAGATTGGCTGCCTTTTGATTGGCCTGTTGTTTTTTGATTGACAGAATGCCAGCCATGTGCTGGGACTACAAAAATGCCTGGGCCTTGCCTGCTGGGGGCGTCTACAGAGGGACGAGGGGGGCGGGGTTTCTTGCCTCCTCAGTATGAAGATATAAGCACACGCAGGCAGTCAAGCTAATCTGTTGCATTGAATTTGGACATGTTCCCTGATATCTTGCCTGACAAAATAGCAAAGCATGCTTCTGTAAATACTGTAGTAGTTTATGTTTGTTCCATTGTACTTTGTGTCTCAGGCAGTAGATTGGGACTGTATTAAGTGTGGTTTTATGGTTCTGTTTTTCATGCTCAAGGCTTTGCTTAATGAGGCAATGCAATATGTGTAATTGCTTGTTTTTTTTTCCCGAACACTGCCTGTCCTCTTTTCAAGATTTGTGTTCTGTTTTCCGCTGCTGCTACCGCTATGGTTGGGACGAGGGGGGGTGGTGTGCTCCGTACGCAGGTGCATGCAGGTACAGTCCAGCACCTGGGGCCATTCTATCACCCTGCATCAGGCTGTCTACCTGTCACTTCACCACACCTGTGTGCTGTTTGGTCACCTGCAATCCCTACAAAAAAAAATAATAATAATTTAGGCACATGCTCTATTTTTCTTAAATTCATTACATATATTTTTTATAGTTTAAACGCAACATTTATTAAATAGCCATCCTTAAACCAGCGAGCTGCCCTCCTGTAGTCGGTGAATGTTTGCTGGAGGACTCGGTTGGCTGAGGACGGCCAGAAGGCTGGTGATTGGATAAATCAATAGCATCAGAGCCACGGAGCGTGCGGCTGCATGCGGTTCTGTTCTCTTCGTTACGCTCCAGCATCCTGCACCTTGCACAGGTGTGCGTGCATGTCCTCTCCTCCATGTAAGGTGTGCTCCGGGGTCATAATTCTGAGCAGTCTGCCAATCGCATCGCAGGGACTTGGGGGGGGGGGGGGGGGGGGGGTCACCCCTGCAGGGGGCGTGTCCTCGAAGCAGGGCCTGTTCGGGCCTGAGACGCGGTTTGCTCTCCATGAACTGGGTGGGTCAGGATCCACTTGTCCATCAAATGAAATTAGCAGGGCTGGTCTGACAGAACCATGGCCCTCACCCAATTTCCACAACCCCCCCCCCCCCCCTCCCGGTACAGAATTAAAAGTGTCAGGCGCCGGTTGTTGGTGTTCAATGTCGTCTCTGAGAATTACCGCTGTGACCGTAAAGTCCCACAGCAATAGCGTTTAATATCAGACTCAGACTCAGACTCCAACTCCCAGCAGTCAAAACACGAGCACCGGACAGGAGCTAACCACAGCCCGCCATGGACAGTGATGGCAGAACGAGGCTTCGGGACACTGACATCTCACATATTCAGAGCAATCGCTATAATCACAAAGCAAGCCTTCTGATTGGACCAAATAGGTGAGGTGACTGTCAGACCACTGTAGCTCCACATATTATGGGATTCGTGTACCCTCACTCTCTCATTCATTGTTTCTTGAGGGTGTACGTGGGCTTGACCCGGGCATCCTGTGGTGTGACTGGATGACTGTTCCCACTCAGACCCAATCAGAGAGGAGAGCTGCAGTACTGCCACAGCACACTATCCCGTCTGTAATGGGAAACTCTTCAAACTGTTGGCTGCCGAACCTAAACGTGGGATTTGCCAGTGACTACAGCACAGCAACATAGCAGCCAAAACAATTAGCCCAGTACAGCCATGTTGTCTAAGTCAGTGTTCTAGAACTCTGTTGCTTTCAGTTACCAGCAGTGATTGTTACATCATCAGCATTAGAATGTTCAGTTAAGAACATTCTAATCACATATTTGTGATCTCACGCCTTAAAGGGTTAAAGAGCTGGTCAAAGCCACCCTGTGCATTCTTGAGCTTCGGCACTGGCGGCTATCCCAGAATCCTCCACTTCCTTCCCAGTTCCCGCTCTGCTCTAGTTTCAGGTATTCCACAGGGGCCTGGCTTGCCCTTACAGCACTCAGAGCCTGTGTGTCTGTGTGTCTGTGTGTGTGTGTGTGGAGTGAATGAGACAGCAAGATTTATACCGCCATCTTACAGAGACAGTGGCGGGAGAGAGAAAGAAAGAGGGTGAGGGAGGGAGCGTGAATATAAATTTCAGTTGGATGGGATAAAAGTAGCTATGGGAGAGAGAGAGAGAAATGGAAAGAGAGAATAAGGACAGTTATGCCAACCCAACCCCGCCTTCCCCCGCCACTCCCCCCAGCTACCAACCTGTCTGTGATGCAAAATGCCTGTAATGTAACCTGCATGTTCATGCAAAACCTGATCTCAGATCAGTCTACAGACCGACTGGGAATCTCACGGCTCACAGGCTGAGCTGCTGAGGGCTGCTACCAAACTCTCCAGCAGGGAGGAAGAAGCCCCACCCTAGCCTTCCTCTTCCTCGTTTGATCAAAAATATCTGATTCTACCTTTACTGCACAAACATCACTGCATCCCTTTCCTCGCTTGAAGGCAAAATTAACATCCAAACAGTGGTCTGATTTATACTCAGAGACTAATCTTTAAATAGCTAATAATACTCATGAGAAGAGAACTCCTAATTTTATCTCTTGCAAATTAAAACCGTGCATACTTTCCCAGCTCTGGGCACTACGCCCCCCCCCCCCCCCCCCCCAAAAAAAAGATTAGGCAGGGGATACTGAGGAATCCTATATTTTCTGTTTTAGGAAGAGAGTACCTAAAATATCATGCCAAGAGTGTGGCTGCATTGCAGGGGACTTCACTAAGAGACAGGAAGTGATGTCACTTTCTGGCATCGCTGTCATCTCATCGGTGTATGTATCCCGCGGACACCAAACGCGGTGGGAGAAGCCTTCACATCGCATAAAAAGCCACACATTCGTGTCCTCCCCATTTCCCCCACACGACGTGAACAATTAATTATTCTACAGCTGTGACTGTCAGCCACAGGGACGCACACGCTTCACACAGGAACACAAAGACAGAATTATACTGCCGTTCGCCAGCTTATCGGAGTAGCCCGGAGTGGCGTCAGATCACAGGCTAATGAAACGTCAGGGCTGATTAAATAATCAAGCGCAGAATTCAGCATTAAGCCCAGAAACAGAAAACTGGGTCCTCACACCTGAAGCGATGGGGTTCAGGACGGGAACTCTCACCCCATTGGACGCTGATCCCGGAGGGAAAAGCTGTTCCCATGCAGGGAAGGCAGATCCACCAGTGGCCAGGACTGCGGAAGAGGGGTTTGAAATGGCCCTGATTGGCCGAAAGCTGAGCCAGTCAGCCCGCTGGCGGCGTCCCACAGAGAGACATGTGCCGACGCGGCGGGAGGAGAGACACCCACAGCGGGCAGGAACCACGGCTGACCCCCCCACACCAGAGGTGGGCAACGAGGGCCGTGTCTGTTTCTGGTCTCCAGGCCAACTTCTGCCACTAATTAATTAATTAGCCCTAACATTTACGCCATCTGACATGTCGCCTGCATTTCTTGATAAGTGAACGAATGACAGCCAAAGACTGTTCTTGTGTCCCTAAATGAGATGTATTACTGTGAACTAATCTACAAGTGAACCAGTGTTGGTGTATGTAGCCAATTAGCTTGTTTAGTCAGAGTAACTGGCGGAAATAAAAACCTGCACACACACCAGCCCTCCAGGACCAGACCTGCCCACCCCTGCCCCACACAGCAGCCCCGGGTCAGGCACCTCCATTTAAATCAGGGGTGTCCAATCTTATCTGAAAAGGGTCAGTGTGGGTGCACGTGTTTGGTTCGACACCTTTATCCAACTAATTAACTAATCATGGTCATCAATCAAGACCTTGATAAGTAGAATCAGGTGTCATAGTGCTCAGCAAGAACAAAAACCTGCACCCACACCAGCCCTTTTCGGATAAGATTGGACACCCCTGCTTTTAATAGTCCAACCTTTTAGACACCAGCCAAACTTTTGGAGATTAGCTACTGACAGTAAAAAAAACAGCATCTGTTCTCAGCACACATTCAGAACAGAATTCTCCTGTCATCTGTCATTTCTAACCAGTATGTAGACATCTTAAAATATGTGTTTGACCCAGGACTCACACCGTTTTCAATCTGGGATCATTTCTATCACATAAATCCCCCTCTTTCATGCTACACATGTACCTCCTGCGTTACGTTCATGTCACAGGTACCTCTACCCAGCACTAATATTGTACTTTGTATCATTATCTTGATGTTGTAGCTAGTCATGCCTCCTAGTTTGACTTAGCATAGGTTAGGTCAGACAGAGTAATGTTACTGTGTGGACTGGACTTAATGTGTTCATGGCTATGAATAACTGTGATAAAATGAGTATTGTACCTTATCGCACCTGTGTTTTGTAGTTGTTCCAATGACCATCGTTACGCACTTATTGCACGTCGCTTTGGATAAAAAGCCTCTGCTGAATAAATGTCATGTAATGTAACAGCAGCCCTCTGTGTTTAATATGCACGATTACATACAACAGCAGGGGAGGCGATGGCCTGACTCACACACACACTGCGTGAAATCAGTGAACAAAACTTCACTGTTCGGGCAGGAATAATAATCAGCACTATTCTGACCGAGTCATTGTTAAAGGGGCCCTTTAAAGACCCACTATTAAATAACCAAAGAGCACATTCATTTACACTTACAGCTAAACATTCTGCTTCACCTTTCTACCACTTAATTTCCAGTGATCTTATTCAGGCGTGCATTACACAAGGCTACATCTTCAAACAACTCCGGGAGGACAAAGATGATCGAGAGGACCCTGTCACTTTAAACACAGCTGCTCGCCGGTAAGACACCAAGTCCTTGCTTGCTGTTCTCTGAAGTCATAGGCAAGGAGACATGGACGCCTCATAAAACAAGAGACAAGCAATGATAATGTTATTACCAGTGCTTGCTCAAAATGGATGTGAGCACAAGCAAGGCCACTGATTGGGGGGGGTGTGGGGGGTGCGCTGGGACACACTGTCCTGGTGAGCCAAGGCTATGGGCAGCAACTATTTGTCATTTGTTACAAAATATATTGGGGGGTGGGGGGTGAGGGGTGAGGGGTGGCCTGAGAATTCATAGCTGTGGTCCAATGTGCAAAAGCAGCCTTC
>CM045899.1:29491481-29506481 GCA_025169545.1 Anguilla japonica | reverse complement strand
AAACTGCTCAATAAAAACAGTAATTGGCCTTGAGAGTATTCATCTCCTCTGTTAGAGTAATGGGGCCCAGACGAAGGTGAATGTCCTGCTCTTTGCTCTAAAATGGCTGCTCTGCTCAGTCTGCCTGAGCTGCAGGCAGACTGACAGGGGGCCCTGACCTGAGGAGGAGACGCAGGTAACCCCCACCTGAGGCGAGCCAGTGCCGGTGCCTGGTCTACATCCTGCACCTGTCTCCGTTAGTGCTGTTTCAATAGGAAAAAATTAATGGGCGCGTGCACACACACACACACACACACACACACACACACACACACACATACAAACACACGCACACACATACACACACACACACAGGTGCACACACATGGGCACACACACATACACACACAAACAAACAGACACACACACACTGCTGAGGCCCCGCATCCCTCACCTTTGATGGCAAAGACTCCATGGCAGAAGTCTTTGAAGTTGATTCTCCCCTGTGCGTTGGGGTCCAGGTATTTGACGAGCTTCTTCACCTGGAACAGAAAAGTCATCAAATAATTCAGTTTAGTGTGTTAAGGAAAGAATATATTGCAATTAATCATTCTCTCAGGATCAGCGTTGCCAATCCCAAGGCGCACAACTGACATTGACGGCAGTTTTAATTGCTCTTGACCGGAACAGTGTGGCTCCCCGCCCCTTTCTCTGCGCAGGAGCACTTTAGCGGCAGCAGCGGGGGCCGCCGCTCCCCTCCTAACAGAGGCGCAGGGGAGCCGTCACCCGCCTGCCGCTCACCTGTCCAAAGACACGGTGAAGCTGGCACTTCGGTCCCTGGCACATTAATGGAAGGTGACAGGGTGGCCAGGACTTGGACCTGAATGCCAATGTGTCAAAATCCCCAAACCGTCAGTCATCTGTGTCAGCAGCCAGCTTTGAGATGCTAACAGTAATCACAGCTGTTTTAAATATTATTATTCATTTAAAACAAATATATATGAAAAGGCTCAAAATCACAATGCGCACTCCTTAAGAAATACAATTACTTAGTCCCAGTACAGAGACATGCGTAAATATCTCTAGGCCTACAGAAAAGAAATCCTGAAAGATCGCGCGCAGAAGTGTTAGTAAAACGCGGCTGGTTTGACTAACGCTACCATACGTGACTAATCGCAAAAGGTGAACAGCACAATTGGCTGCCAGACTAAATTAAACGCTCGCAGTAAACCCAATTAATAGACTAAATTGCCCGTTGGAAACCAACAGGCTGTCAATTGACCGGGGATAATTATTGTGACAGCCCGGGGCCAGACGAGCTGAATGTTGGGACAGAGAGAAGAGGAGGAGGAGGAGGAGGAGGAGGAGAGAGCTCCTTCAGCGCACCTGTCATCGTCTCGCGCACAGCAAAACAACCCGCGCGGAGGCAGTCTTCGAACCCGCTCAGTTCTGGAATCACAGCAGTGGCTACAGACACGTTTCGTTCGTGCATTCGGCGTCCCTGTTACCCGCTGTCAGATTCGAGTCGTTCGCTGCAGACCCGTTCAGCCAACTCGACGTCATTACTGTCGCAGGCTACAACTGCCTGCTTTTCTATTTTATTTATTTTTTCTATCTATTGCGAATGCGTTTATGGAATGATTCGCGCACATTTCAGTTTAGGTTTATGCACCGCACTAGCAAAATGGCTAGTTCATATTATTTGAAGGATAGGCTTCACAAGATATAAAAAAATAACTCTGTTATAACAATTAACCAGTCAAGTAGACTAAAACAAAGTAGACCTTGGCTATAGGCTATTTACTGCCGCACTCTGTCAGAACCGGGAGTGTTTTCTCCCAAGAAATCGAAATACCATAAAATCACTGGCATAAACAGCTAGAGCAATAGTCAGCTTCAAACTGTTACAGACTCTATCATTTTAAAGGACCGTTCAAAATTAAATATTGCCTAACTGTTGTCAAGCAAAGATATTTGGAGTGATGTGCAAACAATGCGGAATTGTTCTCCGGTTGCCATCATTCTTTGCTCGTCCGATCTGCCCTCGTCTGTTTGTCTGAATCAATGCTGCTCATCTTTCTGGTTTGTGCGTGCTGATCACCATGGCTTCGCTTCGCTGTTTATTTTTAGCGCGAACTGGGAGAGAGGCAGTTCTGCGTGGTTGCTGCTGGTGCCACTCTGCCAGCTCAATGGCCTGAAAAAAAACAAAACAAAACAAAAAAAACACTGCTCTGGCACCGTTCAATGGACAAGGCGATAATCATAAACAATCGGTTTTGGCTCCGTTATAATGAATCGTTTGGGGAAATGTCACCAGGCAGCTAGGCCGCGTTCCAGCAATGCTGAACAATGATGAACTTCTTTGATGCCGACGCACGCCTCAATGGTGACCTGTTGTGTCCATCTAGATCAGGGGCCTCCGTCATCCTAGCTAGTTTTACCAATAGCCTGTACACTCTGAGCGCTGTTGGCCTACATTATGCCCTCATAACCCAGTTACACTCTGCCAAGTTTGGGACCACAAGACAACTGTGGCTTGTCCATCAGCACAGCACTGTTTGGGGGAAAATACTATAGACACGTGTTATGGTCTTCCCTCTTGTCCTTTTGCCTTCTACGCAGTACTTAATTGATCAATTAAAACAGTTAATTACGCAGCCAAATCACCACATCTGGTTTCTTGTGTCAGAATTTTTTTGCTTATTTAGGGTGAAAACAAAAAATATAAAATAAAAATCAGCCAAACCTCAACTCTTCCAAGAAATGAATGAACATCACTGAACTAGATCAACCTTTTCCATTGTCTGTTCCGTGTTACTTTTGTATTGGTGCTATTGTATGGGGTGGCCTGCGCTGCAGTTATATCTTTTATTATATTATACAGCATGTAATTTAATATCATCTGTCACCAACTGCAACCTGGGCTCATCTGTTGTGTGCGAAGGACTGTTATCAGCCAAATAAAGAGGTTTTCACTTGCTCAGAGATTACAGACAGAAAATAGCTCTTTAGCTAAATATGGCACCTGTTGGTAGATTCATCTGCAAAAATGCTTATTATTGTCCACTGACACTGTCAGAGAAATGTAACAAAAACTACATTAAAAAACAGAATACTCAAAGACAAAACAGAAGACTTTCCATGCCTGTCTGAACTGGATATTATGATGCACTCAATGATATGGGTTAATTTCCTGAACAATAAACAAGCATTGCAAAATTTAATAGCAAAGCCATTACTTTTCATAGCAGATGGCAGTAATTCAGGGAACCTCAAATATAAATTATTCAACTCATCTGCTGGGCCATGAGCTGTGGTGGGGGGGTGAAATGTTTTGCTTTGACGGTGTGGTCCCATCGGGCTGGAGAAAGCGCAACAACCTGATTTCGAAGCTTGACCATATGAACGGCGCACACACATGCACAAGTCTGCACCTGAAAATGCAATCACCTCACCAGGAACACCAACCCTGAGACGTGTGTGAACAGGAAAGAGATGAACTGAAGAAGACCCGTTTGTACATTCATTAAACATTCAAACTCCAGCGTCCATCTGTTAAACTGGAACAGGGTCAATCAACCAATAAACAGAAGCACGTAATGTGAAAGGAATTCTTTTTTTTTATCTGATAATAAATGTACAGTGTAACAATATGTACCTTCCAGGAGAAGAATGGCACCAGAGTGCTTGAACGTCACCACCACGTGACTCTGAACAGCAGCGCGCACGGAAGTCTAAATTGGGGAAAAACGCAATTTGTGCGGCTGCCAATTCTACCCAGCTGTTCAAAGACGACACGGTGAGCTCAAATAAGCTGAACAACTACGGTTTAAATCATTGTAAAACACTGCACGGCCATGAAAATTAAACATCCATTTTGTTGAAACAAAAATAGTGTATCATGACATATAGTTTCTCAGACGTGACACCGCAGCTTTAATTTGTAGTAGGCTACAAAGTAGCTGCATAGTTTCATAAAATATAGACGTTTATTAAATTTGTCTGAAACTGCTATTTTTATTATTGAATTTTTCATAAAATTAACGGGTTTAATGTCGGTCTGGCTAGGGGCATTTTCTGATCATCTTTATATTAAATAAGTGTTGTTCACTCCAACAAGTGTGTGTGTTCAAATAAGCGTCCTTTTAACAGGTTTAACTCTATAAACGGAGCACTTTGAATAAAGCGCACACATTTAACGGTACATTGACCGTTATAGTAATGCTTTACCCGGAACTGTGCTGCAGTGTTCGCGCGTAATGTAATGACGCGGTAGCCGATTGACGCACGCAGACAAATACCTGCAAGGTAGTGATGAAATTTGGAGTATTGTGGACTGAAGAAACGAAAAGGTGGGGGGGGGAACCCACGTCGTTAGTCATTGTTCCGTTTAATTACTTTTACATAACAAAGTTGAATGATATTTAAAAAATACTCAGACATATCCTTCAATATTTTAAGCAATATCCTTCTATTGTCTGTCCTAAATTCTTTAGGCCAGCACAATATTCTGAACTAAGGCCACAAAATGTAGAGATGCATACAGTCAGTAGTTTATCAGCCGCTGTATGATATCATAGCCAAGAAACAGTCTGACTAATATCAGTTTCAGACAAAGCATAAGAGAGACACACCAAAATAATAGCCATTAATCAATTATTATTGGGATTATTATTAACAGTACGTTTTTTCTGGCATATTTATCTAACTATAATTCTGATTGATGAGCCAGTGCATTCTTTAACTGTTGTATGTCTGAATTTTCTCAGTTTCCGATAACTCGGAATCACGTGGGAGAGGAAACAGCTAAACCTAAATGGCCAGGCTAATGATTTTGGCTTTGCTTGTGCCAGTGCAGATAGTGTCAATGGCTCAACGTTCAGTAATGTGTCTTGTCCCTTCTACATCTTAAACACGTCACATTACAATACAGTCGTTTGGCAGGCATTCTTATCCAGAGCTGTAGTGGAGAACATCAATGTAAATCTCAAGAGCAGAACAACGTGATAAGAAGTCACAGAGGCCCATTTATAATCTCTAGGCCAAGTGTAACATTAACCAAAATGAAAACAATTTGTATTGTAACAAGAAGGTATGATCAGACAGTCCGCCTCTCTTTACACAACTATGCCTGCGAATACCACTATCAAACAGGAAATACAAGGAAAGAACAAGGGAAAAAATAAAGAATATGCAAATGAGGGATCAGGGGAGCCATCCTCCAATCGGAAGAGGTGAGTCAGAAGGCAAGGAACTCACTAAGAACGAACCTCACCGCGTATTTTCAAAGCAACTCCTTCCAAATAAATAAATAAATAAATAAATAAATAAACAATGGCCTCAAAACACACTTTTCCCACAGTAGGACTGAAATGACCACCTTCTGGTACAGGAAGCTAGGGCCTCGCAGTCAAATGGCTGCCGCCAACACCGCCACAGGTTACAATTTTTTTCATTTTACAAGCAATTATATGCCTTTCTAAAATGGCACATCATCTGCTGCGGACCTATAATAGACGCGTCACAAGCGTTTACAAAAAATTATTTATGAATATGGATCTATGAACAAAATCAGCACGAAAAGGAAATAGTTTTTTCTTATTGTTGACAACCCCGCATGGACACCCTGCTATGGTGACGTGGTAACGTTATGTCGCATTGTCACGGTTCGGGAGATCTGGAAATTCCCAATTTGACAGACAGATTGACAACCGGAGGTCGAGTGTTAACAGTGCATGGTGCGGCACACAAACGTCCATTCTTACCAGAAGTTACAAGCGGCGAAGTTCACGGGGTGACAAGGTGGTTGTTAAAGAAGCCGATTCATAGGTTTCCGGTTCAAGTCCCGTTTAACTAGAGGGGGCATTGCCGTTGTGCCCTGAAAGTAGGCTACAATATGAACGGCTAATATGTCAAGCTCTGTGTACATCTCCTTATATAAAGACAATCTGCTCACACATTAAATGTCCATAACGCCTTTTTATGGGAATGTAACTTTCTATATACACAAACGTAACTCATCCTCACAAGCGATACTTTGAGAAATACATTTTTATTTATGACACGCAAATATGAAGCGGAACTACGATACTAATATGGAATGGCTTCATTTTATTGGATGTACACAACAGAACAGCTATATGTATAGGCTACGTGCTGTGACACAATGGTATCGATTTGCGGTCTCCATAACCACAGTGCATTGACATTTTTTATGAATTAATGGGAAAATGTGTTTAGAGAAAATGAATAGGGCTACTACATAATTTATATTACAAACAAGTAGGTTGTATCAGTCACAGTCGTGGCTTGTTATAACAACCTGTTTGCCAGTATTGTTTCCCTAAATTAATAAAATGACTTCATTTCATCCTTCACAGACGCGACTTGGTACAGAAGACCGATTTTATATGCGTTTGATTACACGCATATTAAATGCTGCTATATACACCGGTTAGTCCGATCAGCGTTAACTACCCTCTGTATATCCCTAACAAACGGACTCTTACCTCGTCATTCCCTTGACCGAACTGTAAACCGAGGTCGACGAAATGCTCGACTCGAATGTAACCGTCCGCATCCTCGTCACACACATCGAACACTTCTTTCAGCTTCTTCAGGAACTGCAGGAGCTGCTCGCGGTCGGGAAATGCACGTCCGTCCATCCTCACGAGAGCGTCGCGGATCGGGAAAATATCAAAGATCTTCCGACAGAATGCAGGCGGCGAGCGCCATCGTCGCCCTCCTCCGCCGCTGCGAGCGCGGTAAGCGTGACATCATCAGCATCAGTTGGTTAAGGGGAAACGGCGGAGGCGAGGGAGGAGGTGGACGGCGCGAGAACATCCGTGATGGAGCTGTGAAAAATATCAAATAATTACAGGACCTGTCTCACCAGCCTGTTTCCATGCCAACATTTTTTTTTGCCAACTTACTGTGTTTAGTCCTAACATAAAACCAGGTACAAGAGAACCAATGGAATCCGTTAGTGATTATCTATGCTATGAACGATGGTCTCTGACGCAAGCAAAAATGATAATTCTGGTCACTTCTGGACCGAAAGGCTTGGGACATTCTGCATAAACCTTCTATAATTCCAACTTTGCGATAGCCTACATTATAAATGTTGACAGTATTAGGCTCTCAAGGATGGTGCTGGAAAGATAAATATCTTGCATAAAAACTACCATAAAAATACGCACATTCTTGATAACATGCAAAAATTATTGTGAGGGTTCGGAACACAGGTTTTCAGTATATGTTCAGACAAATGTAGGGAATAGATTATATGGGTTGTCTGTCTGCCACAAAGCACCAGAGTTGGTAAAGAATAGTAGGTCGTCGTCGAAAGGAGATTGAGGCGTTCTTTTGTATAATAAAAAGATTTATTAAGTAAAATTTCACAGTAACATCATGTACAAACATTAAACATTACATCCGTTCTCAGTGTCTTCCGGGGTCGTGTAGGTGTGGGCGCAGATTTTTTCTTTGGTCAGATTCTCACACGTTATTCTCCAGTATGAGCCTCGGCTCCAGGAGCGAGTCCCACCGTTCGGTCAGCTGTGGGAAGACGGCGACAAGATTTCCATGACAACGAACCCGCAACACACCGTGAGCCACACGCAGCTCTTTGCGGTGGCGTTTTACGCGGCCTCTCCAACGACTGCACCCGTAGAGCACAGAATACAAGATAACTAATAATTCGGGCTTGAGAACAGTGACAACTAACAATGATTACTCTGTGAGGCTGTGTGTGAGGCTGAAAACTGAGAAGTGAAGATCACAATCGCTAGACCTTTTCTCATACCATTATGATGACTAGCAGAACTGTGCTAGCATAACAAAACACGCACGTGCACGCGCACACGCACACACGCGCATACGCACGCACACAAGCTTATGCAAGTGCAGCACAACAGAGAAACTAGGCTATACAGAAAAAGTAAACTGGCCAAACGCATTGATTATGTTGCTGTTGTGAGTAAGAAACCATTTACTTAGGGAACAGTAATTTGTGTACAGATTGCTTCCTTCTTCAGCACGTAATGTCACAATCTTGGAAAACGGTAGTTTTTCCATGAAGAAAAAGGCTTGGTTAACCTAAGGAGCGCCTGAATTCCTTAATGTTATCTTCTTTACCTGTGAGGTACGGGACACCGCATACTCCACGATCTCAGACCCGTCGGCAGTTTGGTACACCAGGTCAAACTTCCCTGGCTCTGCCGGACCTTTGGGAAGAAATCAAAGCTCATGAGGGTCCACATGGCACAGGAGGGGGTATGTAAACCAGGCGGTGAGCTCCTGCATTCCTTCTGGCTTTCCTACTCTCTCATTCTAGAAAATTCCAGCCATTAAAGTGGCTCTAATGCCATCTACAGCCACAGCAGGCTTAAGCCTCTTACAGTAAAAATAAATAAATAAATAAAATATATATATTTACAGTGTAGTACTGTATTTTACAAATACTGTAAAACTCATCCAGAATTTTACTGTTAAATATCTTGAATGCATGTCCTCCTAGGGAGGCCAAAGTCATTTCAACAGAAGGGCACAATCATTTATAATCTAATCCAACATTCACAGTGAGCCAGCCAATCAGAACGCTGCAGGCTTCCACAATGGCAGAGGCGGAACCTTTGAATGTACAGAACAGAATTACGGAGCTGATGATCCTTTGTGTTGACCGTCTTTGATGCGAAGCGCCTCTCTCTGTGTGTGCATCAAACGTGCCGACGTCGTCCCCTCCTCAGCCTCAGTGCGTCCGGCTGGATCACACGTGACAGCACTGCACAGGGCCACGGCCACTCACCAACACGTGTACCAAAGACTCGTTATTCTGACTCACTCGGCCTAATTAAATTAACTATGAAAGGACGGACGCCAAGGCCTGTGACGGGGTCACGCCAGAGAAAACAAGGGGCACCTTCCCGCTCTTTTTGGGGAGGCTCGAATCGTCCGTACCTGGGGCAGAGGACAGGAGCTCCAGCTCTATTTGGTTGGTGCTCTGGTCGATTCCGATGATCTTTCCTTCCTGAGGAAGCCGCAGGGGTGAGAGATGACAAAGAGAGACACAGAGACACATCCAAACTGCCGGTGAGGATTTAGGACAACATGCGCTGCCTGGTACTAACAGCACCTTCATGCAGTGACTAACGTCAAACACTAGAGGGCAATGTCTCCGCCTTTTTTTGGGATCAACAGAAAATAATAAGTGGTGAGGTAGGAAGGGTGCTCAAAGGAGAAATAGACTAAAGAGAGGAGAGAGCAACCTTATTAATGAATAAAAAGCGAGCCGTTACTACATTATCAGGCCTTTAGACCACAAAACACTTTTAGCAGTTCCCTGTCACAACCTAAGATACTGTATACTAATTAATTTAATCAAACAAGCAATACACACAAATACTGCTTTGCAGAAGTATGAAAAATGGGACAGGTCTTACTTTGTAGTCCGATACCTCCGGAGTGTAGTTCTCAGTCAGCTCCAGCAGCTGTGCACAGACAAGGATACGGTTGTTACTATGGTTACAGTTTGGAAAAACGGACCAATGGGTGCGACCAATCTGCACAGCATGCCATGATAATCGGGAGTCCATTTGATCGCCTCTTGGAATTCAGGACTTAAGGAAGAACTGTATATTCATGCAATTTCCCCTGAAACAGTACAGTTGAAATTTGGGCTACAGGTGGCTTTAGTACAAGATCACAGATATGTGATTTAGAATGTTCTTAACTGAACATTTCCACCCACTGCACAGAACTGTACTGTATAATCCTGACATAGGTACAGTATCAGTGGCTCCAAGTATGAACCCATGCCAGTTTGAATACAGCAAGGGGCGACATAGCTCAGGAGGTAAGAGCGGTCGTCTGGCAGTCGGAGGGTTGCTGGTTCAAACCCTGCCCTGAGCATGCCGAAGTGTCCCTGAGCAAGACACCGAACCCCTAATTGCTCTGGGAATGCGAGGCATCAATTGTAAAGCGCTTTGGATAAAAGCGCTATATAAATCCAGTCCATTTACCATTTACAACCACCTACTCATGGAAACTGACCCGGATTTTGAGGCATTAGTTGGTGAGATATCTCCGCAAATTGTCACAATGTCGTTATCCATTTTGGCCACTCCCCGATAGAGCTGAATTTTATCTTCATTTGCTCGCTACACCAAACTGCATCCTCACAAATCAATACTGATGTGAGGCATGCTGGACCTGAACAAACAGGCTCATAAAATACTGGCCACTGTTACAATGCAGTGTTGTAAACTGGTTATGGAACTGGGCTTGTAACCTGATGTTTGTGGGTCTGATTCCCAGGTAGGACACTGCCGTTATACCCTTGACCGAAGCTTTTAACCTGAATTGCTTCAGTGTATATCCAGCTGTATAAACTGGATGTGCAAAGTTTTTTTAAAAAAGTGGTCCCAGTCCCTCTGTACGAGAGCGTCCGATAAATGCAAGAAACGTAACGCAATGCAAGCAAGGGGAAGCAGGCGACGCCCATCGTACCTTGAAAGCGATCTTCTGGCCCACCCGGGGGGGCGCAGCCAGCAGGGGCATGGACCCGTAGTCCCGTTTGGGTTGGGGCGCGCTCTCCGGAGGGTTCTAGAACAGACAGACAGACAGAGGAAAGAGAGAACGGGATGTGGAGCGCTCGACAGCGTGACCCCGCGAGGTCGCGGTCGCGGTGGCGGTGGAGGCCGATCGCGGCGGCGTCAGCGACTCACCTGGAGAACGACGGCCTTGTTGGTCAGAGTGTCGTCCGCGTGCCGCTGAGGCTGCTGCTGCTGCTGCTGCGGCCCGTTCTGGTCGCCGTGGCAATAGAACACGTGGTTCCCCGCGCCCCGACTCGCCCGGCCGTGACCCCCCCTCTGACCGCCCCTGGGCTCCCGCCCCTCCACGGAAACCTGCCGTCGCCCCGCCCGACCCCCCTCCCGGCCCCCGGCGAGCTCCCCCTCCCGGCGCCCCTGGGGTTAGCCCCGCCCCTCCCGGTGACAGCACCGCCGCCGGGCCCCGTTGCCAACGGTGGAACTTGGTGCCCAAGACCCGGCCTCCTATTGGCCAGGTGAGCCCGGCTGGTGCTGTGTCCGAGTCCGAGTCCGAGCTGGAGCTGGAGCTCCGCGGTTTGGCCCGAACCGCCGTTGCCGCCGGCGCCGGCAGGAGGGCCGGCGTGGGGGGGGCGGTCTTCTTAGCGACGGGTTTGGCCGCGGCGGGACCGGGAGACGAGTCCGAGGAAGACTCCCAGGAGGAAGAGGCAGCGACGCCGGCCTTCGCGGCGCCGGTGACGGCCCCGCCGGGCCTGCCGGGGGCCGTCGCCACCACGGCCTTTTTGGGGGCTCCTCCTCGCTGCTGTCGCTGGTTTCCGACGACGACGACGACGCCGGCGCCTTCGGCTTGGCAGCTCTGCTCGCCGCGGCGGTGGCGGCGGGCGTGGCGGGCTTCTTGGCGGCTTTGTCCGCCGCGGGTTTAGAAACCGCCGGCTCTCTCACGGGGGTCGTCCCCTTCACGGGCGCTGCTGCTGCTGCTGCTGCTGGTTTGACCGGCAGATTCTTCTCCTTCAACTTCTTTCTTTTCTTCTTTTTCTTCTTCTCCTCCGCCTCCACGACCGGTTGGGGATCCACCTCTTGGCCCTCTGTCGGAGCTTTCTTCTTCTTCTTCTTCGCCCTTAACCCCTCGTTCTCTTCTTCTGCTTCTCTGGTTCTTTTATTTGCTTTCTGGGACAGGCCCTCGGGTTTACTGTTGGCTTCGATGCCATTCACTGGCAGCTGATTTTCCACCTTCACCCTGTCAATCAACAACAGGTGATAAGCTTGTCTCTTTAGGACACTAGAGCCATTGCATGAAGCCAAGCCTAAGCCAAGGAATTGGATTTTCTTACTTATCAAGTAGAATAATATCACAACAAATAACGGCTTGATAGTTCGCACATGAGCTTAATTTCTTCCCTTTCTCATGTGCAGGTGAGTTTCAGTTAAATGTCATCTATTGCTTACTTGAGCTTAAATTGCTCTAGCTACCTAGTTAGCAACATCAAATACGTTTTACTGCAAAACTTTAGTTAATGCCGGCTTGTACTGCGATTCAGTCGACCGGACAACGCTCACTTTAAGGTGAACTACGACAAGGTGAACAACGACGTGCTGAAATCAATGAGATCTAGGACTGAAACACGCCGAAGTTGCTTTGATCATTACGCAACTTACTTAACTTAGTTACTGGGCAAGTAACGCCCTGCACAATCTAGACATAAACGAAGCTTTGAATAACAGCCACATAAGTTAGTTAGCCAACAAACAGCGTATACAATTAAACAAGCGTATTTTGTGGGTAGCAAAGATAACACCCAAGTTAGCAATATTATTGAAACGCGAATATTTGCACGCAACAGCACTTACCTGATGCTGTCATTGTCGCGCACTACGTAAACGCTCTCCGTGGGAGGCAAGTAACAGTCCTCAATGAACAAGTTTAAAATCGTCCTGCGACTGAAATCGAACTTTTCCCTGATGACGCTCGCAAGATCCGCCACCACGCGACACTTGTTTAGGTCAACAAGCACCCAACACATGCGGCAGTCCGACACCGCAGGCGGGGGATAATCGAAATACAAACGCACACGTACCGCATTCAAACTGGACGCGGCCATTATTATCTTCCTCGTGTGTGCTGCGGACCAAGTGAAGCACATTACGTATGATCTCTTTTAAAGTGTTCTACTACTGCCACCTGTCGGTCTGGAAGGGTAAATCGCACAATTTTTCCTTTGAGATGAAAACATTTAAAATGTATGCCTATACAGACCTGGCACTGACGAATGTGTCCTGTGTCGTTTTCATTAACATTAATTATAAACCGATATGTTCTATTGTCAAACCATTTTAACAGCGGAATAAAAATAAAAAGGACACAACACCCCCACTCCAATAAATAAACAAAAATTAGCAAGGTGATCACCAAAACAGCACAACATTGTGATGAAGTTCACAAGTTTTATTCTCAGTATTAAAAATAACACTTTAAGTGCAATATATAACACATTCCTTCGTATCCTTCACATTTGGTCTAAACTTGTTCATGGTCTATTTTCATGCCCTTTACAGAGACACTGGGGTTAATTTATGTACACATTAAAAAAACGCAAACCAAACTCACATACACAACATCCTGCCCACTTTTTATCTGTGAATTTTCAAGTGCATGTGGAGGCAGGTAAGTGTGTGAAATGTGTATTTTCATCACCTTTAAAATCCTGCATTTAAATTAAGTTTACACTACAATGTAAACTGAACTCACAGTGACAGACAATGCTATTGACGCGCAGTCATATTCAGAATTTCTCACGAGATCAAAGAGAAACGGCAATTAAATATGGACTTTAAATTTAAATGGAACAAAAAAAGTGGACTTTATGCACAAGAGCTCTGTGCAAAGAAGAAATAAACAGACCAAAAAAGGAAACTCCAAGAAATATAGAAAACCTTTTTTTTTGTTTCCTGACAGATTGCGAATGGAAAAAAACATTGATGCCAAAGGCTTTTGTCACTGTCCCAAAACATTAAACTTTTATGACTTTTCAGAGGAATGTGGTAATTTAAGAACTGAGCAGTTGATTATTGTGCCCACACATCTGAAACCACCCCCAGGGACCCATTCCATCTCACTCCGGAAAACCTACAACCAAAGCAGTTAATGATGTTAGTCCACACCATAGAACAAGAGGCAATACAGATCATCAGAAGATCATGAATGTCACAAGAAACATGCATAGAACCCTCAGACATAGAACGCTCTGACACAGCACCCTCAGACCCCTCTCACATAGAACTCCTCTGACATAGAACCTTCTGACAGAGAACCCTCACCTTACTGAATGTGAGCTTTGTATGGCTTCTGATGGTTAGTGCCTCCATGTTAGGTGCAACCACCTTGGTTCTTTTGAAAAACCACCCCCTTGAATTTAAAGTGCCTACTTAACATACATGTTCAAACATATTTACACATTTAAGTAGATACAAAATATGTAGAACCTTTACAAATATTGAATATAAAACATCTTGAGCCACACATATTGCAGAAGTACAATAGCTACATACAATTTTCCACCATTCCGTCATATTTTGCTGCATGTTCAATGTTCGATTTTTGTAAACATTGTGTCAGTTAAATGTAAACGCCACAGTACACAGATGTAAACAAAAAAGGCGGTGAGACTGATTGTGAGACTGTATTGCGTGCAGCGTACAAAGACATTTCCATTTGAAATCAGCTTATGGGCTCGTTTAACAGAATCCAAATCATAGACAAGAAAGCTGATGAAAATAATGTTTTTTTTTTCTTGTAGAGGCAACGAAAAGCAAAAAAATATTTATTTTAAAAAATCTGAATAACAGATGGAATTATTCAGTAAGATTGACGCAGAAGGTTACATCCTGGTTGAACTTCCAGCTAGTAGCTAAAGATGAACTCTAACTGGAACCAGCTTATGCTCCAGCTGAATGCCGTCTGGAATTTGGTGATGGTCTGTTGTATGTATGAAGTTGGCCTACCACAGCTGGACATGGCATTTCCAACACGGTTGCTATTTCAATCATCTTGTTGCCAGCTTGACCATCTCCAAACCAGCTTCAAACAAGCTGGACCAGCTTAAAACCAGGCTGGAACCAAGCTGGAATTTCCACCAGGGATTAGCCAACAGGACCAATGCAGATGTTCTATGACAGTACTTCATAAAAAAAGTACCGTTCAAAACAAAAACCTACAACAGTGCTTTCTCACAAGGAGAAGTGAATAGTGTTTAGATTGTGCCCACACACATACAGTCCCTGTGGGTAAGTTTCCACACTCTTTTGTGTGGAAACATGACATGTCAAGGACACACCACCGCATTGTCTAATCAGTGAATCCAGCATCCGGGTTATCATATATTTCTTATAAATCTTAATAAAGCAGGAAACCTACATGCGTGGTCTGTGCTCATCTGGTTTTCAGTGTTCTGACCTTCATACATATTTTACAAAAGCTCCA
>CM045899.1:29471048-29482160 GCA_025169545.1 Anguilla japonica | reverse complement strand
TGTATGACAGACCTGCAACAATATTTCTAAATAAAAAATGTAAAAAATAAAAAAAATTGATAAAAAAATAGCTAAATTCAAAGGTGTTTCAGATCAGTAAATGAATGATCTTAAATACTTCAAATGAGATTGTTTTTCCCACCGACAGAATTGCTGATTTGGATTTTCATTATCTGGTATGTGCAGTGTGCCATGCTCAGATTTAAGTGTGCTCCTTTCCCCTCTGGAACGCACATCCCCCTCAAACACCTGCTCACAACGTCAGGTCACATCTTCATCTTCATTTTCATCAGCTTTCAGAAGCAGGTCGGCCAGAATGTCCACAAAGCAGTCAGGGAATCGAAGAAGTCTCAGAGCTGAACTCAAAGTCCAGGGAAGTCTGGATTGACAGGTGACGGAGCTGTTGATTGTACCTGTACACAGTTTTATTCCAGGTGTTCTTTGACATTGTGCTCGGCATCGTAATATATGCATTAAGATATATAAAAAGCTAGCATTACGTCAGTCTCTCTAAAGACAACAGCATAAATCATTTACATTTGCCAGCCTGGCATAATTCAAAATTAGCCCTTCTCAACAGCCACATTTATAATAATTATTGTAAGTGCATAATTAAACTATTGAGTTCTTGGCAACACATCCATTTTAATTATATACTTATAATAATTATTGTAATGCTGCCATGGAGAATGGCTCGTTTTGAATAGTACAGAGTAGGCCAATGTCAGTCATTGGTGCTGCTGTCTTTGAAGAGAATGGAAAATGGTCAGTGGGTTCACAACATACAATACTGCATTCAATATAAAGTAAAAAAAAGTCATAACAGATTAACAGATATTTTGTATTGTAAACAGACAATCATTCCACAACCTATAGATACCTCTTAATGTGCTGATTCAATAGATAGTGTTCCCAATCTACAGAAAGTTTGCATGATTAAGACGTATAAAACTGATCCAGCAGTGCGGACAAAACAATACAGAACACAACATTCGCTGCGTCTCCAGTTCTGTTTGTACTGCATATTTATCTGCATAGAATTTTTAAAATTGCACGTTGCTTGTCTGTTTGAAAAACTAAGGAAGGTATTCAATCCATTTTAAGATTTGTTCCATTAAATTTCTGTTCTACGTAGGCTTTATGAAATGTTGGCAGTCACTGAATTTAGTGACTAGCGTGTAAACAGCAAACAACCCTCTGTTAATTTGATCGGTTAACAGATAAACTACAAAGCAGGCGGACTGAACCGCCCCACCTGTGTGTGAAAACAGGAGAGCTGGATATTTTTAAAGTTCACATTATCGCAGCATTCAGAGATTCTCAACATGGCCGCCGGGTCGCAGCCTGTTAGGTCCATGTGACTGGTCCTAGAGTTAGCTCCTCTGTACCTCTTTCTGCTCAACCCTTAAAAATAACCGTCTTGTGATGTTTGTGATGAAATTGTCTTAAACAAGTTTCATGCACCTCCTATGCCACTTTCATGTTACATGTACCTCCGTCCAGCACCAACATTATATATTGTACTTTATATCACTATCTTGATGTTGTAGCATGTCATGCCTCCTAGTTTGACTTAGCATAGGTTAGGTCAGAGAGTAATGTTTACAGTGTGAACTGGACTCAATGAGTTCATGGATATGAATAACTGCACAAAATGAGTATTGCACCTTTATCGGACCTGTGTTCTGTAGCTGTTCCAGTGCACTAATTGTACGCTGCTTTGGATAATAGTAAAAGTAATGTAATGTGAAGTCTCTGTTCCTGTTGCAGCTTATGTTTACCTGGTGAAATAGGCCGCGCCCTGTGGCCTCAGGTGAGCACAGTGCTGAGTGTCTGTCAGTGTTTAAATGAGTGTGGCACACCGCCAGGGTTTCAAAAAAAAAAAAAAAAACGAAATTCATTACTGTGAACTGTATATCATTTACAGAGGCACTTAACTGTAATGAAAAAATATTCATTGAATATGTCAAAGTTGATTGAATGCCTGATTCACAAAATCAAGGTCTTGATTGAAGACTGAAGTCTTGATTGAAGACCGATTGCATTATTTTAGCTGAACCAGGTCTTTTTATGGTGGGCTGGAGCAGAACCCAGCACCCATGACATCCCTCCTTGGATAAGGTTCTCGAACACCCTCCTTGGACAAGCTTCTCGGACACCCTTATCAGATAAGGGTCTCAGACACCCAGATCCCTTGGCTTGGTGGAATCTGCCCCCAGCAGCAGAAGGGCTGAAGAGCTGTAGGACTGTAGGACAGTAGGGTAGGGCTGTAGGGCTGTAGAGCTGTAGGGCTGTAGGGCTGTAGAGCTGTAGAGCTGTAGAGCTGTAGAGCTGTAGGGCTGTAGGACTGTACAGTAGGGCTGAAGAGCTGTAGGGCTGTAGGGCTGTAGGGCACACACTACTGACCCAGCAGACGGTTTCCCTCTCAGAGCTGGGATTCAGAGACAGGCCTGCCTTTGCCCAGGGAGGTGGTGCTGTGGCAGGGTCTGAGCAGGGGGGCGTGGGCGGGGTTCTGGGGGGGCACGGCCGCCGGGTCTTTCCTGTGCGGGGGGGCGGAGCCATGCGGCCTGCCGTGGATGTTGGAGGAGCTCTGGGAGCGGCGGATGTGGGCGATGCCCCGCCCCGCCCCACCGTTCGCCAGCTCCTCGCAGCGCCTCCCCCTGCCTGCGGGGGCGCCGTTGAGCTTCCCCTCGGCAGGACCCCCCGTCAGCGCCCCGCTGGAGCGGGACGGCCGCGTCGGGCTCCCGTGTGCCCCCTCGCCCCCGGGGGCCCGTCTCTGGACGTCCCGTTTGAGGAAGCCCGGCCGAAGGAAGGACAGGAGGCCGTCATGGCCCCCCTTCTCCCGCCCCATCTCCCCCCCTCCTGCCCTGGAGTTCGCCCACTCCCTTTTCAGTTCGGAATCCCAAGAAGAGGGGCCAGTGGGGGCGGAGCCAAGCCGGTCCCCACTCCCAAAATCCCTCCCCCCATCCCAGAAGCCCTTGGTGGTGAACCAGTCCTGCTCTGTCCTTTCAGAGCCCCTCCAGGAGAGGGCAGTGTCGAGCTTAAGGCCGCTCCCCCTCTCCACGGGGGGCCCGCACTGCCCCGTGGGCACTCTGGCGGAACCCAGGGGGCCCCCACCAGGTGGACGGGGGTGCAGCGACACCTCCTCGGGGGGGCTGGTCATCAGCGGGACGATGGAGTCCTTGGTGCAGCGTGGGCGTCGCCCTGACTCCAGGTACTCCACTAGCTCCCCGGAGGCGAGGGGCGGGACAGGGGCGGAGTCGGGGGCGGACCTGTGCCGGTCTCTGGGTCTCAGCGATGGTCGTGGGGGCGGGGCTTTGCTCTTGGTGGGCGTTCCCGTGCTCACGCTCCAGCTCTGGACACCTCGAACCAGCGGCCTGCTCTCGAACCCTCCTGCACAGCAAACAGTTCCCCCTTCACAACCAGCACCCAGTTTAATGGGCTTACAGAGAGAGATGGAGGATAGATTTGAGGTTGGAGAATAGCAGGAATGGAGAGATGGAGGACAGGTGGAAGGCCAGCCGGATGAGAAATGAAGTGCAGATGGAGACAGAGGAGACACAGAAAGAGAGATGGAGAGAGAGACCTGAGGTAGGAGGGTGAAACTCACCCCTCTCTGGCTCGGGGGGGTCATGCTGGAAGACGGGGGACTCTTGCGAGGGGTGCGTGGGGGCGGGGCAGGCACTAGATGTCCGGGAGGCCAGACTGCCCCGCTTGCTGCTCCCCGTGAGCCGAACCAGCCAGTGATCAGACGCAGAGGAGCTGGTGGAGCCTGAAAAGGGAGGGACTCAAATCACTCTCCACAGAGCTGTGCAATCAGCAAGTATGATATCACTCTACACAGAGCTGTGATATCAGGCAAGTATGATATCACTCTACACAGAGCTGTGTTATCAGGCAAGTATGATATCACTATACAGAGCTGAGCTATCAGGCAAGTATGAAATCACTCTACACAGAGCTGTGCTATCAAGCCTAAGCAAAATCACTACACAGAGCAATGCTATCTATCAGGAATATGTGAAATCACTCTATACAGAACTAACATGCACATGATTAGTTGGTGTGTGACATCACCCTAAACAGCCCTACAAACTACCCTTGTGCATAACATCACAGTGTGGGTGTGCTGTAGACCCACCTCTGTTGGAACAGCTGGCAGACCATGGTGGGATGGTGTTGCATTTCTGGTAGAAGAGGATGTAAGCCCCCCTGGTGCATATCTCCCCCTCTGGCAGGAGGTCCACATTGCTGTCATCATAGCAGTACCATTGCCCGTCTACAGAGTTCCTGCAGTACGCTGCTCACACAGACACAAACGCACATGCACACGCATATGCACATGTGTACATACTCATACACACACACAAACAGATAGCATATAGACACATACACATGTACCATGTACATACATACACACACACGCAAACCCACACACAGATACATGCACAAACACATACCATATAAACACAAACCCATACACACATACACACACACATGCACACGCAGGCATATGCACACGTAAACACACAGTTCAAGGTCCGGCTGTTCCGTCACACTGTCGCCATGACTACTACAGTACCGCCCTGGATACGTAGCTCACTCGAATGTACCCAGACAATTAACACGCCTGGCCTGACCTGCATGTGCTGCTAGCGGCTAGCGGTTAGCAGCGCGGCGCGGTGAGGCGGGCTGCCCGTACCTGTGTAGTGCCCGCCGTGCATGCCGCCGTGGTGGTTGCAGACCGCGTACAGGTCGTACAGGCAGTCGGGGGGCGGGCCGGCCCCGGGCCCGGGCCCGGGCGGGGGGGCGGTGGCGGTGGCGGCGGCGGCGGCGGCGGGGGGGGCCAGGGGCCCCTGTGGACGGCGTGGGGCCCCATGTCCAGGCCGGCCAGCGGGAAGCGCACCAGCGTGCACAGCTTGTGCCTCCGCTCGCCCACCTGCCGGAAGCGCTTGAGGTGGAGGATGAGGATGTCGGGCAGCGTCCACAGGTTCATCTTCACCCGGCCCTGCTGCAGCTGCTGGCAGTGCGGGCACTTCCAGGCGTCGTCCGGCGCCAGCTGGGCACAGGGGGAGGGGGGGGGGGGGGGGCAAGGGCAGATACCACTGCGTGAGTATCTGGAAGATGTCTGACCAGTTAAATTTCAGTGAGATTCAATGAGAGGAAGTTTCCCCGTGTCACGCATGCGTGTATTTCTAGAAACTTCCGCACACTCTGGACACGCGTGTGGACAAAATGTGTGTGGACGATGGGAAATGTTTCCATTTTCAGATTTGTCTGTCTGTCCTGTAAATATCCCTTTGCATGCCTTGAACCCAGTGGTTTATGGGCCCATTAATCACCCCCCCCCCCCCCCCCCCCCCCCCCCCCCCTCAGGGTACCTCACCAAAAGGGTTCAGGGGCCCCGTATAAAAAGTTTCAACCAGTTTAGCCTATCAGGGAGATGGTGTGAAGAAAACATAGGATATATAGGGACGATTCGCACAAGCCTGTAGAATATAAAGCTCCTTCGAGCAAAATCCCAAAACCAGGTTTTCCCCAGACCCTCAGTTTATGTCCGTTTTGAAAGGCGTGAAAGGTGCTATATATATATACATAATGCGAGTTTATTTTTATTATAGAACTGTCCACTCTGGAACCCAAGCACTTTTTGATGGGTTGTCAGGGGCCTGCGGGAACCCGGAGGACCGTAAGCGACCAGCGGGGCGCTCCTGTAAAAATGAGCAGTGGCTCCCATTAACTGCGCCTAACAACAGCACTTAACACGCACCATCTAACACTTTTATTCCAACTCCCGGGTCCAAAAAAGGATGGTGCGCTCAGGCTACGGGACACAGAGCCCCTTCAGTACAGCAGAAAATGCTTAATTTTACTCATAAACGCATTTCAGACTCAAATGAACTTTTATAATTGAGTGTCAGAAATTGAATAATGTTTGCCTGTGGTTGCATTTTTGCCGTGATGGTTAAACGTATGCGTGCCTGTGAATGAGTAAAATTATTTTTCTTATTTCAATTTTAAAAATGTTCTGAAAGAAACATTTTTATCATGAAAATCTCCCGTTTCTCGCTCCCCATTTCCAAAAAACACAGCTTTCTCACGAAGACAGAAATCTTTAAGAAACCTAAGCTCAGGAATGTTTCTTATCGTGAGAAAAAAACATGGCCGCTCTGTGCTTTTGTGATCGTGTGCTCCACTGTGATTGGACGACAGGGGCCTATTTTGCATCTGCTCTAATTCAACAGGCACAACTTTATTTATAACCGGCTTTTGGGAGCAGGGCCTGCTGTTCTTGAAGTGTTTACCAGAAGCCTGAATAGAATCCGCCCCAATGAGAATCCCCCACAAAGAGATGAGTCAGCAAGTGGAAGGGAAAAGTAATTCTGAACTCAGAAATAGATAAAAATATGCTACGATGATACGCCAAATGTGACCTGCATCAAAAATAATACTACACCAAGATTATATTTTAGAAAGTTCTAGATGATAAATGGAACTACATTACATTACATTTAGCATTAGCAGACGCTCTTATCAAGAGCGACTTACACAACTTTTTACATAGCATTACATATATTGGATATGTACTGAAGCAATGCAGGTTAAGTACCTTGCTCAAAGGTACAACAGCAGTGCGCAGCCTGGGAATAGAATCTATGACCTTTCGGTTACAAGTCCAGTTCCTTACCCATTATACTACACTGCCTCCCTACACTCACATCACAGTATCCAGTGTATTCTCAGTGGAGCAGGGTGAACAGCACAAGGCTAACTGCACACATTGAGGAGTGTGTGGTGAACAGCACAAGGCTAACCGCACACATTGAGGAGTGTGTGGTGAACAGCACAAGGCTAACTGCACACATTGAGGAGTGTGGTGAACAGCACAAGGCTAACCGCACACATTGAGGAGTGTGCGGTGAAACGGGCTAAACACCACATTGAGGAGTGTGTGGTGAACAGCACAAGGCTAACCGCACACATTGAGGAGTGTGTGGTGAACAGCACAAGGCTAACCGCACACATTGAGGAGTGTGTGGTGAACAGCACAAGGCTAACCACACACATTGAGGAGTGTGTGGTGAACAGCACAATGCTAACCACACACATTGAGGAGTTTGTGGTGAACAGCATCAGGTCAGCCTCGTACACTCAGGAATGCACGATCAGCAGCCGTCCGCTGTATAAACGCCTCTCCCTCGATCCTCGGTTCCCCTCCACCGGGACCCCCCTCCACCGGGACCCCCCTCCACCGGGACCCCCCTACACTGGGACCCCCTCCACTGGGACCCGTCTCCACCGGGACCCCCCTCCACTGGGACCCCCCTCCACCGGGACCTGCCCTCCACCGGGACCCGCCCTCCACCGGGACCCGCGTCCACCAAGACCCCCCTCCACCGGGACCCGCCCTCCATCGGGACCCGCCCTCCACCGGGACCCGCCTCCACCGTGACCCCCCTCCACCGGGACCCCCTCCACCGGGACCCGCCCTCCACCGGGACCCCCCTCCACCGGGACCCGCCTCCCTCTGGACCGTAAATGCTCCTTGCTCGAAAACGTCTCCGGCCCTCCGGCTAAAAGCGGCTCAATTATCTCGCCCCAGAAAACGGAGCGAAGCGAGGGAGGAAAGAAAGGCAAGCGTGTCGGATCAACTGCTCGTTCATTTGAAATGTCCGTTTTTTTTTTCTTCTTCTTCCAGCAAATAACTTGACGGTAAACGGACCTTTCATCAGTCCAGTACAAAGGGACGATCAAAACTGGGCCAGGCGCCATCTCCTGTCATCTCTAAACTTACCCTTCTCCCTAAACCCCCCAGAGCGGGCCCTGGCAGCGCCTCATTAAGGGCCTGCCCAGAGGTTTGGAAGGCCTGCGTTCTCCTAACACACATTTAAGCGCCCCCCCGCTCTCCAGCGAGGGCCGTTAAACTGCAGAGAAAAGGGAAACATAGATAACCCCCCCCCCCCACCAAACAACGTGAGCTTGTGAGGGAGGAATTAAACGGGTCACAGTAAAAGAAACCCCCCAGGTCCGCTCTCCGCCCCCCCCCCCTCCGTTTTAATGCCCCGCTTTTATGCGCTTTTAACGGCTTCGCCCGCAGCTCCTATAAACTCTGTCCGCAGCACATCTGTTGAGCTCTTCTGCTGAGACTTCCTCCGCGCGTCAGGCGAGGAAACGGAAAGTTTCGGTTTGGTGCTGGAGAATGTTCCGGAAGGGTAGATGGCGAGTTCAGGAGGGGCAGCGGTAACAGGTGGAGTAAGGAGGATGGAGAGGTGGTGAATTGGGGGCAGGGTGGAGGGTGCCAGGTAGGCTGGGATGGGGTGGAGCACAGCTGATTTTTGCAGGGGGCCTGACAGATTGCTAGGAGACAATCAGTGTGGTAGGGTGGTGCCCAGTGAGTACAGTGATTGGTGGAGGCTGGTATGACAGGGCGAGGTGGGGACAGTGATTGGTGGACGCTGGTATGACAGTGTGTGGTGGAGGCAGTGATTGGTGGAGGCTGGTATGGTATGACAGGGCGAGGTGGGGACAGTAATTGGTGGAGGCTGGTATGATAGGGCGAGGTGGGGACAGTGATTGGTGGAGGCCGTTACCTGCTCCTCTTTGGTGTAGAGCTGGAAGCACTCGTCCAGCGTACAGCTGTGCTGCTGCAGCTGCTGCTGCTCCTGCTGCGACCTCACACTGTCTGCATCCTGAACCAGCTCCTCCTGCAGGTTCCCAAACACACTGCACACACACACAAGCACACAGGCAAAGACACACGCACACATACACACGCACAAAGACACAGAAAAACACATAGATACGCACAGACACACACACAGGAAAACATGCACATGCATGTTCAAATGTTGATAAGTCAATCCCCCATGACAACATTACCGATCACAGTCAGAATGTGTGAGCACTGTGAAAAAGATGTTCTTATATTCAGGAGAAGGTATATGAAGGAGAAGATGGACACCATCGGACTGGGGGGGCTCACCGTTCTTTGATCTTGGGGTCCCACTCCACGATGAGCTTCACATGCGGGGGTCCCCCAGGTCTGCAGAACTTCAGGGCTCTGCAAACAGTGGGGTGCAGAGCATGAGACCAACCACAAGGGGGCACAATTCCTTCAGAAATGGAATAGCTTCATAGATTATTACATTGACTGGCACTGACAGGCAGGCACGCACACACCCGCACACACACACACACATACTTCTTTTCTTTTTACAACAAAAGTGTAGTGATTCACCAAAATCATTGGGAATCGAATAAAAGAATATTCAGCTATACATTGTTTTGAGTTTGTGTGTGTGTGTGTGTGTGTGCATGTACTGCATCTGCGAGTGTGTGTGTGTACTGTGTGTGTGTGTGTGTGTGTATTGTACCTGAGTATCTGAGAGTGTATGTGTGTTGACAATCAAGTCCATCGGTATTGCCACAAGGCTTAAGTAGGCGGAGCTACAGGCATGGTGAAGGTCTAGCCAGCTTATAAATAGGAACTGGCCAATCAGGGTGCATTTTCCACAACCATTACACTACATTACATTATATTCACTTAGCAGATGCTCTTATCCACAGTGACTTGCAATATCTTTAAAGAGACTCAAATTCTTTTAAATGTGTAATTGTGTTATGCATCTTTATTTTTCCACGTATGTTGCTGTAGCACATACTGTGTACACAAAACCCTAGGCCCTACTACTTGCACCTTGTGTTTAAACAGAACAAAGAATAACTCTCTCTCTCTCTCTCTCTGTCACTCGTTCTCTCTTTCGCTTTTACTTTCCCCACTCTCTTCTCCCTCCCTCACACACACACACACACACACACACACAGAGTTCTGTAAGACTGGCTTCTCGGATTTTGGGATGCGCGCTAACCCCTCACAGAACGCAGATCAATTCCAGCTCATTTGCGGCGGGACGCTGCCTGGAATCTGAAAACACCAGCGCTGGGGTATTACCCCTCTCTCTTCCGGGACGTCCCGTCACTCAGCGGGGCACTGTTCTGGAAGGGGGCTTCCTCTCCCTTCTCACCAGTGAAGAGGAGCAGCTTTAATCAACCTACTCTGGAGTCCCCAATTAAATTTTATTTTTTTACATTAAAAAAAAAAATGCAGAGTTCAAGATCCGCGAGCAGGCTCTGCTCTGTGACAGAGGGCATCCATGTTGCCAGTAGAGGCAGTAGATACTGGTACTATGTGTAGTGGATGAAGCTCGGCTGGTTACACCAGTGAAGCACAGTAAAGGTGCGGTAAAGCGAAGGCCTCGTTGCAGGTTACCGTGTGACAACGCCCTCTGGCGACGCAACCATCAAAATTCAAAAGTAAGGAAAAGTGTCGCCCTTGGCTAGGGCCGATTTTGCCTTCAGCTGACTGGTAATATGTTTGCCTCTGGAATGAGTGACAGGCCCGGGTTCAAATCCCACCTCGGGCTCAGACAAATCTCTAACCTGTTACATGTGGACAAACACAGAGAGCCTCACCTGTCTACAGAGAACCTCACCTGTCCACACACAGAGCCTCACCTGTCCACAGCAGAGTGGTAGAGCGGCCGTCCATCCTGAGGGGACAAGTAGCTGCACGTCGCTGATCCCCCACCACACGAATCTTAAAGAGCGCTCCTGCGTTCTGTAAACACACACACACACACGCACGCACGCACACACACACACACACACACGTGTATACGCACATACACACACACACGCACATACACACACACGTGTATAGGCACACACACACACAAACACACACAGAGGAACTGTATCAAAAGCACATTTACTTCGTAGTACACATTAACAGCATTAAATTTGCTTATGTATAACTTAAAATGTATTGTATTAACGCTCTGCTCTTAAAAATGTATTATATGCATTTAAACATCAACCTTAATGTTTCAAACAAACCACACCTTTTCAAAAAAAACTCAGAGAATGGACCAGCTAATCTTTAAAAGATCTTAAGAGTCGCTGGTGATACTCTGTTTATAATTTACAGATAATTAAAAGACAATTTGCCCACAAAGATATAAGATATCATCCATCTCTTGGTCACAAGTCAAATGAATAGATCCTAATTATTAAATATCAATAGCTCATGAAATAATTACTCTAAAAGTTGTG
>CM045899.1:29311048-29466048 GCA_025169545.1 Anguilla japonica | reverse complement strand
GATTCAGGAACTCGGAGGAGAGAGCACCTGAGGGGGGTAACCTCTGACCTTCGGACCCAGAGGAGTAGGGGGAGGAGGGCAGGCTGTGATGGTTCCCTGCAGGGGAAGAGGGAAAAGGGGTCTAGACCAGGAAGCCATCATGCCTCTCGTTCACAAGCCAGATCAGACTGCATGACATTCTTTTATTTTCTGTAGTGATAATGGGATGATATCAAGGATGATAGAATCTTAGAGCAGGGCTGCTTGGAGATCTACCGTCCTGTAAGTTTTCACTCCAACCCTAACAAAGCTCACCTCACTCAACAGCTAGAGATCTACCGTCCTGTAGGTTTTCACTCCAACCCTAACAAAGCACACCTCACTCAACAGCTAGAGATTGCGTTGAGCTGCTAATTAGAAAAATCGGTTGTGCCAAATTAGGGTTGAAATGAAAACCCGCAAGACATAAGACCTCCAGGAACAGAGTCAGGCATCCCTGTCTTACATCCAAGTTCACTTCTGGTCGCATATTCTTTTAGTAACTCCATTTTGTGGCTTAAACGTTCCATGATGCCGTTAAAGGAGTTTTAGTCACTGCACTCTGTACCTTTAAAGTGACCGTGTTTTACCCACTACTCTTCCCTCGGTTGTAAAATCCCATTTACATTGTTAAAAACAGCCACGCTGAGTCATCGAGTCTCGTTCTTTTCATTCGATTCAAAAGCATAAATCAGTACAATTGGCGGAAAAAAACACACAAAACAAGATGCCAAAACCCAAAACCCATGCTGATTCCAGCCCAAAAAACTATTTGTGCTACAGAGACAAAAATAACAAGATGCACTCTCTGCGCTTCACCCAGCAGAGGAAAAACAAAATTAAGGCTTTCAGGTTTACAGGATCAAACAAACAAAAAATGAATAATAAAAAAAAAAAAAAACTTTCTGCGCAGCTCTGTAGGCTTCAGCCCTGCAGGGTCTGCATTGCACCTCTGCACCAGCGGATCGCGACTCACACTCCGTCGCAACAGCCCCTCCCATCTTGTTTTCATATCGCGATATGAACGATGTTCACTAATTACAGATGCTGGCCAAAGGGGACGGGGGGGCGGGGGGGGGGACTGCGGAATTTCGTACGACCGAATTTGGCGTTTTCGGTTTCAGCTTGTGTTAGCTGGGGGGGGGGGGGGGGGGGGGGCAAATACCCGCCTCTCGCCCACCATGTCATGTCAAAGCTGGACAGGATCCTGTGAAAGAGCGGCGCTCTGTGACATCACAATGCGCAGACCGCACGCACACGGCCAGCGTCTGCTCTGAAGTACGCAGCAGAGACCAAAAGTTGCACAGCAATTATGCAGCTTTGAACTGCTGGTGGTGGGCAGCTCTGCGGTTGCCCGTGGTAACGGGGTGCAGACAGGGGCGTGTCAGTTTAGGCTAAGGCAAGCTAAGCCAGCTGCTGAACCGATTCGCGTCATGTCGCCATTACCACAATGTTTCCATTAATATGAATTCAGATGTAACTCAAGAGTTTTGAAAACGTTTAAGAGAAAAATACCAATATACAAAGGCTTGAAATAACATCCTCACGGAACGTGGAAGTGGTCCCTGATTGGATGTTTAACCCAAACAAGACTGGACACAGGAAGCCAATCAGGAAAATGATCAAAGCGTAGCCTGTGAGAATATTTCGCCTTGTGGGTTTCTTGGGGGGGGAAAAAAAGATGACCACAAAATAAAAAAGATAAATGAATTAATAAAAAAAAGTTTCACCCGTACAAATTAAGATTCAGAGCAAGGCTGTAGAAATAGCATTCAAAGACAGGCCCATCTCTGCTATGAAAACAGTCACTACAGCGCGAGTCTAGCTGTCTCACAGCCCTTAAATAATGGATATTAATATTGATATCATTCATAAAATCTGGACCCATTAGGAAGCTGTCAACAGGGCAGTGTTGTGTAATGGGTAAGGAGCTGGGCTTGTAACCTAAAGGTCGCAGATTTGATTCCCCTGGTAGGACACTGCTGTTGTACCCTTGAGCAAGGTACTTAACCTGCACTGCTTCAGCATATATCCAGCTGGATAAATGGATGCAATGTACACGGTATGTAAACAGTTGCGTAAGTTGCTCTGGATAAGAGCGTCTGCTAAATGACTGTGATGTAATGCAATGCTTCACAGTCAGCCGTGTCGCTCTGGTGCGATTTAAAGAGGCGGCGTGAGAAAGAATGCGTTGATTCCAAGAATTCCAATTCACAGAGAATGAGGTAGAGATGAACAGTATGTTCAACAGGGATCAACAGTCGCTACCCGACACCAGTGTACGTCATCACAGACAGATGGAGATGGAGATGGAGAGGGAGGGGAAGGGTGGTGGCCGGGGGCTGTCGGCATGGTTACCTGAGAATTGCGTGGGGCCGGCCCTCCCGTAGAGGGGCGGGGCCTGGAAGGCGTAGATGACATCGCTCTCCGCGATGCTGCTCAGGTCGTCCTCGTCGAAGAAGGACCTTTGGAACCCTGTGGGGTAGATCTCAGTCAGGATCACCTGGCCCGGAACGGACGGATGAGGGAGGAGGGGGGAAAAGAGGAGAGAGAAAGAAGGAGGGAAAGAGATAGTGACAAGAGACAATCAACAATATGTAAAAGCATTTATTCACATCTGTTTTCAGACGGATTATGAATTTCTGGTACCTACAGTACGGTTTATTCATTGTTAAAATGTAATGTTTATTTAGTATCTAATTCATTTGCTATTTTTTATGTAAACAAAATAGTAATATGATGCAATGTATTATCATGCTAAAAAAATCTGATAAATATCTGAATCTAAATGAAGGTAGGAAACAGACCGAGCGAGTACAATGTCAGAGAGCGACTCAAGGTTATTCTCTGCCGGCTGATTGGTCCCCGGCCAGCACAGGAGAGGCACCGCGCCACAGCTCATTGGCTCGTTTTCAGGGGCATGAAGGTGGCTCACGCACAGCTTCCAAACGTCTGTTACTATCCGGCCTGCCTCGTCCCGCCTGTCCGGTTTATGTGCAGAGGGCACAGCCAATCAGTGCGTGAGGAGGGGAGAGAGGGGGGAGCCTATTGGACGCAAACGGGTGCGGTCTGTTTAACAGTACTGCAGGCACTGCTAGCCATTAGCCCAGGCGGACTGAAGTTACCCTCGTGTTTAGAGATTCGGGAACAGTGAAACCGAAACCCTCCCTCCTTCCCCCTTCTGGGACGAGTGCGGCAGGTGACCCACCTGCTCCGGCGAGATTTTTCCCTCGTCAGCCACCATCCTCCGCAGGCAGGCCAGGGACCCCAGCAGGGGGACGGCCAGCCCCACCCGCAGGTACCGCTGGGTCCTGGTGCTGAAGACCAGGGTCACCGTCACGTGCCTGCCGAGACAAAGCAGGGCCACGAGCATCAATCCAGAGCACTGACTATGCACTGCTCATATCTACGTGCATATTCACTACACCAAAACATTACAGTATTGACGCTGAAAGATTTCAGTACCATCACCGCATTCACAGAAACATTTCTGCAAGTTTACTGGTTGAGGCCTGAACAAGAGGCTGCTCAACCAGCAAGTTGAGCAGGTACAGTATATCAACCATGCTCCAATAATAACAAATAATAATAATAATAATAATAATATGTAATTGTCTGCAGTCAGGCCAATGATTTAAAGTACTTTTAAAACAGCACAACAGACAAAATAATCAACATAATTGAAAGAAAAGGCCTAGAACCATAAAAAAAGGATGCAATTCCTACGAGCCTCATGAGTTAACCACGCCCCTTATCCTGTCAGACTATGTTTAAGCTGGGCTCACAGACACACACCCGCAGCTCACAGACTGGCACACACACACACACACACACACACACTCGCAGACTGGCACACACGCACACACACACACACACACGCTGTTCATAATGACCTTCCGTAACGCACCACGCGCCTGACAAAAACCAGAGGGGGGCAGGCCACACCTCATTAATCCCCTTACCGCCAAGGGAAGCCCCGCTAATTCATATTAATGGCTCCAGTCAGTCCCACTCACAATGGGAACAGAGCACGCGGTGTGTACCTGCGCAGGCCCTATGAACAGGCCTTCAGAGTCACCTGACCCCATTAAACCCGCTCGCGTCCCCCGAGCCACCGCTGCCCACCCCCGTATGACCGCGTGCCGTACAAGGCCCGCTGAGCCGTGTTTTGGGGCGCAGATGAAGCCGTGTTTTGGGGGCGCAGATGAAGCCGTGTTTTGGGGCGCAGATGAAACCGTGTTTTGGGGCGCAGATGAGGCCCTGTTTTGGGGCGCAGATGAAACCGTGTTTTGGGGCGCAGATAAAGCCGTGTTTTGGGGGCGCAGATGAGGCCGTGTTTTGGGGCGCAGATGAGGCCCTGTTTTGGGGCGCAGATGAAACCGTGTTTTGGGGCGCAGATAAAGCCGTGTTTTGGGGGCGCAGATGAGGCCGTGTTTTGGGGTGCAGATGAAGCCGTGTTTTGGGGCGCAGACGAGGCCGTGTTTTGGGGCGCAGATGAAGCCGTGTTTTGGGGCGCAGATGAAGCCGTGTTTTGGGGCGCAGATGAAGCCGTGTTTTGGGGGCGCAGATGAAGCCGTGTTTTGGGGCGCAGATGAAGCCGTGTTTTGGGGGCGCAGATGAAGCCGTGTTTTGGGGTGCAGATGAGGCCGTGTTTTGGGGTGCACACATAGACACACATAAATACACACACACATACACACACAACCCCCCCCCCCCCCCACACACACACACACAAAATACACACACACACACATACAGTAAATACAAACACACACACAAACCCCCCCCCCCCCCCACACACACAGACAGACACACACACGCAGATGCACATACACACACAAACACATACGCAGCTCTATTGAAAGCCCCACCTGTAGAAAGAGAACGATATTACCCACCCGGATGAAGACGTCAAACTTGGACTCCATGCTACAACATGCTCTCTCCATCCAGCTGACACACCTCATTCAACAGTTAGAGTGAAAGCCTACAGGACGGTAGATCTCTAGGTGTTGACTGAGGTGTGCTTTGTTAGGGTTGGAGTGAAAACCTACAGGACGGTAGATCTCTAGGTGTTGAATGAGGTGTGCTTTGTTGGGGTTGGAGTGAAAACCTACAGGACGGTAGGCCTCCAGGAACAGGGTTGGACAGCCCTGTCCTCACAGCTCATTGGTGACGTGCTGTAAGCCCTCCCATTCCCTACTTAATCCGCTTCCCCCGGCTGCCAATGCCAACTGAACAGTCCCGCTGGTTGACTGTCCTTGTTAAATAAAGATAAGTGAATAACTGACTCACGAATGGCAGAGCCAAGCCCACTGTGATTGGCAGAACCCCGAGTGCAGCTCACGCTGGGATGCAGTCTGGCGGTCACATCCACAGTCCCCACAAAACACACAAGATAAACTATTTCTGATGAGCGAGGACATACGAGCGTGTGCCTGTGTGTGTGTGCCGGTGTGTCTGTCTCGCGTGCGCGTGTGTGAGCAGGCAGTGTGTGCGCGCCTGTGTGTGAGAGTGAGTCTACAGCACGTTAGGTTAAGCTAAGCTGTATGGTTTTAAGTTTGTTTGCCAGACAGACGACTGTGCCCGTGTCTGTATGTTTGTATGTCAGTGCTGGTGTGTACTGAAATGTGCTCACCTGGTCTGGCGCAGTGGGATGGGCAGGGAGATGCAGAGGAAGGGGTCGAAGGTGTTGCTTTGCTTAAGGCAGTGAGGGCAGGTGAGGGAGGACCTGTGGAGGGAGAGAGGAGGCGGAGGGAGGGAGAGAGATAGAGAGAGAGAGAGAGAGAGAGAAAGAGAGAGAGAGAGAACAGTGATGCTCACGCTGACTGCCACACATTTCCATTTTCCTTCAAAACACAGAGACGCATGCATCCAAACAGCCATAAAGCACGGCTGACTTTCCAGAAAGCAGCACCACATGACGAAACCGTTTGCAACACGCCGTCAGAACTCTGTGCTGGTCTCTCTAGCAGGGACTCAGAACTCTGCGCTGGTATCTCTAGCAGGGACTCTGTGCTGGTCTCTCTAGCAGGGACTCTGTGCTGGTCGCTCTAGCAGGAACTCTGTGCTGGTCTCTCTAGCAGGGACTCTGTGCTGGTCTCTCTAGCAGGGACTCTGTGCTGGTCGCTCTAGCAGGGACTCGGAACTCTGTGCTGGTTGCTCTAGCAGGGATTCAGAACTCTGTGCTGGCTGCTCTAGCAGGGACTCTGTGCTGGTCTCTCTAGCAGGGACTCGGAACTCTGTGCTGGTCTCTCTAGCAGGAACTCTGTGCTGGTCTCTCTAGCAGGAACTCTGTGCTGGTCTCTCTAGCAGGGACTCTGTGCTGGTCTCTCTAGCAGGAACTCTGTGCTGGTCTCTCTAGCAGGGACTCTGCGCTGCTCTCTCTAGCAGGGACTCAGAACTCTGTGCTGGTATCTCTAGCAGGGACTCAGAACTATGTGCTGGTCTCTCTAGCAGGTACTTAGAACTCTGTGCTGGTCTCTCTAGCAGGGACTCAGAACTCTGTGCTGGTCTCTCTAGCAGGGACTCAGAACTCTGTGCTGGTCTCTCTAGCAGGGACTCTGTGCTGGTCTCTCTAGCAGGGACTCTGTGCTGGTCTCTCTAGCAGGGACTCAGAGCTCTGTGCTGGTCTCTCTAGCAGATGGGCAGCTGAGGGGGTTGGCCCAACTCTTAACCCAACCCATTTTAGAAGCCCTTTCAGCGTTAATGAGCCATTCATCAGCGAATCCCCTCTGCAGCAGGAGGACAGCAGCTCTCTGCCAGCCAATGCCAGAGGGAGGCGGCCATTTTTCACCATCAGCGGGGAGAAAGAGACAAAAGACAAGACAAAAAGAAGCACTCGCATTTAACTGAAAGTCAACAGTTAAGGACGAACGTTGATTAAGCCCAGGCTTCAATCCTGAAGGCCCAGCATTCCACTGCTCATTTTTGAAACAACCACCAGGGGGAGACATCCAAACCACATCTTTTGTGCAAGAATAAATATAGCTCTCATCGATAGATGTTAAAGTCATGGGCACGGCCGTCTGCAACACTGTCCACCGGAAGCAAATCTAATTTTACAATTCAAATGTTTACAGCTGACACTTCAAAATTTCAAAGGATTCATAGATGCATAAAGACACTGCGCTGAATATAGGACTTGGACACTGACAGACCCAAACACACGTTACAGCACGTCAAGTCTTTCCCCTCAGGGGGAAGGGAAGTGACATCATCCCAGCTTCCTGCCATGATGGTCACATGGTCTGGGACACCTGTGTGACCGCTAAAAGCCCAGATGACCCAATGTCTTCCTCAGTCCATTGTTCAACACAGGTGTACATAATGCATGTTCATCCCCACACAAAACATAATGCTATAAATAACAATATCAATATGAATTATAGTAAATCTGTAGGCATGACTGTTGGAAAAAATTCCTAAATGTCATATTGCATCATAATGTCTGTTTTTAAATCAAACAATAACAGTCACATTGTATTATAACTAGTTTCAGCTGAGTAAGCATAATGGTCTTTTTACTAGATGCTATCAGCAGAGCCTGTAGAGTTACAATGGGAGATGATGAACGCTGTAATGCTGCAGATGCCACAGTGATTAACACCCCAAATTGGGGAATTGCATCTCGCGTTCACCACAGCTCGGCTCTCTAAACTGGGGCGCGTTGGGTGACGGACGGCTCTTCCCCGAGCGCAGAGCCTGGTTTAAATCCCCGTGCGGCCCTCGGCACGCTGGAGGTTTCCCTGCAGCGTGCGGCGCTGAGTGAAAACCCAGCTACAGTACGAGCCTCGAGTCAAAAGGACCCGCGAGCTCATTACCGTGCTATTCTGGTTCTGTCTGAGGGCGCTATGCCACTGTCAAACTGACGGATATTCGCATGGAAATCTCTTCCTTATTATTATTATTATTATTTTTTTTTTATACCACGGCCGGGATTAGAACAATGTTTTCTTGAAGTGCAAGTGTTTTTTTTTTCTCCCCCCACGGATACAGTTTGGCGAGTTCATTTCGCTGATTTCTGAAGTGGTCGAATTATCCTCGTGAAGCTAGCCGTTTGGTCACTGTAGTCTTGCGGCGACCTTTCTGAAAACACGTCTGCTTCTCGGCTTCTCAACCAGTCTGACTTTCCTCTTTTAACCTGAAAGGCGACTACGGGTCTCTGCCAGGGGGAGTCGCGCTGGCTAACGGGCACGAGCGCCCGCTAGCTGTGCCCAGGCTCGCCTCCACCTGGCCCCGCCCGCCTCCACTGTCACCCGGGGTGATGGAGAAGTGCCACCCAGAGGCTGGAAGGTAACGAGGGAGAGGGAGAAGAGCAGGTTTTTTTGGAATGTTTTTTCAACATTCCAAAAGTTCAAAAAGCCAGTGCTCTAGAACTCCATTCAAGCTTTCAGTCACCAGCAGTGATTGTGACATCATCAGCGTTAGAATGCTCAGGTAAGAACACACTAATCGTGTTTGTGATCTCACACCTTAAAGGGTTAAGAGGCCACAGCAAGCTTCCACGGGAGCACCAAGGCCAGCGATTACACTGTACCGGGATGTGATTCATTTCCCTGTGGAGACAAAAATCCATGTAGTCGAGAGGCCCCGTCAAAAAGATGGTGAATTTTGGCACTTGGCGGCTGAGAGGGGTTTTTTTGTGTGTAATGCCTTTGGCTGAGTCAGGGACAAATCTGCACCGCGTTCTCACAGGAGACTGAGCCTCACAGCTGTGGGTTGAGAGCCCAGCTGGAGAGGAACTGGGACAGGAAGGCAGAGGCCGAAGCGTGCGATGCGTGAGGTCATCCCACTCGAGAGCTCGTCCGCTCTGCTTTTGGGCCCCGCCCACTTCTCCCGCACGGCCGTGTTGTTCATCCCGCCTCAGCTGTGGAGCTCGGAAGCGCATGTATGCAAATGAGCGTCTGTTATACATGACATCATATCATTGTGACATCACAATGAGCCATGCATTTTTTTTTTTAAACTCAGAGATGAACACGTAAGTTTATATGTGCAGATTATTCGCACCAAATATGAGTGACGTTTCAATACCTGTGGAAGAATAAAAACGTAAACCACCGATGGCTTTACTTTTTATGTGAAAAGGCCACACTCTCCTCTCACACACACACACACACACACACACACACACACACGGTTTTATAGATAACACTATCTCTTCACCTCTGATTAAACTAATTTCCCCGAGAACAATAAACCCCAATAAACACCGTCAGGGGGGACGTTTTGATTTGGGGAAAGTGGGGGCGGTGCGGGCGAGGGGGGAGGGGGGGGAGCCGAGTCCGCGGCGCGCTACAGCTTTATCATTATTGATGTTTCTGCCGGGTAATTAAAGGAGAGTGGAGAGGAATAATTAGGGCCCCCTGTCCGCGCCGGTAATGAACATCCCCCTGCAGACCAACCGCTTTTCACACAGGAAATGATGTCGTGGCCCTGACAATGAAGGCGGATCTGAGCCTTATATCCTCGTCCAATCAATGAGAACAGGATATTACAGTATCTATTATTGGACGAGGGGAAAATAGCACCACCCCAGGATATCATAAATTACAGCGGCGCTCTCCGATGTGCGCGAACCGCACCTGCTCCAGAGGTCTGCTGCCGTTACACACGATGTTATGGCAACGGGAAATTAAGAGTAATGCAGGAGAGGCCGTGCATAGACCAGGCAACAGGATTTGTTTGCTTTAAAAATACCCACCAATAGATGCACGCTAGCCAGGTAACAAGAGACAGAGAGTGAGAAAATCATTAGGGCTTGTGTTCGCAGAACTGAATTTCAATAAAATCAGTCTTTAAAAAAAACAAAAAAAAAAAAAAGGGAGCGTGCCCCAGAGCATGGAGAGGAGAGGAGAGGAGGAGAGGAGAGGAAGGAGAGAGAAAAGAGACCGGTGGGAGGAAAAGGAAGAGAATATCGAGTTTGGCCTATCAGAATCGTTTCCTGTTTCCTGTAAGCATTGCATTAGCAGGGTTTTAAAAAAAGGAAAATTGGTTGTGGTTGGAAGCAGGGGGTCAGTAGACATGAACCCCGATGCAGACCATTATAGGACAGTGCTGTCATTACGCCTAAATAACCTTTCACTTTTAGAGCAAAGCCAATGTGTGTGGCTGTAGCAAAGCCTGACATTAATTAACCCTACTGGAGAGGAGCTGAAGCATCTGGCCGTGTGACTAACATGAACCGCTCAGCGCGCGCATCCCATAATCAATTAACCGGGCCAGCAGGAGCACATGGCAACGTCTCCATCTTCACCAAGGGCCTCATGGGAAATCTGGTGGAGATCTTATCAGCGACGGGGTAGGAGAAAGAGACTGTGGAATGCAGGCCATCAGAGGAGATAGCACTGCCGGGTTTTTCCTTCTCCCTACATTCTTTCCTTTTCCCTACACTCTTTCCTTTTTCCTACATTCTTTCCTTTTTGCTACATTCTCTCATTTTTCCTATATCTGGGGGCAGAGACTTACTTGTACTGGGCCTGGAAGTGCTCCTGAACAAAGCTGTAGGGCCCCCCCGGGGCGCTGGGCTGGGGGGGACACGCAGAACCCAGGGAGGGGGTCTCCTCTCCTCCAGCAGGCTCCTGAAACAGCAGAAACACACACATCAACACACACACATCAACACACACACCCCTAAACACACACACATCAACACACACATCCCTAAACACACTCCCATCAGCACACACACCCCTAAACACACTCCCATCAGCACACACACCTCTAAACACACTCCCATCAGCACACACACATCCCTAAACACACTCCCATCAGCACACACACCTCTAAACACACTCCCATCAGCACACACACCCCCTAAACACACTCCCATCAGCACACACACCCCCAAACACACTCCCATCAGCACACACACCCCTAAACACACTCCCATCAGCACACACACATCCCTAAACACACTCCCATCAGCACACACACCCCTAAACACACTCCCATCAGCACACACACCTCTAAACACACTCCCATCAGCACACACACCCCTAAACACACTCCCATCAGCACACACACACCCCTAAACACACTCCCATCAGCACACACACCCCCTAAACACACTCCCATCAGCACACACACCCCTAAACACACTCCCATCAGCACACACACCCCTAAACACACTCCCATCAGCACACACATCCCTAAACACACTCCCATCAGCACACACACATCCCTAAACACACTCCCATCAGCACACACACCCCTAAACACACTCCCATCAGCACACACACCCCCCTAAACACACTCCCATCAGCACACACACCTCTCTAAACACACTCCCATCAGCACACACACCCCCCCTAAACACACTCCCATCAGCACACACACCCCCAAACACACTCCCATCAGCACACACACATCCCTAAACACACTCCCATGAGCACACACACCTCTAAACACACTCCCATCAGCACACACACCCCTAAACACACTCCCATCAGCACACACACATCCCTAAACACACTCCCATCAGCACACACACCCCTAAACACACTCCCATGAGCACACACACCTCTAAACACACACTCCCATCAGCACACACACCCCTAAACACACTCCCATCAGCACACACACACTCCCTAAACACAACACACTCCCATCAGCACACACACACCCCTAAACACACTCCCCATCAGCACACACACATCCCTAAACACACTCCCATCAGCACACACACACCCCCTAAACACACTCCCATCAGCACACACACCCCTAAACACACTCCCATCAGCACACACACCCCTAAACACACTCCCATCAGCACACACACCCCTAAACACACTCCCATCAGCACACACACCCCTAAACACACTCCCATCAGCACACACACCCCTAAACACACTCCCATCAGCACACACACCCCTAAACACACTCCCATCAGCACACACACCCCTAAACACACTCCCATCAGCACACACACCCCTAAACACACTCCCATCAGCACACACACCCCCAAACACACTCCCATCAGCACACACATCGCTAAACATACTCCCATCAGCACACACACCCTCACCCCTAACCAGGGGCACAGCTAGGAATTTCGGGCCCCCTGAAAGAATATCACTCTGGGCGCCCCTGTTTTAATAAAACAAACTGAATTTTATTTAGCTGAGTGCGCCCCAAGCAAGCGATGGCCCCGTGCCTCACCCCAAAACCCGCACGCTGCTCCAGTTGGATGCCAGGCCCCCTCGAACCACGCCCCTCCCCTCCTGCTCGCCATCCCATTCGCCCATTTGTCAGTTTGTTGCCGTGGCGCCGCCGCCAGCAGCGATAAAGGCCGCGGTGTACGGCTCGCGCTCCAAAACTGACAAAGCACATTTCAGTGAGGCGAGCCAGCAAACGCGATTAGGCGCGTCAAACAGGGACCAAAATTGGTTTAAAAGAATTTACATTTTTTCAGGCGCTTCATAATTCGTTGGGACGTTCCTGAAAGCACACCTGACCTCCGCCGTTTGGCTCTACCCATGCTAATAATCCACAGCTTCTCCCTCTGTTAATACGCCCAACAGCAAACAGTTACACTGTATGTGATCCCCCTTCAGACGAGAGATAGCAGCACACGCCGACATGAAGAAAAACTAGTAGAAGAAAAGAAGAAAAAATAGTACGATTGACAGAAAAAAAAAGAGAGTTTGCCAATCATTTTTGGAGAAAACTCAGGTGGCTTGAAAAGAATGCGACGTGCCACTAGTTTATCGATTACGGAGATAGAACTGGCACTTTGTTACCTCACGTCGACAGGCTTGCGGGCATAAGTCAGATTCAAAGGTCACCTCACGCAGCCAAATCAATCTTATTTTGTGGGATTTATTATATCCTGAAAAACATTCGGACTAATGGCGAGGAAACCGCCCGTCATGACCTTGCTCTTTTTCGACTGTGAAGAAATGGCCGATTCCCTGAGCGATAAAGAACACAGAGTCGGTCACCGATTTAAGAGGCAGTTAAAACACGCCGACATTCACCCCGAACTTACAAACATAAGTTCCATTTCTGAAGTTCATCGAAAATAACGAGGGTGCGTAGGAGCTGACATCTCTTTTATATCTAAATTTTATGAACCGCCAATTCCACTGCTTTATGCTATGGTCTTTTGGTCTCTTATTAGCCTTTTTTTTTGTAGCAAAGCACCCAGCCAGTAGGCATCGTGAGGAAGTGCGCCTGCTTTTTAAACTTCCATACTTTATACGAAAAAGTTCTGTGGCATTTTCCTGCAAATTTTGAATGAGGAAATCTTAGATTAGGAAATTTTCTTTCTTACATTACACTACATTGCTATCGTTTGGTAGAAACTCTGATCTAAAGTGACGCGCAGCAGTGCAGAAGATCTGTGTTATGTGGAGAAAAAAAAATGACCATAGAACACCGAACACCGAAGCAGTTTGTTATATATATATATATTTTTTTTTTTCAGCAAACAGTCAGTTATATTAAGAGTTGGACTGAAATGGCCCTGCACGTATTCCCATATTCTCATTACATTTCAGACATTGACCTCAAAGCCAGACATTCCGGAGTAAGAGAGCTGTACGTGTGGAGATATCAGATCTGTGTTCCTGATTGGATGGGGGGGTGGGGGTGGGGGTCGAGGGGGGGGGGGGGGCTCTATTAATGCAGTGCTCAGTGCCCTGTAGTCTCAGACTTCAATCGCACAACGCTGTGACATTTCAGACAAACCGGGCCCGTGGCATTTTCCACTCCACACACAGACGCCGGTGGGGGAGAAGCATCCGGGATTACATCTGAAGAGCCTTTCAGAGGCCTTTCTGAAGCTGTGGCCCGGACCGCCCGTGAGAGAAGCACAACGGCCTCTCACGAACAAACTACCAAAATAAACATTTCGAAAATGAAAAGAAAAAAAGAGGAGAAAAACGTGTCCAAACTGTCAATCCCTTTCCTGAGATTTCCCAGGACTCCACCTGTCCCTGATGGAGCCCAAGTTCAGCTGACCTTTGACCTGTAATCTCTTCCAGCACTGCACAGTGATGGACTCACACTAGCCTAATCCTACCACACCCTCTCTCTTTCTATAATCCTTTTTTTGCACACCCACGCATGCACACACACAAGCACACAGGCACACACACACACGCACGCACGCACGCACGCACGCACGCACACACACAGTTCTCCCTTGACATCTTCCAGTGGTCTCATCGGCTGGTATCCAAAACAATCATTAGTATGTTACTTCCACAAACATTTCTACCAGGAGACTGAAAATGATTTAATAGAGGAGTGTTTACCTTGACGTACTGACCAAGCACGTAAATGGCCTTTACAAGACAAGATTCTGACATGTTTAGTACACCCAAACAATCACATGGCTCGATAAACTCACATAACCCCATTCCCCCAGCGATTCCCTTCATAATCCTGTTTGCACAGAGCCAACCGCTTTGTGCTGTTATACGATTCGCGACACGCAGTTTACAACAAAACAACGTCGGCTTTCTGGCACGGCTGGCGCTACGGCTCGAACATGACCTCCCTCAGAACCGACCTGAGAGAGAAAGAGGCAGACGGCGACAAAGGGAAAAAAAATATATCGGGTATAAAGACGGCAGACATTAAAGAGGTAAGTCTAAATATAGGACCCGTTCTCCTGCTCTCCTGGCCTCCGCAGCACGTGCCAGAGCTATTTCTGCCAGCCTGTCGTTACAGAAGCCTCTCTTTCGGGCATGCAGCGCTGGAAGAAAGAGAGGAGAAGAAGAAGAAGAAGAATAGCAGGAAGGTGTTTCTCACGTTAGACGGAGGGTTAGAGCGAGAGGATCTGAGAAACAGGGAGCATTTTGCCAAGAACAGCGGCTTATGCTGAGAAATTATTCACGACAGTTCTGCTCTCAAGCAAATAAATGAGTTCTGCCAAAGGACCTTTGTACTTCAGTATATTCACACCTGACGCTGTTTCAGATTTAACTGTGTACTGCAATGCCATAAAAAAGTATCATAATTTTTTTAATTTAACCTTTATTTACCCAGGGTAGGTTTGCTGAGCACGGATTCACACTCATACACATTCACACCTGGGAGCTGCCCAGTACAACCACAATCCTCTTTTGTTGGCCACTGAGCAACTCATAAATCACTGTCAATCACACACATGCACACACACACAGACACACAGGGACACACACACACGTCACACTCAAATGACTTATTTTCACTCCTTGCATCTCTTGCTGGTGCCCTTCCCTGGGAAGAGACGGCAGATGCCGAGGTCACGCTCAGCTATTCAGCCGCTGCGCCCCCCGTAATCCCCCAAACCTCAACGCCAAAGGAACGAGTTCATCCGCGTGCCCCGGTGCGCAGAGACACGCTCAAACCCCACTCCTAAGTGCCTCTGTCAGGATAACAGATAACTAGGGTTTGAGGAAAAACCACTGCAGTTCTGACTCTGACGGCCAGCAGACAGAAGATCTCCACTGATGGGTGGTGACTGACAGCTTCCTGTCAGTTTAATCGCCATTCTGTCTCCATTTCGAGGAGAGATCCCCTCTGAGGAGGGGCTTTCCTGTATAGGCACTGAGTAATTATGGTGATTTATTACGTGAAACATAAACAATAGGCAGAGGGAACGCAAGTCAGGTCTCACCCATTCCACATCAGGGTAAGTTGTAATGGACCAGGAGAAAGCATTACTGGAATGCAGCCATCCCACAATGCACTGCCTGTGGGACGAGTCGTTAAAATGGCGCAGAGGGTTCTATGCGCTTAGATGGATTTACCATGCCAAGCTCGTTAGAAAACTTGTTTAGGAAGGCTCCCTTCGTCCCACCTGAGCCTCCTCTCTCTGGGGCTCGTTTTCAGGTGCTGACCGCAGCAAGAAACCTGCAAATGAATGCAGAGTAATACAGAGGCTACACACTAAACGACAGCTTTGAGGTAAACACACCGCAAAACAAATTATACAGAACCTGTGAATCCAGGTGATGATCTACAGGACCCCTAGACGGGAGGCGTCCTTAAAAATGCATAAACCCTTTGGATCACGTCCAACTTCCAGCTCCCGAATTTAACAGAGATGATGGTTCAGGGCCCTTGTGAGCGCTATGCTAAAATTCAGCTCTATCCACCTGATAATTCAGTGGCTCGAAACCTACTTAATGAAGCTGACACAGGTCCTCTCCTTTCAAACTCATCAAAAATATCCCCAGACTGGCAGGTTTTTTTTGTACTTTACAAACGGCCAAATTTAGGCTTTGCCTTCTTCAGAAAGACACAGATGAAATGGGACTAGCGTTTGAGGCTAATGCAGCACCGTTTCTGGCTGTCTGAACACAACTGCAAATGCCCAGAGACCCAGCAGGAGCTTTAGAGTCACAGTACCCATTACATACTTCCCTCACTCCCTCACTCATTCACTCACTCACCTCACTCACTCACTCACTCACTCACTCACTCACTCACTCACACACCCCCTCGCTCATTCACTCACTCACTCACTCACTCACTAACTCACTTCAGTCACCCCCAGCTCACTGGCTCACTCACTCATCCCTAGCTCACACACACACTCACTCACTCACTCAGTCAGTCAGTCAGTCACCCCCAGCTCACTCACTCACTCACCCCTAGCTCACTCGATCGATCACTCACTCACTCACTATAATTTAAATTTCAATGTTAAAAGACAGACAACCGTATCACAATTATTCGTTTTTTAAAAAGCAGAGGAGGAAGAAGGATAGTACATACTACATAGCAGATACAGGGTTGAGTAATGACCACATGATGATTTGATTCCAGCCATGATTTCATTTGCGATTTAGAACTTTGGCGCCATAAACACCACAACCTCTCAGACAGCTGAGAGCAGGGTGCAGTACGCCAGTCTGCCCCCCCCCCCCATCCCGTCCCGGACATGCCCCCCCCCTCCCTGGCTGTCATTGGAAAGCCCTCTCTCCACACCCGGTCCCGGCAACAGCGGGGGGGGGGGGGTGGGGGGGATTTCTAAAAATAGGCCTGCATGGAAAGGACAGGAAGAGGCAGCGTTCCTGGCCCCCTTCTCCCCCCCCCCCCGCCCCCCCCCCCCCCCCCCCGCGCAAGCTCATGCCACGCCGCTGTTCCGCCATATGCTCACCCCGCCGGCCTCAAAAAACCACCGGACCGTGTTCAGATGCGTCCGGCAGTCACGCGCCACCGCCAACTACCCACCCCCACCCCCACCAGACCCCCACCCCCCCTTTCCGGGCGGCCACCGTGCCACTGACTCACCCACAGACGCCGGTGGGCACGACCCCAGAGAGTGACGCTGCTCATCGGCGGAGTGGGTCGTGATCGGGAACGTGAGCAGCCACGGGAGGGTCCCGCTGACCGCAGAACTTCCAGGGATCAAACACCACACTCTGCACTGCTGGCTCATCCGTACATCATTACTGTGATAAATATCTATACAATTATGTGGAGTTATATGGACGTTATAGCAGATATTTATGTCTGTATTAATATATTATAAGCATTCATTCTGACAGGAAATGAATTTCGTTTTGATGAAAAGCCCTTTTAAAAACAGAACAGATGTCGTCCAATGGCATCGCACACAGTGTGCTGTGAGCTCAGTGTCATTCTCACTCAATTACAAATAACTGCCTGTCTTCTCCGTTTAAACTCAAGAGTTCAGATCAATATTAATATAAATTTTAATATCTTTGAACTAACGGGATGTGCTAAATAATCACTTTCTAACCTGAGGAGGAAAAAAAACCCCACAGAAATCTGCCCTGGGTCCCATTCTATGGAGCACGCAAAGTAACCGCAGTCAGATCAGATAAGACGCGAACTGAACAGAAACAGGAAATGGAAATGAATCCACTTTGGGGGTTTAGGCACCGGCTCTGCGCTATCCTCTGTGTGTTATCCTCTGTGTGTTATTCTCTGTGCGCTATCCTCTGTGTGTTATCCTCTGTGCGTTATCCTCTGTGCGCTACCCTCTGTGCGTTATCCTCTGTGCGCTACCCTCTGTGCGTTATCCTCTGTGTGTAATCCTCTGTGTGTTATCCTCTGTGTGTTATCCTCTGTGCGTGATCCTCTGTTTGTTATCCTCTGTGTGTTATCCTCTGTGCGTGATCCTCTGTGCGTGATCCTCTGTGTGTTATCCTCTGTGTGTTATCCTCTGTGTGTTATCCTCTGTGCGTTCTGTGTGTTATCCTCTGTGTGTTTATCCTCTGTGCGCTATCCTCTGTGTGTTATCCTCTGTGTGTTATCCTCTGTGCGCTATTCTCTGTGCGCTATCCTCTGTGCGCTATCTGTGCGCTATCCTCTGTGCGCTATCCTCTGTGCGCTATCCTCTGTGCGCTATCCTCTGTGCGTTATCCTCTGTGTGTTATCCTCTGTGCGTTGCGCTATCCTCTGTGCGCTATTCTCTGTGTGTTACCCTCTGTGCGTTATCCTCTGTGCGTTATCCTCTGTGCGCTATCCTCTGTGCGTTATCCTCTGTGTGTTATCCTCTGTGCGTTATCCTCTGTGTGTTATCCTCTGTGCGCTATCCTCTGTGCGTTATCCTCTGTGTGCTATCCTCTGTGCGTTATCCTCTGTGCGTTATCCTCTGTGTGTTATCCTTCGCCACGCGGGCCTCAGACGAGCCGCTTCCTCCGCGGCTCACTCCAAGCGGAGTCTTTAATACCCAACTGCCGTTTTCAAAGTTCCCTCTGTAATGACTTCCCCCTGTTTGGAGGTCACGGTTGCCAGGCAGCCACGTTCGGGGGAGGGGGGGGGAGCTTATTCGTGACTGATGTGGCGGGCTTCCGAGACCGTGCCGTTCAGCCGGGGCGGCGAGCGAGACCATCCAGGGCCTCCCGAATTAATTCGGAACCCAGAGCTCTCCCTGCCGCCTCTGCTCCGCCAAAGATTGTTTTTTTAAGAGAGGGCTCGAGGAGGACGGAGGGAGGGAGGGAGTGGTTCGGAGGTCAAGAGCGAGGGGGAGACGGAGAGAGAGACAGATCGGAAAGGAACAAATTGATGCCCGCGCTCCGAGGCACGGGCGGAGATTTGTGGCCTCGGCGCTCGGCGGAGGCGCGACCGCGGCGGCGGAGGGCGAGCTCTTAAAACGAAAACCGCTCCGTCCTCGCGAAGGATTGATGAGGCAGACGGCGGTCAGAGTTCTTCCCAAATACGTCGTGTGTTACACCTTCAAGGCATTCAGAAAGTGAACTAAATCAACAGTCTCCTATTTAAGCGACCACACGCAGTCTAAATAAACATAACGGCTCAACATAAAAAGGTAGTTCTCAAAATGGAGGTGGGGTGGGGGGGGGGGGGGGTTGCACAGGGACAATGAGGGGAGAGGCAGTGAGGGCTGAAGAAGTAGTTAATTAGAAGCCAAAAAGAAAATGGCATCCAACCAGAAACAAAGTTGTTAGAGGAGCTTAAAAAATTTCCAATTACCAAAGGTAAGTTTTGGAACCACTGCCATAAAATATGCTTTCAAATATTTTGTTTTTGCCTGTCTTAGTAATTAATGAAGTGAGCCTATTCAACAGTCTACTGGAGTGAACGTGTGCATGTGTGTGTGTGTGTGTGTGTGTGAGAGAAGTAAACTGCCAGTCCTGTGGTGGTTCTGTGAGAACCCAGAGGCCACGACACACCACAGGTAAGACACAGGCCACCCTTAACCCTTCCCACCCCACAGGTAAGACACAGGCCATCCTTAACCCTTCCCACACCACAGGTAAGACGCAGGCAATCCTTAACTCTTCCCACACCACAGGTAAAACACAGGTCATCCTTAACCCTTCCCACACAACAGGTAAGACACAGGCAATCCTTAACCCTTCCCACCCCACAGGTAAGACACAGGCCATCGTTAACCCTTCTCACACAACAGGTAAGACACAGGCAATCCTTAACCCTTCCCACCCCACAGGTAAGACACAGGCCATCGTTAACCCTTCTCACACAACAGGTAAGACACAGGCCATCGTTAATCCATCCCACCGCACAGGTAAGGGGCGGGGCCATCATGCCGAGGTGCTTCCCAGCTCCAGCACCGCTGAGGCTGCCCAGACCTGGACCCCACTGCTCAGCTCGTTTCTATGGCGATGCATCCCATCGCGCCGGAGGAAAAACAAACCGTCACAGACAAGCGCTGCTGGTCAGCCGCTCAGCACCAGCAACGCCTGGGAAACAGCCAGCAGGACAGACCCCTGTCTGCACACCGGCCCTGTCTTTCAGCGGCTTTGAGTCTTCAGCAGGAAGCAAAAAAATTAAAAACACATTAAAAAATGAATGAAACAAATCGCCAACCCCACATTGAAACTGAGCTTGTACTGCTCACAACGATAGTCAGCAGGGATAAGGAAGGGGTACAAATGGGATTATATTTAAGTATGCAAACCTAATCTTCCTCTCTGATCTAAATACTAAACTGCACGGGGGAATCAGCCCAGGTGAAAAGAGATCTGACTGGAGGCTTTAATTAGCTCAGTGGAGCAGGATGCTGAAACTGCAGTCAGGAGTGACATCATTACTCCCCCCCCCCCCCCCCCACAGGTACCAAACTGGACAGGGAAATGGCACCTCATCTTATTACATAATATTGGAACAAGGAAGGGTTTTTTTTATTTGACTATATACAAGATTTTAGCTGAAACCACCAACCTTAAAAAAAAAACTGCACAGCAAAGCTTTGAGATAAACCCCCTTATGACTCATCTTTCACACTGAATCTCCCGCAGTCCCTGTGGACCCAGGGGCCAGACTCCGACCCGGTCAGGCGGAACACATCCACTCTACCCCTTCAGCAAGGTACTTCAGCCTCAGCCGGCCCAGTAAATGTCCGGCCACACAAATGGATGGAAGTTGTAAAAATGAAAACTATTTAAGCCACTCCGGACTAGCACTGTCTGCCAAAGCAACAGCAAACAGACAAATAGACAAATAAATAAATAAAGAAAGAAATAAAAACAAAAATAAATAAGTCCCTGTGCCGTGAGTCCACTGCAATCTTCTTGTGACAGGTCGAGGCAGGAGAAAGGCTCTCAACTAACACTGCCAACCCCCCCCCCCCCCCCGCTTCCTGACACAACCAAAACTCTGCAAACCTCTGGCAGGGAATGTGGAGAGTAGACAGAGGGTCGGTGATGGGGGAGTGAGATTTCACCAACTCTGCAGCGGATAGAGCTACACTGAGCCGTCAGTGATCGATTAAAACCATTCAGAATATTCGGCTCTGCACAGGAAATAAAACGCCACAGTTTGCCCGTCCTGACAGTGCATATTAGCTCCACCCACTTCTGGGTTCATGAATCTTCATTTTCCCATCATTTAGCAGAGGGAGGAAGGCAGCCATTTTCTTCCCAAGGAAATCTTCGATCAGATTAATGTGGCACAGCGCCCCTTCAACGACCGACGAGCTGAACGTCACACAGCCCTTCCCTGCAAAGCCCAACGCAGTAAAATGAACGTCAGATATAGTCAGATATAATTACGGCTATTAGTTATTACCACACATGTGAGGAATTTAGGGAAAAAAAGAAAAACAAAAAAGGATAATTGAGATGTGAGAATCTGCCAAATAAATAAATGTTATGCAAATGTGAACTGCTGTGAGATAATGGGAAGAAAGGCAGTACATAAACGCAGTCTATTCGTCACATCAAAACTGTGCAAGCTGTGGAGTTCACAGCACATACGGTAACTGGTGTCCAACGGTGAATTAGAAATGGCGTCATATTGTATTCAGAGGATATGAAGAGGTGTTGCTTCCAGATTCAGTTTGGCCCCACCCCTTCCCTGCTGGCCAAGCAAACTGCACAGGAGGGTGGCACAGAAGATGTTTGCACACCGCCACTTTATCAGTTCGTAGACACGAGAGCTGAACCATTATGAGTATAATGGGTGAGCAACAGGGCTGTAACCTAAAAAAAAGGCCATCATGTTTGGAAACATTGTGATATGAAATAGTACGGATCTATGAATTATTACCTAAAGTAAAGCTGAAAGCATTTTATATCAACCTTCAATTCAAGTTCAATTCGAACTAAAACAAAAATATACAGCCTGATATCAAACCTCAGAGAACGGAGATGGCTGCATAAGCCCCTCAAACAATCGGCCAATCGGCTACAAGGATAATCACCACTGAGTCATGATATGACCACTTTTCTACCGATAATAGATCAAAAAAAATCATAAAAACATTCATTTCTGCACCACTAATCGAGGTCGTATCGACCTCCACGACCAATGTTGACGTGTAACCGGCGTCAAAATTCTCGGTAGGAGTCCTCAGCGTCTCATTGGCTGTTGCAATAAATTCGATTTTACCAAAACAACTCATTGCCATTGAACAGTGCAAATTCTGTACTTAAAGAGGGGTGAAAAAAAGAAATTAAAAGATGGGACGAAATGTTCAATGTATCTGAATGTTTCAAGCTTTCCTGCACCATTGAAGCCAACTTAATAATATTCACAGAGGTAACAGAAGGTTTCCTGAGGAACAGTTGTTGAATATTTCAGGCCAGTTCCATTAGAGCTCTTTAAATGATAAACGGGTACCATGTTTTCCGGGTTTATTTCATCCAAGGTTCCGTGAGCTCGGAATGAAATGTGAGAAGGAAAAAAATATCATCATAAAAACATGATGTAAGTGCAGGAGCGGGCTTGTGTGGTAGGCCAGTGTTCAAAGGAAACTGATAAAAACGTGTCCTTTTTCAAAAGAGTGGAACACACAGTTCTACCTTTAATATAAGCCAGGGCGTCAGGAAAGAAGACTGATTCACTTAGAGTGAATCTCTCCAACTATTCACATTAACAGAAAATCCTCCAGATTTAAAAAATAGCATCAACACATCTCTTCCATAAAACAGGTTTAGTGGGAATAAAGTGCTATTCCATTTGCACGGATCTACTGAAGTTCAGTGTCTGTTCAAAAAATGCACATGAAACAAATGCAGGCATCGTGCATTTTGCCTCATGGTGGTCATTTTGATTTGAATTACAAATTTGACAAGCACAGAAGAAAAACAAACAATTGGACACAACCATCCTGACACTCCTGCATTTAAATGCAAGTTAGCATTGTCTGGTGCCCCATAGCAGTGCTATTGATTTGCCAATAATACTTAGCCTCAAACATAAAACTGTTTCTAGTAAGAAGTATCTCTACCTAACTCAAAGCAAAAGAAAAAGTAGAAGTAGAAGGAGAAACAAAAGAAAAGGCTTTTGTTAAGCAAACTTACACCCATGTGACCAGAGTGCTGACCTGCCCCAGAACATTGAAGATCAATGTTCATGCTGATTGGCTGTTGGGACTTTCTTTAGCTCCTCCTCCCCCTCCATGTTTTCTTCCTGACTGGGGATTTTGAGGCAAAATAATGGTGGACAGTTTTCACTTCCTCTGAGGTTGATCCCAGAGTCATGTCATGCGTGGTTTTCTGAAGCACGTCTAAGGTCTCATTATGCATTCTTAAGAAAACGTATCGATTCTCAACCATCTTGAATAAATGCAAAAAAAAAAAAAGTGTGTTAGCTGGCACCGTCATAAGCTCATCGATTTCCACCGAAACACATCATCCAGACCTCCCTAAAAAACCAGCAAAAGGCCCAGAAATCCGTGCCGAAACTGCTGTGCTTTGAGGCCTTGTGGGTGGGGGGGGGGGGGGGGGGTGGAAAGGGAGCTGCAACTGCCAGTAGGCGAGAGGAGCAAAATTAAAAGTTCAGAGTGATGGAGCGTTTTGCTGTCAGCACACTGTTAAACAGAAAGACAGGACCGAGCAAGCAGTCCCTCTCACCGCAGAAAGTCACGGACGGGGGGGTTGGGGGGGTTGGGGGGGGGGGTGAAAAGTGGCCGGTGAAATTAAAGAGCTCAAGGTGACAGAAACTCGCTCACCCTGAACTTGCCATTTATCTCCACACACCTGTGGCCAGCTGCAGTTTATTTATTTATTTATTTATTTATTTTTATTTATTTATTTATTTATCTTTTTTACACCCTTCCCCTCAGAGTGCAGCAGTGTCTTTCTCCACTTTTGACATAATTATTTGAAACACAAATTCACACAATTCACTGATTTAGACACCAAAAAAAATTCCTGCTGATTATTGACGATTTTGAAGGAAATATATCATTTTCACCAGTATTCAGAAGACAAACATTGATGAAATGTGCCTCATTGTTTGGTTAATGACATGTTTTGCCGAAAACTCAGGGATCTACAGGGTAGTTTTTTTTTTACCAGCACATAAGGACCTAAGAAGAATTTTAAACAGGGAGACTATGAGGCACATTCTGTAGGGTGGCCAACTGACAACTCCTATATGAATGCTGCAGTTTTGATTCCCTCCCATAACGGTTCTGGCTCAATGATTCGAGCCGACTGCAGCCCTCTCTGCTTCTCCCTTTTCGTCTGAATAAAGAGGAAAAATACATAAGGTGGGCTGTGGCTGTCCTCCATATAGCACACGACTCAGGCACTAACCACAATGTGAAAATCAATGAATTCGAATCACTGAATCACGGCATCGCTGCATACAACAGCCCTCCCCATTTTAACTTTCATTAGCCCAGTGGTGGAGAGGAGGGGTGCACAGCGTAGTAAAAGTGTAGATTTATAACCCAGTGGTTGCAGGTTTGATTCCCAAGTGGGGCTATAGCTGTTATACCTTTCATACTTACACTTGTACCATTTATACTACCATTTATAACCCGAACAGCTGTATAAATGGGTTCTGTGGTTTAAAAAAATATATAATATATATTTTTCCAAGGCATTCTGGGTAAGGGCTGAGTTCATAAATGTAGATGCAGGCCTGTGGTTTCCCACCACACGCTGCAGGCACAACTGACTAGGCCCTAATGTCCAAAATGGCTGTGCGGTGTGTGACTAGGCCCTGATGGCTGTGCGGTCCAAACTGGCCCTGATGACCTGATGGCTGTGCTGTGTGCCGTGTGGCTGTAGGCCCTGAGATGGCCCTGATGGCCCTGATGACCCTGATGGCCCTGATGACCCTGATGGCCCTGATGGCTGTGCCGTGTGTGACTAGGCCCTGATGGCCCTGATGACCCTGATGACCCTGATGGCTGTGCCGTGTGGCGTGATGAAATGCGGCCTGGCTTGCCGTGTGTGAAGGCCCTGATGACCTGAGGACACGGTGAAACCGGGCCCAGCGCCGGCATCAGAGCCGTGCCGTGCCGTGCCGAGCCGTGCCGTGCCGAGTCGTGCCGAGCAGCCGGTGGGCGCGGCAGCGCTGTTAAATATTCATACCGCCGGCCTTTTAAGCGCTCGATGAGAGCGGTGAGCGGATTTCGTCCGATCGATCCCGCCCAAAACCTCCTGCCGTTTTTTTTATGGAACGGCTTTTAAGGTCCTTCCCTCTCACCCCTGGGGCTGCTTTCGGTCGATCACAGGGGAGCTCCCCACCCCCCCTCCCCCTCCTCCCAAACCTCAAACCCCCCCGCCCCCCCCCCACCCTCGCTCCAGTCACAGAAAAGTCCAGAGCATCGAGCCACAGGGTCAGGAGGTTCAGGGTGTAAACAAGGCACTGCTCCCCCCTCATCTCACACTCTCAAAGCTTCAACAGACGAGAGGCCGAGGCCTGGCCTAACCCTAACTCTAACCCACTCCCACGCAAACGCCATCACAAACGCGGGAGAGACAGACTCGGGAAGCTGAGATCAGCCAACGTCCCGCCTGACAGACCGCAGTCTGCGTGAAGGCTTCCCATTGGTCCGGTGTGATGAGGATTAATCACAATGATAACCCAAGCCCTATACTTCCCCACAGTCAGCGTTGAGCCTCGTTGATACGCTTTCTGTCCATACGCCAGATCGTTATCGGAGAAGAGCGCAGAAATCGTCCCCAAATTCCACGAAGACAGCAGCCGAACGAGCTCCAGAAAGGGCCTTCAGGAGGCCTCCTCTGTCCCTTCTCTCCGAACGTCTCATAAAACGAGACCCCAGTTCAGCAGATGCTACAGAAGACAGACCGTCTGGCAGGAAAAACATCAGGAGGGGTCGCAGTGCGCTGAGGTCTTGGAACTTCCTTTACTCTCTCTCTCTCTCTCTCTCTCTCTCTCTCTCGCTCGTGAGGAAGTAAATCCTGTTAAGCGGCACCAGCGCCACAGGATTATTCCTCCCTCTCTCCCTCAATCTCGCTCCCTCCCTCTCTCCCTCAATCTCGCTCCCTCCCTCCCTCCCTCAATCTCTCCCTCCGTCCCTCTCTCCCTCAATCTCTCCCTCCCTCCCTGCCTCCCTCTCTCTCTCTCCCTCCTTCCCTGCCTTGCTCTTTCTTTCTTTCCGTCTTTCTTTCTTTCTCTCTTTCTCTCTCTCCCTCCCTCCCTCTCTCCCTCCCTTCCGTTCACGGGCTCCACGCTGAGGGGAATGGCCCGTCTGTTTCCATAACGATAAAAACGCCCCCCAGGACTCCTCGTGTGGGGCGGGCCGAGCAGGAGATCACAAACCGCTCACCTTCCCCCCTGACGAGCAGGAGTCGACTCCCAGGGTTCCCCCTGTCCTTTTAAGATACAAAACACTGGGGGGGGGGGGGGGTCTGGGTCCGGGGGGGGGGGCAGAGGGTGCGGCGCATCCTTCATCCTCATCCAAAAGTGATACTGGATTAAGAGCTTAACATATAAAAGCAGATCCATCCTCATCCATTTTAACCACCCCCGCCCCCCCCCCACCCCCCCCCCCCCCCCACCCCCAAAAAAACACCCCCCCGTGCGAGAGATCCCCGCCACGCTGTGACAGAGGCGCTGTGCTCTGTTGCCAGGGACCTCCCAGGGCCTTAGAGACTTTGATGATGCAGCTCGAGCGCCGACAGGTTTTAACGATCAGATTCTGAGCACCTGCGGCCCCTCGCTGCCAGCCCAGAGCAGAGGCAGAGCATCCAGGTACGCAAAGTAAAAGTCCACCCCAGTATTTCGCTCCAATCACCCAGTATTTGCTAATCAGCACAATTAGACAGATTACCTTCATTTATACAGGGAAATCCCACTGAGAACAGGGTCTCTGTCACAAGGGAGCCTGGATTTGAGCATCAAGCTGACACATAAATGCACAATAAAACAAATCCATATATACACATTAAAGCCATTTCACAGAGCACAGGTTATTCAATTAAAAATTGTGCAAGAGAAGGATCAAACATCTTTGATAAGGGTTCTAAATTGCCCCAGAGAACCAGAAGAGGAGAGCTGAATATCTTTCTACGGCTCATTCCGTGCATGTGCTGCAGCGAAACCAAAAGCAGCTCGGACCGGATGCCCGGCACCCCCAGCTCTCCCAGTCCTGCAGCCAGGAGGCGGAGCCAATTAGTGGCATCGGCTGGCCGAGTTCACGGGTGGCAGAGACAGATGGCAGGACTTTTACTTTCTGACCCCTGGACCTTCCACCTCTGGTCAGGAGACACCGAGGCGCTGCTCACTGATTGAGCCTCACACTCTCAACTGGCCAGGAATGTGACAGGAAGAGAGAGGATGGAGAGAGAGAGGAGAGACAGGGAGAGAAGGAAAGAGAGAGAACAAGAGATAGAGAGAGAAGGAGAGATAGAGAGGGAGAAGGAAAGACAGAGAGAAGGAGACATAGAGAGAGAAGGAGAGAGAGGAGAGACAGGCAGAGGCAGAAGAAGCAGCGAAAACGATTGCTTCAAGCTTTATTGACTTCAGACATACATTTTATTCTCTTTAAAACAAGTTTACTGCAAAGTCATGTGGACTCAATAAAAGTGATGAAGTGTGTGAAGCAGTTAAATGTTTGGAGGATGACAGCCCCCCCCACACACATTTTTGGAAAGCAGAATAAAAGTCTATTTCATTTGCATTGATGACCTGGAAGTACTATTTTTAAAAACCTGCAGCCTAAGCCCTGATTCTAAACGACAGAGAAAATCAAACTTGCAGAACCAGATCAGAGTCCTCTCCGGAGTCAACGCGGCCTGGGAGCGGAGCGGAGCGTGAGTTACACCCCCCCCCCCGCCCCCAGAAACGCCCGCAAAATCCCTCGAACGCCCGCCCCGCCCCCCGCCCACCCCAGCCCGTGTGTCTGTGGGTGTATGTGTGTGTTTTTTTGTGTCTGTGTATGTGTGTGTGTGTGTGTGTGTGTGTGTGTGTGCGCGTGTGTGTGTGTGTGTGTGTGTGTGTGTACGTGTATGTGTGTGTGTGTGTGTGTGTGTGTGTCTGTGGGTGTATGTGTGTGTTTTTTTGTGTATGTGTGTATGTGTGTGTGTGTGTGTGTGTGTGTGTGTGTGTGTGTTGTGTGTGTGTGCGTGCGTGTGTGCGCGCGCGCGTGTGTATGTGTGTGTGTGTGTCTGTGGGTGTATGTGTGTGTTTGTGTGTGTCTGTGTATGTGTGTGTGTGTGTGTGTGTGTGCAGAGCAGAGCAGCGCGTTGTGAAGCATCAAACCGAACCGCGGCAGTGAGAGAGCGAAGCCAACGGCTCACTGGCGTGCGCTAACTCCAGAAACGATCGCGGGGAAGCCTTCCTCCAGCCATAAAGCATTAATAATTTGCTAGGCCAGAATCACCACGGCAACCTCAGGAGCAACATAGCAGGGACCGTAAAAAATGCATAATTTAAACCGCGGTGGGGTCCACGGTTCTTAAAACGGACCCATAACACTGAATCACGTCCCACTCTGGGCGAGGGCGGGCCGAGCTGACAAGCTGCAGGCACAGCAGGACTCCTGCACATGGGGAACCGGGACATCGTCTAAACTGTTTAGAGTCAGCGCCGAAAACTTAAGATCGTAAAAACGATGAGAGCCCATCTTGGCTGATCAGATCGCCCCCACCATCTCGAGCAGAGGTAGGGAACGAGGGCCGTATCTACCCCTGATTTGCCTGAGGCCCCAGCATTTACCCCATCTGACATTTTAGCTTGACAAGCACGTTAATGGCAGCTGAGGACTTGTTCTTGTGTCCCTATATTAAACGTTTTACTGTGAGCTAATCTACGAGTGAACCAGTGTTGGCGCGTATGCAGCCAATCAGCTCATTTAGCCAGGGTAACTGGTGGAAACAAAAACAAAAAACCCTGCATACACACTGGCCCTCCAGGAATGGAACTGCCCACCCTTGATCTACAGAATATCTAACACAGTGTCAGGCCTGGCCTCGAGGATCTTTCTGGCCAATGAATGCGCTGGAAGACTGAGCTTCGCATCACCAAGCAGCGGAACACTACGAGCAGTGCGGCTGATCTGATAGGTGCAGAGGCCCAATTCCAATGGACCCGTTTAACACACTTATCCAGAACAACACAAATTAGATATTTTTTAAATTTTATATTATTTGTCGGCCATTTTCTGAAGCGGATCGATGCATGCTGAGCTCCTGCAGCCACCCCTTCCCTTCCATATATGGCGCTCCCCCCCCCCACCCCCCCATAATAATCCTGCTAAATCCCTGCATTCAATTTTCCTCACAAACAAATGGAAATAAAACGGTAAATAATGCAGGTCCTACTGAATCCATTAGGTATCCACTCATCTGTTCCATATATATATATACACACATATCCACCTGAAATAGTTCTACTCTAAATTCCACATTTTATCCTATCCTGTGTCCCACCAAACTGCCTCTCAATCTTTCAATTAGAGGAGTGGTTCTCAAAGGAGAAGGGGGGGGCACAGTGAGGATTTAACTGTGAAGAGAAAAAAAAGTCCATTGGAAACAAAAAATAAAATGGTAAATGGACTGCATTTACATGCCGCCTTTATCCAAAGCGCTTTACAATTGATGCCTCTCTTTTGCCAGAGCAGTTAGGGGTTGGGTGTCTTGCTCAAGGACACTTCGACATGCCCAGGGCGGGGTTTGAACCGGCAACCCTCCGACTGCCAGACAATCACTCTTACCTCCTGACCTATGTCGCTATGTCGCCCCCAAAATGGCAGCCAAGTGTAACCAAAGTTGTCAGGAGTGCTTCAAAATATTTCCTATTACCAAAGGGGGGGTCCTACCTGGAAATGTTGTGAACCACCGACGAGCATCCTGTGAAGGGAACGTTTTAATCATCTAAAAAGGGAGAGTTTGTTTGTGTAAGCTTTCACAGATAAAATGACAGGTGGAAGCCATGATTCACCATCACACGTTAACCTGCAACGCCTTGAATAGTCATCTACAGAAACTTACAAAACTGTCAAACAAACACGTATATGTATATATTTTCAGTAGTGTGTACTCACACACACACACACACATAAAATCAGAAGCGTTACAGAGAGGTTTTGTCAACATTTAGTCAAGTGTTTATACAGTGCATAATAATTTGATCATTGCTTTGTGGATTTCCAGTCCTGTTATGAGTTATTTGCAATATACTTAATCAACATAAAATACAGGCTTGGTAGCTACACTGAAGAAACAGGCACAATCTAAATGCTAATCCACCGCAGCTATGCCTAGGCAGAAAGCCAATGGAAAATATTTATGGTGAGCACAACTACCTGTCACTCACCGTAGAAGTATTTACAGTCCTGCTCGCACGCGCCTATATATTAATGCACACAAGTACATTTTTCATAATCATTTGACGATGAATCAACGCTTCATGACACGACAGTATTAAATCCAGACTTCTGGCTTCTGTCAGCCAAGGGAGCATGAGATATAGACATGGAATTTCTTGGAAGGTGTAGAACAGCCTAAAAATATCGGTCCAACACTTTGGTTATAAATGAACAAAATCACAGTGGCAAACGTGATAAAATCCTGGCATCCCTTAAGCAGAGATCTGCTGGGACCTGTGAGTTTCAGACGTTCATCTTTTGATATTTTCTGAAGTAATTTATCTCACATAATTATAATACAAAAGCATTTTCTTAAAGAATTTCCTGATTATGAGAAATGTTGTCATCGAGAAAAATGTTCAAAAATGTCAATTTAAGCAAAACTATACATGCATAAAAGATACTGAAACAAGAAGGGAATGCATATCAACAAAATGAGCTGCTTTTATAACAACTATAAAATGGATAGTTTACGGTCTGTTATTTATGTATATTTTCTCTGCATCAGAGAAAATTGCTCCATCAGATATTATAATGACCCATTCTGAGACAAACTGCCTCGAAACAAAAACATTTTCCCGCTAGAAAATGGTCTCTCCATCTAATTGTTCTTGTGCGCAGTGACGGGTGAAGTTTTCTCCGCAGAAGGAAAACTTTGAGCCAAATATATCCACGAGCTGACCGATTTTCTGCACCTCACCTGCTATCAGAACACAGTTAAAAATATGGAATCACGCTTTTTTAAACTGTCAAAACGATCGCACCTGCAGGGACAACAACGGCGGGTTTGTGCAGCTCACGGAACAGACGCAGAGTTTAAAATGGCTGGCGTGAAGGTCAAAGCACTTCGCCTTCAGCGAGTCGCAGTTTTGGAATGAGTAATTTTGCTTCCATGGCCTACAGTTTGGGAAGCACCGCTCTGCATGGTTTCAGAGTTTCACAACGACAGGTCCTGTTGCAGAGCACCCACAGAAGAGATCTCCGCCTCGCTCACATTTAAAAGCCCAGCCTCTTTCAGAGGGCGCTTGGTCCTCGCTGACGTGCAGTGACGATAGCCCATCAACTGAAATTCCCATTAAAACCCAAGCAGTAATCTCCTCTAATTATCAAAAGGCCAACGAGCCGTTCAGCACTGACGTTACAGATGGAGCGTTTTTTTTTTTTTTTTCCTGGAGGAAACTCGAGTCCCGTTTTTGCGCTCGACCAACAGAGAAAAACACCTGCGGAGGCGACGCTAGGCTCCGATTGAGAGGATTCTGCATTCTGCACACAGAAGGTGTTTTTCTGGAACGTTCAGCAAAGCCCTTTATCAAACCCCCAACCACATGTGGGGGGGGCAGGGGGAGAGGGGGGCAGTGTGCCTGGCCTCCCCAGGAGCACTCCAGTCATTTCATCCTTATGAAGGATTTGGAAACATATACCTGTGAGGATATGGACTGGGGGGGGGGGGGGGGGGGGGGGTGAATGGCACACAATAATGGATGTATACCGTGCCCTTTAAAGTGCCCTTTCCTTTGTGGAGACAAGTGACTGCGGTAGCTGCTTGAGTGAAAACCATACACACACACACGCACACACACACACACACACACACACACACACACACACACACACACACACACACACACACACACACACACACACACACACACACACACACACACACACACACACACACACACACACATACATACATACATAAGCGTTGTCGGCCCCCCGGTTCAAACCCCCCTGGGCATGTCGAAAAAAAAAAAAAACTGCTCTGGCGAATGAGAGGCATCAATTGTAAAAAACTATTACAGCAATAGAAAAGGAGTCCCTGTAACCCCTGGGGCCTGGAGCCAAGGCGCATTATAAGGCCCTGTGAATCATGCAGTAGGCTATAGCTGCTACCCAGCCTGTGACAGGAGCATGCTGGAGCTGTCCATGGTGCTGAAGCTCTCCCAGGTAGCTGCAATACCTGGGGTGCTGAAGGGACAGCGCACCACCACATTTCCTGGCACCACAACACACAGATCAACCTACACACAGATATCCACCTACACACTGAGATCCACCTACACACAGAGATCCACCAACACACAGAGATCAACCAACACACAGAGATCAACCTACACACAGAGATCAACCTACACACTGAGATCAACCAACACACAGAGATCCACATACACACTGAGATCAACCAACACACAGATATGATCCACCTACACACAGAGATCCACCTACACACAGAGATCCACCAACACACAGAGATCAACCAACACACAGAGATCAACCTACACACAGAGATCAACCAACACACTGAGATCAACCTACACACACAGATTAACCAACACACAGAGATCCACCTACACACAGAGATCCACCCACACACAAAGATCAGTCTACGCATGAATATCAGCAGCACAGCATCGCACAGACAACGCGGTCGCTCCGGCCGACGCGCTCTTACCGCGGCGGATGCTTTGGTCTTGCGATGGCGCCCCCTGGGGGAGGAGTTGACGTCCTCGTGCACGCGATCCAGGAGCCAGAGCAGGAACTCCAGAGCGTCCTGCTGAGAGTTCCCCCGGAACTGAGCGCTGCATTTGGACACAGTGTTCTGAGGGGGAAACACGAAGACACACACACGCTAAGGCCCACATTCAATCTGTCTGTGGACACAGTGTTCTGCACAGGAAACCAGAAGACACACACACACACACACACACACACACACTAAGGCCCACATTCAATCTGTCTGTGGACACAGTGTTCTGCACAGGAAACCAGAAGACACACACACACACACACACACACGCTAAGGCCCACATTCAATCTGTCTGTGGACACAGTGTTCTGCACAGGAAACCAGAAGACACACACACACACACACACACACACACTAAGGCCCACATTCAATCTGACTGTGGACACAGTGTTCTGCACAGGAAACCAGAAGACACACACACACACACACACACACTAAGGCCCACATTCAATCTGACTTTTTTTTTTTTTTTTTTTTTTAAACCTATGCCTTCAAAATGGAACACCTGTGGATCAGCAGGTAGCGGAGAGAGCTGATCGCCCTACTGAAGAGCGTCTTAGCGGGAATGCTGATCGCTCAGTGGAAGTTTACAGTAGTTTACTGAGAATTCTGATGCTGAGCATCCCTCTCTCTCACAACCCTTCCCGTCTATCCAGTAAAAGCCAGGCCACGGGCACAGGGCAGCCCAGGCAGCGTTAATGCACACAGAGCAGGGGCTGAATATCAGCTGCTTCTGCAGAGACAGGCTGCTGCTTCTGTCTGTCTGTCTGTCTTCCTGCCTGCCTGTCTGTCTGTCCTGTCTGTCTGCCTGTCTGTCTGTCTGTCTGTCTGCCTGCCTGCCTGTCCTGTCTGTCTGTCTGTCTGTTTGTCTTCCTGCCTGCCTTTCTTTCTGTCTGCCTGCCTGCCTGTCTGTCTGCCTGCCTGCCTGTCTGCCTGTCTGTCTGTCTGTCTGTCTGTCTGTCTGTCTGCCTGTCTGTCTGTCTGCCTGCCTGTCTGCCTGTCTGCCTGCCTGTCCTGTCTGTCCATCCGTCCAAACCCACACACACAACTCTGCCTGAGACAGCAGCGCTACAGGAAGTTGCGCGGTGCTGCTGTGATGGAATGGCTCGATCAGGACAGTGGCAGCACCTCTGCTGATGGAATCCTGTCTCTGGAGTCTCTGGCCTGTATTCAAACGTTTGTCCTTAACTCTTCGGCCGAGATTTAATCAATGTTTGTCCTTAACATTGACTCACAAAGAAATGCAAGCATCGGATTTTAATTTCTTTAATTTCACAAACGTGGTTTGGTCCGTTAATTTTGGTAATTGCCTAATTGAATTTGCTGTGTTTGTGAAGAAAAGAGAATAATTGCAATTAATTACGAGTTACCATTATACGTGGTATAATCGCCAGTTCTTCATAAAAACAGTTTGACACGCAATTGTTCAAATTAGCTTTCTTTGCGCTGAACAGGACTGTTCAATTTTCAAATACTTCAAATCCCCCCCCCCCCCCCCACCCCCCACCCCCGCCACCATAAATCCACAAATTTTAAGCACAAACAAGAAGCAAGACCAAAGGTCATACAGTAATCGCGCGGAAAACTTCCATTGTTGATTTCTTTACGGAGTGGCCCCTATAAACTATATCACGTTTTAACCGACGGCGGGGGATCGGGGACGGGAGCCTTCGTCAGTCCCCGGCCTGTCTCCAGCCGGCTGATATGCAGCCCCATCCGTCACCGTGGCGATCGCACCGCAGGCCTGACAGCAGACACTGAGGAAATTAACAGCCTCATAAGAGCCGGGGGGGGGGGGGGGGGGGGGGGGGGGGGGGGGGGAAGAAACAGGATTTAACACCGCTTCAGGTTCCTGTGACTCAGCTTTTCACAGAGAAGGACTTCCAAGAAAACTCTGTGTGTCTGCGTGAGATAAATTAAGAGATAAATTAAGAGACAAAAAAAATGTACTTGTAGGATACTCATTCACCACGTTGGGAGTATAAAAGGAAAAAAAAAACTACAGTTCAAAACTATGAGTGTGAAACTGTGCCAAGATTTTTTGTGTTTATCTACATTTAAAATCTTGTTAGCACAGTAGATCTGGTTTTGTCATAAGAATGAAGCGCAAATCCTATAAACATTTCGCTATGTTTCTCTTTTTCAGCCAGCTAATTTAAAATCACAAGGCAAGCACTGACGCCATTGATTATTAGCTTTTATGGAGAGGTTGTATCCCACAAAAGTGAAACTTCAAAGAAAAAATGCCATGATTTACACTCCAGTCATCTTTGAAATACGCGGTTCTATATGTTAATGCACGCAGGAGTTCTCCGTTATGGATTTCCAGCACTTACTGTGGCTCGACCACATATGGGCGCAATACGGCTAAAAACCCGCTCATCGATCACGCGCCACCCATAAAGAATTTTGTCATATTTTGATTCACTCCCCCTGTGAGCGTTTTACTGCCCCTGTTGTGTTGCTATGGGCAAACCCATTCAACTCGGGGCCTCTAGAACGGTCCCGGCTGACTGCGATTGCGACAGCCACTTCCTTTAAAAACAAACTCTCGGCCGAAAACCTGGGGGCGGTTCTTAAGAGGATATTAAACACAGGGAACGTCTTTGGCCGGACACACTGAGCATTTAGCCTTCCTGGCGCAGGAGGACTGTGACTTGGCGCTCGCTTGATCGTCCAACTAACACTCGTCTAACCGAGCTTCATTTTTTAAATATTTATCTAGGTTTTTTTTGGTTTTTTTTTTTCCCTCTGGAGAGCTTCAATTTATGTTCAGGCTCCAGACGGACACACATGGTGCACTTTTGCAGAGCTTTCAGACGGAAAATATTTTCGGATGGCGAGACTCAGTAGTGTCGTCCAAGGCAGACTTGGGACTTGATCGTGGCACAAATCAGGACGTCCAAACACTTGTGTACACAGAAGCGGCAGACACGCTCCAGTCTTTTTGTGTCAGACTTTGCTTTTGCAAATAACTTGGTGTTGAGTCTGGGCTCCTGGACTTCCAAAATCCCAAAGCCAACGCAATGCAATCTGTCTGCCGAACAAGCCAAAAAAAACCCTAGTTTACATGAAACGCCCTCAAACATGATCATTTAGTCAAAAGCCAGAAATTCTTTGGTTTATTACAACATCACAGCAAAAAGCCCAAATATGCTGATTTCTCATTGGGATCAAGCCTACCTTGCCACTTTAACCTGAAGGGGAAGCCTATGAGTAGTAAAAGTCGTAAAAAAAAAAAGCTCCTTCAATAGTTATAGAGAAAAACACACAAATAAAAATTTCATTTGTTGAACTGTAGTACTGTATGGAGTCTTACAAATGAAAATTACATTGTAGCAACCCATATGTATTTCTACATGACAACAACTACACTGTGGTTTCCCGGCCATGTAATGCACACAAATGATTTTTCTTTGGTCTGTGACGTCAGCCATTTTCTTTAAAAAAAAAAAAGCTGCACATTTGCTGTTACGACAAACGGTACACAGGATGCAAACAGTTTTGTGTCTTTGGTAGTTGTTCCTTTAAGGAAAAATGAAAATGTCTGCAAGAATTATAATGCAAATGGTTTATAAATCTTCTCATGATTTCACTAAATGAGAGATTTATGTATGGTCGTGTTTCAGGTTGTTGAAGACCAGACCCCTCGCAACATGATTGATTTGTTTTACTTCTATGGTACTGCTCACGTGACATGAATCACGTTCATTCATCATAATGGGAAATTGCTAAGACTATGGTTAAGGCAGCTTATACACCACGTGCATTCAGCAAAGTCAGCGAAGATGCTAAATAAGACGGATCTCACGACCTCAGATTTTGCTGGGCTATATAAACACTAACAAGATCTTTGCAATCCATGAATGAATGTCTTGAGATAGGAAAAATAAATTTTTTTAAAAATACTCAGAAAAAAAAAATCCAAAAATCTAGTTGTGCTTTGCTCTGTCCCTTCACACACAGTTGCGCTGTTGATTTTAATCTCACAGTGGCGTCTCAAAATATCTCCCGCTTAGCCCCCGCGGCTAAACTCGGACAATTGCAGCGGTGTAAATTAAGGACAATCTCTGAGCAGGAAAAAAAACTAGCGCCCATACATTCATCAAATAACCCCTGCAGGAAGAAACGCTTTGAGAATGAGAAATTACATACCCTCTCACTGCCTGGCATTACCCAGGTGTCCCCTTTACATACCCCCTGACTGCCTGGCATTACCCAGGAGCCTCCTTACATACCCCCTCAGTGCCTGGCATTACCCAGGTGTCCCCTTTACATACCCCCTGACTGCCTGGCATTACCCAGGAGCCTCCTTACATACCCCCTCAGTGCCTGGCATTACCCTACATACCCTTTCAGTGCCTGGCATTACCGGGCTTTGTAGCATTGTCTAGCCGTGAAACACACTATCTTTGCCTTTCCAAGATACAGTCCTGGTAGACCGCATCCTGTGTGTTGCCATTTTATCACCGTCAATTTCTCTGACGCCAGAGCAGCAAACTCCTCACGTGCAGCCACTTAAAGCGCTTCGATCAATTAAAGTAATCAATGGTGTGATCGCTAAGACGCCCGCAGGTAAACAATTGCTCCGGTTCTGCTCACACTTTCTGCTGTACACTTTCACTTCATCTGACTATCCATAGCGGTTTCCTTATTTTTTCCCCCATTTCTCGACTTTATTCTCCCGGATTAGGAATTCCCAGTTGTATATCCGCGCTCATTAACGGTTTCCTGCGCGATCGAGTTGGGAAACTCAGGCAAGCGCGTGCCCTCCTGCGACGCGCGCCACCACAGTTCCTTGTGAAGTGCCCCGCGCCTTACCTTGAACTCCACTGACAGCTGCGGCGTGTACTCCAGCGTCCAAAGAGCCCTCACCAAGGAGGCGAGCTGCTCCGTCACTTCCCCCCTAACGTATTGCGCGTCTTCACTTAAAATCCCGTTAGCCCTCTTAATGAAATCCGATTTGTATAGCTCCAGACCAAGATATTCCGCAAAAAGATCCGTATTGCTCAGGCACTGGATCACTGCATTCATGAAACAGGTGTTGCCATGGTTTTTCAAGCCGAGAACCCCCGGGGTTTTTTCCCCATAGCAACAAGGCAGTCTTTCTTTAATAGATCCGTGGGAAGACAGTGTGAGACTCTTTTTTATTATGCGATCCCTGGCAACCTGTATATCCCCTTTGAGATTTCCTGAGCTGGCAGTGAACTTGCAAGGTGTGCTGTCTCGGAACCCGCCGTCGTCATCTTCGGCGTCAGGCAGGTCGACGTCTTTGAAGTGAGTCAAAGTGCCAAAAGTTTTAAAAATCTTATTCACAAGACTTCCCATCGACTTCAGCGATTTCCTTCGGAAAAGCTTCCTCGGTTTCTGTTTGTTTTCTCTGCGTTTTGTTTTGGCTTTAGTTGGTTGTTTTTTCGCTTTCTCTTCTTTTACTTCCATGATGAAATTGTCCAGACGAACGACAAGGAAAATGTAGCTATCTCTCCGTGTGTTCAAGTTTCTCACAGTAAAACCGTAATCCGGCTACAAGAGCGAACAATGCAGTGGCACAGTCGCGATGCCAAGGCACAGAAAGGCATTTAGATACACAACACTGATGTCCCTTAGACATAATTTAGCGTGCTCCAAGTGTGCGCTTGCTGTCAGGGACACCGACGTAGCTACAAGGAAGGTGGGTTGATGTCAGTTTCATGTGGTCAAGGTTCGGTGCTCTGTACACGTCCTGCTATTAATACCTCTAGCTGTTATAGCACATCGGTTATGCGGCTCTCTCGCCACTTCAAGCGACTGTGTGTTCCTGCTTTCTGGGTCTCGCGCGCGGCTCTGCCCTCCCGCTTAGAATCTTATTAGCCCGCTTTCGTCCGAGAAGATAGCTCTTCATTGACAGAGCCGAAGGCGACGCAGACGGACGGTGTAGCTGGTCCTTATTTCACAGTATTTTACAATATAAAGCATATTGTGCGATATGATCCATTTCAACTGTTACATTGTTAACTTTGCATAATTAAAATATTAAAATGCATTTTTAATTCGAATGAGCCACTAGCAATGAGTAGCCTACTTTCACATCGTGCGGTGCTGTTGTTAGAAATACCGTATCACGACTGAGATCTAAAAGAGACCCCTGTTTGCCTACAAGGAAGGAAGTAGAACGCTGGGGTTTGTTGTACGTTCGGCTGGAAACAGCTATCAAAATATTCGGTCAAAGTAGTGACTTTCGTTTCAACAGTTCAGTAAAGATCAGGACAAAAGTGCAGTCACATAGGGTACTGGCAGAGGCAGACCACCAAAGATAGTATATCGCGATTTACCTCTTCCTGGAACTGACATGAAGGAGGCAGTGATTTTACCCAGTCAGACCTCTGAGTCAGACCCAGGCAATGATGGATCCTTTTGGAGGTGGGGGGACTTTTGGTTCCCAGTGCAGTGTCCTGTGTGTTAAGTAAGGCTATACAGTTTATCAGTGTCCATAACGTAATTACCACGTGAAATTTACATTTAAAAACACAATTAAAACAAATATAGTCTCAAATCCGTAGTTACTGTTATATCTTTTAACAAGCCTGTTCTAAATGACAGCTGGAATCGGATATTGTATTTTATTGTCAGGCATATCAGCAATGTTCTTGTCCAGAGCAACTTATTTAAATACAAGTTAACCCATGTAATCCTTACCTGTTAATTGGTCCTATTGTCTTACTCATTTGCATATCGACTGTGGGTATCCGGAGCAGTTAAAAGAAAATGGCGTGCCAATAAATCAGTCAATGTTTAAGGTGGTCTCCTGAACATTCATTACCAGACACTAAAGTGTGACGGTTGAAAGAACATTACAGTCCGCCCAGCTGGATATTTACCGGAGAAATTCAAGTCTGGTATATTGCTCAGGAGTACAATAGCAGCATTCCAAGTCCTGTGATCTAACACAAATGTCAAGCCACTTAATAGGGAGTAGGGCCACCGTTTGCGGCCAGTACGGCCTGCACGTGCCGGCATAGTCTACCGGCATCAGGAAATCTACCGGTTCACTGGTTCGTCCCTGGTTCGTCCACGTAAAAGTCAATCAGCTCACACTTAATTTATGAAAGCTGAACTCACCAGAGATTATTGTTCCAGAATTATTCCATAATTCTTGAAAGACACATCCCTCTACCGGAAGTGGGAGCTTCAACTTGAAGTGAGTTCAACCACTAAGTTATAATTGACGTCTTGCCTTCTAAGGCTAGGAGGGCACCAAAACCACTACCGAAACTCTTCACTGTCGTAAAACTGTTGCGTTTCCATTTCTATCCTTAACCGTATCTCTACACATACGACTACAGCGCCCTCTCTGGCGAGACACGTGCATCATAGAAACAAATTCAAAAGGTTCTTCTCATATTGGTATATTTTTGGACACATATCTGGTGGTTCTAGTCAGATGTGAGATCTTTCCTGGCACCAACAAGTTGGTCTTAAAGGCACATTATAATAACTATATAATGGCATAAACAGACTCCAGGCCAATTATTGGCTCATAGCAGAGATCACTGACAAGAAGCAAGAAATATTGTTGTATATAGATGGTTTTCCATTTTAAACCATAAATGTGCATAAGATAACTGAGCTGATTTGTTTTATCCAAAAATATGTCAATATTGAATGTTAGTTTCAGCTATTACAGGGCACACACAGCTTTCTAACATCTCAGACAAAAGCTGTCTGAATAACCTGAACTAAAGACTACCTGAAACTAAAAATAATACCTGCAACTAAAATCTTTACATTCTCAGTGTGGCAACATGTTTTTATGAACTAGGAAGAATTTTAAATGACTACATGCATGTTTAACAATATCCTCCAATGAAGTGTGGTCAAAGCTTCCGCCTGCATTTAGCTACCAAACTGGAGCTGTGAAAAAAGTGCCCAAGATTGCAGCGGCGCTCCTGAATAATTTGATGTGAAATAGGTTCCCAAACGACCGGTGAAGTACGACCGCAGTCATTCTTGTAAAGGGGCTGTTTTAATTCAAGTCAATTTCACACTCCATTACGACTGTAAATGAGGAATTAAGACAGCCGGATGTCAGTTTGAGGACCAGCAACAAAGAAATCTGTGTTTACACAGACGCTAATAGCCTCACATGATGTGTGTGCACATACAGTAAAAAAGACAAAGCATTTATAAAAAGGTTCCCATGTGGCATGGAAGTACAGTGTTTAGTACCGTACTTGGATAGACTGGGCTTAAATAAACTGCACTCATGCATATGTTGAACAAGGAGAATTCCGCCCCAAGTTCCCGAACACATAAATACACTCCGTGTTTCATCCCTCTCATGACTAGCACCCCCCAGTGAGGGCAAAGGGCCATAACACCCCCACTGAAATAAAACACACACATGCTTGCACATGCACAGGCACACACGTGCACGCTCTCACACACGCCTGAGCTCGCACGTGACGTGCGACATACACACACACACGCTTAACCACACATTCACACACACAAGCAAGACACAGAGCAGCACTTCCCAGCAGCTAATCCAGGACATTTACATGGGATATTCACATGAATACCAACCCTACTTAGCATTCACTGTAGCAGGAAAAAAACACTTCAGCGCTGAATTGCAAGCTACTGTATGTACGCCACTTACCCAGAGCAGATTTGCATTGGAACAATTTGTCTGTCAGCACAATTAATTATTGAATCCGTTTCTCTGCTGCTTGAATATGGAATGCATTCATCTGGGGGACACGGTGGTCTCCGGGGACCCTCAAACGATACATTAGCTGACAAAGGGGTCTGACAGAGCTGCAGCAGGCCTCTGCGGGTTTCGGAAGCAGAGTCGATTCCTCAATAGCTCGGGTTAATTCATTCGCTTAGAGTTTTTATCGGTAACGAAGGTCGTCCCGTTTTTATGAAAAAAAAATATGAAAATTAATTTTTTTCGGCTGTTTGAAAACAAACGTCAAATCGAATGATTTGCCTCACGGATAGAATGACTGGACGCGAAGTCCAATACGGATCGGAGCAGCACCCTACGCAGACCGACATCGGTCACACATCGAGCCGGGTCTTCCCTCGTTTGCTGAGGCATTAACATCCACGTGCTGTACATCTCAGCTGTCCGCACAGTCGATATACCTGCCAAGGCCTGGCGTGTTTGACCCCTCTCTGCCCCCAAGTGCACAGCATCACAGCTTGCTGTTGGTTGGGTAATCCTGGGTGGGTAAGACAACCGTTTACCCTCAAAATGCGGCACGCAAAATATGCATAAACCCCTCCCGTCTGAAGAGTAATGTGAACAGCACAGATAAGAAAATGTTTACATGTGTCTGTATTACGTTTGCCATATTGTTTTGTGTTATTCATTTTTAACCGCAACTAAATTTTTTTCCCCCTCACCTTACATTACAGGCTTTTAGCAAACCCTCTTATCCAGAACAGCGTATGCAGCTCTTGTTTTTTCCCCCCCCCACATGGTATCGTTTTTATACAGCCGGATGTGTACTGAATGGCGGTCTGATAATAAATGGTAGACTGAAGCCCTGCCTCCCTGAGCAACACTACAGCCAATTACACACCGGATACTGGACCACGGGGAGGGGGGGGGGGGGGTTGTGCGTACACAGGAACCCAGCAGCCCACTGCTCGCTATCTTTTTAATTTAGGATTTGAATAAGCACTTAAGAGTTGCCAGATTGGCACTTAAGTGTCCTGGAGCTCCTGCTGAACCAGAAGCATGAATGTAAAACACCAGCGGGGGGGTGGGGGTGGGGGGGTCAGAAAGTAACAATGAATCTTTGGAGACAGTAACACAGCAAGGTTTTAATGCAGAAGTGAAAAATGAACGGGAATCCAACATTCTTATCAGTTTTTAATAATGCAAACGAGCTATAAGGGTAAAAACAAGAGTCATTTCAACGCGTCGGTTCGAGGAAGCGCAGCCTCGCGTCGGCACTGGAGGGGGGCGGAGCCCGGGCCTGTCAGTCACTGGGTGTGAGGGCGGGGCGGGGCGGGTGGGGGAAGCGCCAGCGGAGCACGGCCCCGTCTTGGCTGGTGCTCACCACGCACCTGCCGGCGGAGCAGATCCGGGCGGTGGTGATGCTGCCGCTGTGGCCGACGCCCACGTGCGTCACCTCGCCGTTGGTGTACATCCACACCTTCAGCAGCTTGTCGTCTCCGCCTGCGGAGACACGCCCCCCCCCCACCCCCCCCGGCCCGTCAGCCCTCCCTAAAGCTCCGCCTCCCACAGGCCTTCTCACCGCACACTGAAGAACTACACATACAGACCACGGCCTAGGATCAGCGCTGCTCAACTCCAGGTCCTGTGGGCCACAGCGTCCAACCATGCACTACAGCAGCCATGCACTACAGCAGCCATGCACTACACCAGCCAAGCACTACAGCAGCCAAGCACTACAGCAGCCATGCACTACAGCAGCCATGCACTACAGCAGCCATGCACTACAGCAGCCATGCACTACACCAACCATGCACTACAGCAGCCAAGCACTACACCAACCATGCACTACAGCAGCCATGCAATACACCAACCATGCACTACAGCAGCCATGCACGACACCAACCATGCACTACACCAGCCAAGCACTACACCAACCATGCACTACAGCAGCCATGCACTACACCAGCCAGGCACTACAGCAGCCATGCAATACACCAGCCATGCACTACAGCAGCCATGCACTACACCAGCCATGCACTACAGCAGCCATGCACTACACCAACCATGCACTACAGTAGCCATGCACTACACCAACCATGCACTACAGCAGCCATGCAATACACCAGCCATGCACTACAGCAGCCATGCAATACACCAACCATGCACTACACCAACCATGCACTACACCAGCCATGCACTACAGCAGCCAGGCACTACAGCAGCCAGGCACTACAGCAGCCAGGCACTACAGCAGCCATGCACTACAGCAGCAATGCACTACACTAGCCATGCACTACAGCAGCCATGCACTACAGCAGCCATGCAATACACCAACCATGCACTACAGCAGCCATGCAATAAAAGCAGCCATGCACTACACTAGCCATGCACTACACCATCCATGTACTACAGCAGCCATGCACTACACCACCTGATTTAGTTTTTTATTTCGTTTTTATGTCTGATTGCTTTAAAACTGTGGGTGTACACTTTATCCCCTTTGGCCTGGAACACTGGGTCTGTTCTGGGTGAGGTGTGAGGTGTAGCCTGTACCTGTGATGAAGTAGTTCCCGTCCTGCGTGATGTGAGGTGTGAGGTGTAGCTGTACCTGTGATGAAGTAGTTCCCGTCCTGCGTGATGTGAGGTGTGAAGTGTAGCCTGTACCTGTGATGAAGTATTCTCCATCCTGCGTGATGTCCATGGCGTTGATGGATCCCGTCAGCGACCCCTCCAGGTCCCTCACAGCAGTGCCGTCAAGCACCTCCCAGTAGGCAATCTACGCAGAGAAGCAGCGCCCGCTAGTCATTACCGCTAATCATTACCGCTACAGAACAGACAGCCGCACAATATAAAACTCTCTAGCTCACTTTCAGTTACAAGTCAAAATTAATTTATCAACAAAATGTTCACAAAATCCAAAATATCGTATTGCCCTCGTTTACAGTTAGTATTATTAGTATCGGAAAGTTGTTTTATTATCATTGCCACTTATTTTACAATCATAAGTTATTTATGGGACACTTTAAGGCATGGCACCCATAGCCTTTACTGCTTTGGTAGAGCAAATGCACTCTGTGTTAACTGTCGCTAATGTCGGAATTGATATTTTGCGGAGTTCTCTCACAGAATGCGCCATTATCCCGTCGTTATGTGGATGTAACGAGCACCGTGGGATTATGAATACAGGATGCGGCTCGTTTTTGCAGGTTTCGAAAACCGCAGCGTTTCCCCTAATGAGTCCTCCGTATGCAAGCCGAGGCCGCCACTGCCGCCGCCGTCCGTCAAACAGCAACGTGCGGCGGTTAAAAAAGCTGTGCACGGCTGCAGGAGAGAGGATCATCTCCAGGGCTGTCAGATGCCTCCCTTCCAGCCACGGCTACAAACTGCAGCTGCCATTTGAAGTTATTTATAGCACATAGTTACCACTTTCTCCACTATAATAGTTTTTTTTAATTCAACTTTAATCGCAGACGCGATGTTTGAAAGAACAGCGTGGCTCTTGTTTTCTCCACGCTCGTGTGCGCGGGACAGCGATGTGGAACAAAATCGCGTTCACAGGCAGCCCTTCCGTGGCGGTAGAGGGATTATTTTTAAAAGGACACAGATCGTTATTCAGAATAAAGAGAAACGGCGTTGTGAGAGCACTGAATAACGCTCGGTAAATGTGACGGACTGCGCTGTCTGCTCGCGAGCAGCTTTTAAACGCTGCTCCCGTTGAAAGGCTGGAGCCGTTCGGCTCTAAAGTGGAAGTTACAATATACGCAGAGTTCTGTTCACAGGCCGTTACCCAGAAGCCCTCATTCACCAGCGCTGACCTCACAGAGCGCTCTTCCAATGCAGGTTTAAGGTCTGGAATAAAGGTGATATTATTGCCTTTTGGTACTGCACATTACTGTCTACATCATGAAATAATCCCGTTTCGGTCATTTATCCTAACATTAAGTTTTTTTTATAAATATGTAGGTTTCATTAATTACAAATGTTTTTTTTTTTTGGTTTTTTTTTTTAAAAATCTGCAGGACTGGTGATCCTCTACAGTCTGCAATACAAGTCGGTCTCATTTCTGATTTAGTCTTATGGATGTTGAAGACGACAGATAAATTAAAGCACCAATCAATGTTACTGACCTTCTGAGGAATGGGAGTTGACTAAATTGAACTAAATTAAAATCAAATCTATTCAATCTGTCTGTAATGCCTAACTTTGATTTACGACAGTCTGTTACCTTCCTCATTCCTTACAAAGTACTTTACAGGTCTCTGAAACTAGGGGAAAATCTCCTGCCGTTAATAAAAAAATAATCAAACTTAAATTTATTACTCATGATGAAGGGCAAAGCTGACTGCAGTCAAATTGATTTGTAGTCACATCTGAGAATAAACTCACAGTGTTACAGAGTGCAGTAGGAATCAAAGGTGGTGACTACATTACCCAGCAACACCCGGGGCATCAGAGCTGTGGAGTCCTACCTTCCTGTCTGAGCCGGTCGTTATGATTTGGTACCCGTTGGGGTGGTAACACACGCTTCTGAACATGGTGTTGGCCAACACTATCTGCTTCCTCACGTAGCTCCTGCCGACAGAGGAGGGGAAGACTGAACACGGGGAATGTAAATGCGCACATTATTATTCTAACTCCTGCCCCACCTGCACATCCCAAACTCACCCTTTCATTATTGTTCTAACTCCTCCCCTGCCTGCACATCCCAAACTCACCCTTTCATTATTGTTCTAACTCCTCCCCCACCTGCAAACCCCAAACTCACCCTTTCACTTCCTCTCACTACAGACCCGTTACATTCACAAACATTTTAGTTCAATTCAGTTTGACCTTGTGACCCTGGATGGGGACTTTATTTGACCTCTTTCAGTAACAATCACTCTCCACCTTAAACTGATTAAAGAATGCCTACAAGCGACCATCTTAAGGAGACAAAAATATGAATAATACATTATTATTGGAATGCTACTATTATTATTATCAATAATAATAATAATAATAATAATAATAATAATAATAATAATAATAATAAAACAAATAGTATAATACATTATTAGATATTACTAGTAGATATTTTAAAATATTAGTAGCGTTAGTAAAGTGTATATTTTTTAGTTTTTGTAAAGTACTAGTAAAAGTGGACATTTTGATGTATTAGCAAAGTATTAGTGAAGTATTTATTTTAAAGTATTAGTAAAGTATTAGTAATTAATAATAATAAGTGAAAAGACGGGCGGGCCCTTCTTACACCAGGTCCCAGATGATGCAGGCCCCGTCCGTGCTGGCGGAGACGCACTCCTTGTCGTCGCTCCTGAGCGCGATGCGGGTGACGGCGCCCTTGTGCTCCTTCATGTTCTCAATCAGCCGGTACGAGCCCGGCTGCACGTCCCACACCCTCACCTGGAGAGGGAGCGCGGCCCGGAACCAGGAACCAGAACGTGAACCAGAGCCAGAACCGGAACCAGAACATGAACCGGAACCGGAACCAGAACATGAACCAGAACCAGAACCAGAACATGAACCAGAGCCGGAACCGGAACCGGAACCAGAACATGAACCAGAGCCAGAACCAGAATATGAACCAGAGCCAGAACCGGAACCGGAACCAGAACATGAACCAGAGCCAGAACCGGAACCAGAACATGAACCAGAACCAGAACCAGAACATGAACCAGAACCAGAGCCAGAGCCAGAGCCAGAACCAGAACATGAACCAGAACCAGAACCAGAACCAGGTCACATGTGATCACACTCGGGACATAAACAGGATTTTACTTTAGCACATAAACCAAGGGCTGCCCGACCATGTTCCTGGAGGTCTACCATCCTATATGTTCATTTCAACCCTAATTTGCCACACCTGACTCTACTAATTAGCAGCTCTACAAGATCTCTAGCTGTTGACTGAGGTGTGTCCTGTTAGGTCTGGTGCGTGCAAAGACCACGCCCTCTCACATCCTGTTAACCAAGGGTCTATCTAATCTCGTCTTGCCCTGCTATTAACTAAATTCGTTTCACACATTGTCACAAAATGCATTTAAATGCTTATTTGAATGCAACAAATGACCATAACTTCATTTCCCATTTCATACTAAACTTTATTGCTTTATATTTATCCCACATCTATGTCAGTGCTGACTCCTGTTTCTTTTGGTAGGTTCTTTCTTTGGTTCGTTCTTTTGATCCCAAAAATCAATTGCCATTAATGGCAGACACACGAGAAGCAATGAGATATTTTTTTTAAAAACCTGTAAACAGTAATCAGCCAATTTAATCAAAATGTAATGTCACTAGCAATATATCCAGCCATAAAATAATTGGCAAATAGCAGCGCTATTGATCTTGAGGCTAATATCATCCGTTAACCTGTACAGATGGGCTTTCTGTGGCTGCCGCATGCTGCTGTGTTATATTGCTAATGTGTCACACACAGTATTGAAGTGAATAAAACAGTCGACTTCGCCCATGATGAGAAATTACAGCAGCGGCTCGCAACTGCAGCCAAGGCAGACGAGTTCTCTAAATCTCACAGAACGGGCGAAACCAGCAGGGAGGTGGCTATCGACCGCTGGAGTTAAATCCCCAGTGCATTACATTACAGGCATTTAGCAGACGCTCTCATACAGAGCGACTTACACAACTATTTTACATAGCATTCACATTGCATCCATTTGTACAGCTGGATATATTCTGAAGCAATGCAGTTGAAGTACCTTGCTCAGGAGTACAACAGCAGTGTGCTACCGGAATCAAACCTGTGACCCTCAGGTTACAAGACCAGCTCCTTACCCATTATACTACACTGAAAATCGGGACTGAAGAATGCACAGGAATTACAGGCAGGACAAATACAAGGGCATTAGTCAGCAGGTTTTGTCTGTTTATATGTGGGATAGAAGGTGCAGGCGAGCCTCAGGTCAGTAACACCAATCAGCCGGCAGCCAGTGCTTAGGGAACAGCCTCTATGAATATTCATGAGGCGCCATACTCTCTAAGACATAAACATCCATCGCCACCAACGGTATCGTTCGGGCCACACCCAGTGTAAAAATGAAAAAGACATCATGCTGGAATGTTTCTGCCTCATGAAAGCGTAAAAATACTCCCCTTATGGAAATGTGAAAATAAAGTGTTGCACGTAGATAGGCTTGAAAACAAATGAACTGATAAATATATTTCACAGCAAAATTGTTACACAATATATTTTCCTATACATTTGTGAAGTGTTCCGAAAATCGCACTATATATTTTTTTCTTAAATCTATTGTCAGTGTATTCCTTTTCTGTTGAGGTCCACTTCAATGATGGCAGAACTTCCAATGTTATTAACAGGGAACTAACCATCTGGTTAATGTATATTATCTATGCTGTTGTTATTAACCCTTTGAAGTCAGTGTTCTAGAACTGCTTTCTGTCACCAGTAGTGATTGCTACATCAGCATTGGAATGTTCAGTTAAGAACATTCTAATTGCTTATTTGTGACCTCACAAATGGGGTTAAAGTGGGTTTACCTGCCCCTCCCCGCCCCCGCTGACGATGGTTCTGCAGTCCTTGCAGCAGGCCATGGCGGTGGCTCCTCGGCAGTGGGCGTTATCGACGATGAACATCAGCTTCCCCGTCTCCGGAGTGAAGCCCCGGATCTGCCCGTCACTCCAGGCTGGAGAGCGTCGGTGCAGCAGAGGGACACACGTGAAGCGCCAACGTGAGTGACATCAAATGGTAAAGGTGAATGACAAACAACTAGGAAAGTCTTCCCAAGTGCATATCTGTATTGTGATGATGCGGATTATCAATATTAGGGAGATTATGGCACAAATTTAAATCACCACGGGTCCATAGCTTTGACTCAGGATTAAATTTAGCAGTTTCTGTTTTGTTTCTTGACAAAAGGAGTTTGGCTTACAGCGATCACCGAAATAAACCTGCCAAAGCGTGACTGTGAGGAAAAAGAGCAACACCTTACATTTAAAGCGAATTTAAAGTGATGGCAACTTAAAAAAACTGCGTGAACAAGGCACACATCAATGCGCGGTACGTATGGCGAGAACAGGCCTCCGTGGGGGGGTGGGGGGGGGGTGGGGGAGGAACTCGCCGCTGATGATGCACCGGCCGTCCATGGTGAAGTCGACCACGTTGCAGGTGACGTTCGGGACCGCGATACGCAGCAGCTCCCGGGACGAGTCTGTGTGCCACACCCGAATATCGTTCTTTGAGCAGGTGGCAAACAGCTCGGAGGTGCCACTGAGAGAGAAAGAGAGAGAGAGAGAGGGATGGAGGGAGAGAGGTCCCACAGTCACCCTCTTGCTGCCACTGGAATCACTCAGTGTAACATCTTCCTAAGCAGTCTGCTCCCTGGATACAATTCAACACACACCTTAAGTCCATTTACTTGAAATGGAATTCTATTGCACAATTCAGTGTCTGCAATGTGACAGTGCAGTAAAGCCACGGATACTTAATGTTATACCTCCACCTAGTGGTAGCACCTAGCGACTGCATGGTGGTTAAAATCATGAGTATAATGGTGATGGCAGAGTGAAGCTTCATAAACCCTGTAGCGGTAGTAGCTACCATGAGTCATCCATTACTGACTTCTTTGAACTGATGAAAAGGCCTGGTTCTCAGTAGAAAAACCCTACAATTCAGTCTCTGAAACACCATAGATATTTTAGGGTTTGTGAAGCTCTGCTCCAGGTGTCGGGTGTGTGTAGGGTGCGTATAAGGTGTGTGTAGTGTGTGTGTAGGGTGTGTGTAAGGTGTGTGTAGGGTGTGTGTAAGGTGTGTGTAGGGTGTGTGTAAAGTGTGTGTAGTGTGTGTGTAGGGTGTGTGTAAGGTGTGTGTAGGGTGCGTCTAAGGTGTGTGTAGTGTGTGTGTAGGGTGTGTGTAAGATGTGTGTAGTGTGTGTAGGGTGTGTCTAAGGTGTGTGTAGTGTGTGTGTAAGATGTGTGTAGTGTGTGTAGGGTGCGTCTAAGGTGTGTGTAGTGTGTGATTAGGGTGTGTGTAAGGTGTGTGTAGTGTGTGTGTAGGGTGTGTGTGTAAGGTGTGTGTAGTGTGTGTGTAGTGTGTGTAGGGTGTGTGTAGTGTGTGTATAGGGTGTGTGTAAGGTGTGTGTAGGGTGTGTGTAAGGTGTGTGTAGTGTGTGTAGGGTGTGTGTAAGGTGTGTGTAGTGTGTGTAGGGTGTGTGTATGGTGTGTGTAGTGTGTGTGTGTGTGTAGTGTGTGTAAGGTGTGTGTAGGTTGTGTGTAGTGTGTGTGTAAGGTGTGTGTAGGGTAAGCTGTAATGTCACTCACAAGGGAAAGGCCACGGCGTTGACAGGGTGGCTGTGGCTGCTGCTGAAGAGCTCCTCCTTAAAGTCCTCGTCCCGCACGCTGTAGATGTTGCAGGCGTCCGTCCCCACGTACAGCTGGTGGCCCTTATCGGGCAGGGCGATGGAGGTGACGCCCCCCTCCAGCTGGACCGTCCTGCCGAGGAGGCAGGGTTAGGGGGCACGGTATCTACGCAGGGCTGGGGGATGTGTTGTGTGCACTTAAAACACCAGTTCTGTTTCATGCATCATACTGTTTTAGGACCTTGTCTTCAACTATGCTGAAGGCGTTTGAAACGCTGGTGTCAACATTCATGTTTGTGACATTTCTCTGTGCTCCACACGGCTGGCGTGATGTAACAGACAATAAAGACTTAAATTAAGGCTTAAATTATGCATCGTTTAAGGCAATTATGCACATACACATAATTTAAAGCAATTCAACAAAAATATTTTGATATACATGTATATCATTGTCATCCTAAGGGTAACCAAACATTCTGACGTGCTTTTTAGGGAAATATAACCCACCCCTATGTGTAAGGGAAAATAATAATAGAAAACAACTTATAGATAGGAAGAAGTACATAAAGATTTGTGTGATGAGAATCCAGCTGCAATGGAGACAGCTGGGGAACAGGCCCGGCTGCCACAGGGGTGTGACGCAGTGTGTGTCTGCTCTGATGGGGCCTGCTGAGCACAGGGTTGTGACGCAGTGTGTGTCTGCTCTGATGGGGCCTGCTGAGCACAGGGTTGTGACGCAGTGTGTGTCTGCTGAGCACAGCTAATGCGTTAATGCGCGAGCTCACAGGAAAGCGTTGAAGTTGGCCTCTTTGCAAACGGACACCACTCCGTCCCCCGAGCCCACCAGCATCTCCCCCGACTTCAGCAGCTTCAGGGCATTGATTCCCTGCTCAACAGAAAACATGACATCACATTTGAGCCAGGCTTCAGTCAGTGATAGTCCTCAAATTTGGCTTAAAAACTAACACAGGTGGCAGTTTTTTCTTCACAAAAACAGAAATTTCTGATTATTTCTGAACTGACTAAATGGTGGCATTCTCCTCTTAGAAGCATCCTTTTTTTCTTCTAGTTCAATAAATGTAGAATGTTTAAATGCTTTGGCTATATCATTTATTTAGTTGATTCACAGCTGAGAATGCTTTGGGGATTCCCCACTCTCACTGTCCTTCTGAGGGTCCTTATAGGCTGCTCTGTGACCCGGTGTGGAAAATGTGACTCAGACAGATACGGTTCTGTGTTATTAGCAATCGCAGTGTGACGGCCATTTCAGGATCTTCCACGTTTTAGCCCACCTGGCTGAATTTCTCCTTCAGGGGTCCGTAGACGTTGAGGAGCTTGGTCCTCAGATTGAGCTTCAGGATGTCTCCACTGCTGGTGCCGCAGTAGAAGAAGCCGTCGTCTGCAGCGACCTGTAACCCAGGGAAACCCAGGGAAACCCAGGGAAGATGCAACAGGCAGAACTTCATTTCAGCCGCGCGCCTTGCGAATCGCACTCTCCCTGCGAGCCGTTAATTAGCACAGTTCAAAAACGTTGCATACTATACACCAACAATGTCCACTGTAAGGTTCTAAAAACATTTAAACCTTCAGAAAGCCAGGGGCGAGACCATGTGGCGTAGCTCATAGTGCAGTCAGTTCCCAACGCGTACAAGTTCTCCTGTGCAGCTGGGGGTGTGACTCCCAAGCATGGAATTTTCCATACTGTGAAAACCCATCTCTATCTGTAACTCCTTTCTGTTACTCTTTTTTTCTCCTTTAGAAAACCACATTGAAACGTCCAAATACTCAAAAAGGCGGTTAAAATAAAGAAAAAACATGCTAAAGGAGAGAAACTTGTTATTAGTATTAGTACTTGTTATTATATGCGTAGATTTATGCTTGTTGCATACAGTATCAGAGGTTGATCTCCCTTTGAGTTTTCTGTTAAATGTTCAGTCAGTTAATTATCTGAAAATGTTGTGAACATGACCTCTGACCTCAATGCACTTCACAACTCTCCTCAGCTGTCCAATCTGGCACTCCGTGGCCCGCATCTTCCTGGTGGAAGAATCAATCTCCCAGACACGGATGGTCCCGCTGCAGGAAATGCATCATTACTGTCAATCATAACTAACAACAACACTACTAATGATGATCATGGATTCCATTTATACAGCAGCTATCAACCAAGACCAAGAGAAGGATGAGAATCTACAAAACAATACAGACGATACACAGAAAAATGTCCAGTGTTAACTCAACACTAACAGAGTACACATGGTCACACACTGCACCATTTATAAAAATAAAAATTGTGTAATAATATGAATGGACTCACTTCCCTGCAGACAGTAAGATGTTGTCACTCAGGTTTGAAAACCGTACTCTCAGGCACTGAACCCCACAATGCACTGCGGCTGGACTTCCGCACAGAGCATCTCCCCTCTCGAGGTTCCACACAACGATGCTGAAAGAACATGGCCATCGTTCAGTGACAGCACCACTTTTCCCACTTCCTTGACTCCAGAAGGTTCTGGTTCTGGAGCTTTACTACAGTTCATGAATACTCGTAAGGAGGTATGTCAACTGGTTAGCCTATAGTATCAATGGCACCATAACATAACAGAACATAACATAATGACGAGAGCAGGCCATTCAGCCCAACAATGTTTGTCATTTTTTCAAAATTGCACCTAGTGCTCTGATTACCTACAGACTAGATAGTATCTAACACCATATCAAGCCTGGTCTCGAAAATCCCCTGAGTTTCTGCCTCGACTACATGATCCGGCATGCTATTCTACACATCAACCACTCTGCATGAAAAAATTCTTCCTAATGTCTGTACGGAATTTACATTTTGCTCATTTCCATTTATGTCCCCTTGTTCTACTACCAGAAGTCAACCTGAACGAATCTCTTGTAGCTGACTTTGTTAATCTCCTTTATGGATTTAAAAGCCTAGGTCTGGGGTACACAAGGTTGACACGTCCCATAGTTCTCAGAAAGTGAGCTACCTGCCATCATCTTGACCCCCAAGGCTTGCCAAATATTTTTCATTCGGGGAGAAGGCCAGGTCCTCCACCTTGGCTTTGTGGAGGGTCAGTTTGGCATGGATGTCCTTTTTGGTGTTATCCCAAATAATGATATCTGCCTAAAGTAATAAAGAGTGAAATTATGAAAACACAAGAAATGTTTTAATATTGAGTATTACATTTTCACCTCCATGATATAAAGGTATATCCTCAGCATGCATGTTTCATTTAATTTGTTACATTTGTTTGGATATTTAGTCACACAGACCAAATGCTTAAGACACAAGTGTGGTGTCTTATGTTATTATCTAAACAAAAGTAGTAATTGATTTGGAACATTCTTTCATCACTCATATTTTAACATTTCCGGTATGACCTTCAGTTTCCATGTTCCATAATAAAGCTCCTGTTTACTATAAGATGCAGAAAACAGATTTGTGCATTTTGTGTATAAGTGAATGGACTTAATTGACCTGTGGATAGTTACCTTGAAGCCGATGTAGGTCTCCTGACCAGAAGCAATGTAACGGCCACTCTTTGAGATGGCAACGCAGCTGACATTGTTTGTGTGTTCAGCCAGAAACTCCTGCGTGTTCTTCTGGATGTTCCTCTGTATGACAGTGCAGCCGAGCGGGTAAATAAGGTGCGTTTCCTCAGGGTGGAGTATCAGGCCGGAAACGACACGCCCTTCAAAACAGAAAAATGGCTACTGTTTAGTTAGTCTAAGTATCATAATTAACTTCATGATGACAAAAGGATTCAAAGGGGCCTGTAGTAGGAACACGTTCTACATCAGTGCAGTAAGATGGTCAGTGGAAGGGACCTGAGATAATGTTCCCACAGCTCAATGCAACTTTCAGTCTTTCAGTAGCCCAACTAGCTAGCTACGTGACATTGGTTCATGTTGGGGTAGTATAACCTGTAATGATGAATAGCTAGCTACGTCATTATTTCTCGGCATTTAGCTGTCTAGACACGTATTTTAAATGTTAACTGAAAACAGATACGAATGTCAGATACAACTATCTGACTTCAGCTAATAAGACGGATCAAAAACTGTTAGTCTAATTAGCACATTAACCGTACCGTTAAACCCAATGACGGCGTCAAGTTCAAGTAGAGGAATGTCGTCTGATTCTTCAGACATTGTTGGTTGTCAAGTAAGCTTCGCTTTTCTTAGCTTTAGAATTTTTTTATTTTTTATTTAATCTATGAATGATGTATAGCTACACTAACGTTAGCAGCTGGTATGGTATCAAAATTCTTTGGAAGAAAATCCAAAATCTGTAAATGTTTCCTAGCAACGAAACGCTTTTCGTCTCCAGAAAACCACGCGCAACAACAGCTATCACAGAAGAGGCAGCTAGCCGTATTTAGCTAGTTCTCAGAACATAACCGGTCATTTCCAATCGACTCCTGTAAAGCCACCGCGTGGCCAATCGGCACCGCTACCAATATGCCAAAATAACTGACCGTACCGTAAATTCCTGTGGCAAAATTAAGAAAAGTGGAAAATTACTGAAAAAAATCCAAAATGGCAGTCAATTCAAGATGGCGGAAACCCATAAGTGGTAGGCCTATTGGTAGCTGCATGATTTTGAAATGTCTGTGAAAGAAAGAACTAATTTTTCCATCCTATAATCAAACTAGTCTATAGTAATGTGCAGTGCACATAGCCTCTGCAACTCTTGTAGTCAGTGGCCATGCCAGGGTTACCAGTCATTCAGTGTGACTCATAATTCGAGTCACATCCGGCTGAGGCCTCCCAGCTGTGGGTGGGCAGGTGCCCATTCATCACTCTTTGTTGGAGAAAACAGCTGTCTGAACTATGTCTGGCAAACAAACGAAAGTTGTGTCATTTTTACAGACACAATAATCCATCAGAAAACGGCTGAAAGGGGCTTATTCAGCTTTTAATGACCCCTCAACTAGGATGTTCACGGGAAGAAGCATTGCATCTGTCAACCGCACAAGAGATTTGTTCTTTTTCAGTAATATAGGCAATGTCACTATTCCGTTTTGTGTGGTAAATATTTTTGTTAGAATTGTCTCTTAGATTTTTCCAATAGGACATAAACTTGCTTATCTTACAGGATATGTTTGTAGTCAGCTTATATACAAATATAATTACAGTTGCACTAATGAGAGTTAGACCCATAAAATTTCAAATTGAATACTTGCCTACTTTGTTTTATTAGATTGCATGCAGCCAAGCTGGTTGTGTGGCATGATAACAATCCTGATCATGTGGTGCATCTGATAATACATTTAAGTTATAATTCCAGGTTCTGAGTTTTGTGTGAATTCCTGTATGACTCCAGTGTATTGGAACTTTGTTTTGTCCTCCCAAGAGCACATCAAAGATTTCATATCTTATCCTGCACTCTTGTTTCCACAGGATAAGATGTGCAATTCAGTTTGGTTTCAGTTCAAAAGAGGAGAATTTATATGATGGAGGCCTTGTGGTATTGTCTCCTGTTTGAATCAATGAGCTAATCTGATTGTGTTTACCTCCCTTTCCTGATAATCAGTTGTCATTGCACTCTTCGCAGGATCCTGAAATTGCATTAAGAACAATGGAATTGTGAATGGATTTGATGTATTGGCCACCAGAGCATGTCTTCTTATGTAGTCTGTTCTTTCCATGTTACTCAAATGAGCTTATCTCAATTGGGCTTTGCTGAAAACAGGGCTGCATGCAAACATATCGTCTTTAAAAGTTATGTCACAGAAAAAGATGTGTTTTATAAAGACTTTATAAAGTCTGTATTATAATTGTTTGTTGCAACTATAATTCCAGTGAAACCAGAAGAGTATGGTAAATCATTACTGTCTCTGCGCACTGCAGTATCTAGTAAATCCTGCAGGGGGCAGTGTTTAGTAACGGATAGGAATTTGGCTGCACTCTGAAAATGTTTGCTTTTTTATGCTTCATGTTTAATTCATTGCATGCAGAGAGAAGTGGTGCTAACTCCTGGTGCTGAAGATCCAGATTTCCGCAGGCTGTGATGTACAGGCACTGCAGAAGGTTTACACCTGGAACAACCGGTGATCCGAATGCCCATCAAAATTAAGGCTGCGATTGAGCAAATAACACAATGAAGAGCAAAGCCTCTTGCCTTCAAGTTGACGCCACTGTGACCACGTGTTCCAGAATCCATCAGAAGATGTGACAGATGACGTACTTAAGCAGAAGCAAAGGTTTCAGCTGTGGATTCTAGGTGTAGAGCAGATTGTAGTTTACGTCTGTAAGAGAAATAACATATGCCCTCTTCACAAGATGCTGAGCAGAGGATGAAGTAGACATAAAGCTTAAACTGTGATTGTACACTGATGTTAACACTGAAAAATTATCAATAAAGAGCCAACAATTTAGAACTCTAGGCTATTTTAAATGTTTAAAAGAGTCAGCATTGTATTTATGAATGTATTCGCATGTATCTACATGATATCCTTACTATGCTCTCATTTTTTGAAATAATTCGTGTTAGCCCCAAAAGGGGGAAAAAATAGAATAAAAAAATTAAGCGAATAAAAATACAGTTGTGGTGGTGAGCGCAGGTTGGTTTCCCAATGCGGAACCCATTTTCATTTGAAGACAAGGGAAGTAAGAGTGTTTTGGCTTTAAATCCCTGATGCTTTTGCAGCAGCATGGTACTTTGTCCATAAGAAAAAAAAGATAAAGAAGTTTGCAGGAGGAGGGAACCAGAGCCCTGGTTGTGGAGAGTTGTCTCTTGGCATCACGTCTCTGCAGCAAGCCTCTATGGAGACACACCGACAACCCATGAGATGACCCCACTCGTCCCGCTGTGTGGTCGGAAGTCTTCACACCCTCTGAAGCAGCGAGCTCCCTTTCTTCTCCTCTGTTTATTTTTGTTCTTTCTTGACAGGCAGAATTTGTCGAACGTCCCGCACCACTGATCACAGTCTCGGCGCTTCTCCCGAAAACTCGAGGAAGACGGTGGGGGGGTTGGGGGGGGGGGGGGGCATGGGGGCGAAAAAAATCTGTGAACTTGAGGTCGCAGCCCAACACCCTTCACCGAGTTCACGTCCCCGGGGCGAGGGGAAATGCAGAGCCCGGGCCGCCTGCGATGTCCCGTGCGCGCGTTAGCCTCAGTCTAACTGACAGCTCTGCACGGTAGCTTAGGAAACGCGCGGTCATTATTTTGTATTGCGGCTGACCTGGGACGTCCCAGGTGAGGCGGATTTGGGGAGAGGAGGAGTGGAGCAGGCCGATGGTCCTGACACGGGTTTGCCCCCCCCTACCCCCCATGCCCCCCTCCCCCTCCGCGGTTTGATTTGGGCGGAGGGAAGGTCTGTGCCCCTCCATCCTGCAGGATCACATTCTTCTAAACGGGCACTCACCGTGGGCCAGGAAATTTGAAAAAGAGGCGCTACCAAAATGAATACATATGAGAATATAAAATATTGAATAAAAATGCATGAGAACACAAAATATATGGATATAGGTAAGGGCATATTTTTATAGAAAGAATGTACTGCACTGATTCAAATTTACCCGGCATAATCTCATACACTAATGCCTCATATCCATGCAGCATAGAACATGCTATGAAATGACAATAGTAGTAATGCATTTTTAGCAATATATGCATGAGGTATAGGTAGACATATTCTTTTGTATTGTATTGTATTTTTTAAAATCATACTTTTAGTTTTAATAAAGAGAAGCGTGAGAGAAAAGACTGCTGTACCTCAGGCAATGAATGAAAAAAAAATATGGTAAATTCTAGAATAAAACCATAATTTATCCAAATAAAGTCAATACAATGTGTTTGTGTTGAATAATTCTATTACGCCTTTTTAATGTTATTTCTTACATTTCAGTGCATTTCTTGTTTGAATTAATCCACTTGGTGGTAAAAAAAAAAAAACTGGTAAAGCTTTCTTCTTTAATAGATCCCAGACTAAGCTTACTCCTGCTGGAATTAATGGCATTTCATTTGTTAGTACCGTTCTTAGTCATGCAACTTTACAGTTTAAGTCACCCACTGACTTAAAATGTTGGGAGAAAACCTCAGTGTGCGGTCTTTGTCTGAACTGAGAGGGGGGGGGGGTGTTTATCCTTGCTTGGCTAATCTAAGATATTTCTTTCTCTTTCCCTTGGAAGGGGTTGAAAAAAAGTCTGTTGTTCAAGACTTATTCCTGAAACAAAACATTTTGGGAAGATTAGCCTGTGGCGGAGAAAAATGAATGTGGTGACTGCATGTTGAGGCGCAGAAGAGAACCAGCCCCCACCCCCCCCCCCCCGCTCACTATTTCAGGCCTGTCCCTCCCCCCGAGAAAAAAAACTCCCTTTTATTTCTGGCCATAATGCCAGCAGTTGTAATTGCCTGAATCTGCGCCTGGCAGTCCCGGCCTGTCTGTCTGTCTGCAGCGGGGCAGCGGAGTGGCGGTCTGCGCGGCTTCGCTTGATTAACCCGTACAGGCGCAGTGGGTGGTTAATTGGATAAACTTTAATCTTCACACCGCCAACTCCGTCAGATCACAGGCTGAGGGGGGGGGAGGAAGCGGAGAAGCTAAGATAGTTACCAAACATGTCAGAAAGATTAGCACCGTCCGCCAACCTCTTTGTCGTGGGCCCGCCAGGAGATTAATAGCAGCTGCCCCCGCGTGGAGAGAGAGACAGCGCTTCAAATTGCCTCAAATTGCTCCGGCTACCTCCTGTCCCGTAAGAGAGAGAGAGAAAGAGAGAGAGAGAGAGAGAGAGAGAGAGAGAGAGAGAGAGAGAGAGAGAGAGAGAGAGAGATAGAGGTCCTGCGTTCGGGAGAAGTGAACGACCCCGATTAGCGCTAATCTGGGACAACCTGCCCAAAACTAACTTCAGGAAGCACTTGATTACCTCCTATTAGGATCTGAATTTGGCGTGTAGGCTTCACTTGTCTTTATTTTTTATTTATTTATATATTTATGTATTAGCCTTTATTTAACCAGGAGGTCCCGCTGAGATGGAGATCTCTTTTGCATTGGGAGACCTGGCCAGGTCAGGAGCCGCACAGTTACAACATTTAACACTGTACAACGTGTACAATACAACATATTTCAAAATAACACGTAATTGTCAAATTCATATACAATTTTCTCTCAGAAAAGCAACAACAGACCTTTGCCTTTAGTCCGTTTGGAAGAAAAGGTCGATCAGAAATTTTCATTTTAGTCAGCTGACGGAAGCAACTCACTATTTCTAAATCCAGACAAAATCCAGCATCTTTTCTAAAGAGTATGCCTGCAGGACAAATCCTGTTGGAAGCTCAGTTTCTTTGAGATGGGTTGTAAAACGTGTAGATGTGCTGTGAGCTGACCTGCATTGTATGGAGCAGGATATGCATCCACTGAGACTGAGACTTTTTTCTGGCACTTACCCCCTCTGCTTCCATGCAGTCCAAAATACAACAGGGAAAAAAATCCTGGATACAAATTTTTCTGGAATGCAAATCACCACTTCACATTATTGGCAGTGTGCAGCATGGATCTTTGTTGGCTGGGATTGTTGGGGAAACCACAAGCTAGACCCCTGTTACTGAAATCACGGCCCTCGATGTCCAAGAACTGCTGGTTTTCCACTCTCCCTTTCCCTGGGAGTCAGGTGTGAATTTAGACCGCACAAATTGTTCAATTAATTTCCTGGGGGGAAAAGAAAATCAGGGCCGGATTTGATATCGAGGTCCAGATCTGAGTATCCATGAGCTAGACTATCCTGCCGCCATTGTCCCTGGAAGGACGGTGAAGCTCTGCATTGTGCAGTGTGTCAGTTCTTTTATGAGTCTGTGTGCCGGCTGAGCTCAGATGGACAATGGAAAGTTCCAGAAGACTCTGAGGCCCATGCAGGTAATGAAGAAAGGCCCGACAGAAAGAAGACTTTGAGCACGTGAGCCCGGCAGTCAGCTTTACCTGAGCCCTAGCATTCATCCAGATACATAACCAACTGTTTGAATTCAACAGAAATTATATTTGTATCCTGCAATACACCACCATGGTTCCCTGCCCCTGATGTCAGGTGACCTCTGTTTGGAATGTCAGTTCATGAGGCCTTTTGCTCCTTCATCCAGTCAGCGTTCCCCCCACAGCCAGCACACACACTCCTGCAGTGCCGTTTCAGAGGCGCTGTCCCTCCTCTGACCAGTAGATGGCGAGGTGTCTGTGTTTACAGTTCAGCGTGCGGTAACGTAGTTCAGAGAAGACCTTCAGCCTTTTTAGCGGATCGCGCTGAAGTTTGGGGGGTGCAGCTTTCCTGAATTAGCATAAGAATGGTATAAAACCCCACTCCTAGCGCAGCAGAACAGACCCCTCTTTCACTATACCGCGATCTACCCACGCTTTTCTAGCATGGTCCTAGCATAGCGGCTCTCCTTGTATTTTAATCGCTACTCAGAAGTAGCGTTTTTTTAAACAAAAAAAAAAAGGTATCGCATGTGAACGCATCTTTAGAAAAATGCGTTGCTCAAACTTAAGAAGCTGTATAGTAAATGACCAAACATATAGGGTGTACTGGAATAGGTACGTGCTATTTATTACTTTCATTGTTAGGAACCAATCTGGAAAGATCTCAGTGGACCCTTCTCCTGTAACACACACATACTCAGGCAGGCACCCACACAAGCATGTACACCCACCACAAAACATATTTGTCTATCATAATTTTCCTGACATGTATGGCTGTCTGTGACCTAGGCAGGTGGATGCAAAAGAGCCACACGACTACAGATGCACAGACTGAACTCACGGTCATATTTGAATATTGACGTAAATAAGGACAAGTCTTGAACCTGTGACTATAGCGAGCAGCCAGTCAAGGGCCCATAAGTCTGACTTACATATAGTGACCATCTGTGCCATAGCAACAGCTAAAAACTATGCCAGGTAGCAACCATGCAGTTATTATAGTCCTTTTCTGTTGAGAAGCCAGAAAATACACAACAAATGAAACCATAACAGCCCAAAAAAAACATGGTAAAAAATAGACAGGGTGGCATTATCTGTCCATATAAGTGTCCCTCTAAGCACAAGCCTGTCTAAAGAGGCCTACTATAGGCCAGGATAAACACTGAGGCTGATTAATAATCAACCTCAGCCGTGCACGCCCGTGTGAGAGACCGCCGCTGTCCAAGGTCCTGAAGGCCTCCCAGGCCTCCAGAGGTTACAGGAAAAAAATCTGGCAGGAGTCAAAGAGCAGGAGGTGCCCTATCAGCTCCCCTCGCCTCCTCCTCCGCCTCCTCCTCCTCTTTCTACGTTTACGGCTTCACAATGCCTCTTGGCTGCTCAGCAAAGAGATTTCAAGGTTGCATGGAAAAACGCAAACTGTCGTTCATTTGCTTGTCCAGGGCATAGGAAAAGGAGATGCAGAGGACTTCACGTTCCTAAAATACACACACTTCCCATATAACCACTGTCAAGCTGCTGGAAACTCGCTACGGCAGTTTCAAGCATCTTACACAATCAAATTTCAGCTTTCTGCTCTCCAGACAACTTAGACACGAAAGAGTCAATTTTTAAAATATAGGATTTAGGCGTTTAGCAAATGCTTTTGGCCAAAGTGACTTACCTAAAGCATGTCGGATGCCCGGGGTTGCCTTCTGCATCTGTAACATTGGTTTACGTCAGCATGTTCATGTGTTCAGCATTTAAGGCATTTATGAAATTGAGCAAGGGCGTTCAAACAGGCTGCATTCCATTGCTCTTAGCATCTGGGGAGTCTTTGCCTCCACCAGGTTACTTTCCCTCTCTGTGCCTCCCAGCGATGCCCCCTGCAGGTGTGGAGGGCGAATAGCACTGGACTGACTGAGGAACTACTGATACAAAGGGGAGGCCTCAGGGTTTCACTGCGTACATACAGCGCATGTATGTAGGGGGACTGTAAATGAAAGGGGGACAGTGTGCATGTGAGTATCGAGGAGTGATACGCAGACAAAACTTTTTCCAGTTACCATGCGCTAATTGGCGATAAAGTAATCTTGTTCTGAACCCCTGCGCGTGGTTGGAGGTTCGATTTCCCCACCGCGGCGCTTTCCTACGCTGTGATCCCAGCTCGACATGCAACCCCGTCTGCTTTCCGCCATCTGAATAAATATTCTTTTTTAAAATACGAAATGAGGGCAAACTGTGTGCTCTCCTCGTAAAGCGAGACTCCGAGCCAGGGACAGCGTGTTAATGATGATTGGACCCTGACCTAGAGAGAAAGAACCGCGTCCCTTGGCGACGGAGCCCCGTGATGGAATGACAAATAAAAGGATGGGAGAAAGGCCTACACTCCTGCCGGTGGAGACGAGGAGACAGGGGCACCATCAATCACACACTCTCTGCACCCCCCCCCCCCCCCCCCCCCCAATCCCACATGTGTCCCAGGCCTGGTCGGGTATGTGGGGGGAAGGGGGGTGGAGGGGTCAGGAGGTTCTGTAGAGGGGGGCCGGACAGTGATGTGGGTGGGATTCTGATGGTCCAGCCCACGGTACTGTGGTGTCCAGACCCGACTATGGGGCAGGGCGATGGTCTAAGGGTTCTGTAGTGTGTTTGGGGCGGGCTGGGGCAGTGATGTTTCGGGGGGGGGTTGGTTAGTTCTGTAGAGGGGGGCCGGACAGTGACGGGGGTGGGATTCTGATGGTTCGGACCATGGTGCTGTGGTGTCCCACGCAGACCGAGGGACAGGGAGAAGGTCTGGAGGTTCTGCAGTCTGTAGAGGAGACCCGGGCAGGCAGATAAGTTTTTTTTCTGGGTGGGGAGGGGAGTGGGATTTGGGATTCTCGCGCTCCCCTCCTGATGGCCCAGTGATGAATGGGCCTGGGTCTCGGCCACAGTGGGCGGGGTCAGAGGGCACGGGAGGAGAGGTGGGGGTGGAGAATGGCGCAGGTGGCTCCATCCATCACGCCTCTGTCTCTTCCTCTCCTCCGTGAATAGACGCTCCTCTTTCTTTCATCCCCCTCTTTCTTTTCCTCGTTTTGTTTGTTGTTGTCTATCTGTCACAGTCTGCTGGGTGTCACTGGGCAGAATGCAGCTGTCTCCATGGAGACGTGAACATATGGACCTGATAAGAGGAGCAGCAGCTCAGAAGGCTGTATGGGATTCGGCCTACGGGCCAGATAAGTGCCTAAATGAGCGAATTTAGGATGATTTTCACCTGGGACGGCCCTACACTAGCATTTTATCCTTGAAGTTGAAACATTTAGGAGCACACTAATGCATCCCAGTTGGTTAGCACACATCAATTTCAAGGAACAAACGCTCCTAAAATGGGAGTGCTGTAAATCAAATAATATGAATACTACATGTTGTAACTTAATTCACAAAGATTAGCCTGTCCGTCCATCCATCCATCCATCCATCCACCCATCCATCCATTCATACATCGAGCCAGCCATATAAAATGATGCTGTTGAGTGGGCTGCTGGTTCCTGGTGCATTCTGGGAGTGAATCAGTAATCACACCGTGCCTTGGACTGCAGTGTTGGATTCGAGTGACAGTGGTAACTAACCCCAGGGATGTGACTAATTCACTGGGCTTTCTCCTTCTGCCCCCTCTCTCTCATTTTACCCCCCTCCCTCTCTCATTCTGCCCCTCTCTCTCTCTCATTCTGCGCCTCTCAACTCAGATACCAAAATGGAGGGAAACATATTGGTACTGGAAACTATGGACTGAAAAACTAAATGACGCTAGCTTCTTTTTGAAGCACTTTTTGGGAAATTATGTCTGCCTGTTGTGGTGTACTCTCTGATCAGAGTTAATATCTTTCCACACTGTGCACATTATTCTCCGGCTGAGAGCCATTCCAGCCGTGGGCCCCCACATCAAGAACCCCCCGTCCCCCCCCGGCACCCCCTCCGCTGGTTATTTTGGACCGAAGCGCAGCAGCGCTCACAGAACTCCGCTGCTTCACATTCTGTTCTGTGGTGGTAGAAGCCCCGGCAGCCAGCTGGCTCGTCCCGCACAGAATTAGCTAAATTAGCTTATAGCCGTTGGCAGATAAGCTGCAGTGGCGGTTCGCCCCCGGGCGTTTCGGGTTTCCCCAGGGGCTGGCAGACCCACTTTTACCCTGGCAGGGGCATGAAACCCCCCCGCCCCCCCCATCCCCCCCATCCCCATCCCAGCTTAAAGGTTTGAGGAGTGCCCCTGTGTGGGCTGCTGGGTGGCTCATCCTGCTAAACCACTGACCCTGCATGGGGATGTGCCCCATGGCCTGGTATGGAATCCTGACTGTGGCAGTTGGACACGGCGTTGCCCAGGGAGGAAGGGAGTCAGCCGACAAGACCGGCAGTTGGGCGCTTCAAGCTTGCCTGTGCCAGCCACACAGGTACAGGTACATCCCCCTGCGCAGCTTCGCTGCTGGACTGGGGAGCTAAGCGAAGCAGCGGCTGACAGAACGCGTTTCAGACGTGTTTTCTACGTTCTCCGGCTGGATAGAGAGCAGACATGGAGGTCCCTGGAGGTCTGGAACAATGCTTTCTTGGTAGCAGAGCCTCACTGAGGGTCAAAGGTCACACAGAGGTCAGGACAGGACAGACGTGTCAACCCCCCCCCCCCTTTTCCCCAACAGCTGGGAATGGTACATTTCGTTCAGCAACATTATTCAAACCACTGTTTTTCAACTGTGCTTAAATAAACGTCTCCAACACATCTGCCTGATATGTCTTCACTTCAGAAGGGAAAGGTTTCAGAAACGTTGGCTCACAACAACATATCTCCTCCAGTGGAAATGTGGAAATGTTGAACAATCTCTCTAGCAGCAGGCTACTCTAAGCACACGCTCAGGCCTGTGCATATGTCCAGTGTATGTGCATTTTCACAACATTATAAAGCATTTTAATCTGGAAAAAGCCAATATATACCTCTACCCCCAGCTACCCCCCCCTGCTGTCCCTGTGGATTTAGCAGCCAAAGCAAAAAAAACTAAAATTTTATTTGAACAAATTTCCCATTCTTTCAATGCACAAGAAACATAAAACCACGAAATGTGAAACGCTATTATCAGGGGAAAAAAAAAAACTTGGAGGACCGTTTTGGGTCTTGTTACCCTGATTTGGTGGTGGTGGTGGTGGGGGGGCAGGGGTGGGGTGGGGTGGGGGGGGGGGGGAGTCATTTGAAGAATCCGAGCAATTCCCCGCCCTAGTGGTGGTTACTGCAAGGCTCTCTACACGCAGGAAGCTCTGAGACTCGGTGAGGTTTTGAGTTTGAGTTTATTACTTACAGAACATCTCCAGAGTTTCACCAGCTCCCTGTCTCATGCAGCCCTGCTCAGGGGCAGCCCAGCCCAGCCCAGCCCAGCCCCCCCCCCCCCCCCCCCCCCCGCTCTTCGCTTTCCTTCCGCCGTACAAGCCCCCGTGAGCTTTGCAGCATCTCCGCAATGTCAGACTGCAGCAGTCCCAGCCGGGGCCAGCGCCTGCTTTGCATAGTTTGCCGATGATGGCCGCAGCCCTGGGTGTCTGTGGGAGAGTGGGGGGGGACTGCAGGTAGGCTTTGAAGTGCAGTGTCGAAATGCGGGATGGGGTGGCGGGGGGGGGGGGGGGGGGGCGACTGTTTTCCTTCCACAAGTGGTATGGGGCTTGTGTGGTGTAATAGGCCCCTGGGGAGGCTCCACTCGGGCCCCCTGTGAGGGAGGGGGGAGGGGGGCGAAGGGCAGGGAGCGGGGCAGGGGGGTGGGAGGATCACAGGGTCCAGTTCGGGTCCAACCAGCGGCGGAACTAATCCGCTCACGTCTTCTGAAATACTTATGAGCGCCAGGTGCTGAACACAGACATGCCGGAGCGTCTGACCTGTTGGCCTCTCTCTGTCTCTCACTTCCTCTATCTTCTCTCTCTCCCTCTCTCTCTCTCTGTCTCTCGCTTCCTCCATCTCTCTTTCTCTCTCTCTGTCTCTCACTTCCTCTATCTTTCTCTCTCTCCCTCTCTCTCTCTGTCTCTCACTTCCTCTCTCTGTCTCTCTCACTCTCACACTTTCTCTATCTCTCTCTCTCTCTCTCTCTCTCTCTCACAGACACACACACACACACACACACACACACAAATGTATAGCTGAACACACACAGACAAACACGCTTACTTTCAAATATGCCCACACCCTCACACACACACACACATACAGTAATATCTCCACCTGGACCTGCCGGAACCCACCGGAACCTGCCGGAACCTGCCGGAACCCACCGGAACCTGCTGTTCCGACGCATGTATAAAAACCACTCAGCTTACCGTACAGAGGGCCACGGTACGCACCGCTCTCAGGAACTTAAATTATGCTGAGAATTCCTGCCTCCCCGCAGCTGTTGTGGAAACGGCCAGGTGTTTTTTGTTTGCAACTCAAACAAAGGTGGTGGTCCACCTACAGTTAAAAAAAAAATGGTTACAGGCATTTCTCAGTAGTGAGTTCATTTTTTGAAAACTCTTTGCACACAGTTTGCACAACAGCAGTCTGTTTTGCCCAAACTGAATGATTTTTAATTACTTCAACACAAAATGCATTCAGTGATTACAGCTTTTTCTCATTCTTCTCATTAAAACTCAACAGATTGCAAAACCACAAATGCTATACTGATACTTCTAAATTCCGTTGGATTTTTTTGTTTCCATTACATTTCATTCTGTGTACTTTCTAATTACTGCAAGCCAAAAAAAAAACCCTGGCAAAAATTGAGCACATACTTTTACTGCAAGATGCCAATTATGTAGATATCTGCTTTTTTAAAAATCACACCTCCCCACCTGCTCATCGCCGGACCCGGCCCGGTGCGGGACTCTAGCCGCAGAGCCGTGGGGTTTCCTGCGTCCTTTTCTCAGAAAGTTCTGGGAAAAACCTCGGTTGGCCGTGAAGGCGGCAACCGGCCGCATCATTACCGCCGAGCAGATTGAGCGCATCTGGGTGCCGTGAAAAAGCCTGGCGGCCCGGCAGCCTGGCGGCGTGGCGGCGTGGCGGCGTGGGCCGAGCTCGTCTCTACTGGCAGCCCTTCCTCTCGATGGGCCAATCAGCGCCCGCCGCGCGAACACCGGCTAAAAGGGGTCTCTCTCTCTCCCCTCTCTCTCGCTCTCCCACTCTCTTCTCTATCTGTCTCCCTGTCTCCCTCTTTCTTTCTCCCTCCCACCCTCTCTCGCCCTCCGTGTCTTTCTCCCTCTGTCTCCCTCTCTATCTTTCTTTCACCCTTTCACCCTCTCTCCTTCTGTCTTTCTCCATCTCTCTCTCCCTCGCCCATCTTTTATTCTCCCACTCTCCTTCTGTCTTTCTCCATCTCTCTCTCTCTCCATCTTTTATTCTCCCTCTCTCCTTCTCCTGCTCCTTCTCTTGCTCTCTCTCTCTCTCGCTGAGGCCAAACAGAGAGCAGAGAGAGAAAGCAGGCGGTCCAGAGAATAACTGGCCGGGCTGCAGGAAGTCGTCCCATAATAACACACACACACACACCTGTGCTTCATAATGTCTCTGACGTACGGGGGTCACTGGGGGGGGCAGCTCTTTCGGAAGATTCCGTCCGTTGCGATGTGTCGGTTAAGAGGAGGGTGGGTGAAGTTATGGGGGAGCACTGTACTGTATATTAATAGTTTTTTTTTCCGAATTTCCCTAAGCATCCGGACTGAGTATGCCTCTCCAGCTTGAGCTGGGCGCTGGCCCACAATGCTATTGCTGGACTCCCGTTGTGAGGCGGAACTGCTGTGGCTGAAGCTCGACCCTGCGATGGACCGGCACCGGCCAGCGATGGCCCCCGCCGATGCCCAGCTCTGCACCCATGACCCCCCCCCCACCCCCACACCCTCCCGGAAACATCAGGGAGTACGCTGTGCCACAATGTGACATCGCTGTTCCTATTCCATGTACCTACCACCCACTACAAATAGAATATCCTTGCTGCAACTAAACTCCCAGTTAATATTTTTTTGTGGTGATAAACCAATGTTTGTTTGAAAAGTTTTCTAGCCAACTATGATGTACCCAGGCTATAATTGGGTAAAACCTGATCTCTGTTAGGGTTAACCTAGTCCGTTTATGTCAAAACGTGTCCTCAGCCTGGATTTACACTCCTCTAGATGTCTAGTTTTTGGCTGTTGCTCACTAGGCCGTGAGCTGAACCAGAAACCTTAAACGAATACAGGATATGGACAGATCGCACCACCCTTTCCTATGTGCAGGGCCTTTATCTGTAGCCTCCCGAACTCCTGTTGTCATTGGTCCACTGAGGTAACCATGGCATCTTCCCACACGAGCCAGAGCTTTTGAGGGGAAGTGGCCAGTCAGCTAGCGTGTTTTAAGAGACAGATGTCCTTGAATGGGAAAGCTGGGATCAAAGCTAGTGAGAGGGATAAGGGACTGTGTGACAGTCTTGGAATGCCGATAAGGATAACAGTAATTTTTTGTTCACACAAGACCAGAAGGCTTTGCGGTGGAGAGAACATGGGCCCTGTAGACCCAGACTTCTACACGGCACTCCTGCATGGCCTTGAAAATAAGCTATCTCTGAAAACAAACTATCTCTGCTCTCAAAGTGTCGGTGAAGGACAGAGAAACCATCTGAGTGGCCGTCATATTCCAAAACAAAGGCTATTTTTTTCAATTTAAGAGTCTTCCTCTTTGTTCTTGGGTGTGGGGGTGTACAGGGGCACTGCCAGGGATTTTGGGCCCCATGAGAACATCTCTTTTGAATTGTCAGTCCCCAGAAGATTTGATATACATTGATCTTCAGTGTTAAATGCCACTGTAGAACGTTTTGGCAGTTTAGTGTTCTGTGGATGCATAGATGTCCTAGTATGATTTTTTTTAATTCGAATTATGAGAAAACCTGTCTGTTTCTTACAACCTGTTTGAGTTGGCAGATGAGGAATTCCAGTAGAAGAAAGCCATGTTACCCTACTCTACTCAGAAAAACAGAGTTAGCCGGAGGTTTGCCTGGCCTGTTATTCTGTCAGGCATGAATCAGTTTGCACGATTCCTCAGTGCTCGTGCCATCTACGGCAAAAGGATTTTTCTGAGAAGTGGCTGGAAAGCACCTTTCGCCAACAGTTTAGCGTAAAAAAAAAAAAAATCCTTCCAAACCCGGTTAACAAGAGCCAGGGCATTAAAAAGGAAATAGACCATTAAAATGATACGCAAGCTGTAGCAATTTGCTATGTTGTCCTGAAATGTTCTGGGCTTTTCGTTTCTTTTTTTACGTTTTGTTTTGACATACTTTGTGACCCCTGTTTCTCAAGTTTCCATTTCGTTGTCTTTTGGCGAGTTGTTTTTTTCCTGCCGTACAAGCTTGCGTTGGAACCTCGCGGCCTTCGAGGGCGGAGTCTGGACTCACGCTCGTTATGAAATGAAAGGGAGAATCCCAGTCGTGTGGCCGTGGGTCTGAGATTGCGCCATACAGTCAGGCACAATTCATAGTGAAAGTAACAGTCGGAATGGTGGTGAGCTCTCTACTGCCACACTGAGGGCAAAGTGGTGCTTGTCTCTGATTGGCTCAGACCAGCATTTCCCTCCTTCGTTCAGTAGGTGGAGTGAAAGTTGTCAAGGAGACAGAAGCCCTGCAAAAAATCACTGAGGGGCGGGGGCACTACTAAATTTAATTACAACTAACTTTAATTTTTTTCAATCAGCTACTCAGACCAGACATTATATTGCCTGGTCAGGACCACAAACCTGACCTGTAAAAAATTGACCTTGAAAACTGGACATTCCGATCAAAAGCCGGGCATCTAGCAACCCCATTTAACACAGCTGATCACCGATAATAAATCTCAGTTGGCTTTTGAGCATCGTTGGCTGAAGTGGGGATTTTCTCTCTTGTATCACATTGAACCAATCAGAAGAATATCAGCTCAGGCTGCTCAAAATGACTTCCCACGGTCTTGATAGAGTGAAGTAGTGTCTCCCATGGCTCTGTCTTTTGGGCCTCTCTCTTTTCTCTTCTAATTAAAAGGTACTGTACTCATATAAACCACTCAGAGTTCTCATCACATGGGTAGAGAGGTCATTTTTGTACTTTCATTTTAATCTGCTTGTTTTAATAACTGTGGCAAGACATCTATCAATGTGTTTAGCTCCACTAAAACAACTTCCCACCACTGACTGGTGTTTCTTTTAGAGTTCCTCAACTATGAGTCACAGTGAGGCCTATGGAATGGACTACAATCAGGACCCAGGAGCAGAGCATTCTGGGAAAATACATAACTACTGTACATTACTGTCTAGTGATGGACTACAGTCAGGACCCAGGAGCCGAGCATTCTGGGAAAATACATAAATACTCTGCATCACTGCCTAGTGATGGACTACAATCAGGACCAGGGAGGAGAGCATTCTGGGAAAATAGATAAGTACTGTGCATCACTGGCTAGTGGAGCTTAAGGAAGCGTTAGTCTTCTGAAGGTTTGCGTAAACCGCACAGGAAGGGCTGTGGCGGAGTGTTTCGGAGGACGGTGATCGTTACTGACAGGCTTGGCTCATTAAGACGGGCCCGGTCAGTGAGGAGGACAGGGTTCATCCGCGAATATGGCTTTCATGTCCCAGAACTGCCTTCCGTTCCAGTACAGGACGGTCGTCGGGCATCATTACTCCGATTTGAGCACCTGCTCATCTTTCACACCTTTAAAAAAAAAAGAAAAGAAAAAAACCACAGGTCAGTGTTATGTGAATCCTTCTTTGCTTTGACTGAATACAAATACTCCAGCGGTTCGTTTGACGGCAAGAACGTCAAACACTTTCAGAGTCACCCAAGATTACAGGAAAGCTGTGAGAATTTGGGGTGCGCTCTGTTTTGGACAAAACGGGCTCCTCTGCCCTCCCTACCCCCCCTTCCACCCCCCCCCCCCCAATCGGTCCACAAAAAAACCGCGTGCCTGTGGAAGGTTTCCCGGACAAGCCGAGCAGCAAGCCTCCTTTAGAATATTTGGGATGGGGAGATGGGGGGGGGGGGGGGGACTCTTAATCTTGACTCTTTACCCCAGTACGGTGTTTTTCTGGCTTGGCAGTGCCCGTGGTGAGAACAGGGTGTGAGAGAGAGGAGGGTGCTAGACCCCGGAGGTGGGTGGGGGGGGCTGTTGGGGGTTTGTGGGAGCCGAGAGGCTGCCTGGGCTGGGCCCCTCGCTCCTTGTTTGCCCAGTAAACTCAGGCCTGTTTTGCCTGGGAAATGCCCCCGGCGTCGGGCGGCCAGAACCGTGGTAACCGGCAGAAAGCTGGGGGCCCGCGGGCCTGTCAGGTTGGGGGAAACCAGATGAAGGTCAGCTGGTACAATGGTTAATTCCATTTCCTCGTCCCCATGACGCCCGGGCTGGAGGGGGGCGGGGTTTATTTGAAGATCCCAGACGTCAAGTCGCAGCGCGCATTGTCCCGGGTCATGTGTATGTCTGTCCAGTGCCAACACTCGAGGATATTAATGCATTCTGGGGCAGGGCTGGGGGGGTTTCAATGGGCCAGGCAAATGAACTCCCCCCCCCCCGCCCCCCTCCACTCCACCTCTGTTTTTTCTATTTCCTTCCATTCATCCTTTCATTCTCTCTCTCTGCCTCTCTCTCTCTGGCTCTCTGTCACTCTCTATCTCTCTGCCGTCTCTCTCTCTCTCTCACTCATTCTCTCTATCCCTCTCTCTCGCTTTCTCTCTCCTGCTCTATCTCTCTCTGTCCTTTTCTCACTCCCTCTCCCTCTCTTCTTCTCTCACTCTCTTGCTCTCTCTCGCTCTCCCTCTCTGACTCACTGTGTGACACTTAAATGGCCTTTGTCTTTTGGACAGGAATAACTGAAAATTGCATCAGGCTGAAAATCTTTCAGATGGACATTTTTTTCAGGTCAGTCTGAATTTAAGGCTTTATGTCTTTATGCAGGGCAACTGCCTCCAGCTTCAAGGTTGCAGAACATATTGGACAGAGCTAGTGCCATGTGAAAACTGTATCAAGTGTTGACATTTTATGAATACAATAAGCACTTAACAAGAACACGGTTTATTAACTGAAAACACACAACTTACCAAACCAATTTTATAATTTTTTAAAGACAAATATAACCCCTTGATGCAAGAGCACTTCACATTTTAATTTTAGGGGGATAGAAAGACATCACTGTACAAAACCATACACAGATTAATAGAAACACAGACAGACAGAGAAATGAACAGACAGCTACATGCAAGCTTATAATCCCCTGAGGGGAAATATTTCATTTCATTTCAATAAATGATTGGGGGGGGGGGGGGGTATTTACAATAGTAATAACTGTCAGTCTGCCATGACAGACAGGCAAGGCCAGAAAACAGAGCTGATGGCCACTGCGCCAGTGAGCGCGATACTGACAGTTACAAAAACGCTGAAAACACGGCGAAAGCAATAACAAGTCGCAGAAGGCCTCCCCAGAAAAAAAAAAAAAAAAAACAAAACAAAAACAAAATAAAGAAACGCATTTCCTCTCGGCCAGGAATTTAAATCCAAGTGAAGTGTTCATGAGATAAAAGCAGGGGGGTGTGTGTGGGGGGGGGGGGGGGGGGGGGGGGGGGGTGGGGGGGGGGGGGCGGGGGGGGAGCTCAAGCAGCACCTCTGTGCTTCTGGAGAGCTGGGGGTGGGGGGAACAATCTGAGGCACTCCAGTGCGGTTTCACATGCAGCACAAGAGAGCGATTCTGTTTTCCCCTCACAGTTAAGCTGAGAGCCCCGGCCTTCACACCGCCAGCCTGCCAGCCAGCCAGGAGCGGGAGAACCGAGGGAGAGAGAGAGAGGCGAGAAGTGCGTGAATGAGTGAGAGGCGGAAAAGAAAGAAAGAGGGGATAGAAAGAGGGACGTGGAGAGGGGTTAGTGTCAGAACGCGGGTGTTATTCACTGGGGGTTAATGGAATGTGTGTGTGTGGGTGTGAGTGTGTATGAGTGCGTGTGTGTGTGTGAGTATGTGAGTGTGTGTATGTGCATGTGTGTGTGAGAGAGAGTGTGTGAGTGTGTGTGTGTGTGCGTGTGTGTGTGTGAGCGGTCGGTTGGAGCTCTTGGACTGCATCTATAGGGTTTTTTTTTGTGAAGCAATGAGCTCTCACTCTGCTAGCTTAAATCGAGCCCATCGCATCTATTTAGACTTCATTAAGGAACTTCAGCCTTTGTTTCACAGAATCTGAAAATGTACAGAGCCCCAGTTCTCCTGTGAATGAGGGGAGAGCAGGGAGGAGGAAGAACGGGCGGGTGGTGTATGGGAGCTTTGGGGTGTTTTTGAGGGGGGGGGGGGGTGGGTGGGGGGACTGCAAGGCACAGACACGCAGGTTGTCTTTGTGCTTTGTGTCCAAACTGAAGGTGGGGACGAGCGGAGCCGAGGTGTTGCCAGGGGTCCCGGTCCCCGGGGGAAAGGGCCCGACGCCCGAGCGTGCCAAACCGCCAACGGCGTCAGTCCGCCAACCGCGCGGAGGAGCGGAGAGGCCGTGTGACTGCCGGAAAGCGAGCTTCCCATCTGCACGAGGGGCACACGGGCGCCCTGCTTTGTGCCAGTCCCTGTGACCCAACAGTGACCCAACTGTGACCCGACCGTGACCCGACTGTCACCCAACCATGACCCAGCTGTGATGCAGTTGCGATGCAACAGTGACCCAACCGTGACCCAACCATGACCCAGTTGTGATGCTGTTGTGATGCAACAGTGGCCCAACCATGACCCGATCGTCACCCAACCATGACCCAACTGTGATCCAACCATGACCCAACCTTAGTCCACACTGGTGAGAAGGGTATACTGTACATTTCATCTGAAACTGTGAGGGAGTGCTTTGAGTTAATAAGAATGGTTTATTATAGAGTTTTTAACATTGTAAATCATCTTTTCTCATGTAAACACTTTGAGCACCACATCTGAAAGTATGCTTGATAAATGTACCGTTATTCAACTTCACGATAGGGTTTATTTTGACTCACTTGTTGGTTATTAACTGTATTGTTCTAACACGCTGCATCTGTGCCTTGTTCTGATGTAACATCCCAGCATGCACTGCTGCGCTTACGTACCTCCGACACTTGTTTTCCGAAAGAGAATGTGTGGCGATGATGGACCTCAGGAGCAAGTTGAAGGGTTAAACTGCCCCTGTTTTCGACTGGCTGCCCCAGAGCAAACAAGCTATCGTGTGAGACTTTAAAAATTCAGTGTTGGGGAGAGAGGGGTGGAGGGGGGGGGTGGAGGATGGGGGCGCGTTTTTTGCAGATGGATGCGAGAGACTCATGGGGTGGGGGGGGGGGGAGAGGATAAGTAGATGTTAAAAGAAAGGGGCTCGATTGCATATACTTTACGGCAGGAAAGAAAGCCTTTGAATTCGGACGGACAAAGCCCAGCTTAGACAAACCCATTTTAATGGACCTTAAGCCCGGCCCGACCCGAAATTGAAAGTCGAGGCAGTCTTTAAAAAGTTAAATGAAGTCCCTTTCACCAAGTCATTTGCCTGGCGGGAGAGGAGAAGAGGGTCCTCTGGCGGGCAGATTAGTCCGGTGGTGCAAGGGGCCCCCGAACACCAAAGGCCCCGGGACGGGTGGCCCCGAGTTCCCAGGGTTTAATCGTCTCATCTAGCCCTCCCCTATTAATCTACTTAGCCCACAGCGGGCCACTCCTGAGCCCTGAAACCACCCCCCCATACCCCACCCCCCCAGGTGGCTTGCATCTCAAGTAGCTTCCCGAATTGTCTGGAGTCCTCGACAGAGGCAGGGGGTGCCCCATGAGTTAATTGTGGCATGCGATGGTAATGATTTCCATGTTCTGGGGCGGGGCTAATGGGGGGGCGGGGGTTTATGGCGAAAAGAACTTCGATTTTATTCCTGCTGCGAGTTTTGGAACGGACTCATCAAATGCCAAGCTGGCCGTTATTACAAAATGGGGTTTGGTCAGGGGAAGGCCAGTGTTTCTTGTTAATCCCAGTATATTTTGAATTTTCAGTGTGAATGAAAGTCAGTCAAGATAGTACGACTGCAGGGCTGTATATTTGCATTTTGTATACTGGTCCTAGCAAGCTCAAAATATCAGTAGCACAGTGGAAAAAAGTGGAAGCATACACAAGTACAGCAGTAAACTTCAAAAGCTCACGTGCATCGTTTTTATGGAGGAGAATTAAAGGGCCAAATTTGACAATTCTTTGTTCACTATACAGTAGGTTGTATTAATTTTCATTTTTATTTCCCTGAGCAGATGTTTATTCAATAGTGAAGCTGAGTTTAGACTGGGTTGTCCTCTGGTCATCCCTGTACAATGATTTAACGAGACTGCTACTTCACATTAGCTTATTTTAGCTTTGCGCGCTAAAGATTATGGAAAGACTATGAAAGACGACAGGATTCCAAACTGGCTATTTATTTTTGGCGGGGCTTTGGAAATCTTAAGTTTGTCTTAACTTTGTTTTCATTCTGTTTAAACGACGTTGGCTCGTCCTCTTTTTCACCATTTCCAAATGACAGATCAAATGACAGTCAAATATAGGCTACAGTGAGATGTGTTGTCTAACAAGAGATCCTGTAAGTTAATTAGCATTAGCTAAGGGACGGATAACTCACGGATAAAAAAAGACAACTTCCGGATGTTGGCTCTACTTACTAGCATTAGTAGGTTTATAAAAATATCCGTTAGCCAGTTAAGTCAGATGAGTTGTTGTTAATCCCTCTAATTTTACATAGCTCCCCAAAACAAATTCCAAGCGGGGTCTCACCGTTACCCACAGGCCGATAAAAGATTTGATTTAGTCCGAAAGAGTTCTGGGACTCTGAAATACATTTCCCTTGATGCATTGCTCTGATACGGAGTCCAGTCACGGCAAATGCGGATGATCATTTAAAACCCAACCGACAAGCAGCTCGTAACGTCTATTTTGGGTATATTTCAAACAGTGATGTCTCATAAAATCGACATAGCATATAACAGTTATGTCATTGTTGCCGCGTGAGTGCGATTGAATTTCCCCTCGTTTTTTTCGCACAAGGTGAGAAAATCAGTCACACCAAACAGCGCTGAGATGGGCTTAACACATTTGCGTGCAAAATGAATGTCACGGGAAATGTTTAAAATGGATGAAGCTGCCAGAACAATGTGTGTGGAAGGAATGCCGTGTTTCAGCAGGTATGTGGAGTGAAACGACGAAAAGTACGTGACATGTTATTAACAGTATTTAGCTGTATCTCACAGAACAGTTAAAGATGAATATTGATTGAATCCAGGTTAATGTGAAAATAAAATTCAGTGATATATTCCTAAGGTTTAGAGAAAATAACATTTATTATTAGAATGGGGCCAGGAGCTTTTTTCGGAGAAAATTGTCCTGCGGCTCTGTATCCTGATTATAAACTTGTAAAAAAGGTGGCTAATCGCATTAGCCTTAAACTTGACCTTTCTGCAAAGGTCAGCAGAACCCTTTGTGACAGTGGGGTTCTGAAAGTGGGAGGAGCTGGGTAGGAGGGGCGGGGCTTTATGCTTGTGCCTCCTCTTCTGGTATTCCTTTCTTTCTTTCGGGTATTCTTTCTTTATTTTTCTTTCTTTCTTTTCTGTTGTGTTTTATGAGGAAGCAGCTGAAAGGTTGAATAGGCTTCCTGAAGCCTGGGCTATGGAGAGTAACTCACAGAACAGGGAGAGCTGAAGGTGCTGTCTGAATGAGCTGGATTCTTCATGGCAAGCATAGAGACTGTTCACAGCTGTCACCGATACAGTGAAGACTTCATGCTGTTAAAAAGTAGGAGGACAGCAGGCCTTTAAAAAGACAAAGAATAATGGATACAATAAACATAAAACATAGTTTTCACACATATACCCACACATGGCGAGCATTTTTGGGCTGGATGGCCTGTTCTCATCATTATGCTATGCTATCTTATGTTATGTTACATGTACATTTGGACTCTAGCATATACAGAGAAACACACAAGCCAAAACACACATGCACACAAGCAGACGTACACACACTCACAGCCACACACTTGCACACACACACACACACACCACGCAGGCGCACACACACACACACACACACATGCATACACACACTTGCATGCACAGCCTCCACTGCCAGGAAGAGAGCCACAGGCTCCTGGACCAGGGGGTGTGCTGCTTGGTGCGTACCGCTGAAATGGCACCACTGACGCCAGGAGAAAAACAGATTCAGCCATTGTTCTCCTGCTTCATGTTTGCGGTCAGGAAAAACAAGTGAAGTCCGCGTTTAGTGAATTGGAGCAGGATTTTGTTTTTTGTTTATTGGTTTTTGTTTGTTTGCAGCCCCCCCCCCCCCCCCCCGTAGAGGCATTTTTGGGGAATACCGGAGCACTGGGCTCTTGGCGCTGCTCTGGTCCGAAGTATAAAATTTAACGAGAGTGGAGTTTCACCAGGGGGCCCCCTTTTTGAAACTCAAGCCTTTTTTTTTTCCAATCAATGTGTTTGCCTTGGAGGATGTTTTCAAATTTCCTCTTCCACTCCTGATGGCTTGTCACAGTCCGGGGGGGGGGGGGATTAAAAGATACACGCAAAAAGTTTTTTTTTTTTTTTTCCTTTGGCAACTCTGATGTGGGAAAAGGGACAAAATCAACAGCCACATTAATGGCCAGTAGGCTACTGTGGGAGCCCGGCCCCACCACATCACTTGTGAGTGTCAGCCCCCTAATCCCCCCCCCCGTCCCCCCGTCCCCCCCCCCGTCCCCCCCCCCCCTGTCCCCCCCCCCCCCCCCCCCCCCCGTCCCCACCGTCCCCCTTTATTTGTTTTAGCCTTCGTCCACAGCCCTTTAATCCCCTCTGTTACTGTCTTCCTGTTTCGGGAATGTTGGTCAGAATCATGGTGGAGCTAATTAACGTCCTGGTGGACGGAATGTGGCCTGGTACTGGGGCTGGTGGACGGGGGGGGGGGGGGGGGGTGCATTTTGTGGACACATGTAGACTGTGGTGAAGACATAGGGAAATACAGACACTCCCACACTCCTGAAACTCACAAACCATACCCATGCTCCCCCCCCCTGCCCACCCCACCGTATACCCTACTCTACGATCTATTTATGCTTTCATTTTTTACATTTGTTTTGTATTCCTGAAACTGATTCTAATATACAGGGTAGAAAAATGGTGATGTGGACATGTTCCTAAAAGCCATTATCAGTGTGTTGGGGGGGGGGGGGGGGTTAAGATTGGGATCCCCTTCATCCATCACTACCCAGGCCCATTTGTCCTCTAAAATGAAGGATTCATTCAGATGTTACGTGATATCACATAGAGATCACAATTACAGAATGTAGCTTGTGAGCCCCATTGTGACATCACAGCCAGGTTGAAGTGAGCCTTGAAGCAATTGGCTCTGTAACTCCAGGGGCGTGGCTGTTTTACATTCTCCTGTAGCACTGTGTGAGCTACCGTGTATTAAATGAATCACAGGCTAGCAGGCTTAAAATTGCATCTTTTAAGGCTGCTTCAGTTACCTACAGAGTTTTCGTAAGGCAGGAATTTGACACTTTGTAAATAAATAGATGACAAGCCCTTTTGCAGTCTACTGGTTAAGTCACATAGGTAGGTGAAGTATGACAGTATATTAACTTGATATTGAGATATAATGCACTGATGCTTTATGAAATAATAAAAGAGTTATTTTCTTAGGCCGTGCACCACTGTTATTAACACAGTTTCTCTTCCTGTCATCTTTTTATCACCACCCCCGCTTACTGCCAACTTTAGCCCTCGGTTTTCGACTGGCAGTATAGCACGGAAGCAGCGTGTTTATAAACAAACGACAGTGAACGTGTTTAGCTGGACGTGCCAAAGCTCTTGCGGTCTGTGCAGAAAGATTTATGGTTGATAATTTCACTCGGCAAGCAACATTCGCAAATATTTACACCATGGCTGTCGTGGCTTATTGTCTGTCTTGGACCCTCTCCGGGTTTATTGAGCAAAGTTGGCGGAAAAGACTGACGGCGATGATGCGTGCGCTCCTAAATACCTGTTACAGTTACGGAAGTAGTTTTAATGGCTGTGGTTTCCGATGCATCTCGCTCTCGCTGGATGTTAAAACAGATTCCCTGGTGTTCGACCCTCTCTGCAGCTTTTCACTGAATCCCAGAACCGCCTGTTCGCTTGTGACTTTGTTGCAATGACTCAGCTTGCTTGCTTGTTCAGAAATTCCCGGACACATCATCGCATGCGTTGCTGGTGTTCACGTTATAAAATTCCGTTTTGTCCTCCCTCTTTGAACTCCAGCAGCGACCTCCAGCAGCCAGGTGATTGAGATCAGTTATAATATTATGCAAGTCACAGCACCATGGCAACGGAGGCAGATCAGCTGTGGGTTTCAAAGGAAGCCCTTGTCAGCCACTTGGCTTAAAGAGACAGTTGAAAAATATCTAAAAGAGATAGCTGAAAGATTTAGCAAAAAAAGCTAAAAGAAATGGTTAAAAGAGATAGCTTGGTTCTGTTGAGCTAAAGACCAAGGTTGCCTGCTAAGGGAACCAATCAGATTCATTGTAGCTTCAGGGAGCGAATTCTGGATGCACAGTGAAGTTACTGAACTCCACTCTGTTTGCACCGGTCTTCTCCTTCTGCATGGTGTGGCTGATGAGGGAGCATGTACTCCATGAACAAGACAAATGGCCCACTCCTGCTTTCATTCTCAACAGGGGGTCATGCGGAGTGTTCGTGTCTTGGGTAATACAGAACATCCCTTAGCCGCAGTATCATACTTCATTAGTTAAATTCTTCATAAACATTCATAAGGTGCATCAAATTGGAATGTTTTGACGGAAAACATTGGGAGACGGAATGTTCGACATTAGGAACATGGGGCACAGGCATTCCGGTAGGTCTACAGAATTTATGGCACGGAACATGAGAGAGGATGCTGGGAAGGGTTTTTCGTGCGGTAATGTACCGTGTGTGTGTGTGTGTGTGTGTGTGTGTGTGTAGGGGGGTAGAAGGTACTGAACCCGAAGCACCGGGCCCTTTCAAAAACACGCTTGCTAAGACGTGCTAAGTCTGCGCTCTGTGCAAAACGGAAGCCGCAGCAACGCCCTCACTTCCTGCGGCCTGACGGGTGAAGCTACGCAGGGCTGGCCTCGGTTTGGCACCTGGGACCGCAGGGACGCCTCCGGCGCAAAGCCAGGTTCCTTTTGGACGCCCTGTTAGCGGCTTAGCGCTAAGCTACGACCGCCCGTTACTCAGCGTCACCGCTTCAACTCACTTGAACCGATGTCACGCGTGTTCGATTTAACGCTGTGTATTTTTTACGTTGGTAACGTCTGGCAATGCAATTTGATTGTCTCATCTTTTTTTTTTTTCCAGTGTGGGTTAGCTCATGCAATACCTGCATTTTTAATGGTTGCCATCAGTCCATACGTGCAAAGCAAATTCCCTTTCCAAGGGCCATAATGCCTTTTATTCTATTCTATTCAGCTCTAGCAGGCCATTAGGGTTCCTGATTAATATCTATTATGAATATTTTAGCCCTTTGAAGAGTAGGTTTTTTTGGAATCCTTTTTTTAAAAAAAAATTATTATTTCAAAGAGAACGAGTCCGCACCCATGTGTTTACATGAGTTTATTTATAACTGTATTTTCCGTTTAGTTCTACCAAATTGCCGTTCAGTAGTTACAGATTCCTTCTGATTTACTTTTTTTCATTCACAGCCATCTAACAACAAAAAACAAACCAAAAGAAGACAAAAAATAACAGAAGTAGAAAAAAAAACAAAGACACAAATATAATCCACATTGTTTCACGTAACGTTAAATATATTCATATATAATAACCACAATATATTAGTATGTATTATAGAGCAACATTGCACACTTTTTTTGCAATGGCCACAGCTTAACATAATTTAGAATTCCTAGCGTGGACAAAAACATGTACATGTACTGGCAGGTGTGCAGAGAAAATCAGATTAATAAGGAATCACCCTCACTTTTCTGGGAATACTGATTTAGAATTTACATTGTGGCTACTAGAAACTCAAATGTAGATTTAAGAATATATCTGACAAACATTTTTAAATTTACACTTAAAATCTGTATTTATTGACACGAAACAAAACAATAAAATGCAGAAAGACATCAGTAAAAAGCATCTAGTTTATCTTCTCTTATTACATAAAATACGAATCTCAGAATATAAAGGATATGGATTTGAATGTCGGAAAAACCGTGATGTAGCATTTACATAAAACAATACGTTTTAAATTAAACCCCTGGGAGATTTGGTTGTTCTGTTGGACCTGACTGAATAGCACTTTTTTTTCTCTTTGTGTAATGTTGTCCTTTGTAGAAAGTGTGTGAAACTGATGCTCTTTCGGTCATGTGACAGTGAAACGGCTTGTGATTGGAGCAAGAGAGAGAGGTGCTGAGGAAGGAGGTATGCCCGGGGATGTGATGCTAAGCAGAAGATTTTTGTAGACTTGTGCGTGTGTTTCTCTGTCTGTCTTCATTTCTCTGTCTGTCTTCATAAGTTTGTATACCTGCCTGTGTGTGCATGTACGTGTGTCTTGTAGTTTATGTGTTTGTGACTATGCATGCATGCGTGTTTGAAGATGTGTTTTAGGGTGAGTGTGTATGTGTCTGTGTGTAGGTCGGCATGAGTGACTGTGTGTATGTGTGTGAGTGACTGTGTGCGAGTGTATGTGTGTGCGTGAGTGTGTGTGTGTGTGTGTATGTGTGCGTGAGTGCATGTGTGTGACTGTGCGTGTGACTGTGCGTATGTTAATGTGCGCGTGTGTGTGTGTGCGTGTATGTGTGTGTGCGCGTGTGACTGTGCGTATGTTAATGCGCGCGTGTGTGTATGCGTGAGTGTATGTGTGTGTGCGCTTGTGAGTGTGTGTGTCTGCTCGGGTGCGTGTGTGCGCTTGTGAGTGTATGTGTGTATGCGCGTGCATGCCTGCGTGCGTGAATGTGTGTGTGTGTGTGTGTGTGTGTGTGTGTGTGTCTGCTCTTGGGTGCGTGTGTGTGCGTGAGTTTGTATGTGTGTGCGCTTGTGAGTGTATGTGTGTATGCGCGTGCATGCCTGCGTGCGTGAATGTGTGTGTGTGTGTGACCTGCAATCCCACCTAGCCCAGCACTCTCTCTCTCAGCTCAAGTGCTCCACAGTTCACTTAGCTCACCGTACAAAAACACTTCCTATAATCACTTCTTTCTTATCTACAATACTCACAAGTCTAGTTAATAGGATCGTCTAAAATGCCCTAGTCCATATTTTAAATAAAAAATGCTAACTATATAAATATAGTCTTGGAAATACCTGCAACTCCCATTTAATGAGTACTGAAAAACCTTTTCAAAATGCACATCAGTTATGCTATTTGATTCATTTCGCTGCTTTATAAAACTTTAAGGTTAATATGGCATTTAAGAGTAAGACTACTAAAATATATGCGTATTATCGGACCAGGTGTGCTCTCCACACTTAGAAGGCAGACCTTATCCCGTCTCTAATGGTTAGTTTACGTTGTATCTCAAAGAGAAAGGTTTTTTTTTTTCAAAGCAATTTTACAGGCACATTATTTCTCGGTTGCATATCACGGACAAGTAATTGGTTTGTGACAACAAATTCTTCAGACAAATTTTTTTCCCCCAAAGCTTTTAAATCTGGAAGGAGCATATGGGCTTGCACACGTGATTGGCAGGTTTCAGAACAGCTTACTCGGCGCAAGCGAGATCACATTGATTCGAAGAAACAAAAAAAAAAAAAAGAGACTGCCAGTTTCTTAACGTTAGAAGTGACACCGATTCCAGTTAAGGCAGAGGTCGCTTTGATTGCGTTCTTCTTTGTTTAAAGTGTAGCTGACAACACAAGGTGGGAAAAATGAACTGTTTTTGCCCACACATACACAACACACTCTGGCCTCCTCTGCTGTGGAAGCTGGGCCTTTCATAACCTGACGATGGGAACTGCTGCCAATAACTTTTTCCTTTAGCCATTTTCTGTAATATTCACTTTCAGCAAACAAACACTTTTAAGTTCAGGCTGAAATGACTGATGCTGGTTTTTACAGAAATGACAGTAGTTTGGCTGGCCTGCAGTGAAGTGGTCCAAAGCAGATTGGTGTTGATTGCTGGTATCAGAGATCCCCCATAGGATTCATAGAGCTCCCCCTATGACTCATAGAGCTCCCCCATATGACTCTCACAGAGCTCCCCAAATGACTCATAGAGCTCCCCAAATGACATATAGAGCTCCCCATATGATTCATAGAGCTCCTCATATGATTCATAGAGCTCCCCCATATGACTCTCACAGAGCTCCCCATATGAATCATAGAGCTTCCGAATGACTCATAGAGCTCCCCATATGACTCACAGAGCTTCCGAATGACTCATAGAGCTCCCCCATATGACTCGTAGAGCTTCCCCTATGACTCATAGAGCTCCCCATAGGCCAGATTCCATGGCTGATAACATGGATGCCCTTGTCTTTCTTACTGCCAGCCATTGTAACTGATTACCACCACTTTAAGGCAATTTGTTTTGTAAAAAGAAAAAAAAAAACATTAATAACAATAATACATATGAAGAAATGACAATATGGAAAGTTACTGATGATTGTTCTTTGTCAGTTTTGCAAGATCCAAAGGGTTGAGTGTCCAGGAGATGGTGAGAGTTGCTCCCAGTGAGCAGACCAGTTGACGAATTTGTTTTCCGACAAAACGACGCAGTCTTTACAGCGAAGTAGGGTTACGGCTCTTCCGGGAAAGAAAGCAACATTTAATCTGTGATTTTGCGTACATTTATGCTCCTGCCACCTATGATGAACTTTTAAAATAAAAAATAAAAAAAAGAACAATTATTCCTTAAAAACTGTTTACAGTACTGAGTGGGTTTACTTGCAACGGATTTACAGAAACAAAGCACTGTACCTTAATCAAAGTCTCATTGTCCGTGGTGGGAAAAGCTGCACTGTTCCTCCAAACATTCTCCTGGTCTTAAGCTTAGTATCAGGCCAGAATGATTATGAAAACAGCAGTATCGCGAGCATGCCGTGACAAAAACGAGCATCTTGACCGCTGTACGCTGTTTGCTACAGTCTGTCAAAATGAGGCCTATAGCTTACATCATGTGGTATCAAAGGCAGTGTTCAATCCACACAAACGGTGGCTTTCCTTTCACCCTCAAACAGGACATTCTCAAAAATATGACTTTATAGCTTATTTTCAACTTAATATGAACATGTGAATATTGATGAAAACAGTCCATTCTGCCAGTCTAGGCTAGTCACTGAGTTCTAGAGCAGGGGTCTCAAACTCCAGTCCTGGAGGGCCTAACTCTCTGCTGGTTGTTGTGATTTCCTTTCAATCAATCAGCAGCCAATGAGGGCCTGGGAAACAAGGTGTGGAGAACCTTTAAGCCAATCAGTGACCTAAATTAAGCGCTTAAGTGCAGGAACACATCAATAATGAGCAGCCACAGCAGCCCTCCAGGATTTGAGTTTGACCCCTGATCTAGAGCAGTGTTTCTCAGCCCTGGTCCTGCTGACTCACTGTTTTTGCTGGGGTTTTTTTTAATCAAAGCTAATCTCTAATCCTGTCAGTTTGCAACTGAGTCAATTAAAAATGGAACCTCTTTCAATTGTCATGATTTCCAATTAATTATGAACAGCAGTGTAAATGAAAGCAGAAGTTGGTCTGACCTATTAAAGTTCCTGAGATATGAATATGAGACGCGACATTTATTTTTTTTAACGGCAAACATAGCCATTAATGGCATAATGTGGCTTTAAGAGGGGGAAAGTGTCCTTCACTAGACCAATAAAAAGTCCAATTAAGAGCAGTTAGCTCCTAATTAAGAACAATTACCAGCTCATTGCAATGCAGGGCTTGTTACTATGGTTGGAACAGAAACCAGGGTTGAGGAAACACTGGGCTAGAGCATACAGGACGATCACAAGCCTGAGGCTTATCACACACTTTGCCGTCTACTGTTCTATGACTCTTTGGGTGAAATAAAACAAAACTGAATATCAATTATTTAGAGTCAATTATATTTCTCACAGCAGTTCTATGTAAAGGCTAACTGACATGTTTGTTTTTGCGTTATAAACATACTGAAACTGCAACAAAAGCCTTTTTAGTGTTTACACTCTTCTGTTTACATGGTTGCATGTGAGCTGACGAATATTAGTCACACATTCTACCCGCTAAGCTGAGAAATCTTTATACATTTGATATAGACAGAGAACAATTTTGAAATATGAACATGATACAGTAGCCTGTTTTTCTTCAAAAACAAACAAACCAACAAAAAACTACAACAGCATGTTCTATAGCCAGATCTGAAATATTAACCATAATGAATAAAATACAAATGACTTCATATACTTGTAATATTAGGTGCAAACTCAGCAAATCCACAAAAAAAAGGAATCTTGAAGAAATAATTGACAACAGAACTGCAAATCTCCTTCACAAAAGTTCTTTGAATAAAAAGAAAAAAAAAGAACATTCTAATATTTCTCTCAGTGCTTCCACTCAAAGCAGCGGAACACAGTCTGTCTCTTTCCTCCGCTCTCTCCTTCCATCTCTCTCTCTCTTTCTCCCCCTCTTCTCACCTCCGTCTCTTCGTTCCACGCCCCCCATGCCCCCCCCCCCCCCTTGCCCCCTCTTTTAGGCCTTCTTGCACTTCCCCTTCTTCTCCCGCTGCTGGAACTTCCGGAGCCGGCGGGCCCACGTGTCCCGCCACTGGATCACCAGGCTGCCCTTGTGCGCCACCACGCCGCTCTGCTCCGGCGAGTCGTCCTCGTTGCCCAGCAGCAGGTACTTCCTGCCCGGCTTGATCTTGGGGCACCGGCAGGCCACGTCCTTGGCGTGGACCCACAGCAGCTGGTCCCCGCGCCGGATGCGGCTCTCGCCCTGCTTGTAGACGGAGATGACGTTCGCCGTGAACTTCCACCACTCGCCCGCCCGGTCCCCCTTCAGGATGTGCACCTGCACCGCTGTGGGCGAGGGAGGGAGAGAGAGAGAGAGAGAGAGAGAGAGAGACCTTTGACCTTTACTGCAACCAATCAGAAGATCAGCAAAGGTCTATACATGCACACACTTGAAAGCTGAATAAAAACAAAATGAACTAGACAGACAAAATCAAAAAAGAAAAGAATAATTGACCTTTCCAGACATCACATGTACCTTAAAGCTAACACATGAACCCCCCCCATCACCAACATAGATTGCATCCCCAACACACCAGGTTCTCTTCTAAAATATATTGTAAAAGTTCAGTGTTCGAGAAGGATATAACATGAGCAACTCTCAGTCCATCTTGACCTGGGACTGATGCATATTTGAAATAATTTAACTCTTTAGATGCCAGTAAAATATTGAATGCATGGCTGCAGATTCTCCAGAAGGATTTTCAACAAGACATGCTCCTGACCAAAATGTACAATCGTATATAAAAGAGTGTGGAGGTAGGTCAGTGAGAGCAGAGGGTTCTTCTGTCAATAATCTGCAGTTCATTTTTGCTATTATCTAAAGGGTTAAAGCATTTAGAATAATTATTTGACCCAGGTCTAAACCAGGTTTAAATCTGGTAGAAAATGTTCCTTAGTGAAACCGAACCATTGGCAGTGGTTCACTCGCCCCCCCCAACCCACTGTGAATTGTGTCAGAGGAGCAGTGTTTCAGCCAAGGTAGGTTTCGTTGGAATATAGGCCCATTTATCCCTCGCCTTAGACCGTCTCCAGAGCTGCTGACCTGCGCCATCTTTATTGCTGTCGCGTTCCTTCCCCCACTGTTGACCTTTGACCCCCTCCCTCCCCCCCAACTTATTGTTTAGGCCAACGGTTGCCATGGCGTCCTCGGTTGAGAAAATGGAACTGGTACCGGGGCTTCTGTGCACAGCCGAAAGAGCAGTCGCTGCATGTAAAACTCGCTAATGTTTGACTGCGGTCGCGGTTTCCGTAGAAACGATTGAAAAAGGGAAGACGGAGAGAAAAGGGCTCGGGGGGGATGAGGGGTAGGGGGTGGACGAAGGGGGGGGGGGGGTGTTGTCCTGCGCCAAACATTGGATTCCTTTATTTTCATTACAAACGAGAGAAAACGGCGAAGAGAGATTTCAAATAAAGGAACCGGCCAACAACCGGAGGGAGGAATAGCATGAGTGATTACATCTGAGGTTAAGAGCTATAAAACCTTCGGCGAGGCAAGCCATGTGAACGCGGCTCCGCGGCCCGCCGGCGGCCATTTTACGATCCGTCAGACGAGGTTTCTGCGGTCACAGGACAATAAAAATACCCCGGTCCCCCGCCAGCGCATTTCAGCGGGCAAATATTGACGCTTCCACGGAGACCACTTACACACAGTCACAGAGACCACTTACACACAGTCACAGAGACCACTTACACACAGTCACTGAGACCATTTACACACAGTCACAGAGACCATTTACACACACACAGCCACAGAGACCATTTACACACAGACACAGAGACCACTTACACAGACACAGAGACCACTTACACACAGTCACAGAGACCACTTACACACAGTCATAGAGACCACTTACACACAGTCACAGAGACCACTTACACACAGTCACAGAGACCATTTACACACAGTCACAGAGACCATTTACACACACACAGCCACAGAGACCATTTACACACAGACACAGAGACCACTTACACAGACACAGAGACCATTTACACACAGTCACAGAGACCATTTACACACAGTCACAGAGACCACTTACACACAGTCACAGAGACCACTTACACACAGACACAGAGACCATTTACACACAGTCATAGAGACCACTTACACACAGTCACCAAGACCATTTACACACAGACACAGAGACCACTTACACACAGACACAGAGACCATTTACACACAGACACAGAGACCACTTACACACAGACACAGAGACCACTTACACACAGCCAGAGACCATTTACACACAGACACAGAGACCACTTACACACAGTCACAGAGACCACTTACACACAGACACAGAGACCACTTACACACAGCCAGAGACCATTTACACACAGACACAGAGACCACTTACACACAGTCACAGAGACCACTTACACACAGACACAGAGACCACTTACACACAGTCACCAAGACCATTTACACACAGTCACAGAGACCACTTACACACAGTCACAGAGACCATTTACACACAGTCACAGAGACCACAGACACAGAGACCATTTACACACAGACACAGAGACCATTTACACACAGTCACAGAGACCACTTACACACAGTCACAGAGACCATTTACACACAGTCACCAAGACCATTTACACACAAAGACCATTTACACAGTCACAGAGACCACTTACACACAGTCACCAAGACCATTTACACACGAAGACCATTTACACAGTCACAGAGACCACTTACACACAGACACAGAGACCATTTACACACACACAGTCACAGAGACCTCACGGGCTGCAGTTCAGGTCCAAACAATAGCACAGCCTCTGCACACTTCCGAACTATCTCAGGACTCCATGAACGCCATGGAAACGTCTGGCACAATGCATCAGCCCCCCCAGCCCACCCACCCCCCACCCCCCACCCCAAATCTACTTAATTCTCAATCCTGCCAGCCAGGGAAGTGATGACATTTCATCATCTTGGTGGAATTGCTATTGTTTTAGCAATATCAAAATATCAAAAGTAAACTACATTTTTTTACTGTCCCCCCTCCCCCCCAGGGAAGGTCCAACGGGTGCTTTCTGAGGGCTGTCAATTGCGCAGATACAGGTTTGTGAAACATACAGAGAACGCTGGGTGGCTGTGGGCCCGGGGACCGGAGGGGCCGGGGGGGCCGGGGTCGGACCGATGTGAGCAAATTGCCTGCAATTACAGAAGAAAAGAAGCCAGTTGGAATCACTGCAGCCCCCCTCATAGGCCGGCCATTCATGTCGAGAGCGTCTTTGGGCCAAAGGCAACTTGTTCGCCAAAAGAAAGAGAAGTTTTCTGTGTGAGTGGGGGGGGGGGGGTGCGGGCGGGGGTGAGAGGGCAAGGATTGTGGTGGTATTTATATTTTTCCAGACATAGAGAACGTTCCAGAAAGATCAGGATACTCTCTGACCCCATCTTGGATGTGGCTTCCGTTGGCGGACAAAAGCGTTTGCTCTGGGAACTGGATCCAGGACCAGAATCCGCTCTCCTGATATACACTTCCCTTTCCAAAACGCCTCCTTTGAGTACCGCTCACTCCTTTAATGCACTGAACATCAACCCCCCCCCCCCCATTCCCCCCGAGTCCAGAGTTAATCAGAGCTCTATTGTTGGAATAAAAAAAAGGAGCAATAATTAATTGAGGAGGTTGGGAGAGGCGGGGCTGGCCTTGACGTGAGGCTCCGCCCACGTGCCCGATACACACGCCTGATTAGGCAGAGGCAGAACCCGCGGTGTAGACACGCCCACGGCACTCAGGCGTACGCAGACGAAGGGGAACCACCACCTGCGGCCACCCCCACTCTGAAGTCTCGGCCACGCCCAGCTCACCAGCCCCTCCTGGTACCCCCCCCCCCCCCCCCCCAGTCGCCAGTCCCCAACCCGCCACATGCGTGGCTAAATGGGCGGGAAACAGGAGGAAAATGAGAGGGAAAAGGGAAGGAAAAAGGAGGGAAATGAGAGGGAAAAGGGAGGGAAATGAGAGGGAAAAAGGAGGGAAATCGGAGGGAAAAGGGAGAGAAATCAGAGGGAAAAGGGAAGGAAAAAGGAGGGAAATGAGAGGGAAAAGGGAGGGAAATGAGAGGGAATGAGAGGGAAAAAGGAGGAAAATCGGGGAAAAGGGAGAGAAATGAGAGGGAAAAGGGAAGGAAAAAGGAGGGAAATGAGAGGGAAAAGGGAGGGAAAGGAGGGAAACGGGAGGGAAATGAGAGGGAAAGGGAGGGAATGAGAGGGAAAAGGGAGGGAACAGGCTGCGAATAGTGTGCTGAGGCCTGGAAACCTAACGGATAAAGCGCTCTGCAGTGGTAGGGGGGGCGGAAAAGACGGGAGCAAAAGGAAGTGGAGGAGCGCCAAGGCTCCCGCTGTGGCGGCGGGTGCTCGGGGGCCTGACCCGCGCGCGGCCGGGGGGGCGGGTCATAATGGAATCGTGACGCGTGTAATTACGGCTTTCAGGGTCCTGCCCCACTGGGCGGGACGCCCCACCTGGACCGCCCTCCGCTTCCCCCGTCGGCCACCAGCAGGTGGCGCTCTACACACCAGCACTGTGGGATACCCCCCCCCCCTGTTTTGATTCGTTGTGGTGGTCTGGCCTGCTGTCGGGCATCAGGGCACAATCTCCCGCTTTCTGCTCACCGTTTCCGTAGCAACACACTGGGGGGGGGGGGCAAGAGAGAGAGCCCAGAGAGCAAAAAACGGAATCCAGACAGACAGTATGGGACTATGGGATAAAAAGTGCGAAATACGTGTAAAAGAAGAACTGCAACAGCAGGGGGACTGGACTGCTCCCAAACACAGAACCACCACCCTCCACACGTCTAACCCCCAACGAACAACACCCCCACCTCACCTCCAAATGCCTGCCACCCCAAAAAAAATCTCTCTCCTGTCCTACATTCTGTGACACGCCTTCTGCCGTGTGTGGTGTGAACGTCTGCAGAAGCAGGAGATGAGTCGTGGCTCCACCCCCACCCGCCAACTCCCACCCCTACCCCCACCCCCACCTGCCAACCCCTGGCCGGGGCTGCCATAGCAACAGGTCAAATATCACCGCTGTTTGACCAAGTAAAGCAGCGCTCCATTGGAGGAAACCAACATCCGTGTTGCCCCCGTCGTTGCCATGTGACCTCATCCCCGCAACCCCATTTCATTTTCAAGTCGCCTCGTCGGCCTATTTTTACATAAAATTACATTGCAGGCATTTGGCTGTTTCTCTTTATCCAGAGAACTTTTAGCAATTTAACCCCTATATATATTTTTACAGCTGGAACTGAAGCTATTCCGGTTAAGTACCTTTGTCCAAGGATACAACAGCAGTGTCCTACCTGGGAATCGAACCAGCAACCGTTACAGGTTACAAGCGCAGTACCCAGTATACTACACTGCCCCCATATTTCTCTCCTCACTGGGAAAAAAACCCATCACCACCACAGACCAACCCAGAAAGGATCGGCTAGCTGCTAACAGATTCTTTTTGAATAAATACACTGTAATGGGAGCTCACTGGGCCATGGAACCAACTCTCTGGGGGCTACGGGGAGGTAGGAAGTAATAGACTGTAGCGCCAGTGATGTCAAGCAGAGAAATGTGCGCAATGTGCACCCGGGGAACACGCGGGCTTGCGCCCGTGGCCAGTGACCCATCGCAAAGCAAAACACAGGCCTGCATGCCGGAACTCTAATTGATTCTTTTTTTTTTTTTACTTCCAGCAAAGACTGAATTTGAAAATTTTCTAAGAAAGGGGGCGAAAAGAGCACATTCCAGGCAATTAGAGGTACGTGACCCATGAACCGTCCAGGAAGAGCAATAAACCTGTATTCACGGAAGACTGAAGACCACTGAGAAAAAGAAAGAAAAAAAACCTGTGTGTAATATTTTCATACGGGTAGCGTTTTGCTACGCTAACACTAACAACAGAGTGACCATTTCAGAATGCACATAAATTAAATCAGACAATATTTATAGGCATACTGGAAAGTATTCACTGTAAAAATAAATTTCAGACTACTGAAATTAAATCTGCTTCTTGTAGAGTAGGGACTGTGTCCAACCAAATTCTGCACTTGTACCAATGCATCATCGTTAACAAATTCTAAAATAATTATTTAAAAGAAAGTAATCACAGAAAGTACTGCACAATATGAGCTCTCACTCTGATGCCCTAACAATGGCAGGGATAGTATTTGTTATTAATTTGCTTCCCAAAACTTGGTTAAAGCAGCTGAGTTATGAAGTGCATTCAAAGTAGATTTGGCCGACAGGCCTAATCTTCTAATACATAACTGTTATTTCCACAGAGATGCACTTGGTGGAAGGAGCTAGCTGACAGTTTGATGTCTTAATTGCAGGCTATTCCAACCCCACTGCTGTTGTAATCCTTGTGATATATCACCAACACAATGCTGTGAAATGAGAAATTTTATCAATGGAAAAAATTTAAAATTTGTTCATTTATAAAATTCATTTCACAAAGATTGCTGATCTGATCTTAGCCTGTCTCTCTCTCTCTTTTCTCTCTCTCTCTCTCTCTCTCTCTCATTTTGTGCTGCAGGGACAAAAGTTCAGACCCCGATCTCCTGATCATAGTAGGAAAGAATGCTTTGTCCAGGGATGGTTTCTGAAAAACCTGGAGGGGGGGGGGTTAGGGTTTGGGGTTTAGCCAGCCTTTGGTTGGGACCCTGTGGACCTGGGGCGTTAACGGCGAGGATGATGAAGGAAAGGAAGGATTGCGGAAGCACCGGCTAAAAGAGAAAATCGTCCCTTAACGAGGCCTTCTGCCCTATGTCACGCCAGCCCCTCCCTTTATCCTCCTAAGACGTTCGGGCGGCCTGCTGTTCCCTCCGTCCGCGGGGTCCTCCTGAGCCCCCGTCCCACGGCCACTCTTTCCGCCCGGGCTGCTTGGGTGCTTTGATTTGATTGGACGGTCCAGAGTAAGCCCTCGGCACAATAGCTCAGGAGCTGCGGGGTTGAGCGGGGACGCGACAAGCGACCAATCGCGCGCTCCGGGTCACGGGCGAAGGATTTGTGCAGGCTTCCCCCCCCCCACTCACCGTAGTCTTTCTTGCAGTATCTCTTCATGTTGATCTTCAGCTTTCCTTTGGAGGCCTTGCAGTAGGACTCACAGTCTGCAGAGAGAGAGAGAGAGAGAGAGAGAGAGAGAGAGAGAGGGAGAGAGAGACAGAAAAAGAGGGAGTGAGAGAGAGGAGGGAGTGAAAGAGCAAGGGAGAGAGTGAGAGAGAGTAACAGAGAGCGAGGGAGAGATAGAGTGCGGGAGAGAGGGGAGAGGGAGGGAGAGAGAGAGAGTGGGGAGGGGAGAGAGGTTAGCGTGCGCTATATCACTGCCCGAGGACGTGAGGTAAAAGTGAAGAGGAGTTCTCAGCCGACGCACCGCACCGCTCTAGAGCTTAAAAAAAACTCCACCCTGCCCGAGACCTGCCGACCTCCTTGGGCCGAATGTGACACCTAACAGGGCTTATGTAGCGCCATCTTCTGTCGTGGAGGGTGAAAACAAAAGCAATCTGCCCCCTAGACACACCCCCTCTAGTGTGGGACCTGTCGGTGTGGCTATTGTGCCACCCAGGTCTTTAAGGACTCCCAGAACACCTCCCCCCCCCCCCCTCTCTCCCACCCCCCCATTTAAGGCCTATACAGCCACTGCTTGTCACGTCACCGCAAGCTCCTCCCCCCTCACCCCAACTGCAACCCAGGGCCACACAATTCTTTGGCATTTATGATGTCACAGTTTAGGGGGGAAAGGGGTCAATTTGGCGTACAAAGGGAAGGTCAAGGAAGGGGAGCGAGGGCGGCGGATTTGGGGGGGGGGGGGCATGGGGTGGGGAGTGAAATTAGCAGCCAATGAAAAATTTAGCGAGGCCATTCAGCGTCCGCTCTACCCCAGTCGAGTATAATAAACTGCTCCCATTGGCCACGTCTGCGGCCTCTAAAGGCCTCCAATCAGAGAGTGGCGGCCACATCAGCGGCGGGAAAGCTCCCAAATTTATGAGGAGTCACCCCCAGCCTCTAAATCTGTCCCCCTAACAGGCACCCCATGGGTCTGCATGCGGGCGAGGCCCAGCCTGTGGGGGCAGTTTATCGGTGAGCTCTGAATCAAAGCAAATCAAATTGATTTTATTTGTACAGGGCTTTTTTTTTACAGAAAACTGTCACAAAGATGCTTTACGGAGTAACAGAAACCAGCCCGGAACCCCCCAAATAGCAAGCAATGAGGCACACCTTATCCCATGGAGTAACCCCTTGTTACATGAACTTGGAGGCATGAGAGGGAGAGAGAGACAGAGAGACAGAGAGAGAGAACAGTGTGATAACATTAGATGGATGGGAGGAATGGAAAGGTATGGAGAGAGGAGAGATGGAGACAGTAAGGGACAGGGAGAAAGGCATGGGGAAAGAGTGAGAGATAGCGAGAGAGAGAGAAAACGAGAGAAAGGGGGAGGGGCATTTTAGGCAGTCTGAATATGAACAAAGTTCATTGTTTTGCCCAGTCCTCAATCTATGCCCGTTCTTTATTTTCCTTTATATTCTGTGTGAATGAGGTTGCCTGGGCAACGACGGAATGAGAAAAAATGTCCCCGTCCCCCCCACCCAAAAAAAGGGGGTTTGGGGTTGATTGGGGAAATGGGAAAGGGGGGAGGAGGAGGAGGTACAGGCAACATTTCTAGCGAACACAGATCAGGGCTCGAAAGGGCGGAGAGGGGGAAAGGAGGGAGAAATGCCAAAAGTAAATGGAAAGTGACTAGTCCATATCGGTCCTGCCCGATCTCCATGTAAATGAGCAGCGAGGGGAAAAAGGACATTTTTGTTTTCCGACCTGAGGGGCTGGTTCCACGCCGTCACGATACCTCGCTTTGATAGCTCTCCACCCCCCCCCCCCCCCCCCCCCCCCCCCCAAAACTGACGGACCTCCGTGACAGCAGCCCCAGCAGTGCCCGAGGGCACCCCGAAATACTCCACTGAGGGCCGTGCGGGACCCCCGCGCCGCGGACAAGCGCCTCCTTTGTGTCCGCTCTCGGGTTAAGGGTAGTGGGCTATTCATTCACCCCAGGCCACACTGGGCTTGCCCCCAGTTTCAGGGGATACTGTCTGGGCACCGAGCTGCAAACACTCCGTACCTGTGCGTGCGCGTGTGTCCGTGTCCATGTTTGTATGTGTGTGTGTGTGTGTGTGTGTGCATGTGCGCGTGTGTGTTTGTATGTGTGTGTGTGCATGTGCGTGTTTGTGTGAGTGTACTCGTGTGTGTGTGTACGTGCATGCATCTGTTCATGTGTGTGTGTGTGTGTTACATGCTTAAATGTGCATATGTATGTGTGTATGTGCCAATATGTAGGTGTGTGTGTACGCGCGTGTTATGTGCTTAAATGTGCATATGTATGTGTGTATGTGCCAATATGTAGGTGTGTGTGTACGTGCGTGTTACATGCTTAAATGTGCATATGTATGTGTGTATGTGCCAATATGTAGGTGTATGTGTGTTGGTGTGTATAACATGTTTCCTGTGCTTGCTATTTTAATCTGACATGCCTGTACAGTGTACACTACTGTATGCCGAAAACATGACCGACTAGATTTGGTTCAGGGTTTTGCTATAGCGTGCTACAAAGGAAGTAAAGCTTAAACTTATTTGAGGACCCTCTGGAGGGTTGTGAGATATTGTACAAAGCTAATAAAATTACTGTAGACATTCCCACTAGCATAATAAACACAGCACTAGTGCGCATATAGGCCGGCCTAAGTGAAAAACATTTAAATTGTATATTTGAACAGTACATTAACTTTAATTGGCCAGTACTGGAAGCAGAGAAACAGCCTACCACAAGTGTTTAAAAAGTGCACTTGACCTGCAGGAATTGCTAAAAAGTTGTAAAAAGTCGTAGTTGTTTCACACTGCAGGGAAATACTACCTGAAAACTACAGCTGCTGCTGCTGCTACTACTACAACTACAACTACTACTAATACTAATAATACTAATCCTGCTACTACTAATCCACAATTTCTGAACATTTTGAAATATGGATATCGTTTTTAACGGACGATTCCCAATTTGCGTTATTTTTATTATTCACGTTTTTTTTTTTTTTCTCGTTCTTTCACTGCGTTATTTGAAAAGCCTTCCTCCCGCGGAGTGGCGGGGGGGGGGGAGCTCGCGCTGATGACAAATTAATTTCCTTTCTCCGCACCTGCCGCACAGCTGTTCGCCTCGCGCAGCGAGCTCGCCTCGCGCTTAGCTGACTTTCCTTTGGTCGCCGGCCAGGCGCTACAGTACATTAGACCGAGCGGGTGACGGGGGGAGGCCGGATACTTCATGCGTTCGCAATTAGGTAGCCTATAGGGTGAGATCATATTATTTTCAAATAACAATCTATGCTCAGCTGGGCTAGAACGGTCTATAAATGCTGTAATGTATTTGCTAAACTGCATGCCTGGGTGGTCTGTCCCGTGTGTCTTGCATGGATAACAAGTCGGCTAATAGCAGTGCAGTTCATCTGTCTCGACCTGTCAATCTATGGAAAGACCAATACCAGGTACAATATCTTAAGTACAATGCGTATATATTATTGGGGCAATTACAAAAAAACCGTTTGAATGCTTTGCTGTCCCAGCAGTATATTACTAAAGCTAGATTAAATTATTTTAACCAGGAAACCAGATTTGATAATAAAATAAATTGGTTTGCGGCTCCTAGAACACCCACAGTAGAACGTCCAGTGTTAAATCAACTCTTACAGAGTACGTATGGTCCTACTCTGATCTAGAGTTGGACCACATGCACTCTGTTAGAGTTGAATGAACACTGGACATTTTACTGTACAGGGGGATGCTCCGATTCCTCCAAAGTCATCCCTTGAATAGAGAAAATGCTTACACCACTAGTCAGGCACTATTTAAGCAAATGATGATTGCATAAAGACTATTTTATTTGGCTAGAGATTTTGAGCCATATACTTTTTTATATTTCTGTATTTGGACAAGATATACATCTTTTTAAAAGTTCTGCTAGATGGAAAAACATAAATGAATAACTTCACTTCTGCTGTGACTGCCCTTTATTCAGCCAAATCAGTCAACCCGATTTAGTGTGCCGAACGTTGTGTTGCACGTTGACAGGTGAGAGTGCAGTGTTCCGCGCTCACCTGTCGGTTCCTCCGTGCTGCTCATGCTGGTTGTCGGGGGTGCAACAGGAATCTCTGCGTCCCAGGAGGAGAAATGGCAAAAGGCACAGGCAGTTAAAATAAGGATCACAGTTGCATTGAAAATCACAAAGCTAAATCAAGGCTGTGAGCTGCATTCATAAAGGATTAGCACTTTTGTTTGAAATTCGGCCAGTTTGGCCATAAACATACAAGGCAAGCGTTTAAAGTTTATTTAATATATGGCATTCTATGTTACCATGCTCCTGAATTTTGAGGTGTATAAGGGAAGAGAGCTAGCTCACTTAGTGGTGATGTATATGTTTTTTTTAATGCAGGTGGATAATATCTGTATCAATGAACCTTCCACACATTTTTGTAACAGCAGGTTTGCATTGGTGCAAAAATGTGAAAAAAATGCACCAATGCAAAAAAAAAAAAAAAAAAAAATGCACAAGATTTGTTTGCAAAGACTTAAACTCTTTCAGTCCCCTGGTCTGCAACTGCAGTTGTGGTGGCAGGAAGTTGTCATCGAAGGAGGTCACACAAACAGGAAGCTCCTCCTGCCTCCAGAGGAGGGAACAGTAAAAATATAATAACAAAAACACCTTGTACATTGTCGGCTGAGAAACTCACAAGACAAGTGCAAGACAGCGGATTGGTCACATTAGGAAAGAAGGTGCGAGAAAAGACTTGTGAAGTGAAGACTAGCAGCCGGGCCATGCAAACTACAGGGGTGTGTTCAGGTTTGATTAAGCCATTAAACTGAACATTTAGTTTGGGTTTTATATTTTAAGAAGCCTATAATAAGTAATTTGGGAAATAAATATTTGAAAGGTGTGTCTGTGATTGGAAAAATATTAAATGGATTTCTCAAAATATTTAGTAAATTAATGTTACTTAGTAAGTAATTGGTACACATTTAATTTTGGTGAAATAAAATATTACAATATGGACTGTTTTATGATACATTTTTCAGGTTTTTAAGCTGGAAGGAAAGTTGTTTCCAGTCTTTGGTAATGTAGATTCTTTCCTGTGCTATTTTAGATCTTTAGTTTGGTGTATTAGTGATAATTTCTGTTGGAATGAACAGGACTGAAAATATCTGTTAGGATTCAAATAATGCAGTTTCTTTGTGGGGCTTGGCTCTATGGTGATCTGCACTGAAAGGTATTAAGAGTTCCTCTTTTAACATCACAGTGCTAGTTGGCTAAACTGGTGGAAGGCGGGTTTCCATTTTGTCTTAACGAGTTGACTGGATTCAATCAAAACAGCCAAATGATCTCAAGAGGTCAACTTCTATTCAATCAAAAAAAAAAAAAACTTACTGATCTGGTGCATACAGTCAGTACAGATTTATTGAAAGCAGCTTATGCCTTTAAATATATCTTTGGACTGCATGCTTTAAATTTAAAATAAAACTTAAAATGCCGTGCAGATGCTGTAGTTGGTGTTAAAACACACAACCACGCCCTCCAGTATGGAAGCCACATATGCACCTTGATGTTGGTGCAGAACCCTACCAGTACCCCAGAGAAACGACTCCATTTCCTGTCAAACTGAAATTGGCAGACAGACTCTATTGCTGCATTATTTGATATTAAGCTATTAAAGGTATAACGTGATATCTTGCACTTACAGGAGAAAAGTAAACGTTTTCAGTTGAGTCAATGAGACCACTTTCATGTCCTGGTTTCACCCTTTGAGTTTGTTACTTTCCAGAAAAATAAAATATCAAGGAAATGTGATTCCTGTGTGTTGTACAGCCTTGATTTATCCTCTTGAATCTCAGCCAAGGCTGAACAGAAAGGTTTCAATTTTATGGCCGATCGGTTGAGCTTCCAAACACAATTTAAATGCGAAAGGCATTTATTGAAAAATATGCCACTTGTAATTGAAAGAAATGTCCAATGACGACGGTGAATGGCATTGTATTCATACGTTTATCATTGATGTCTCTATGGAGGATGCCAGGTGCCTTTGAGATAAAGCCAGGCCACAATTCACACCGGCGCCATTTTGGGCTCCTGCCGTTTTATCTCTCATGGGGCTGAAATCTGCGGCCTTTTGATACCGCCAACAAATAAATCCCTGACCGCTGGCCAGAGGCCGAGTCTGCTCGTACCCTTTCCCCGGGAGTCTGAACGCCAGGCCGCTGCGATTTCGAAACGATTTCGATGATCTGCGTCTTGTCGGTTTTAAATCGCTCGTCGGAGAAAACCAGAAACGGTCAAAAATAGGGGAGAAAGGAACGGCCAGCTCCAGATGATTAATAATATGTAATAAGTGGGTGGCAGCTAAGGCAGTGGATAGATGGGATTGGATGGGCTGCTGGAGCCCCTGAGCAGTGCTGAAAGTACAGCTAACGGGCTAATAGGCTATGGGCTAAGAGCGAAGGGCTAATGGGCTAATGGCTAAGAGCTAATGGTTAAGGGCTAATGGCTAAGGGCTGATGGGCTTATGGGCTTATGGGCTAAGGACTAATGGTTAAGGGCTAATGGCTATGGTGGGGTTGCAGCGGCTGGTGCACGTACTTATGCAGGGAGCAATGGGGGACCGGCTCTGCTGGTAGCCTTTAGCACAGCGGTTGCATGTGATGCCAGTCACGCCGTCTTTACAGGGACACTGGCCCGTGGTCTGGTTGCAGGTTTTGCCCGCAGCGCCCACGGGATGGCAGTCACAAGCTGTGAGGAACAGAGAAGAGAAGAGGTGAGAGAAAAGGAGCGCGCACACACACACACACACACACACACACACACATATACACACTATACACACTCACACACATGCACACGCGCACACGCACACACGCACACACACACATACACTCACTCACACATATACACACACTATTCACACTCACACACATGCACACGCATATACACACACACACATATATACACACACTATACACACACACACACTCACGCACAAGCACACACACACACACACATACATATACACACACTATACACACTCACACGCATGCACATACGCACACACACACACACACACACACACACACACACACACACATACACATACACACACACATATACACACACACACACGCACGCACAAACACATACTCACTCACACACACACACACAGGCATAGGAGCACACACACGCACACATGAAAAGCACAAGTAAACAGTAACTGGTGTAGAGGTGTGGGCACAGGTAAATAGTGGTGATTTGCAGAGCGCAGGTAAACAGTAACACAGGTGCAGCAGTGACAGCACAGGTAGACAGTAACAGGTGTAGAGGTGTGCGCACAGGTAAACAGTAACACAGTGAGTGCCTTGGACAGGACAGGTGCGAAGCCGAGAGTGGAACAGGACCTGTAGCACTTCCTATCCACTGACTCTGGATCAGTCAAGCACCATGGCAAAAGCACCTCCACACAGTCAGCATACTCTCAATCCACTGACTCTGGATCAGTCGAGCACCATGGCAAAAACACCTCCACACAGTCAGCATACTCTCAATCCACAGACTCTGGATCAGTCGAGCATAAACACCACGGCAGAGGGGGTCTCCAGTCTCTCCACACAGTCAGTGTGCTCTCTCCAGCCAGCTGTGCCTCCTGTCGCTGTTCTCTTTTAGCATATTATTAATTTACAGAAAGATATTGACGTTCAGCATTATGCAAGAAGGTCTACCAAACATGTTGATGCAATTGTATAAGGGAAAAAGCATTGCAGTACACTTTTAAGAGAGATACATCCAGTGAGTTTCTTTCCCTTCGCGCTGAAAAAGACGGTTTTGGATGGGCGTTGCACATTTTTTCTTCATTTTCGTTTTTACATGCCCTGCGCTGATTGGTTAACTGGCCGGAAATACACGGCGCCCTTCCCATTTTCTACCGTTCCGGAAAAGCGAACAAGCAAACAAACTGGACGTCCGTTGCATCAACAGGTAGGGTACACCAATTGAACTGAATAGGACGTATACTTTGGGTACACCGCATATGTTTGAGCCAGAGTCGTTTCTCCAATTTAAAGCCATGAAGGAACTCTCCAAATGGTGAGCTTTTTAAAAATATCTAATCGAAAACTATAAGTTAGCTACCTACCGTTTACTTATCTAGAGAGGTGTAAAAAGCCAACCTGCAGCTTTCGTCCAAGCTCTTGCCATTGTTGCCGGAAGCTGGAAAGATGACAATTCCCTGATACAACACATTTATGTGGCCGGTTTGCTAGTTTTGTTTTAAAATCTTGCTTGCTCGTTCGTTCGTAAGTGTACTATGCGGTCGAAGATTGTAAATCATAAGAAGGTAGACGTTGCCTCTTTCTTTGCAGAGGCTGACCAAGCCAGGGCGTAACTATGCAAATGACGTAATTTTAAATGATTGGCTGTTTTCACGTAAGACGAAACTGGGGCTAATTCTGACCGGACCGTTTTGCCATTGTGATTTTTGTTGTTATACAACGACAAAAAGAAAATGCGAAGTTGAACTGAGTTCACATTTTACCGACACACAAGTCTCTTCTCTATTATATCTCCCTCTTCACTAAATTAGCCTACATTTATTTTACCTTTATTTAACCAGGTACCCCAGTACTGACATTTATTTTACCCTTATTTAACCAGCTCAGTGCTGTATTTTGCCAATACCTCCCTATTGCATATTGTTTCTACAGAGCTGAGCATTGCATTGCATATGCATTGGCATTCAGACTTTCAGAAAAATCTGTTGGCTCCACAAGTTGTCTCTGTCAGGCAACAGTCCAGTTCTGGTAAACCAGTTTAGGACTTCCATCTCCTGCAGGAGCTAGCTCTGTTTCCTGTCACCTGTCATTCTCTGTGTTCACCTCACAAACAGAGTTATTCAGTTTAAAAGTCTGATCTCACACGGATGACTTGCATCCCTATTTTTGAACTGGGAGACCTGTGTCATGCACCGAATTATTTCTCACTCGGGCCATTGCGTGTACAACCGCATCAGCTGGAAGAACTATGTATCTATTTGCATTTGCACCTACTGTTTTTAATGGGGTTTGCATGTTAAGTCCAGCATGTGTTTTAATGCAGTACAGTGTGGCCCCAGAACATCACACTAATTACCAGTAAACCCCCTCTTTCAACAGAAATGGTACAGTCCAACTCTGAGCCTGACTCCTGTGTGTGGAATGGAACACTGGCGTCCCATAGGCCTTTAAGGTGTGAGCTCACAAATATGCGATCAGAATGTTCTAAACTGAACATTCTAATGCTGATGATGTAACAATCACCGCCGGTAAGTGAAAGCAACAGGATTCTAGAACACTGGCTTACAATTTTAGAAGAAGAAAAAAAAAAACATTCCAGAAAAAAAAACCTGCTGTTGGAAGGGTTAAACAGGCTGTTCAGCTTTTAGGCACAAAGCCGGGAGCAGCAGGGCTGGACCAGGCTGTCTCTGTCCGGCTTATTAAATGAACAGTCTGGGAGTTGACGACAATAATATCAGATTTTGCCTTTGATAAGTGAGGTATCTTTTTTCCTTTTTAAACCTTTGGACGCCGGCCTCTGGAGGAGACCGTTTGGCTGTGCGTCGAGCGCTCAAAACTCCTGGGAGAGGGTGTCTGGGTGTCGATAACGGGGCTAAGCTGCTCAGGCCCAACCTGAGATGTAAAGCCAGAGAACTCCTTGAATGAAGACCGGATAAAGCTCCCCATTAATACGAGCATGGAACACATTTCAAAGAAGTCTGCTTTGGCCGTTTTTGTCAGGAAGATTGCGCTTTAAACGTGAGATTTTACTCACGCTGCCAAAGATTAACCGTAAAACGCGTGTTTGAAGTTCAAACCATGCTCCCCCCCCCCACCACCCAGCACTGCAATACTTTTCACCAGCAGATTAATTTGTTGGTTTCTGGAAGCATTCCAGCACTGGCAAGTGTGTGTGCTGTGGTTAGGGTAGCATTCTGTGAGTGGCTTTTTATTTATTTATTTTTTTCACTTTTCATTATATGAAACGTTATCATTTTTTGTCTGTTACCGTGGTGTAGTTGGTTTTTTCATGTCGTTGTTTAAAAAAAAAAAAAAAAAAACTTTTAACAGACTTAATAGAATACAGCCTCATTAAAACGCACACTGATACTAAAAAATAAAAACAAAAACAGCGTGGTCAAAGTGACTTTAAACCCCCAAACCAGACTGGTGAAAGGCGCGTTAGAAGTGTCTTGCTCAAGGGCAAGCTGGTAGCCTGTGGGGGGTGGGAGGGGTTTGGGGGGGTGGGGGGGGGGGGGGGCAATGCAGCGGCTACCAGAGAAAAATCAACCAGGCCACGCTGGCCACGTTTGCCCCACAGCGGATGAAGAATGAGGCTGCAAATCGCTGCAATGAATCCACACACATTCCACACAGCCGCTGGCTACGCTGCAGCTTCTGCACAAATGGAAGGATTTTCCCGACTTTTTGTTTCTTTTTTTTGCGGGTGGTTGGGAGGGGGGGCGGGGGGTTCATTCCAAGAATAACTGCACTGGTAATGATATTTCTGTGTTTGATTTTCACGTCCAAAAGACACATGCAGACGGCTGGTGCAGCCGGTGCAGTAAATGCGTTGAATAATGCGATGGAACGCTGGGTTTGTCGCTCGAGGAGAGCGCGGCGATCGGGTTGGGTTACCGCACGGCGATCGGGTTGGGTTACCGCGTGGTGATCGAGTTGGGTTACTACGTGGCGATCGGGTTGGGTTACAGCGCGGCGATCGGGTTGGGTTACTACGTGGCGATCGGGTTGGATTTCAGCGTGGCGATCAGGTTGGGTTACCGCACGGCGATCGGGTTGGGTTACAGCGTGGCGATCGGGTTGGGTTACAGCGTGGCGATCGGGTTGGGTGACCGCGTGGCGATCGGGTTGGGTTACCGCATGGTGATCAGGTTGGGTTACCGCGTGGCGATCGGGTTGGGTTACAGCGTGGCGATCGGGTTGGGTTACCGCATGGTGATTGGGTTGGGTTACCGCGTGGCGATCGGGTTGGGTTACAGCGTGGCGATCGGGTTGGGTTACTGCACGGCGATCCGGTTGGGTTACTGCACGGCGATCAGGTTGGGTTACAGCGTGGCGTTCGGGTTGGGTTACAGCGTGGCGATCGGATTGGGTTACCGCACGGCGATCGGGTTGGGTTATAGTGTGTACAGTTGAATTATGAAAGTCAGAAGTCATTGGAAATTTTGAAAGGGGGGTGGGGGGGGGCGGCGGAGACATGGGGGGGGGGGGGGGTGCCTGGAACATTTCAGCCTACCCGCAGAATGGTTCATAAAGTTCTGGAAATGTGTGTGCTTAATTCATTAAACGGAACGAGAGAGCCATAGCACAGAGAACTTCCCCTGCCTTTGTGCCCCCCCCAATCTGTTCTGCAAATATAGTTTATAAAAATGTTTAAACTGGCATCGGAGAGGGGGTGGTGGTTCATGTCATTTGTCACCGTTCAGTAATGGCAACAGGTTCCTTATTGTAGCGCTGCTTTTGGATGGAATTGAGCAGTCCAGTAAACTTTGGATATAGTGTTTGTTTGTAATTACATTTGGCTTTAAGACTCCTGGCAGCCTTCAGGGGGGCGGTGGGGGGGGCCGCTGGCTGCTGGTCGGTGATCAGACGTGTTTATACTTTAATTTCGGCCTGTGTGACGCAGTTTGAAACGAAACCCGGAGATGAACGGAGGGTGGAAGTGCTATTATTTTTTATTATTTTCCAAAAAGCCTGATTGCCGACTGGCTCTGATTTGTGCGGGTGAACAGTGCAGTTAAACTCGTAGCTGTGGGCGGACAGTGGGCGGCAGTGGAGGGTAATGGGTAAGGAACCTGAAGGTCGCAAGTTCGATTCCCGGGTAGGACACTGCCGTTGTACCCTTGAGCAAGGTACTTAACCTGCATTGCTTTAGTGTACATCCAGCTGCATAAATGGATGCAATGCTAATGCTATGTAGAATGTTGTGTGAGTCGCTCTGGATAAGAGCGTCTGCTAAATGCCTGTAATGTAATGTAATGTAGTGTAATGTAACGCACACAGCGTTGGAATCCAGGGCTTTTAAAGGGTGAAAAGCCTGAAGTACTGAAGTCAACCTGAATGCCTGTCCTCTTATTACATTACATTACGTTACAGGCATTTAGCAGACGCTCTTATCCAGAGCGACGTACAGCGAGGGCAGGATGTCAGGATGGAGATGGAGTGAAGCTAGTGATGTCACTGAGCGTGCTCCTCTACTGGTCTTGCCTTGCAGTGCTTCAGGTGGCGATTTGGGGGGAGTTTGCAGTCAGCGATTCGGGTGTAGAGATCACAGGCAGTGATTTTTGGTGTAGAAATCACAACACACTGATTTCAGAGGTAGTGTTTACGGCACTGATTTGGGTGGAGAGATCACAGAGAGAAATTTGGGCACAGATAGTGTTTTGAGTTTTGGTTACAGGCAGTGATTTCAATCAAAAGATCACAGACACTGATTTCAGAGGTAGCGATAACTGGGTGGAGAGATCACAGAGAGCAATTTTGGCACAGACGGAGCTCACAGATGGTGATTTGAGTGGAGGTGACAGGCAGTGATTTGGATTGAGAGATCACAGGCGACAGTGATTTGGGTGCAGCGATCACCGGTGGAATTTTGGGTGCAGAATCGCAGTGATGTCTGTATCACAGACGGACAGGTTTGGGCGTAGCGCCTGCAGGCGGCGTGGGGTTGGCGGTCGGCCGGTACCCTGCAGCCGGTGGTTTGAGCAGGGGGTTGGCGGGCGGGCCGTACCTCTGCAGGCCTTGCGTTGGGAGATGGGCTTGCTCAGGCCTGTGTGTGTGTGTGTGTGTGTGTGTGTGTGTACCTCTGCAGGCCTTGCGTTGGGAGATGGGCTTGCTCAGGCCTGTGTGTGTGTGTGTGTGTGTGTGTGTACCTCTGCAGGCCTTGCGTTGGGAGATGGGCTTGCTCAGGCCTGTGTGTGTGTGCGTGTGTGTGTGTGTGTGTGTGTGTACCTCTGCAGGCCTTGCGTTGGGAGATGGGCTTGCTCAGGCCTGTGTGTGTGTGTGTGTGTGTGTGTGTGTGTGTGTGTGTACCTCTGCAGGCCTTGCGTTGGGAGATGGGCTTGCTCAGGCCTGTGTGTGTGTGTGTGTGTGTGTGTGTGTGTGTGTACCTCTGCAGGCCTTGCGGTGGGAGATGGGCTTGCTCAGGTCCCTGTAGTAGCCCTCCTTGCAGTAGTGGCAGTGGCGCCCGGCGGTGTTGTGGCGGCAGTTGAGGCAGACGCCGCCGCTCTTCCTGCCGGACAGCTTGTACAGCTCCATGTTGAAACGGCATCGCCGGGCGTGCAGGTTGCAGTTACACGCTGGATAGTCAGACAGACACACAGAAACACAGACAGACAGACAGGTAAGCACAGTTGTTTAACTGCATTTGAAAAGGAATTCTTTGAAGCCATCCATGCAAACATTTTCTAAATCAGGATTGGTGGTTTAGGGGGGATGGGGGTAGCCTATCCCAGCATGCATTGGGCAAGAGGCAGGAATACACCCTGGACAGGTCTCAAATCCATCGCAGGGTCCACACACCGTTCACTCAGGCACTTATACCTACAGGGAAATTTAGAGTCTCCAATTAGCCTAACCTGCACGACTTTGGACTGTGGGAGGAAACCGGAGTACCTGGAGGAAACCCACGTGGACACGGGGAGAACATCGAAACTCCACACAGAAAGGCCCTCAGTCCTGATTCAAACTCAGTACCTTCTTGCTGTGAGGCGACAGTGCTATTCACTGCACCTGAATTTCCTGAAATTCTTTTTCTCCTAATTAGGAATGTCCAGGTGTATGGTCTCGCTGCTGCAACCTCTTCCGTGAGTTTGGGAGAGATTGCGGGGAAACCGCTTAACCTCCTTACACCCTGCAGTCCCGCCAGCTGACCCTCACAGTCAAGGTGCACTCAATGCACCAAGGGTTCAGACAGACTGCGGGGTCCTGCTTGATCTTTATGTTGAATAACCCAAAAAAATGTTTAACTTTTGAGCTGTTGTAATCATTTTCAAAACACTTTCACGAGGAGGGATACAACTCGCATCGTCTCTATTTCGGACACCTTGTATAAAACCCGAGCGACTCTATTAATACCTGCCAAGATTCCAGTGAAAGCCCAGCCAGGCCCGTGGCCTGGTTCTCCCGCCTGATATCTGAAGCGGTTTGGAGACGTGAGGACAGGGTGAAGGAACGCCCGCGTCAGGGGGCGCCCACTGCCCGCCATCGCCAGGGCTGTTCCCAGCACCCGTCTCCCTCCCGCCCACATTAGCCTACATACAGGCATTTAGCAGGCGCTCTTGTCCAGAGTGACTTACACAGCTTTTTTTTGCATTGTATCCAATTGTACAGCTGGAGATATACTGAAGCAATGCAGGTTGAGTATCTTACCTTAACGGCCTACCGGGGAATCGAACCTGTGACCTTTAGGTTACAAGACCAACTCCTTACCCATCATACTACACTGCCGCCCACATTAGCCTCGTTAGCTTGCCTAATCAGTGCGCTAATTACCCCAGAATGCTGGCGGGCCGGGTGCCGATAAGCTCCAGTCAAACCGGTCCGCTTGGGACGTCCGTTTCTAAGCCTGTCGCGCATTCATTTCACTGCTCCCTGTAGACGGCAACCGGTGATCCTCATCCACAGACCTGGACTATCGCCATAGTATTCCACCCATATGTGCTACAAGTCCGGCAGGTGCTCCTATGCAGAATAGCATCCCCATATCCCGGAAAGCCAGGTAAGAAAAATGCTGCCTGAAGCATTTCACATTAGCAGTCAGATTCCGATATGTAGAGTACTCGCACTGTAAAAAGACATCGTAAAAACGCATTGCTGCAGGAACAGAGAGTTTGGCTTGGGGAGTCACCATTACGGTTGAAATGCAGACGACAGTAGCCGGAAAGGTGTGGCACGGTGAGGTGTGAAGATTAGGCCTCTTCATCCGTGTGATGAAGGTCAGGCCACAGCCTTGACCCCCCTAATACCCCCCCCCCCCCCTCGCTGGGGCTTTCACCATCCCCCCCGGCACCCAGTCAACACAACACCCTGAGGAATCCGAGCCTCGCGCCCGCGACACACCGAGTATCAGCGCAGAGCGTTCCGAGTGTTCCGGAGTGTTCCGTGGCTGGAAAAGGGGGCGGGGAAGTTCCGCTCGGGGGGTACGGGACGGGATGCGGCGTCTCCCAAATGAACCGTAGGAGGCCGCCCACGGTCCACTGTAACTCCGCCATGAGGCCCTTCTCCGGTTATTCTGGGAATGAGTGAGAGTGTGTGTGTGTGTGTGTGTGTGTGTCCCTGTATGTTTCATGAGCACATGCATGTGTGTGTGCATGTACATATATGCGTGTGTCCGTGTATGTTTTGTGCATGTGTGTGAGAGTGTATTTCCATGTCTGTTTTGTGTATGTATGCCTGTGAGTGTGTTTGTGTGTGTGTGTGTGTGTGAGAGAGAGAGTGTGTGTGTGTGAGAGAGAGAGAGAGAGGGAGTGTGAGTGTGTGTGTGTGAGAGAGAGTGTGAGTGTGTGTGTGTGTGACCGAGAGAGTGTGAGTGTGTGTGTGTGTATGTATTTTTAAAACACATCAAGCAGGTTTAATCATAAAGGGCTGATTAGCCTGCTAAGTGGCGAGCCAGGCCGGGGATCTTGTGTCCTGCTCAGGTCCCTACAGTCCAGGTTAAATTCATTTCACAGCAGAACGGCCACATCTGCCCACCAGAAGCAGCGTATTTAACCGACACGCACTGCTGCCAGGCACTCATCCGTAGGTCTGACTGGTTTTCACACTGCAGGTGGCACACAGTACTACAGGGCGGCTAGCGCTAGCTGCTGCTTTGTGATTGGAGGAGATCCAGTTGCGCCTCATTGGGAGGAATCGTGAGGAGTCACCACTGAGCCCCTGAGGGAGGCGTGGACGGGGGTTACCGGAGGTCCTCGCCAGCTTCCACCTCTCGCCCCAGACGTTTTTTCTGAGTTTTCCCAACAATAAATACTTCAGTTACGCGTTTCGAGGCCAGCTGTTGCTTTGCAGCGAGGGACAACACAAGGCCCTCGGTTCAGCCTCTTGGGCTATTTATCATTTCACTCGTATCTGGAATGCTTTTGATAGTTTTAGAAAATACGAACTTTAAAAATTGGTATTTATGGAGAACCTCCACCCCCACAGCCACCCCCCCCCCCCCCATCTGAAGGTCTTAATTGGATTTTCTCCGTGTTGTTTCACTGAAAACCATCACCTCAGCATGACGTGAACCACCTGAAAGATTAGAGAGTGTACAGGAAAGAAACGCAGTGCGGGTTGTGGTCTTTGATCACGCTAACCGGAGTGGACAAAGCCAAGAAAACGACTTTTAAAAATTAATTTTGACAGGGGTAATGGTGTGTATAATGCTGGTTTAATACAGCACACATTGCAGGCGGTGGTTTTAACCGGCCCAGCTGGAGGGCAGCACACACAGCTTTGCACTGAGGCAGAAACCCGCATCATCAACTTCAGTGCCTCAGTCGTCTCCTCGGTCAGCCAGTCCCCACCCAGCGGGCTCTCAGAAATCGATCCCAACGAAGGTGGGGTTATTTAAATGTAATTCTCAGCCTAAAAACCTTATCAGGCATAAAGCCTGATATTGCATATTCATAAGTGTAACATGCATCTGTAATAATTAATGTATTGTAGTCTTATGACCGTTATGAATGCAACTTGTTTAGTCTAAGTCATTGTATATGGCAAACAGAGGGACTTATTTCACCCTTGCTTTAAATTCAGAACCTTGTGCATTGGATGAGAGTTTATTTCTATTAAACTTTAAAAAAAATGAGGCTTGTGAGAAAGATGGACAAGGGAGTTAGGCAACTGAGCAAACCTATCTTGAAAGTACTTCCGCAATGCTAGCGTTGGATGTGCAAGTGGCCAAGGTTAGAGAAGCTCGGAATCCTTTAGCTTACTGTGTTCTGGAACTTCTTGGAGAGAGAGAGAGAGAGAGATGGAACTGAGTGGATCTCTAACAGACAGACTCACCGAGAGATATTATCAGGCCAGTGTAACCGTTTTAACATTTCCAATTAGCGATGGCTAACGGGCTGGGATAATTGGCTTCACCAAGAATGAATGTTTCCTGAGCTAAAGCCGCATGCCCTGCGAGAAACACAAGGTCAAAGGTCAAAGCAACACTAATCCACCAATTAACCTGGACTTAACCCTTCAAGCTCTTATTCCTTAGCATACATGTGCCAATCACTCGTAAAGCATCCACTGAGGTGGGGCCAGAAAGATAATTGTTAAATGTGTACATCCGTCCATCCATCCATTATCTATACCTGCTTATCCTGAGCAGGGTCACGGGGGGTGCTGGGGCCTATCCCAGCATGCATTGGGCGAGAGGCAGGAATGCACCCTGGAGAGGCCGCCAATCTATCGCAGGTGTACAGTGTGTACAATTAAATGTTAAATCCTTCCATCCTTTGTACACTACAGAGATGATTATCTTGCCAGCAGAGTGATGAATCAATGAGAGGCGTCTGAAATTGTCTTTTAATTAATGCATTAACAGATCAATAGTCATTTTTCAGAGCAATGCTCAGACACACAGACACGCAACGGAAATAAACAGAAGGTCGTGAATTCATAATGAATAAATTAACTCGACACGTGAGTTTGCCCACCACCCGTAACGCTCTTAAACTAGAGCTTTTTTTTTTGGCCTTTTTAAACAGCTGCGATGAAAAGCGCTACTGGTTTCTGAAAAAGCATACGACGGTGGAATGTAAACCGCGAAAGAAAGCGTCCCGGGCCCTGATTTTAGGCCATAGTGGAACGTGCGGGTCCCCTCGGTGTAGTGGTGGGGAAACGGGACTGATTCATGCGTGTGTGTGTGTGAGGGAGACACGTGGCATCCACACGCACGTGTGTGTGTGTGTGTGTGTGTGTGTGAGGGAGACACGTGGCTTCCACATGCACGTGTGTGTGTGTGTGTGTGTGAGGGAGACGCGTGGAAATGTTTTCTTGTGCATATTGCGTTTCTTGCTCTCTGGCCTGTGTCTCCCACCTGCCCCCTGTGTGTGTGTGGGTATGTTTGAGGGTGTGCGTGTGGGTGTGTGTGAGGGTTTGTGTGTGTGTGTGTATGTGTGTGTGTGTGTGTGTGTGTGTGTGTGTGCGTGTGTTTGTGGGTGTGGGTGTGTGTTTGTGTATGTGTGAGGGTGTGCGTGTGTTTGTGTGTATGTGTGTGTGTGTGTGTGTGTGTGTGTGTGTGTGTCTATGAATCAGACTGCGCCACATTCCCCTGTAACAGCGCTAACAGCCCCCCCCAGCAGCTAACAGCTGCCCCGTGTCCCAATTAGGGGCTTTTTGCTATGTTAGCAGCCCTGGCGCTACATTTAGCAACAACAAAGGCCTCTTAATGACCCCCCATTACCCGCGCTAACGCGGTTTTAATGGCTGTGGCGGCCCCCAACGCCGTCCCGTGTGGCAGGGGGGCGGGCGGCCACGCCTTCCTCACACCCCCGCCCCCCCCCCCGCCTCCCCCCCCCCTTCAGTGGTGCCGGGTCGCAATACGCGGCACGTTTTTAACGAGCGGAGTCCTGTGATCGCCGGCGGATTTATTAGACGGAGCAGTCTGTGCGTTTGTGTGGTCCGATGAGCTATTCCCAGTAAAACTTACGAGCTGTTGCCAGGGCAACTTCGTATGAACTAAATGTTGACTCGAGGGGGTGGGAACGCAGCGGAGAGAAGCACCCGCGGACAAAGCCTGGCTACTTTTTGTATTGGGAACTGGTGCTTTGAAAATCTCCACGGAGACCGGATTGATGATGTGGGCGGGGCCTGTTCTGGCTCTTCCCTTCCAAAGAACTGAGTGCTAATTGGCTGAGTGACAGCACTCGTTCCCGTGGTCATTGTCACTGCCAGTCAGCATTGATTTGTTGCTGAAAAGATAACAGTTTCTGGCACATCCATTCTCCCTGTAAGAAGGCTAATTTTTTTTTTTTTTTTTGTAGAACTTGGATTATTCGTGCCCCAGAGCAGTTGTACAAACTCATGTTCTCTTCCGTACAAAAGTCACGTCTCATAACTCATACATGAACCTTGAACGGTTGTGGCAAATTCTGTTTTAGCTGTGATCCTGAACAAAAAAAAAACTCTACAAGGGACACAAAAAACAAAGGATAATGTATGATTGTGCAATCAATTGCTGCTGTAACTTCCCCTGAGCTCTGGTTCTGAAGCCAATGATAATATATTCTCTTTTGCAAATGATACCCAGGTCTTTACAGTGTGACCACCACTGCTGTTCTGGTCTTTTTTTTTTTTTTGTCATTTTGGGAAAACTACAGCAGTTGTGAGGTGCAGACGAAAGGTATCTTGCAGGATGTGTGATGGATCTCCCAGGTAATTAAGATGATCTCATGTTATGTGACCTACTGAGGTTTGTGCCTTTCTCTAAAATTTGATGGCCATTGGCTTCTTTCCCTTTTCTGGAGATCTGTGACAGACGTTCTTACACAATTGCAGCCGGGATATTAGCCGGAATACATCACGAGTTCCCAGACTTTACCCAACTCAGGGCTCCCCGAAAATGACTCCCTCCCCCTGTGGCCATGGACCCCTAACTCAATAGCAGGTCTGTTTTTCACTCTTTTATCAAAGCCCTAAAACAGGCGGTGATGCCAGCGGTATTTAACGTGTGGGTATGAAATAATGCCTTAAATCATCATGACATCATATCTTGGGTCTGTGTGAGACATTTTTTTTTTTTTAATTTGAAAGTTTTTTAAAATACTTCTCCCAATTTTCGAGCAATCACACCAATCAGCAACATTCTTCGCAAACCACCAACTTCCACTACTGACGTGGGACAGCAGGGCGTAACTGGCGGTACTGGTGGTAGAGGTAAGGGGTGCAGTCCGCAGGATTTTCAATGTCTCATCACCCACCAGTGACCTGCTCCGGTTAAATTGGGTACCTGCAGTCAGCCCAAGTTGCTCATGATGTATTCTCAGTTGGTGGAGTCAATTTGTGCGGAAGCCTGGCCCTGAATGGTAATTTCACCACGCAGTGTATTTTCTGTGAGCTGGGAATAACTTAGCAGGAAGGGATCGGGCGGAGTGAATTTGGCGACTACAGCCGCTGAAAGTTCAGTGACACGGAGAGCGACAGGAAGTTGGTCCTCCCTCCGCCTCTAATGAGCCCCTGGGAAAAGTTGCTGCGTACCTGCGACACACTACTCAGAGCCACTACAGGTGCATGCTCAGAGATGCAGAAACCTGCTCGCACTGCGCACGCGCTCTCACACAGGCGAGAAACCGCGCGATTGCCCCGATCGCGGTTTCACCACGAGGGTTAAATTTGAAACTTGCCGCAGGCTGGAAGCCGGAGTCCGGCGGCAGGCCTATCGGCGTTCGGAATTCCTGCGTTTTCCTGGTGTCCCCAAGCTCTCCGGAATCTTCTGTTTATTTCTCAGGCTGTCGAGATGGGGTTTCGGGGGGGGGGGGGGGGGGGGGGGGGGGTCGTGGACCAAAACAAACTTTGGGAAGCCATTAAAAAAGAGGTCACAGCACTGGTTTTAACGAGGCTGAGCCAGGCCCATCCATCACAGGCCTGATTGGAATTTACTTTAACGGACACCGCTGTCTCGCTGCACTTGTTTAGCTTACGGCACTAATTTATTTGGTCTCCATGGATACAGAGCGCGAACGCTCGACTGCAAACAGCTGATCTTTTTTTTCGTGTCATTTCTTCTATGCGGGGGTTCAAACGTTGACGCGATGTTGTCTTGGCCTTTTCGAATCTCGTCTATCAGCGCGACAGAGGCGTTGCGTTCGGTCGTGTCTGTTGGAAACGACTGTTTCCATGTGGGGGGGGGGGGGGGGCAGGGGGGGGGTCGGTGCCGTTTTGGGAGTCCATGCACGGCAGGGGCAATCCCGTAGCAGGGTTTACGAGTGCTATTCTCACTGTATTGTTTTTTCTAATTCCGCTCTTTGTCCGCGTTTGTTATTGGGGCAGTTAGCTCATTTCCCACCGTGCCGGTGTGGAAACCCCTCATCCCCCCTCACCCCCCCCCCATGGAAAGCAGATATAGTATCTCAACCCTTGCTGTCCTGCGGAAACAGTGTTCACTATCTGACTAAATAAACCAGCAGAGGGCCCATGTCCCACCCCCCTCAGCCTGGGGGGGGGGGCATCCCATGCCAGGAGAGGTCTCTCGCACCCCAGGTGATTCCCCCCCCACCCCCCACCCCCAGCGAGGGAGCCCCACCCAGATGGTAGAAGAGTCCCCTGACCCGGTGCCCTAACCCAGCGGTAATGCCCCAGATTCCGGGCTTGTTTCGGGTGGGTTTTTCCGTTTTTGGAGTATTCCAGGTCTTCTGGAGCTGTGGCGCATGGGGGTGCGGATAAGGCGTCAATAAACGCTTTGGAAAACATGAGAGGAATGTTTTTACGGAATGTCTCTGGATCGTTATGGAATACTGTGGGACATCGTTATGGATATCGAGCTGCGCTGCAGAGACTGGGCAGTACCCCCCCCCCCCCCCAGATGGCCAGGGGTGTATTTACATTTTGGGGGGAGGACAGGGGTGTCACCAATCCCCTAGGCCTGCACTCCTCCCTCTTCCCCCTTTCATTTATGTTTCCCCATATCCCGTAAGCGGCCTTTTCCTTATTTTTCACCAGTATCCCATAAGTGGTCCCTTATCCTGGGAAAACCAGCATTCACTGGAGCGTTGCCCCCCCTGTGTGTAGTTCATGTCCCATTGGGGACAGGCTGTCCCCTCTGTGTGTAGTTCATGTCCCATTGGGGACAGGCTGTCCCCTCTGTGTGTAGTTCATGTCCCATTGGGGACAGGCTGTCCCCTCTGTGTGTAGTTCATGTCCCATTGGGGACAGGCTGTCCCCTCTGTGTGTAGTTCATGTCCCATTGGGGACAGGCTGTCCCCTCTGTGTGTAGTTCATCGTCCCATTGGGGACAGGCTGTCCCCTCTGTGTGTAGTTCATCGTCCCATTGGGGACAGGCTGTGAAAAATCCCCCCTCCGTGGCTCCCCAAGGGAGTATTTCCCCCCCCTCAAAATATTCATCTTCAGCGGCAACAACCGGGTTACCCCCCGGTCGTTAGCGCTGGGAGCCGTTTGTTTGCACTACCCTGCAGGCGTTCCCCGATAAACGGCTTTAATTGGGAAGATAGGAGGAGAATCGCTGCACGTCTCCACGGATACACGCCACAGCTGCTGGGACTCTTAGCTCACCATTCCCCGCTCACTCGCTCGTGTCTACACTGCTAGTCCCTCAGTAATGAAGAACCCATGGGTACAGTGTGCAGTGACAGCAAGTCATTGTTTCAACGAGGATTTAAATGTTACTAAAGGTTATTCTGTCCCGTAAGGACTCTTATTTTCATACAAGCGTCCACAGCTCTATCTCTCTGTGGCTATTGCAACTTGCTTCTCTGCTCCTGTGACCAATGTCTCTTTCTGACAAGAGACGTGGTTTGATTAGTGTGCAAAAGATTCCGGTTTCTCATAAGGGGGACTAATCAAGCTCTTATCAGGTCTCCGTGGGTTATATTACCCTGAAATGCACAACTAGGCTTCCTGTGATGTCACCATCAACATATGTTCCCTGTAATGTCACTGTCAGTACATGCATTGTGCTCCCTGTGATGTCACAATCAGAACAAACATTCCACTCACTGTGATCTCTCTCTCTCTCTCTCTCCCCCCTCTCTCCCTCTCTCTCTCGGTTATCATCCGTTTCACCCCAACAAGTACAACTCAACACCTCAAATAGATTCAAACCTTTTTTTCTGCTTCGCATGCACTGTAAATTAACTTCAGGTGCACTGTTATTGGTGGACCGCAATTAGCAGTGTGTGCACATTGACAAAGCCACAGAAGAAATTTGGTGTTAATATGCGTTTTATTTATTTATGTATAGTTACATTTTTACAATCTTGACAGATTCAGTGTATTGCAATGCGGTGGAAACGTCCTGCAGTCTTTGTGCATTACTGTACTGATGTGTGACATGCAGTACGAGCTCGCTAGCCTATCGGCCACCCACGTACTGTAACAGCTGTCCGGTCTGACTGAGACCAGCCTCCCGCTCTCTCTCTCTCGAGAGCCCCTCCCGATGAAGCCCCCGAGGCCATGGACGATGATACTTAATTGCCAATTTGCCTCTCGTTCCAGGGGAATTAATTTGGCCTTTCGTTCACACGACGATCTGTTATTGTTCCGTTCCTTTGATTCGCCCGTGCGCCCCAGGCCACGTCGCAGTGGGGGGGGGGGGGGGGGGCTTTGCGCGAAGCGAAGCCCCGTGCCAAACCGGTTTTCACAAGCTGCTATCTGCTGCTCGGAGTTCCGCTTTCAGCGAATAAAGACGCGTGCCGCCCTGCGGCGTGCCGACTGACGAAACGTAATAATAATTACCTGCGAAGCGGCGGCGGCGGCGGCGCTGGGATTGCGGCTAACCTGGGGGCCATCGCGCGCGATTACACACGGCCATTAATTATTCAGGCTACGGCTAACGACTGGCACTGCCCCCGAGGGCGCTGGATGCGCTCCTGCCTCCCTCTCTAGGTGGTCCTGTTGCCACGGAGGCGACTTTAGCCCGGGGAAGGTTCTACCAAGGCGCGTGCACAAGCGGTCCGTGTCGCCTCTTAATTGATGTTGTAGTTGATTTAAAAAAAAAAAAATGCTTTTCCACCCCGTTCAGATACATTAACATAAATAAATAATCTGTTACACAAATGGCAAAGTTTTTTTCTTTGTTTTTTTTTTTTTATGGTTGTCAGATTTTAATGAAATAGCCAATTACACTGTTGATGCGTATCTCATCCTCAACGCTTTGTCCCGCATAACAACTCTCGTAAGATTCCAGTGTTGAAATGAATCAGGCTCCTCGTTTACTGCACACACAACAAATGGCAGGTTTAGCGTTACCGTGAACACACTCGCTTAGTGGCCGGTCTCTGTATTGGTGCGGTCCACTTTTCGATCCGAAACATTTCCTTGCGCCACGGTACTACGGTAGGCACAAGAGTTACACATTTATACGCTCGGAAGCGTTTAAGTCAGGTGGCCCAAGTGCAGTATTGATCGTTTTCTAATAACTCACCAATAATTTAAGGAACTAAAACTACTCCACCCTGATTTATTTTCGATACGAATATATCAGAATTGGTTTTCTTTACGAGGAATTCGACCTCCACTTCAAGTGGGGATTTTCCCTCTTCTCCCTCCATTTTACACGGGGTTTTGGGGAAGGAAGGAGCTGCCGAGGAGGAGGATAAGTACCACAATGAATTTTTTGGACTTGACAAGTCCTTACTCTGTCAGAAAAAGGGGTACGGTAGGGGTCCGTTTTTGTTCTCTGAGGTACAATGTTTCCTCGCTGGGTCATATTTGTTCCTTAGAATGCTAATCTAAAAGGGTAAAGGGTGCAGTCTGGGTACCATTGAACGTACAGACCCAGTGACAAGCCACTGTACTCCTATTGGTACAATTTTTTCACACTTTCTGATTTCACTTAGAGCTATACATCCGAGGTAAAAAAAAAAAGTTATTTCACTGCAGAGAAAGGCAGGATTTTAAGCTTGGAACTTCGCCAGCAATTCAATTTAACTCTTGTTTTCTCAGTATAACGAACAGAAGAAAAAAAAAATCTTTAGAAGATTGTATTCTGGACTATCAACCTGTCCAGCTGCTTGGGCCTTATTTGTCAGGCTAAGATTCCACAGAAGATGGGATAGAATTTCTGTATTTTTTTATTTTTTATTTTTTTTTGCTGGGGGTTTTTTTAAAGACATTTTTTCCCCTGCATGATGTTTGGATATGTGATAGGATCTTTGTATGCACGTTGCCTTGAGAGCTTGTCGGTAGATGGTAGATGTTACTGATGAATAATTCAGTATAAATGGTACCTTGTAGTGTCCGGTGGGAGCTTTCATCTATGTGCATGTCGGGCCTTGTTTTTCTGAATGGGAGATGGAAACTGTTGAGGTTTAGTTTACTTTGGCAGGTGAGACCACATGGGGGTTCGCCATCCTGAGTGACCTCATGTTAACCGTAGAGGAGGAAGTCTGCAGTGTCACGCCATGTTTCCTGTGTGTGTGTGTGTGTGTGTGTGTGGTTGTATACGTGTACATGCAGATGTGCATCTGCTGTTCTGCTGTTATTTTGCTCATCTCTCATCTCCTTAAATCGGCCTCATGGGTGTGCAGACGTGTCACTGCACCGCCAAGCCAAGTTTCAGCCATGAAAACACATTAACAACAAAATAAATTAAGACCTCAATCAATTCATTCGGAAGGCATGTTCCCTGCCCAAGCCACTCTGCAGAAGATGAGCCGCTCTGTGTTCTAAACATACTCCTGGAACATTCCGGAAACGGGTACGAAAAAGGGCACAAAAAGCCTTGACAATTCGATATAGCGCATGCAGGAATGAAAGCCTTCAAGGCCAGCCAAGAGAGGGTGCCATCTGACTGCTGCTGCTGCTGCTGCTGCTGCTGGTGCTGGTCCGCTCGGTTGGTCTCTCAGTCACGGAAAAGAATGCTTTTCCTTGCTGCCACAGAATGCTGAATCGCTTCCAAACCTTCTAATGGATTCTGGGTTCAAAGAAGAAGATTCTGCTGGCAGCCGTGAAGTTATTTAGTTCCAAGCGCCCTCCGTTGCCCCCTTGGTTTAACTGGGATGACACCTGCTACTTTATTGGAAATGTGTGCTTTGTCTGGTTTATATTGAGACTGAGGACTACACAGTGGTTTATACTGAGACTGAGGACTACACAGTGGTTTATATTGGGCTTGAGGACTACGCAGTGGTTTAGATTTAGACTGAGGACGACACTGTGGTTTAGATTTAGACTGAGGACTACACTGTGGTTTATACTGAGACTGAGGACTACACATAGGTTTAGATTTAGACTGAGGGCTACACTGTGGTTTAGATTTAGACTGAGGACTACACAGAGGTTTAGATTTAGACTGAGGACTACACTGTGGTTTATACTGAGACTGAGCACTACACATAGGTTTAGATTTAGACTGAGGGCTACACTGTCGTTTAAATTGAGACTGAGGGCTCAATAGATCTAAATGGTAAATGGACTGCATTTATATAGCGCTTTTATCCAAAGCGCTTTACAATTGATGCCTCTCATTCACCAGAGCAGTTAGGGGTTAGGGGTTAGGTGTCTTGCTCAAGGACACTTCGACACGCCCAGGGTGGGGTTTGAACCGGCAACCCTCCAACTGCCAGACAATCAGTCTTACCTCCTGAGCTATGTCGCCCCCGATCTACCCCCCGGCTTAAGAATTGTGCTAATTTGCAAATCCAGGTGACTGGAACAAAATACTGGGGAGGAATTTTACTTTGTGAACCTGGATTTTCCACCTGTGCCTCAGTGCCACCTGTCCAATGTTCTACAAACCAGCCCACTGGCAGCAAGACCAATCACCAACTGCCCTAGGGATGCACAGTAATATCTGGGTAATCAGTACCAATGGCCAATCATAGCTCAGAACAAACATGTCAGTATCAGCCTATAAGTAAGACGGCCAATAGGACTAGCCAATATGATGAGGTAACATACATGCACTGCAGAGGAGCACCACTGGTCTGTGTAAATGAATACCCAATCATAGTCATCCAAACATTTTTTTTTTAACTTTTTATTTATCATTTTTACCAGCCAAACCTACAAGAAAAGCTGTACAGAGACTGAGGAGCTTTCCAGGCTGCTTAAAAGTAAGCAAATTTTAATATTTTATTACAGAAATAACATTGGTACATTTTTCCTTCATAAGCTGAGGTCGGGAAGCATGTACTTCTTCCATGAATGTGGGGGCTCGGTTGCAGTTTTCATTTTGTGCTATAAAATGTGAAGCAGGGAGGTATCGGCCAACGGCCAAAATGGCGGAATATCAGTTATTGATATTGGCCGCAGATTTTCCATAGTGTGCGCCCCCGCCCCTACTCCTAACAGCTGACCCTTGTGTTGGCTGCTTTGCTTCAAGCTGTGTGATATCAAGCTGCTGATTTATTTTTTTCCCTCCGCTTGTTTGGAGAAATACTGGTGGGTCAGCAGCTGTGCTGACAGCAGGCCGCTAGCAAGCCGCTAACTGAGCCCGTCAGGCCACACAACAGCAGGCCGCTAGCAAGCCGCTAACTGGGCCCGTCAGGCCACACAACAGCAGGCCCGCTAGCAAGCCGCTAACTGGGCCCGTCAGGCCACACAACAGCAGCCCGCTAGCAAGCCGCTAACTGGGCCCGTCAGGCCACACAACAGCAGGCCGCTAGCGAGCTGCTAGCAATCCGCTAACGGGGCCCATCAGGCCACACAACAGCAGGCTGCTAGCGAGCCGCTAACTGGGTCCGTCAGGCCACAGAACAGCAGGCCGCTAGCGAGCTGCTAACGAGCCGCTAACGGGGCCCATCAGGCCACACAACAGCAGGCTGCTAGCGAGCCGCTAACTGGGTCCGTCAGGCCACAGAACAGCAGGCCGCTAGCAATCCGCTAACGGCGCCCGTCAGGCCACACAACAGCAGGCCGCTAGCGAGCCGCTAACGAGCCGCTAACGGGGCCAATCAGGCCACACAACAGCAGGCTGCTAGCGAGCCGGTAGCGAGCCGCTAACTGTGCCCGACAGGCCACACAACTCTGTACGGTCCCGAGGCCCGAGCTGGAAGCCATGGAAAGCTGGGAGGAAACGAGTCCTAAACAAGCACAAAATGGAGGATTTTCCTTAAGAAAAAAAAAAAGGGACCTCCTCAAAATTGCATCGCCCACAACAATTTTGAGCATTTTTTTTTTCTTTTATCCCCTAAAGCTGAAACAAAGGCTTAACTCCTAAGCCCCTGCAGGTCATGTCTGCATTGAATTATGATTCTAAACATTGCCAGCAAACAAAACAATAACCACACACAAAAAAAAATCTCATGCCCAGGGGTTGGGTTTTTTTTTTGGGTGGGGGTGGGGGAGCAGTGGTCTGGATACCACAAGAGTTTGGGTTTGGATGGTAAAAATTCTCCAAACAGTTTCATGACTTTTTGTCACTGAACACCCCCGCCCCCCCCCCCCCCCTGCACCCCGTCTTTCCCAATTACCCGTCCCGTTGCGATTACACATAACTGCAAGTTCTCAGGAATCCAGAGAAGCAATGCCATGTGGGCACATTGACTACCACTACCACTTCTCAGTTTCTGTTATTGGAGCAGCTGATAGAGTTCAGTAACACGGTTTCTGGTGGTGGTTCTGCTGTCTGTTATAGTAATCCAACTGCTTGCCTAGTTGTCAGCTGGCACTGGCGCTGGCTGCTGGCACTGCCACCGGCTCCGGACCCCTTCAGACCCCGGGGTGTTGGCACTACCCGCTGTTTATGACACACCGCCATTTTTTCCCCTCCTCCGCGTCAGTCTGTCACGCTCTATAAACGTTCGACTTTCATTTTATAAATGCGTAAATAAACAGATTGATGCCTTGAATGAGGCTGTTCAGATGCATCTGTTGACAGATCTCATGTACCTGTGGGTTTCTTGGCTTTTCCCAACGCCCAAGGACACATCGTAATATGTGTCTGAAAGTGGCCGTTACTTAAAATAAAACCAAACATGCAAAAAAAAAAATAAAAATTCATAGCAAAATAATACGACTCGACACTGGCCAGGGCGAAAGTGGCCAATGAGTGAAGAGTTTCCAGATCCCGGGCTGGATTTCTTGATTGCCAAGTATGACTCGCTGTGGCAACAATCACCATTGATACATTTTTCACCCCCCCCCCCCCCCCCCCCCATCCGTGACACAGCAGTTAAGAACAAACATCGTAAGCATGCCATAGCCAGCACCAAGATCATTAACCCTTTAAGGTGTGAGATCACAAATATGTGATCAGAATGTTCTAATGCCAATGTAACAATACCTACTGGTAACTGGAATGCAACAGGGTTCTAGAACACCGGCTCAGAATGTTGAAAAAAGAATTCCAAAATCCCAGCTCTTCAAAGGTTTTAAAGACAATAACGATAAAGAAGATCAAAGAGTAGAAAATAATAAACAGGAAAATGCTGCATGCAAAGCATTGTCGTTTGTTTGGACGGGGGCCTTGGTTGCAGTTGTTTAAGTGAAGGAAAAATAGGCGGTGACTTCACGTTTTAATGTATTCACTACAAAGTCACATGGGCCAGAATCGAACCTAAATGATCTGCAGATGGCCAGGGGACCCAGCCCAGCTGTGTCCAGCAGCTTTCAGTTTGAGTTTTCTGCAGGAACAGATGTAATGGGCCCAGGCACAGATCTGTAGCGCTCATAAACTGGCCTCAGCAGGACTTCAGGGGGCTTTCCTGGACATTTCTGGGCAGCCTCTGACAGCAGATCCAGGCAGATCCAGGTCTGTACCCATTCAAAAACTGACAGCTTCTGTGTGATTCAGCTTTTTACAGTCACCTTATCGGCAATGCCTCTGTTCTCAGATGGGTGTGCGATCAAGGATAGAACGCAACTCTCTAATTTGGAGTTGAAGACAAAGGCCGTGAAACAAAGCCAACTGAAACAATCATCCACCTTTTAAACTCCTTCCAAAATGGAAGTTCTACATATGGAAATAAAAAGTTCCAAATAATGCATGGAACAAATGAATATTTCCTTCTTTCTTTATTTTCAATTTAAACACTAAAATTGATTTATATGAGTCCACAAGCGATGGAAAGTACACAGGAAGAGTGAAATACACATCAGAGTTGATGTACTGCTAATCATTTTTCTGTGAATACGCAAATATTGGAAGTATTACGTTTAAACGTAAGATGGGTGGTTTCATGCAGGCGTTTGAGCTGTGAGCTGTATACTTAACTTTCACTTTCTTGGCAGTCCCAGCTTGTCAAGTGTAGGTTATGAACTTATGAACCATCCTATCTGCAGCATGACCGTTGTACAATTAACCCTTTAAGATCACAAATGTGTGGTTGGAATATTCGTAACTGAACATTCTAATGCCGATGTAACAATCACTACTGGTGACTGAAATCCATGGAGTTCTTAGAACACTGACTTAGGAAAAAAAAAAAAAAAAAAACATTACAAAAAACCTACTCTTCAACGGGTTAAGATTTTGGTGGTGGACGTGTGTCTCTGGACTGAGCCTAGCATCTCTGCTCTGCTGTAGCTGCCAAACAGTTTCCCAGGGTTTACAAAACAGCGCTGATAAGCCGGCCTGAGAAATGTCCACTGTGTGGGACACCCCTCAGCCCCCCCCCCCCCCCCCCATGCAAGGCTGCACCCCGCATGAAACCACAGACACGTTCCATTACTCCTCTTCCAACCCTTCCAACCCTTCCATCCCTTCCATCCCTCCCTCCTCCCTCCTCTCCTTCAGCACGCAAGATGGTTAGCACCTGACTTTGAGGGTGGAGGAATCTGCTTCGCGACGCCTCGGTTTTGGCGAGCGCCGTGGGTGTTCGACGTTACCCAGACCCCCTGACGACGTCTCCGGCAGTTCCAGTGATGGATGCAAGAACATCAAATGACATAAACGTTACCATCGGCGCAGGGCGAGGGACTGAGCCAACGCCACCGGCCTGCTTCTGTACCAGTGCTGTGCTCTGTGCGTTTAAGTATTCTGTGGCCTGTGTTGAGTGCTCTGTCCTCTGTGTTCAGTATACTGAGCCCGGTGTTCAAGCATTAGGTGCTCTGAAACCTGAACCATGTGTCCTGTGGTTTGTGTCCCTGTGTCCAGTGCCCTGTGTCCTGTTCCCTGTGTTCTGTGCTCTGTACCCTGTGCAGTGTGTTCAGTGCTCTGTGCTGTGTTTTCTGTGTCCTGTGCCCTGTGCTCTGTAACCTGTGCTTTGTACCCTGTGCCATGGTGGAACCTGGGTCTCTCAAGTGTTTTTTTTTTACCCTGGCAGGGCAAAAAAAAGAAATAACATGGACCAAAATCCAGAAATATAACTGATAGCAAATACCACGTTAATTTGAACGCAGAGCCGTTTTGGGGCTAAGCTAGTTCCTTGACCCTGCATACGCGCCTCTCCTTCACTGCTATTTCTGGAAGAGTCAGCGTTGGACTGGACGGGAGTCAGAAGGGGGGGGGGGGGGGGGGAGAGGGGGGCAAGCCGGGCCGTGAGTTGTGCTCCTGCTGGGAGGGAAACTTGTTGCGTCGCGGGAGAAATTACTCCTCTCTGTTTGCGGATCCCGAGCAGCTCCTCTGCCAGTCCGGCCTCGCCGTAGCGCCGTGTTACCCGGGCCAGGGGGGAGTCCCGAATCCAGGAAGCCGTGATTAACGGTGACGTTTTAACGCCTCTGTGGTAATTGGCCGAATCTCGCGGCCCTGGCCCCCTCCATCTGCCCCGGAGCGAGCTCGTGGAATGCATGCAGGCTGACACGCAGCATCGGTGTCGTTTTTTTCAGTCACAAGTGGAAAGATTTACTCCCGTATTAAAAACCCAAATAACTGAGGTACATTCACAATGGGGCTAACGGTTAAGGTAGCCTGATAGGGCCGTTTCCAAATACAGTTTTCATTTATAATGTATCATTAATCGTAAATGTATTTTTAATCTGTTATTCACAGATTTTTAGTTAAACTATAATTATTCGCATGACATTTATTGTTAACCTAAGTATGTTTTTAAGTGAGCGCAATATTTTTAGGAAAAATTCGACTTTTAAAACTGTGCTCTTTAACGATATTCGTCCGACCCTACACCCCAGCCAGACCTCACAGGTTCTGCTAACTCTGGGGGTGCATCCCAGTACTTTTCACTCCTCACCTCCTCTCCCCCACTCCGGACTACCACCCGTCTCCTACCCGGAAGTATGTGGAGGAAAGGAGGGGAGGAGACAAGTTTGACACTGGTTTGCCAATATCGCTGTGCACTTCGCTCGTCTCCTCCAACATTGGGACCCTGGAGGGAGGGAGGGAGGGAGGGAGGGAGGGGCGCTCAGATTGGTTTCCGGGTCACGGAGGAGGAGACGAGGTGGTAGTGGAGGAAAGGGGGATACGTTTTTCGAGAATTGGGATGCGCTCTGGGTGTCCGGCCCCTCCCCCCTGTGTACCTGGCCCCTCCCCCTTTGTGCCTGCACTTCCAGGTCACGTCTCCCATCTGTTCTGCCCCCTGGTGGTGGAATGCGCTTCCGACCGCCGTCAGAATAACTGCACGTTCCAGCGCAGAGGAGACCCACGTCTTCACCCTGCACCACGGCTCCCCTGAGCCTCTTCAGCTGTCCTCTTTCTACCTTTTAGGCTTTCCTTTTTGGGGTAATGCTACAGGCACAGTTGTGTAAAGGTAGGCCAGGTGGTATGCACTCTTGTTTACAATACTAATTCTTGATTTGTTCGGTTAACTTTCCACCTACTGATAATAAACAGGTCTCTGTACTTACTGCTGCTGAGACAAACGCTGGTGATCTTCCCTTTTATAAGTTGCTCTGGATGGGAGAATCCACTAAATCTCTGGATAAGAGGATCTTCTAAAGCATTGCAATGTAATGTAATGGTCCTGTATTTCAGTGGTAACCAGCCCTGTTCCTGGAGATCTACCATCCTGCAGGATTTCATTTCAACCCTAATTGGCCATACCTGACTCTACTAATTAGCAGCACAACAAGATCTCTAGCTGTTGAATGAGGTGGTGTGCTTTGTTAGGGTTGGAATAACACCCTACAGGTCTGTAGATCTCTAGGAAGATGGGTGGTTGTCTCTGCTCTGTTTCCTCTGTGCCTTCAGTCAAAACTTGACTTAAACTTTGCGTTACAGCCTGTCTTGAAAAACTGGGTGTCGATACCCACGTTCCCTCAGCATGTAAACTACAGAGAAGTGTGATGCTCTTGCGCATTCCCGATTTTCTCCAGCTGTCCTCCACCCAGATACCCCAACAGCAAGGAACTCTGGGACTCATTTGCTCCGATTCCCTAGCGAAGTGAGACCGGATCGTCCGGGTCAGATCCGGCCCGGGGTCGCTTGCTATCTGGTTAAACAGCGGGGCTTGGGCCACGCACCGAAGGAAGTCTGCAAGAGGTGAGTGCACATTGCTGCTCCATCTGCAGCAAAGCGACACAAGGATTCGGTGGCGATTGGCAGCAGAGAACCTCCCCAGCCCCCCCCCCCCCCCCCCCCCCACCATCCCAAGACACAAGAAATGCCAAAGGGCAACCCCACACAGAAATGTCAGACGGCCCCCTTTTTCTCCCGCCTCCCCAAAGCCCCCGCGCGCACTCGCTCTGTCTTTCATTTCCATGTCTTGTCCGACCACAACGACATCGCTGACAAAAAAAAAAAAAAAAAAAAAACGAGGAAGGAATGCGCTGCGAAAAAAAAAGGGCGGCCTCGCTGACAGCATGATGAATGCGACGAGCGACCGTCCTTTATCCCCGGCGGAGAAAACACACGCACTGCCGGTCCGCCCAAAGCGCCGCGCGCATAGCCCTCCGAGGGGAACGATTCGCCCCCGCCGGTTCTCGGCGGAACATGACATCAGTGTCGGGACTTGTGTCTTTTCTTTTCACCAGCATGCGCGCGCCATTGTCTCGCGGACAAACGCGGTGACAAGAGGGAGAGAGCGAACAGAGACCTCCGTGTTTATCGGATGAAAGGAAGCAACGTCGCCAAGACAGTTTTGCTTGTTTCGTGGACACAAAAAAAAAACCGAGTCTCAAAAGCGAAACAAACTGGGTTTAGTAAGAGCATCGGGGGTAAAATGAGAAGACAAGGCCATGACAGAGAGTGTTATGTTGTCAGTGTGTGTTCTGTGGGATGCTTCTGACTCACAGCTTCCAGATTTTTTTTTCTCGTCATGTGTGGGGTCCCTTCCAGAAGTCTTAAGATTAATTGGTCTAGTTTCGGGAGTCTTAAACTCTCCAAGCCTGCAAACCCCACTTGATGAGTGATTGCATTTCCTACGATCCAATCCCTAGTAAAATTATATTCTAACACTTGTTATACGGAATAATGAAACTATAATAATAATAATAATAATAATAATAACAACAGTAGCATGTAGGCTGGACCAGTCAGTAGTTTGATTTGTGTAGTTATAAGAATATATGCAGAAGGAGCATAGCATGTGTTGTTCGTTTATTAATTAATTATTTATTTATTCACATCTTTGTCATGACCCACCACCGGGTGTCTCTCTTGGTGTTAATGGTATCTCTACAGTAAACTGTCCAGTGTTAGTTCAACTCAAACAGATTACATTTGGTTCCACTCTGCACCAGAGTGGGGCCAACTAATGTGTTGGAGTTGAATTAACACTGGACATTTTACTGTGTAAATTTGTCAATTTGTGCTCTTTTATTTCCCGCAGTGACGGTCCAGGATGCAGTCTTGTCTTTGACCCAGTGTCTGCAAGATTCAGATCCAAACTCTGGGGTCCTTGACCCCTGCAGGTCAGCAAGGGCGTCCCATGGAAATTTAAAAAAAATGTTAAAAAAAAATATGTTCCTCATTGTAAGATAAGTTTCATAGTTTACATCATTTTGGAATTTTATTAACAATAAAGCGCATCCACGAGTCAGTATATCCATAACAAAAGTTCAATAATTGTTTAAAACTATTCGCCGTTAATAGCTACCGTTTGGAACCTATTATAGCCAATGAGGGTCAACGCTTCAACATTTTATAGGATGACGGTGCTGGTCATTTTAGAGGAACTTGAGTTTAATAGTTTGCAAACTATCCTCCTGCTCTGTAGGATAGTGCATTTATATAAAATGGGATGGTTGGATTATACTGCAACTTTCGTCTCCTCAGAAATATTTCTCTATATAACATTCTTTGAAATGTGGTCACAGCTAGTAACTGCAGACATTTCTGAACGTTTCCATCGAACTTCCCGTGCCACCCAAATGGACAAACCCCGCGAGTGAAAAAGCTTTCAAAAACACACCGGTAAGTGTCAGGTACGCTGAAACCTGTCATGAACGTCAGTCAAATATTACATGGTTTCTGGTGCTGCAAAAAAAAAAAGACCTACATGGCCACGTCACGTTTCCCATCACTCAATTAAATTGTAATCTGCTACGAATTTTCCTATGAAAGGAGAGCTTGGATTTATTTGATGTAGTTTAAATGCGAAACCCCAAAATGTCTTAAAACAGCTTTCTGGGTGAACTCGGGGGCACCAGAGACACAATATTTATTCTTCCTTTTGGAAAGCCTCAACGGCGCAGTTACTGCCATAAATAGCAACTGCCACTGAATTAAGCATGCAATAGGCACGAAGGAAAGACTGAAGCCTGGTTTTCTCGTTATTTTATGGGCTTATTCTGATTAAATTTCAACGTTTAATAACTCAAACAATTTTACAATATGAGAAATGGAATCAGTTTGTTTTTGCTGTACATTGAAAGAAAGCGAGTGCAGAATTGTGATCATTTTAACTCTGAAAAATAAAAAATGTTCAGGGGCTCCTTCACTTATTGTTAGAGCATAAATTGCAATGGGAAAGAGTTCCCCGTTGATGATTTTCTTATCGTTCAGCAAAACATTTTTCATATTACAGTAACTATAACAACACTAATAGTAGGCTTGTGGCTGTGCTATTAATACTAAGTTGTCTTCATCCTAATAATACTCATAGAAACAAGTCATTTAACATCATTAAAACCATTGTAACAAGTTTTGCTGTTTGTTTCTGTTTTCCACATGGCTGACCTTGATCAATAATAATAATAATAATAATAATAATAATATATTTAGAGCAGTGCTTAAATATTGCTGATGTTATTTTAATCTACACTGATAAAAAGCTGGCATTCTACCTCCCTTTATTCAGTAGCCGCCGCCGATTCGCAGTCGGTTAAGTGGTTGAAAGCGCTACACACGTGTGAATGAATCGCATCCATTATCATCCGTTAGGTTGCTTAAAGTAATGTTAATTCTTCACCGAATGCAATACTCTTGTTGATCACTATGTGCTTTGGAATGAATGTTGCGCGGCAATTTTTTTTTAAATACCTTATTTATACATCTTTATGTTGTCAAGCACATCACAATGTTCGATTTCAATCATACATTACTTTTTAAATTTAAAAATCGGACTCTTTGTGACTGTATTTCAAATTCATATTCATAATTTAATCGTCCGATGTTATATGATGATATATGGCAGATATATTAACAGGTTTAATTCAAGTGATTAAATACAATAAATCTGCTTATAGTGATCACACCGCACGTGTTTTGTATTGGGAAACAGACAGCGGGCATTAGTAACCCCGTTGTCTTTTTATATTTACAAACATATGCATTTAATAGAGGAATGCACCTGTTTTGTTTGTACACAACCTAAGCCTATTTAAAGCCTAGTATAGCCAATTCTGACCAATTAAATGACTTACATTCTTCAAACGCGACTTGTTTATTCTTGGTGATGGTTCTTTTTTTAAAGCATATTTTTAAGCATTAATTATATCTGCTATAAAGATGTTGGACCTAAGTCCACCACACAAATGTTTTATTCATATTTATTTCATATTTCGGTCATCTTAAATAAGCCCTCTCCATCTGCGGACGAGATATTTGTTTCCGTATTATATTTCTTATATGAGCACGTCAGTTCACCACATAAACATTTCGCATTGTTCAACTGCAATTGCGTGTGTCTCGAACATTTTGCGAAGCCCACTTTGAAGACGCACCAAAGGCACGGGCTCCGCACCAACTGCCAGTTTAAAACAAATGTTATTTTACAATATTGTCAGAATGGAACAACTATCTCTATAGTGATGTGGACAGAGCAGAAACGACTCATTGACAGCAATTGAGGTTATGAAGTTATTTTAATTGATTATTGTTTCTTTATTTTCATTTGACGGTTAATTTGGCTATAGGCACTGAGTGAACATGAACATTTATTCAAATGAACGTTTCATGTGGAGCGCTATTACCCCCGAAGAAGTTTTGGGATTCTCTACGAAATGTTATGTAACTACCACACAGGCACATAACCACATAATGAAGGGAAATTTCTGCGTCCAACACTGAAGCAATTATACATTTAGATCATATTACTTGGAAGCAAACGTGACCTCGTGCGCGGGATGTATTTGCGACGCTAGAGCTGGAAAAACCTCCTCTCTCGCGCGTGGTGTTTGTTTTTGTTAGAATGGCTTGTGAGTATTTGCGATAACTACAGCAAGGAAAATTGAAATCAGGACTGCGGGTCATACAAATAAAAGTGAACGCACTTACCGACACATTCGTTCGCTTCTCTGGCGGTTGCGCGTTGCCAAGGTCGGTCGTAATGAAACGGTTTACATCTGTCGCACTCCGGTCCGGCGGTGTTGTGTTTGCACTCGCAGACCACATTTCCGTCTCGGTCCTTCACGCACCGCGAAGCGTGGCCGTTGCACTTGCACCGGCCGCCGACCTGCAGGTCCGACACGGCGTAGTAATACGAGTCCCGGGCCAACTCCGAGTCGTCCTCGTTCTCGTCCCCGAAGGTGTGCAGTCGGCTGAAGGCCACCTTGATGTCTGTGGCCGTCACCCAGTCCTGAAGCACGGGTGAGTTGTCGAAGTCGTGCGCTGACGGTCTACCATCCAACGTGCTGAACGCGATAAGGCCCCCGGAGAGTGGATGCATGTCCGTGTGGGAGTCGGTGCAGATGGCTTCTTGCTCGTTCTGCTTTGTGATCGCAGCTTTGTTTTGTTTGTTGTACATCTTTTTGCAGTGCGTTGAATAGAACTGAAAGGGCACCCATGACTTGCCGTAGTCCATCGACTTGTAGATGGCCATGGATTCCGGTCGCGGCGAGCAGAACTGAAGGCTCACGTAGGTGACTTCGAATTTTTTTCCCAAAGACAACGTCAAAGTGACGTTCTGCGGGTACTGTATGTAATTTTCTGACTGCCAGCACGTGAGGTTATGGGGGTTGTTTAGATCTGTCAGATACGCCGGCGGGTGCGACTTCTTCGGGTCTCCGGCGTCGCAGATGTGGCAGTTCCTGTTTCTCTCTTCTCCGCTCTCGGTCACGACGCAGTACCGCGCGGCCGGTTTCCCACAGGTGCTCGTCACGCGCACTTCCTTGCCGAACGCGGAGTTCACGAAATCGGGAATGCATCTTCTCGGGTTACCGGTCTCGTCATAGCACGGGTCGGGCGGAGAGGTCTGCGCCGCGAACATGCTCATCCCGTAACCACCAAATGCTCCGTGTGCCATTGAGCAGGCAGCCACCAAAGTGAGCCAAGCCTCAAAAATCGTCAACATTGTAATCCTTGCTCTCCGGTGTCTCCTGCGCTGAAATATACAACCGTGAAAGGGGGATATGCTTTATATTTTTTATATTTAAGAACAAAAAAAAAAAAAAAAACAATCTCAGTGAAGTGCATCGCATTGAATTAACAAAACAGAAGACAAGAGGACCTTAAGAAGCAACACCTGTAATTATGTTTATGTCTGAAATAATACAGAGTTATCCACAATCAAACACGTGTCGATAGAGTTTTAACAATGACATACACATACAGACATTGAAATTATGCAGTTATATCTGATAACAATATACCGATGCTTATCATTATCCTTAACGTGGTTTGCAAAAGTTACACAAACCCTTGATCTTTAACACGTTATCGCCATGCGTAAAGTATGCGAATTGAAACTTCTTACGAGGTAAAGAAATCTCCAGGACACTGTACCTCGGAATAACAGCTCAGCTTGGCAGTGAGAGTACACTTTTTAAAATTATGCTGAACCCTATAACGCTCCCTCCTTCTGCTTTGCGCGAATAACGCAAGCTCGTTTTTTCGTAGTTCTTTCTTTCTTTTTAATTCTCTTGTTTCTTGGAACCTAGAGGCAAAATTCTACAGAAGACCCGAAGTTTCTCTGTCCTGGTCTCAAACTCAGTGCCCCCCTTGTCTCTTTCTCCCTCTCTTTCTATGTGTCTAGGACTCTCACTATCTGTATTGACGAGCCAGCGGAGCCTCGACGGTGCTTGAGGTCACCTAGTGGGGTAACGTTCAGCGCGCGAAAGGAGCGAACAGCGACACCCACTGGCAGTTAACCAATGTGCAAGACGGGAGCGCGAAGCTGACGTGAGATTCCGCAAGGGACAGAGGATCTGTAATGGACTTCTTTAACCGAATTTCTCCACGGTGAGGCCGGCTTTACATCAATTTGATGTGTGACTTTAGTGACTTTATTTTTCCTAACAACCCTAAACACAATGCAACGGTTTGTATTTTCATTCAGGAAGGTTATATTAAAATCACACGATTTGTGTCAAAGCAGGACTTTTAATTGAACGCGCGAGTGTATCATCTTAAGTGCTTACAATTAATTGCAATTATGTACGTATATAATATGCTTATCAACCATTTGATGCGTTTCATTATTATGGCTTTCCCTGCGTTTTGCATGCACTGTGTGACATCTTTCAATTACGTCATGCATTGCCCAATACTTTGCAGTCGCGCACGTGGTAGGCTACCACACTGAGCCTCTACCATATTTGCTAATATTAATTTTATTTGTTAAGATACAGTTTACGCCTGCGCATGAACACCAAAATGCATTGGGATCATGTATTTTCTTTTTGTATTCCAACAATAATTTACATTCATAAGTCTGACCACATTGCTGGTTGCTTATTTATTTATTCATAAAACTTTCCGAAAAAAACACTGTGACAAATGCCAATTTAATATAAAGGAATATAATATTTAGTATCTGTCTATGTAGGCCTATAAACATCAGTGATGTACAACTCAACAGTTTGCGTAATATGGGTTGTGGCATGTTTTGTGATAGTAGCCTACTACTATCTTACTTCTTTTTTGAATAGTAGGCTACTGCTAAATATACTTTAGCGACCCATAAATGTGATATGCAACTTCAGTCAATTGCAATTTGCTGTTAATTTTCAGCCACTTAAATCGCAAATCGATGAGTTAGGCCATGTTGTACACACTTTAAATTCTTAAAATTTGAGATAGCAAGCGTACTTCCATATTGTCTTTAAAGTTTTCATGGTGTCTACACATTTACATGTCTACGAATGCGTTCATTATAGTTCTTATATGTTCGACAAGACATGTCATCTTTGTTATTCAGTCTCCGTTCACTTAATATGAACAAATTGCGTTTTGATTGTGAAAATAAATCCGGGTTGGAGGCTTATGTCGCTGTTTCAGTTTTAATGAGCGCGCGCTCGAGTCTCGTTTTAAATGGCGAGTCCTGCTGTCCTGTCGTAGACCATTCCTCCAGAAAGGCGAACTGGGCCTCACTTCATTAAGTGGGCCTGCTCCAACACTAGAACTATGGGCTTAATTTGTCGACCATGCCTCGTAACCCGATTTTAAAAAGCACAACAAAAAAAAAAAAAAACAGCCATATAACTTGATGTTTATAACTATGTTCGTTAGACAACTTGTTTGTGTTTTGCGACGGAGGAGCCCCTTGTTAAGGGCCCTGCCGTGTATTTGTGGGCACACCAAGCGACAGGTTGAGCCTTTTTAAATCCTTCTTTTCACCAAATCCGTCACACTCGAGGCCCCGAGAAACGAGGCTCTATGCAAATACTCCCCCGCTGAATGTCGCTGGAAAACAGGCGAAGTGAAAGGTCCGCCATAAATTGAATTAGATCTTGATTAATCTGTTCCAGGCCCTAGTCTCTCAGCGGGGCGTCTCTGGCACTGCGAGCCGCTCTCTGCGTCGGACATTGGGCAGCCGGGGTGTCGACTGCCCGCGCTCTGCCCGCTCTCCCCAACCAATGTTCCCTCATTGACAGCGTCGTAATGAGGGAATTGTTAACCGTTAACCGTGAAATATCCCACCCCTCCCCTCCCCTCCAAATCCTTTTCCAATTGATTTTCACAATCCATTTAATTAGAAGAGTGAAAGGTCAGCGGTAACGATACCAATTACGCGCACCAGTTCGAATGAAAGAGCAAACCCCAGCGCGCGCGCAACGGGACAGGTTCAGATTAAGGGGTTTTACTAAAGTCTCGTTTTATGAAGACCAATTAAAGCCAAGGAGAATGATGTCCGTTGCGTAAAACATGTTCCAAAATTAGAGAAGTAATCCTAACCCCCCAGGTTAACAAAAAACTAAATATACCAGAGCACTCTTTGTGCCATTGTAAAAAGATATATTTTGGCCCCCCTGGTGGTTGCATGATGTCATACATGGTAATGTTCAGGACTGAGATGAGGAAAATGCCCACCCATCCAGAGCAAATAAATAAACTTACGACCGTGGGTGTGATCTGCAAACAATCAAGCGTAATGTTGTCTATGTGAATATATTGTTTATTGTTATAAAGTATAATGAGAAACTGGGTCATTTCAAGTACATGCGAGCCTCTGATGTTTCAGGTTTTTATTTACCCCTACCTAATTAAATGCGTATTAGCGAAAAATGTCGACGTGAAGACAGTTGAAATGGTAAAATGTATTGCAGCCGCCAGACTGAAATGTAGATTATAGGCTATTGACTTGTTAAATGTTTTCTTTTGTTAGTGCATATACCGGTTTATTCGTTTGTTCTGTTGAACAAAAACGAAAGATTAAAATACCATCGTAAAGTCATTGTTGACGACTTAGTAACCTCAAGCCCCTTATTGTACTCTTAGTTGTTTTAGAACCCATTGTTCCGGATAGTCAGTTCACTTTCATGTTTTCAGTTGGTCTACATACATTGCGAGAGCCAATTACAGAGTTTGTGACATTTTTGTAAAATAATAATAATAATAATAATAATAATAATAATAATAATAATAATTTTTTTTTAATAAAAAAATGAAAATTAAAAAGTTATCAATATGTGAAAGCACTTTGTTGTGTCTTATTGCTGTACAAACGATGTATAACACCTGAACGTAGGCTACTTTTCAAACTGGTAAATATAAAAGTAACACAAACCAGTAGGTCTACAATAAGAGATTTTAAAGTTCTATAACGCCGGATAGGCTAAAAAAAAAAATAGGCCTATCTGTATAAATCTAAGATCTAGACTGATTTGTCATGCAGCCAACTGAATCACGTAGCTGATGTTTGCGGGAGAATAAAATATTGTATGAGTGTGAACTCTAAAACGACGTCGCTTTTCTAAGTTGGCCTATTAAGGCAAATTGTGTACGAACGATATATTCATTTCTGTGTTTCTTATACCGATTTTAATGGAATTATTTTCTTTCGTTGGTTTGAATCGATATGAAGTTGCAGAAATGTTCTATAGTCGTGACTGGACTGGGCCAGTGATGTCAAGCTGAATGGGAAATCCGCCTTTTTTTATTAATTTTATAGTGATCAGTTTATAATTTCACAAGATGGTCAGTTATTTTGGAATAGCGGCTAAAATGGCATTGTCTTGCTATCGGTAATCTTTTCGTTTCTTTCCAGTTAGAAAAAGAGATGAACGCAGGTGCGGTGCAGGTCGTGGGTGCTCCTCTGAACCAAAGCAATTGGACCGTCACTGGACTGATTAGGGGATTAGGCAGAGGGAACCAACAAAGATGGTGATATCCGGAATTAAATCTTCTGAGTTATACATTTTTTCGTGTTTTTCATACATGTTGGATATTTTAATCGCCTGTATAAGCCTGATGTTGGCCATCTGTCGCAAGGTACTGGCAGGCCTGTACTTTTATGGTTCTAAATCCGTTCCTTATTATCGCCTTCGTGATTCAGCATCTAGACGTCGTAATCAACAGTTCGAAATATGCCATATGTTCAACGTTAAGTGAATGATTGTTTAAATACCAAATATGTCTGCTGACTTCCGAAATCCCGAATAAAGTAATGGTTTAGGCGTTAGTTAGCAGGAAGGGATGCGTTTTCGTGTATCTATTTGACTCGTATTTTCCAGATAGCACATAGCAGGATTGCTAAATTGCGTACAGACCTACCTTTAGCAACCAGTGAGTATGCATATGTGAGGTGAATATTACAGTTCCTCACATTAAAATGCAAAATTTCCCCCCAAAAAATTGAACAATAAAAAAAGAAATATATGCGAATTTTTAACTCTCACCTACATTATTTGTTTGGGGATTTAAATGATGTAGAGACTAAATGTTTAAAGAGGTTTAATCCGTCGAGATTTAATTTAATCTCGATGACATTGTTAACGGGGAACCTAACTTTATCACAAGAGTAATTAAACTGCTAACAGTAAAAGTGGAAATGGCCTGACTGCAATAGATTATTATTATTATTATTATTATTATTATTATTATTATTATTATTATTATTATTATTATTATTATTCCCTTTAAAAACTTAAATATCAGCTATATTTAGAAAACGCACTCAAATCTGCTGGCTTGTTTTTAGTTATGTCCTGGTGTGGTAAAAATGCCTGGCATTTTATAGGCTACGCTTTTGTTTTCGTGTGAAACGTTGACATTTACAAAAAAGAAAGAAAAATAATAATAATAATACTGCTATGTAGGGATTAGACCAATTTACCATGGTTACTGAGCTATTTTCTAATTTTGTGTTAGGTGTTAGATTAGCACCTATATTGTATGGCAAATCCTATAGTTATATACGTGAAAACAGTTGGTCTTCATTTTGCACAAACGTAGGCCTGCATAGCATTACATTAGTTACTATTTCATGAATTACTGTTTTCGAAAGCAACTTAAATACACAGCATCTTTTAACTGACTTACAAATTCAAACCAATCAATCAATCAATCAATCAATCAATCAATCAATCAATCAATCAATCAATCAAAACTTTATTTCGGACCCAAGGTCCAAATGAATACATGCCTCCGCACATTTACATATACAATAATGTCATTAGTTTGCATTACAGTCTGGCATTTTAACTGCTTCGTGGACTTCACAGTAGTGCATAGCAATAAAATCAGTCCGTCAAATTATAAGAGTAAAGAACAACAGTATTAATTTGGAACGCTCAAGTTAAAATCGTTCATCCGGGTTGAATAATTCTCAACTGTGTATGTGAAAACTAACACTCTAGAGCCATCTTGTGGTGATGAAGTATATTACCAATAGACAGCTTTTCCCGTCAGACAGTCGCCCAATTGTTTTTGTTATACAGAATTAAATTATATTACATTGAATTGTAGACCACGCTAATCCAGAGTAAGTTTTAAAAATGAAGAACATCAGTGTTTCTCTTTTAAGAATATCTGTAAAGGCCCATTTATAAGCAATGCTTAGGACTTGCATTGTAATATGTTAATTGTTAAATTAACTCTTACAGATATGGTCCCAGTTGGACTCGTGAACTCTGTTAGAGTTGAATTAACACTGGACATCTTACTCTGTAGCTGAACAAAACAACTGTTCATATTGTAAGTAAAATGAAAGTACACAAGTAAACCATGACTCAAGTAAACCTATCCACCAATAAACCTAACCATACACAGCTATACCTAAGAATGGTGCTACAAAACACATTTAAAAATAACAAAAAGGGGATAGCCAAAGACGGTCAGTGGGCCATGGCTTAATCTGAAGAGGTAGTCTCTGCTGTCCTGATCACTGTAGGAAACTCAGTTCACCACCAGGGGGCCAAAGCAGACAGGAGACATAAGTGCAGGTGTTCAGCAAGATAAGGGGGGCGGTGCCCAGAGGTTGCAGAACAGAGCGTACTAGTTGAAGGCTAGTGTAGGGTCTGATTATCTTTTGAAGATAAAACGGGGTGAAGATAAAACGGTGTGAGTCGGTGTCAGTAACCAGTCATTATGAAAATGAATATAGAATAAGAACGGTGTTTTTTTTTTGGCTTAATTTTATGTATGAATACGACAGCACAGCATTCATGTCACATGATGACACTAAGTGTATTGGTTGTTAGAGTAGGCTGTGCTTGACGTGTTCATCAAATGCAACAGAAACTGTAATGTGTTGATGTATAACTTTGTGGGTCCAGTAGGATGGTACATCATGATGCTCCTCAAATCAGTTCATTTAAGAACACTCCATGTTGTACATTTATAATAATAATAATAATAATAATAATAATAATAATAATAATAATAATAATAATAATAATAACAATAATAATGCTTTATATTATTGTTGTTGTTGTTGTTGTTGTTGACAGACAATTTCACAAAAAAGCAATTAGTACAAGGACTCTTAAAAGGATGTGGTAGCTTACTGTAGCCTATAACACAACGCGGTGTCTTTTCTCGAATATTGTCTCTTTTGTTATTAAAATACATTAAAATATTCATTTATTGATCATTACTGACAGTAAAATGTTAATCTAAGTTTGGCGAGAGGGCACCACAGTCCCCCTAGTCGGGACTTTCCTCATTCATCTATCTTCCGGTTTAATGTTGGGTCAGCTGATTGGAAAGTCATGTGACTGGCTCAAGCCGTGTGCGCAGCGCGAATGATCTTGCTTATTGTTCCTGAAATATGGAGCCTTTAAACATAGTCACGGGACTGTTGCTTTTCATTGTTATCGCTCCAGGTAAGTAAACGTTTTATTGGATTTTCTAACCACGTTTAAACTGTGTGTAGACCTATGTTTCGGCGCTATAAGTTATACATTTGTCTACAATAACCCGCAAAACTGCAGTAAAGCTGGTTAGTTTCACATTTCACGTCTTCGTAAATAGCGGGTGGTGGACTGCAAGGAAAATGAAACGTGCACCTGTCTGAGCTATGTTGTGGCAGAAATATTAAAGTAGGCTACCATTAGCCAGATTGTTTTGTTTTTGCATATGTCAGAAACCGAAAGCAGAGGCAGCTTCAGTTATCTCTTTTTACACCTTGAATTTCAGGGCATGAAATTGAACACTGGACTTAGCAAAGTAGTTAGTGGTAGAACGGAAAAGCGGGGAGGTGTATAGACTTTATTGTTAGAAGAGTTCATACCGCTAACGTAGTCTCTGTCCAACTGGAGTTAGGGAAGTTAGTCTGCTAATAGTTGCTAGCCACGTCGCTCGTCGTTCTGTGTGTATGTGTGTGTGAGTGAGTGATGCTAAACTGTGCTGAACGGGTCTGGAGAAAATACATTATCAGTAGTTTTCGTGCTTTATTTTTCGGTTTAATTTTGAAGGGAGACGTGACTATTATTATTATTTTTATTACAACGCAAAAATCTCGACGTCTTTCTGTAGGTTCTCCGGGCACAGTGCCAGCTGCAGAGTCATGGGGGTATGTGGATGTCCGCGAGGGGGCGCACATGTTCTGGTGGCTGTACTACGCCAACGACGCCGCGAGGAGCTACAAAGAGCTGCCACTCGTGATGTGGCTGCAGGTGAACAACCCATGACCATTTAATGCTGACATGCTGGAAAACAAAAACATATCCCGGGCTGGTTGAAAATTAATTTCCTAACTTACCATATTTGAAAGAATAACTTGCACTGCCTAGGACACTGTGACTTTATGTATAGCCATTTATTGATTTTACAATTATTTTCCTCTGGGTGTCTCCCTACACTACCTCTCATCTTCTGACAATGGAGGATTCAGCGCTATATCGAACATAGAACGGAAATAGCCTTTTTAATCTTTTCCAGATAGTAGATTCTTAATATCTGAGTGACTTTTGTCTTGAAACATCTATGTTGGTATGTGACTATTTTAGCAAATCTATACACTGATGTGCTTGTTAAGAGTGGGTCTCTGACTGCACTTTGATGTATCCCCCCCCCCCCCCTTCCAGGGTGGGCCCGGAGGATCCAGCTGCGGTTTTGGAAACTTTGAGGAGATCGGACCCCTGGACAGAGATTTGGCCCCCAGAAAAACGTCCTGGGTAAATTTATGCATTTAAAAAAAAAAAAAATCAGAATTTATTTGCGTTTGAGTAATTTATAGCCTGCATTTCCTGTCGTCCTTTATTGAACCAAGCTTGCCTTTCTGTATTTAGGACCTGAGCCCGGGAGTGGAAGGGCACACATGGTTTGCGATTAGGAGGGAGTAGGATGTGACTGGTATATCGGAAAAATACTGTTTGAAAAGAGCGCTTCTTTTTGTGCGCTCTTCAGGTCAACGCTGCCAGCGTGCTGTTCGTGGACAACCCCGTGGGCACGGGCTACAGCTACACGGACACGAGAGACGCGCTGACCAAGGACGTCGCCATGATCGCGGCGGACATGATGGTCCTGCTCAAAAGCTTCTTCGCGGAAAAGGCGGAATTCCAGGTACACCAGCGCGACACGTTGCGCTAACCGCTGGGCCGTTAGCATTATGTTCCCCATGGCCCGTTTGTACCGTTATAGCCCGCGCATGCGTGTCGCGGTTAAAACTTGCTGTTTCATCCCTTTTTGCAGAGCATTCCCTTTTACATATTCTCTGAGTCCTACGGAGGGAAAATGGCCGCGGCTATTGGGCTGGAGCTGAACAAGGTAAAGCCATATGCACCGGACGCTCTGGAGGGAGTAAAAGTGACCCTGTGTGGGGGGAGGCAGAAAGGGCCACTTGCTTAATTTACTGTCACCTCATGGGGGCGATGTACGCATGATTCAGAAGGAAGGCGCCCCCGCCAAAACCTAAAAACAGTAACTTTGCGAAGTCACATGTTGTGTCTGACAAATGCTTCTGCTTCTATGACATGATGCTGATTGGCTCTCTACTTCCTTAAATATGTCCCTGGGGGATATCTACCAGCAGCATAAAAAAAAAAAAAAAAAAAAAAAAAAGAAACCTAATGGCATTTCTGCAAGTCAGCACGTGTACTTGGCTTGATTGGTAGAAGGAGGTCAATAGCTGTAGGCTGCTGAATACTTATTGTGACTCAGGGGTAAATTGAATTGAACTGAAAATTTTAATCTCCTTCAAAAATGTTGTTTTATAAAAATCAAGGACAAAAAATAAAACCTAAAACTAAAAAAATACTTTAAAAAATACTAAAAAAAAAGATTGAAAAATATGTGAAACCTAATTATGTCTGCATGTTTGATTAGTGGGCGGTGGGGAGAGGAAGCTCTGTTGGGTTGGGTGTGATTTTAATGTGCTTTGTTTTTGCACCAGGCCATTGAACAGAGGGCAATTAATGCAAATTTGCTGGGGTTGCCCTGGGAGACTCCTGGATTTCCCCTATGGGTTAGTGTTCACACTCAGCTCACCTGTAACGCATAACCTGTGTCCCATGCAGACCTGGGTCAAATACGTATTTGTTTTTTGATTCAAATACTTTTCTGCGCTTTACTGATCTTGTCTGGTGTATTGGAACCAATACACTTCTGGTCATATTGGCAGGATCAGTTACACCAGGCAAGATCAATAGAGCACAGAAAAGCGTTTGAAGCCGAAACAAATTCGTATTTGACCCAGGTCTGGTCCCATGACTGAAGCCAGTCACTCACTGCTCACCACACCAGCTGTCACCCGTAGCCCATCGGTATTGTATGTCACTTTGGATAAACGCTTCTGCCTGATGTGATGCAGTTCCCTCCTGGCACTGCATAATGGCTGCTGTGACTGTAGACCACAGTGTGTTTTATTTATTTATTTATTTATTTATTTATTTTCACCTTCTACCTTTCCCTCCGCAGACTCCGTGCTCACCTGGGGTCCGTACCTGTACAGCACAGTAAGTGTTAACCCTTTAACCCCCCCCCCCCCCCCCCCCCCCCCCGCCGGCCACTCTGGGGCAGGGGGCCAAAACTCTCAGCTGATTAAACGCTTTTCGTTATTACCATAGATGTCATTTCCCGCCGCAGAGTGGCAGTTGGTACACTCTGTAGCGCAAAGCCTAGCCTCGTGTAAAAGCCCGATTGTCGGTTGAGTCCGGTTCCTGTGCGTTCCCCGCTCACCGTGGCGTCTCTCCGCCTGTGCTTTTCCAGTCCCTGCTGGACGACCTGGGCCTGGTGGAGGTGAGCAAGGCCGCCAAGGCCGTGCAGGACGCCGTGGACCAGGGCCAGTTCCAGAAGGCCACGGAGCTGTGGTCCGTGACCGAGACCGTGGTGGAGCAGGTCAGCCCGCCGGCGGTCCGCGTACAGCACCCCTCTTTTCTTCTTTTCGTCCAGGTTTCGGCCGTTCGTTAGCTCCTGCTTGGCATCCTCCTGAGCCTCTGTACATCCCCCCCCCCCCCCCCACCCCCCCCCCCCCCCACCCCTTTATCAAGTCGTCTTATTCTACTCTTTTTTTTTTTTTGGTTTTCGGTTTGAAGTTGTTCTTGATGTTTTTTTTTTTTTTGGTTCTTCCAAAGCTGATCGTAGTCTCTCTGTCAGTGCAAGTGAATTTCCCTGTCAAATTGAGTTTTTTTTTTTGTTCAAATTGAGCTGGTCAGGTCCCTTCCATTAGTCTGAGCTGGAGTCGCAAAGCAGGCATGTATAAACCACTGTGTCCCTACTTAACTGTCACACGCATATGGTGTAAAAAAAAACATTTGCATTTTCTTGAGCACATAGAGAGTAATTTACACAAATCACATGACAGAGGTCCTAAAAGCAGATGACATCAGATTTTGCTGACAGCAAGTCGTCTGTCTCCGCCCTCCCTCCCTCCCTGTCTGAGCTGAATCCAGTTTAGGTTGTGAAACATATAGCCAGAGGTGAGCAACCTGTGCTTGTTCAAAAACTGTCTTTCTGTCTGTCTGTCTCCACAGAACACCAATGGAGTCAATTTCTATAACATCCTCACCTCAGACCCTGACGAGAGGGTCAAGCAGACGGCAGCGTCTGGATATTTGGGTAAGAGACTTTTTTTTCTGAAAGGTTCTCTAAGGCATGTGTCAACAGGAATATGAATACTCATTTTTTAAATCAGAGTTCAGTGCAGACCTTGACCGATTTGGTAGGTTAAGGTTATATCATGCTCTGTGTGTGTAATGCTCAGTAGGGTGTGTGTGTGTAATGCTTAGTAGGGTGTGTGTGTGTAATGCTTAGTAGGGTGTGTGTGTGTAATGCTCAGTAGGGTGTGTGTGTGTAATGCTCAGTAGCGTGTGTGTGTAATGCTCAGTAGGGTTTGTTGTGTAATGCTCAGTAGGGTGTGTGTGTAATGGTCAGTAGAGGGTGTGTGTAATGCTCAGTAGGGGGTGTGTGTAATGCTCAGTAGGGTGTGTGTGTAATGCTCAGTAGGGTCTGTGTGAAATGCTCAGTAGGGTGTGTGTGTAATGCTCAGTAGGGGGTGTGTGTAATGCTCAGTAGGGTCTGTGTGTGTAATGCTCAGTAGGGTCTGTGTGTGTAATGCTCAGTAGGGTCTGTGTGTGTAATGCTCAGTAGGGTGTGTGTGTGTAATGCTCAGTAGGGTGTGTGTGTGTAATGCTCAGTAGGGTGTGTGTGTAATGCTCAGTAGGGTGTGTGTGTGTAATGCTCAGTAGGGCGTGTGTGTGTAATGCTCAGTAGGGTGTGTGTGTGTAATGCTTAGTAGGGTGTGTGTGTGTAATGCTCAGTAGGGTGTGTGTGTGTAATGCTCAGTAGCGTGTGTGTGTAATGCTCAGTAGGGTGTGTGTGTGTAATGCTCAGTAGGGTGTGTGTGTGTAATGCTCAGTAGGGTGTGTGTGTGTAATGTTCAGTAGGGTGTGTGTGTAATGCTCAGTAGGGTGTGTGTGTGTAATGCTCAGTAGGGTCTGTGTGTGTAATGCTCAGTAGGGTCTGTGTGTAATGCTCAGTAGGGGGTGTGTGTAATGCTCAGTAGGGTCTGTGTGTAATGCTCAGTAGGGTCTGTGTGAAATGCTCAGTAGGGTGTGTGTGTGAAATGCTCAGTAGGGTGTGTGTGTGTAATGCTCATTAGGGTGTGTGTGTGTAATGCTCAGTAGCGTGTGTGTGTGTAATGCTCAGTAGGGTGTGTGTGTGTAATGCTCAGTAGGGGGTGTGTGTAATGCTCAGTCTGTTCCTACAGACGCACTGAAGCGCCGTCACGTCCAGCCTCTGCACAGAAGTTCCCTCAGCCAGCTGATGAACGGACCAATCCGGAAGAAGCTGGCCGTCATCCCCCAGAATGTGACCTGGGGAGGTAATCTGGTGACGGCCCATCCCACTCCACCCTGCCCCACCCCACCCCACCCCGCCCTGCCGCACCCAACCTCGCCCCATTCCACTTCCAACCCCGCCCTGTTCCTGTAGGACAGGCTAACCATGTGTAATTTCCTGTCGGACAGGCTAACCATGTGTAATTTTCTGTAGGATAGGCTAACCCTGTGTCACTTCCTGTAGGCCAGGCTGGTGACGTCTTCACAAGCATGGAAGGTGACTTCATGAAGCCCGTGGTGGACATTGTGGACCAGCTGCTGGCGGCAGGCGTCAACGTCACGGTCTACAACGGACAGCTGGACTTAATCGTGGACACCATTGGTAGTGTACATTTTACACTGTAAATCTTGTGCCAGGCAACTGAATTTGAATTTAGTAAATGTGAATTTTGCATTTCGTAATTTGAAATTGTATATGACGTTTTGAAATTGAATTTGATTACACTGAAATTGTATCTCAAAGTTTGAATTTGTTGTTAAGGTTTTAAGACTGAATTCTGTGATTTGTGTTTGTGGTGTGTGTGTGTGTGTGTGTGTGTGTGTGGTGTGTGTGTGTGTGTGTGGACAGGCCAGGAGCTGTGGGTGAAGAAGCTGAGTTGGGCCGGACTCCCCGACTTCACCCAGCAGAGATGGACGGCGCTGGAGGACCCCGCGGCCCCCAACCAAACTGGCGCCTTCTTCAAGGCCTACAAGAACTTCGCCTTCTACTGGATCCTGAAGGCTGGCCATATGGTAGGATGCCTCTTATAGACCGTCTTTCAGTTTCAGGCACGCAGTGCACCTGTCCATCGGCACAGCACAACACTGGGAACTGGCTTTCTAATGCGGGACAAAACTTGCATGTTCAGTTCAGCCCACTTCTTCAATCATGCAGTCGTCTGTCTTCATGAAGGACTTGATTGCGCAGCAGTGACCCCTGCTGGTCAGTCAGGCACTCACAGGTCCACACTTACATGCAGTGTTCTCCTCTGGCTTATGTCTGCGAAAGCCCAGCTGCTGAACTGCACCATGATAGGAGGCGGTGGTTGGCATTGTGTTCCTCGAGTGTGTGCACATGTTAGTCTGCATTCTCCCAAGGCCAGGGGTTGCAGCAATTAGTGATTTTATTTATATATGTATAATGTGTGCAAGTGTGTGTGTGAGTGCATGTGCATGTGAGCGCCTTGCGCATGTGCTTGCTGTAGAACAGTAGCACTCCCTTTGGGAAGCTGCAGGGGGCGCAGGATCTCCTAATAACTCAGCATTTAATTGGTCAATTACAGCAGCTTGATTGCACAGTAAATGCACCTCCACTGGGTTTCCTGGGTCTGCATCGGCTGCTGATTTTAGGCTGAAAGGAAGGAAAGGCAGCCCCCACCCTGCAGCTCTCCAGAGTCTCAGCATGAATGTGACTGGTGCATGTAGGGGCCCCCTGCGCGTACCCATAATGCCTCTGGCTCTTTCAGATACCGTCCGATCAGGGGGCCATGGCCCTGAAAATGCTGCGGATGGTGACACAGCAGGAGTGACCCCCCTTCTACCCCCCCCCCCCCCCCCCACAACAAAGATGCCATCTGGAATGGCTTCCGAACAATTGAAGACAATCACCTCAGCTGCTCAAATCACCAATATCACCAAATATCACCAATATCAAGCATCTTACAATGTGCATGGCTCTCTGTCACTCCCGTTTTATTTTATTTTATTTTAATGTGTTTTTTAATGATTATTAGGGATTTAATTTTTTTTTTTTTTTTTTACAATTGAAAATTTTTATTTTTGACTATCGTTGCCGTGTTTTAGCAAATCTGTCCTTGCACTATGAACAATAAAAAGGGTTTTTTTCTATATTAGTGTATGGTGTTGTGGGTTGTTGAACTCTTCTACACAGACAGGTGAAGTCAGTGTGGATGACTGTATATTACAGTATATGCTACTATCCAGACCGACTTACATAACATTTTACATTTATACAGTAAATCCGTATGGTGAGTTTATGAATTTATATCATTGAAATTTTAAGGAATGCTCAAACACATCTGCTTAGAGCATGCACAGGTGGTTGTGTAGCTCTTGTTGGAGTGTGGTCTTTTTTCATAATTCATCCAAGTTTAAGTTCACATCAAACTTAACACATGCATTAAAAAAATTAGTCATGAAAACCATCCCTTTGTCAAAGGCACAGGAAAGTGAATTGCAAAAAAAAGTAAACTTTACATCACAATGAATTGAAAAAAAAATGTAATATTCATATATCTGGAGGTGAAATGGGAATTCATTTTTTTTACCCATACTGACCCCCTCTCCCGTGTAGTAATGTGGGGTGACATAGCTCAGGAGGTAAGACCGATTGTCTGGCAGTCGGAGGGTTGCCGGTTCAAACCCCGCCCTGGGCGTGCGAAGTGTCCTTGAGCAAGACACCTAACCCCTAACTGCTCTGGCAAATGAGAGGCATCAATTGTAAAGCGCTTTGGATAAAAGCGCTATATAAATGCAGTCCATTTAATGTTAAACGAGCTGAATTTTCTAAATGTGTCTGATTGAATCATCAATGGCAGGTGAATACCACACATCGGCCACACTGGAAGACTGGATGTTCAGTACGAAATATTTATGGTCACCACAAAATGAGCACCAAGAAACCGCAGTGCAAATGACTAATTTGGGTGCAAGAAAACATGACCAGCCTTTTACACAAATAAACCACGGACTGGGCCAATTATGCTAATGATGTATCTGTGCTAACTTCAGAAACGCCACCTTCTTTACACTTCATTTAGAACTGCAGCAGAGAGTTCTCAGTGTATGTTTGAAGAACAGAATTATCACACGCAGAGAGCCTTACGAGATTATAACAGACTGTGACATAGACCTACACTATGGGGGTAATGACATACACAAAGTTGCAGGTTATTGGGGTATTTTTTTACAGATTATCACAGTATATTAAGCAGAAGAATATAAAAATGTAGGCTTTGTTTTTCACCTTGACTCTAATGTGCCAGACATTGTTGCAATGCTTATGTCCTATGCACCACAAGGGGACCAAATTGCAGATCCAAGCATAGATTTTCACCAGGAGGAGAGTGGTCGATTTGTGCAGACATTATTTTGCTCCATTTCCTCTGCTGTTGGCAGGTAAAAATATTCCTGATATTTTCTGAAGACAAATCAGAGTAAATGGTGAATAATAGACTGTAAGGAAATAGCTAAATTGCAAATTTCTCGTGAGTCTGTTGGACGCGGCTTCCAACAACACAGTACTCCCAAGGGCAAAATCGTGAATTTTAATCCAGCTACAGCTTGCAATTTGAGACTACAATTCACAGTTCATGCGTCCGTAATCCATCCCTGCCAGGTGGACTGGTCACAAATATTGCAAAATTTTCACTTTAATTTGCAAAGCCTTTAAACTTACAAATCCATGAGTTTTTACTCCTTGATGAAGAAGGGAGCAGATGTGTTTAATTCCGTTTTTGTTGCCATTAAATGTGCTGGCAAATGATGAGTGGGGGAAACGGACCTATATATTCTTGATTTAGAAAAGCTTTGGAGTTGTGGCCCGACGCATACGATGTTGTGTGTTGCACTTTTTGACGTTAGCGTACGAAACGGGCCACTGCGCATTTGCAGACTGTTAGAACTTGTTCATTCAGGCTCAATTTGCGCTGGTTTCGCCGGGTCAACAAAAGCAGTGCAGAATAGCATCCGTGTGAATTCACAAGCAGGTGTGGAGACCGGCTGTGTTCCTTCCGCGCCAGGCAAATCTTCTCAGTTCATTATCCTCCTGAATTGGTTGGGCAAAAAAAACAGTCCCATCTTTTTTTCCCTCCCTAAAATTAAATTATTTTAAAAAGAAGCGAGGATTTGGAGAGAATGGGGACGTTTTGAAAACGGGAGGCTGTTATGTATGTGGCATCTGAGCTCTTGTGTCTCTCTGGATCGTTTCTCATATTTACGCGGTGAAAGGAGAGGCTAGCCTACGTTGCGAGTCTCACGCTGTTCCACATTGTGGAGCGCGCTACACACGCACAGCAGTGTTCTACATGGGAAAGCGCTACAGGCGCCGCTTAAACCAATTACCCCCCAATGTCTGCGGACTCCCGCCGGCACTCGAGGGGTACCGGCCTCTATTGGGATTCCCGGTCCGTTTTCTGAGAACCCGCTGGCCCGAGGCCGGAGGGGGTGGGGACGGGGGGTAGAAGGGGGACGGGACGGGGGTGTTGGAACAACAGTCTATCTTCTGTCGCAGACCGTGGAAACCCTGCGGAAATTTTCTGCTCAAGACCAGCTGGGATTCTAAGATGGTTTAAGTTCTATTTTCTTCGACACTTCTAGCTGGTCTGTGGCTGGCCAAATCTGAGCAAACTAAGCTGATTAACCTGGTAGAGTGAATAGCTGACTATATAGGCTGTTCGGCTGGTGAACGGCTGGTTGACCAGCTAAACGTGTCGAAAACACATCTTAAACTTGGGATTTTCAGCAGGGAACACACGTTTATGCCGCATTTTGACTGTGCATTTATTTACTAACCCTAACACAATAGGCTATAGGCCAAATCAAACGTGCTGCTTCAAGCATTACTTCCTTAATCCCCATCTAGCACCTACAAATGCATTTAACTTTATGTTGTACGTTTATGTATGAACTACGTCTGTTAGTTGTAACGACATGACCTCTGCTTGTTGCTTAAACATTTCTGTGGGCCTACATCTACATGCACTAGCCTATGTAAGATGCTCTGACTAACTAAATTAGGGACTTCAAGTGCAACCTTAAGGTTATCACCCCCAGTGAAATAAAGTGGTGTAGAAAGTGGATTTCATTTTTAAAAATAGTCTCTAATAATGAACTCGAGTTTGTAATATCATTACCCATGCCCACGCGTAACTCAACTTGATTGACGTGAAAAGCCCAGAAGTGACGCAACGGAAGGAAGTCCCTGAAGTGGGATAGCTACAGCGAAACTTTGTTCTTCTTCTTCTTCTTCTTTGGTGTTTTACGGCGGTTGGCATCCTTTTTAGTTGCATTACCGCCATCTTCTGGATCTAACCATGTACTGCTGTCTGGATCTCTTATATCCTGTTACTTAATCCAGTTGCCCTCAAAAAACTAAATATCACCTTCTTTCCCTCCACCGTGTCCCCACACTCAAGCAGATCTGCAAGCCTTGCCTCCACTCCTAGTCTCTGCAATCCTGCAAACATAACCCTTCTTTCTTGCTCATACTTCCTGCATTCAATCAGGACATGTTCCACTGTTTCCGACTCCTGGCACCGATCGCAATAGCCAGTTGGATGTTTCCCTATAATGCACAGTGTGCCATTCAAGTTGCCGTGACCAATTCTCAATCTACCCATGATAAACTTGCTCTCTTCTATCGGTTCCACTGTTTCTTACCAATCCTACTTTATTTGTATTTTATATAAATGTCTCCCTTTTGTTTCACTATCCCAATGTTGTTGCCATTGTTTGATTACTCCCCTCCAAACAATGCTTTTCCCCTCTGATTTTGAAAGTTTAACCTTAAGGTCCACATACTCTCTCTTGACCGCCTCCTTCGCCAACTTATCTGCTTTTTCATTTCCCTGGATTCCTGAATGTGCTGGTACCCACATGAACTTTATGTTTTTCCCTTGATTAGTTAACCTTGAATTATTAAACAACAGTTCATATAATATGTCTTGGTGATTATTTCCTGATCCTGTTTTAATGCTTGACAAAGCTGATACCGAGTCACTACAGATGAGTATATTATTTGCCGTCACTCCTTCCACCCACTCTAATCCTAACAGAACTGCAATTAGCTCAACAGCATAAATGCTCAAATAATCTGACGTTCTCTTACTGATTCCAGTCTGGTGACTGGGAATCACCACTGCAGCCCCTGTCACCTCTGTTATTGGATCCTTTGACCCATCTGTAAAAACCTGTAAATAGTCCATGTAATTCCTGTCCCTATGCATATAATATTCCTGAACTAAATCTGCCGTTTTATTTCTGTGTTTTATATTCAATAGTTCCATGTCTACGTACGCATTTTGTAACATCCAGATTGGTCTCACAGGCCACAACACAGTTGGACAAAATTCAATTCATGGATTTGCATTTGTTCTGCAACGTCCTTGCCTACCCATCCAAAGCTTGTTTTTTTTGTGCTTTTCCCCTCTCCCAACTAGCCTCCAATATCCTCTTAGTTGGATGACTTTCTGTGTGTCCCCTGAGATTTATCCAGTAATTGGCCATCAACTGTTTCCTACGAATCCAGAGAGGCATTTCTCCTGCCTCAACCTGCAGTGCACACACTGGCGCCGTTTTTACTGACCCTAGGCAAATCCTCAGAGCCCGAGCCTGCACAACATCCAGGCCTGACAGCACAGTCTTGGTTGCTGAGCCATACACCACACTACCATAATCAATTCTTGCCCGAATTAGCGCTACATATATATATTTCAATGACGCTATATCAGCTCCCCATTTCAGCCCAGCAAGACATCTCATAACATTTATGACTTTCTTACTTTTTTCCACTATGCTTCTTATATGCTTTTTCCATGTTAGTCTGGGATCAAAATGTACTCCCAAGAAACGAACGCTTTCTACTCTCTCTAGATTACTTCCGTATAACTTCAGATTCCTTGCTTCCCTGATTTTCTTACTTGTGAAGAACATAATTTTTGTTTTTTTTTCCACAGAAATTTAAAACCCCATTCTATTCCCCATCTTTCCACTCGATTTATCCCTTCTTGTAATTTTTTACCTATATGTTCCAGGTTCCCTCCCCTCTTCCATAAAGCCCCATCATCTGCAAACAGAGACCTTCCCATGCCTAACGGTATACTTTCAAATATATCATTTATCATGACTGAAAATAAAGTAGGACTTACAACACTCCCCTGGGGCGTACCATTTTCTACAACATGTTTCCCTGAGACCTCTGATCCTATCCTGACCTGAATTGACCTATCACTTAGAAATCCCTAATCCAATTGAAGATGTTTCCCTCAATTCCCATTTTATGAAGCTTGATTAACAACCCTTCTTTCCATAGCATATCATAAGCTTTTTCCACATCGAAAAATACTGCAGCCACAATCTCTTTATTCACCTGGGCTTTTCTTATCTCATCCTCTAAACACAGAACTGGATCCATTGTGTTCCTGCCTCTCCTAAATCCACTCTGATATGCAGCCATCAGTCCCCCTTTCTCTAGAAAGTACATGAGCCTCTCATTAACCATCCGTTCCATTAGTTTACACATATGTGACGTTAAAGCAATGGGTCTGTAGTTTCCTGGCTTACTAGGATCTTTCCCAGGCTTTCTGACTGGAATTATAATTGCTTCCTTCCAGCTCATAGGGACTCGCCCCTCCTTCCACACTTTATTGAATAACATCAGTAATTTATTTAATCCTCCTTCACTTAAATGTTTAATCATTATATAGCATATTCCATCTTTTCCCGGAGCACTCATTCCTGTTTTGCCTAATGCCCTCTTCATCTCTCCAACAGTAAATGGGACATCTAGTTCATTTCCACTGGTATTCTTTCTCCTTAGAACATCCATGTTTCCAGCTTTGGTTTTTTCCCTGCCTCGCTTTTCTTCCTCATTCAGATTACAGGAACTGTGTACTGTAACAAAAGTTTTTAAAAGTAATTCAGCCTTTTCTTTATTGGTTATTGCCACTCCATTTCCAGTGCTCAGGACAGGGTAGTTCCATTCCCTCCTATCTCCTCCCATTTTCTTTATCATTCCCCAAACTTCTCCTATTTGAGTGGTGTTCCCAATTGACCCACAGAACTTCCTCCAATATGACCTCTTTGTCTGTCTTATCGTTTTCTTAACCATTGCCTGTGCTTTTTTGTACTGGACCAAATGCTGAAAATTATGGGATCTTTTGACCAGTTTAAATGCCTTGTTCCTACTCTTTACTGCTTGTTTGCACTTATCATCCCACCAAGGTACTAATTTTCCGCTTTGTCCTACCTGTACTTTTAGGAATACAAACTTATTGCAGCTGCCATTATACCCTGCAATATTTTGCAGTTACTCATTTCTATACTCATATTATCGCTAATCAGCTGTAGATGTTTATCACTTTCAGTCATGAAATTTCCCCAGTTAGCTTTTCCGAAAATCCATTTACCACCTGTGTTCTCTGTATTCTGTAACACTACTATATTTATTTTACTGTATATTGGATAATGGTCACTACCTATGGTCCCTTCCTGATAGACATCCCATTCGCACAATGGCGCTAAGGTATTGGTTACTAACGTCAGATCTATTACAGACTCCTTTCCAGTGTTCACATCTATCCTTGTGTTTTGTTTCTGCCATCATTAATACAGACAAGATGTTTTCCCATCCAACAACTCTTCCACTACCTGCCCATTGTGATCGGTTTTATCACTCCCCCATAACGTATTATGTGCATTGAAGTCTCCACACCACACAATGCTTCCTCTATTTAATCCTTCTATGTCTTCCAGTCTACTGAGTTCTAATTTCCTGCATGGATTATAGAAATTTATAACCACCAGGTTCTTCCTTTCTGCCCACACTTCAATAACCACACACTCCAACTCATTTCCAATATCAATATTTCTATAAGGAATGCCCTCCTTCACAAAGGTGACACAACCTCCTCCTGCCCCATCCTTCCTGTCCCGCCTGATTGCCATGTATCCATTTATTATAAAATCTAAACTTGGTTTTAACCATGACTCCTGGATACACAGCAGGTCTGGTTTTTCCTTCTGACTATAAATGAACTTTTTAAAATCCTGACCATTAGCAATCAAGCTTCTTGCGTTCCATTGGAGAATTAACATTACTACTACTATAACCCAATACATTGTGTTTCTTGACTTGCCTGAACACTTAACTCCTCCCTGACTTCCTCCCATTTTAACCCTCTTATACCCAGATGATGCACAGCTGCTTTGACAATAATCTTGATTCTTTCCGTTTTTGAGTTTACATCCGCAGTTGCCGTTATAAACTCCCGCTATAAACGTCACCAGTTTCTTTTTCTCTTTTCAACAACTTCTTTTCCACCTCTTGCATTATACTTGCCGCCGTTTGCTCTTTCCCTCCCCCCTGCTTGTCACTCAGTTTCTCCTGTCCAGCCATCTTAGCTGCCTCGGCATAAGATACTTTCTCTTTTGTTCTAACCTTCTGTACTGCAACCTCACGCTTCATTGCCTCACATCCCCAGTACGCAACACTATGTTCACCTCCACAGTTACAGCATTTCGGTTTTATACCTGACCCACACTTTCCATATTCATGATCACCACCACACCTTGCACATCTTCTCTTGCCCTTGCACACCTTAGCTATGTGCCCAAAAAACTCCTGGCAATTGAAACACCTCATTGGTTTTGGGACAAATTCCCTCACATTATATTTAATAAATCCAAAAAAAAAATTTCTTTTGGGATACTTTGGCATCAAATTCAATCAGCACTGTTTCTGTATCTTTTTTCTCAGCTCCTCTTGTCATTCTTTTAACATTTTTAACTTACTGTTACGCACTTTCAGGTTTTCCGCTAACTCCTTCATACTTACACTAAGGGGGATCCCTGTTATCACCCCTTACACCCATTGAGACTCGGCTCTCCAACTTTCACGTGTTTTTGCGACTTTAACTTTCCTATACACAGTAGCTTTCTCGCCTTTTCTACTTGGTTCTCAGAGTTACATCCAATTAGCAAAGTTACCATCCCCTAGCACTCTCGCAAACTTGACTTCACCTACTTGTGCTCTGATTAAATGTGTGAGTCTAAGCGGGTCCGTTTTCTTCACTCCTCCTTCTCCCTCAAACCTCACCACAACATTAAGGGATCCTGTCTTTGAACTCCTTGCCTCATCCTCCCGTCCCTCACTCTCTGTTTCTCCTAGATTACAGTCACTCTTTTTCTTCCTCTTAGCCGTCCGACGCCCACCACCCTTCCCCACCTGTTCCCATTCACCGCCCATACCCTCCTCCTCATTCAACTCATGCTGTTATAGCTGTCTTCCTCTACCTCCTTCCCCGCCATGTTACCACAGCCAACGAGAAGCGCGTGAGAGTCTCGCTACCGGACCTATACAGGCCATCGGCCGACACTCCCACCCCGTTACTCCTCACTCGACGACTACCGACTATCAAATCTAATACTCAATCAATTTAATTCAGCGAACCAGTAAAAAGCAAACAAATTCAAAACTTTCCCCCGCCGCGCCGCACTTCCAAACCACCGTTCTCCGTTTCAAACAACCCGCTTTACCCGACAATCAGTGGGCCGCAGTAGTCAGCTACCTACTCCTAGCTACCTCAAACACTCCCCGAACTGGCACTTTCCTATTTTAATCCTTTTAAGGTCTTTCTACACGGCTAACCCCGGCCGGAAATCCCAACCGGGATGCGCTCGTGCTTCTCTAAATCCTAATCCTTTCAGAAGTGTCCGCACCTACAGTCAAAAGAATAAGAAAAAAAAAAAAAACAAAACAAAAGCCATAAACTGTTTGAACT
>CM045899.1:29218494-29310948 GCA_025169545.1 Anguilla japonica | reverse complement strand
TTTGTTTTTTTAAATTATTTTTTTAAATTTAGAACAAATAACAATGGCATGGAACGTTTAAAATATATAATTCCAAACAGACACACTGCAAATAAATAAAAATAAATATTATACATTAATTTAAAAAGTGTTTCCCGACAGTTCAAGTTCATTAACCAGATTGGAGAGTTTGTTGCGCAATTCTTCTTCATTAATTCTTAAGAGACAGAAATGGTTGATACAGTTCCTTAAGAATGGTTGCGTTTTCAGGAATCTCACCTCTTGTAAAGGGAATTTCTCCAATATAATAGGCCTAGTCGTTATAATGATACCAAACATGACATTGTCTCGAGGAAATTCAGTCAAACCATAATTTTTAAGGGGTTACATCAAAGCTGAACGCGAGAAAGAGGCAGCCAACAGTGAAGACGACGGCTCAGTACAAAACGAGAAAACACTATTGCCGCACAATTTTGAACGCTGGCGTCCAGGAGACCGGGAAAAGGCGAAGAGGAAGATTTACAGCGATCCACAAGAGACGGAGATGTGGTCTGAGGAGAATTTACAGGCGAGTTGGATGAATTTGTTGGTGAGTAGGCTAATCGAGTGGCTGACACGAACGTAGGCCACATAACCGTGATGCTAGCTAACGTTGTAGCGGGCTCACACCAGCACTACAAGTGAAAGTAGGCCTACTTTACAGACCAAGTTTTTTTTTTTGTATCATTGTATCTGTTTTTTCACTGCATAGCGTTCGAAAGTATCAGTCGATACGTAGCTAGGCTATCAGTAAGATCTGGCTATACGAAAAGTCAATAAAATACAATACCTTAGCTTAAACTAGCTACATTTTGAAACTGTCAATTAAGAAACTAGGTTCGTAGGCTACCTTGCTAGTTAGCTATGCATATACTGTACGTTATTTATGTAGACAGCAGGGGTGAAAAATACAGGTTCAGAAAGTAAAAGTCCTCCCCAATATTTGTACTAGATTCTAATCCCGTGGATTTGGTAATCAGCACTATTCTTCAGACAGGAGGTGAAACTAATGAGTGAAATCAGCTGGCTGAGTTCATGGGTGGAAGGAAAACATTGCAGGACTTTTACTTACTGACCCCTGGACTGTAGCTGTGGTGCTGAATTTGAATGTCCATTATGTTTTGTCAGGAGACAGAGATTGTATTTATCTTTATCTTTTTTCAGTTTTGGTAGTTATTTTTACAATTTCACTAAACTGTGGAATTGCTATAACTGTTGCTTGCTGGGTAGACCTCATCTGCTGTTACAAGTACGAAGTGTATCATGATATGGTGTATATATCAAAGGCAAAACTTTTTTTGTGTGTCATACTGGTCGTACCATCTCCCTGAGAATTTCTTTCTTAAAATAATACTGCACAGGTGTCCATGTTATGTAATGTAATATTTTTATTCATTCGGTGTTAAAAAATATTTTTGAAAAAGGAAACCTAGCAAAAGGTTTTTTATTGGTGTGGAGATGCTTTGATTCAAACTACTGCATTGCAGAATTTAAATGCGCGTGTTGAACAGAGCTGTTTAAAATGGACTCCTTTTTATTGCCACTTGACCTACATGGGTTTTTTACTTTGGCCAATTTAACTCTGCACTGCTTCATTGTAAATAATGACCGCTCACTTTCCCTGGATTCTGCAGATAGGATGTGGATTGGCTATTTTAGATGGGAATGTTTCCGGGCGGTACCGTTGCTGGTTTCATCCTTGACCTTGGTAGCTTCTTTGGGCTCTAAAACCTGTCGGAATATGCCAGATATCATCAAATAAAATAGTAGGCCTCATTATTGGCCACAGCTCACGGTTATGTGTGATGGGCCATTCTGACACAGAATGCTTTGTGGTTTGGTGCTACTTTAAAGCTGAATTCCAGCTAAATAACCACCTTTTTTTTAGTGTTAAGGATTCGTAGTCTCTGTGTCATAAATCATAATTATGTGTCCGGTTAGCCTAGCAGAGGCAGAGGAGGAATTCTCTGCTAAAAACAAAATGACTGGAAGATGCAGTAGAAATAAATGTGGTGGTTGTTCGGTTAACTTATTTCTTCTTCATCAGCACAGAGAAAGGGATGAGGAACAATGGTTCCATGGCAGGGCCCTTTTTTTGGGGGGGGGGGGGGGGGGGGGGGGGGTGTGGGCTGTACCCGCCCCTAAAGATTCATGAGCCCCCTTGCGCTCGCTCACTGACAGTGATCATTATGTCGGCCGAGCGGTTGTCACGGCGGGGCCATTGTCCGCCGCCCATTCACCCCGGAGTCATTTACACTTTCATTGGCGGCTATTTAGTCCCAATAAAAAGTTCAAGACAGCAATTTGTGAATCCTGCTCAGCCGAGTAGAAGCGTGGAGCGGGGGAGAAAAAAGGAGTCGCTTTAAAAGTCAATTAAGGCTGCGCTTCGCTGAAGGGAGTCCCCAGCCGACGACCCCCCCCCCCCAAAAAAAAAAAAAAGTCTGGGCCCCGGGCCGCCCGCCCCACATCTGCCGCCACCTTTTTCCCAGGACCGCAGACCCAAAAAACCGCCCCGCCCACAAAGAATGGCCCGATTTGGGCCACCCCCCCTGCCCCCCCCTCCACCCGACCCCTCCTCCTGGGCCTTTTCTCCCCTCGGAGGGGCATTTGTATATCATTTTACGGTACAGCTCTTCCATTGGCGGTCAGACGCCCTCCCGCCCGCCATAATGGACCGGTCCTGTGGGGGGGGGGGGGGGGGGGGGGGAACGGGCGGGACCCACGTCCGCACCGTGCGGGGTTCTGAAAAGGGTTTTTCGGGCGGGAGGGGAGAAACGGCGCTATTATTGTACGCCTTGTGCCGATTAGGCCCCAACGTGCCCATTAAAGCCTCTTTCAGGGCAGATATATCAAAAGGGACAAAGGGCCTCACAGTTTATATCCCGTGTGTCTTTTCGTGGCCCCCGATGTCCGCCCCAGACCTTTAGCACGTTTGTTAGCCTCGCTTCTTTTTTTTTTTTTTTTTGGTTTGCTCCCCGTAGCTCGCGGTTAGGCTACGTGTGGTCGGTCGGCCATTTTGAGGTTTGTGGTCCGGTGCTACTTTAACGCAGAATTCCGGCTAAAAAAAAAAAAAAAGAACCGTACTGTTTGGTGTTAAGGATTCATAGTCTCTGTGGTGTGAGCGTGTTTGGATGATTACAAAAAACCCTGCTTAGTTCTGGACGTACTTTCCACCCCTTTTACCTTAGCTAATGTGTGGTGAGCATTCTGGCGCAAAAATGGCAGCCGTGCATCACCCAGGTGGGTGCTACACATTGGTGGTGGGTGAGGTGAGTTCCCCTTCACTGTAAAGCACTTTGAGCATTTGGGAAAAGTGCTATATAAATGCAATGATTCATTCATTCTTTCATTCATTCATTCATTCATTCATTAATGTTAACAGGCCTCTATGCTAACATTTTTTCCAAGGAGCACATGTGCTTCTAAATTTAGGAGCGCACTAATGCATCCCAAATAGTTAATTCTCCTAAATTATTTTTCACGTCGCGCACATCAATTTTCGGGAGCAAATGCTCCTAAAATGGGAGCACTGTTGGCCATTGAAAGGGGACCCTGAGCAGTAATGAAAAGAATCGCATTTTTTCGTCTGGTGCATCCCAGCTAACTCAAAAAAAAAAAAAAACATTCTTACATTGTTGCTGCAATGTAGTGGCAATGTTAGAACCTTGACAAAACATTCCAGCAACGTTGCGAGAACGTTCTGCGTCGGCTGGGGTTGAAGGCGGGCAGAGACAGCCTGGTGTCAATCACAGGGAAGGAGAGAGAGAGCAGTTTTACTGAGCTCCAGGCCCTAAAGCGGCTCTCCGTCTCCCTTAATTCACCTCGCCGTGTCTGTGAAACCGACAGTCACGCTCCGTGTGCAGCACTCAGCTCCACTCCTGCCATTCAGGCAGCTCATTTCATACACCGCTTTTCATAAACTGATAATCATATTCACTTCACTTCATATACAGGGCGGCAGTGTAGTATAATGGCCGAGGAGTGGTCTTGTAACCTAAAAAAAAAAAGTTGCAGGTTCGATTCCCCCCCGGCAGCACACTGCCATTGTACCCTGGAGCACGGTACTTATCCTGCATTGCTCCAGTATATATCCAGCTGTATAAGTGGATTCAATGTAAGTCGCTCTGATAAGAGCGTCTGCTAAATGACTGTAATGTAATGTAACTTCATAGCTAGTTTTGTGAGGAACATACTTTGCCTTTTATATCGTGTGGTATCTAGCTGAGAATTCTCAGCACAAAATATTGAATGTTTTTGTGACTAAAATCTGAAACACATATTTCACAAAAAGAGCAAATATCTGTCCTTATGTAGTAGCACTGATATAAACACAAACTCAAAAACGAAGACAAATAATCACCCATTATTTCATTTATGTGAACAGAAGGATGACAGATACAAAAGAAATTTTAAAAGTGCTGCATTTTCCTCAAGCATTTCTGAGCTGAATGAAAATTACAACTTTTCATTGTGCTATCATGCATACCCTGTATTTAACCAAAATGTTTAATATAAATTCACTAAAAAATTTAATTTGGCCGTGCTCTGTACAACATACGCAATGGAAAACATTGGGCCTGATTCATAAAACGTGTATGATGACGTGATCGTAAACCGTGTAAGAACGTTTCCAAGAACATTTTGGCATTCATAATTTTTTTCTATCCTGTATTTCTTCATGATGAATGCTGGCTGTTTGTAAGTTTTATGTGCAATCCTGTTCATTAGAATAAGGATTGCACATAAAACTTACAAACAGGCAGCATTCATCATCTCATACTCCTGGGATATGCATGGAAACAAAGGTCTGCACATGTCATGAATCCCATATTGGTTTTTCGATTGAACAGTTTTAAGAACAAAAGTAAGAATAATTAGATAAAAGTTTTGTGAATGAGGCCCATTGACACTTATACATTTAGTCTTTTCATTTTTTTTCTTGTCTATGGTTATTAAAAAATTAAAAACACATCTAAGCCTAAAAAATGTAGGTGTCTATTCCATAAACCCTCTGTATGTTTTTTCAAATTTAAGCAATTCATTTGAAAAAACTTCACTTCAAAAATTCATTGTTTTTGGGCTTTTTACAACATATTTAATATCCACACAAATGTGAAAGAGAAATAAAAAGGGGCTTTACGTAAATTCTTTAGTCAAAATTGATGGCAAAGATTATCTCAGAAAGATCTTAGTCGCAAGCTTAAGAATTCTGACCATTCGGGACAGAATACGTAAAATTATATATTTTAAAAACGTCCTACAACCATGTCTTTTCAGTAAGTCCAGTATCTTCCCTGAAACACCTGACAGTGTAAACTAGTCCCTAGCCCCCCCCCCCCCCCGCGCAGCAGCGCCACCTGTAGGCTGTGCTGACGGTCCACACCTTCACAGCTGGCCAGAAAGCAGCAGCTTTGGTAGCGGCGGGAGCTCTTTCAGCTCTCTGGGTTGCAGTGGGAGGAGCTTCAGAAGTAGGCGGGGCCTCTCCCTGCTCTGCAGCGTACGAAGCCACCGGCCACATGTGTCAGCAGCAGCGCCTGTCACGGCGGACGAGGGCGAGACGTTGCCATGGGGACGCGGGGCGGCGTTGCCATTGGCGACGGGGCGGGGCGGCGGGGAGCCCGGCTCAGTCCAGGGGGAACTCGCAGGGGTTGCGCCGGTCCTGCCGGGCCGCTCGGTACACGGAAAGGAAGTCCTTGTACCGCGGGGCGCACCCCAGCCAGGCTTCGCCGAAATGCTCCGTGCCCGTGAACAGGAAGTCGCCGGGCCCCGCCCTGGCCTGGCACTGCAGCAGCGTCCGGATGGGCCCCCGCCAGGCCCCCCGGCCCCCGCGGCCCCCGCCCCACGCTCGAAAACCCCGCTGCGCTGCCGGTACACCCTCCCCGCGGAAACATACACCAGCGACGTCTGCCGCTCGGAATCGTGGGACACGTTCCTGATGAAGCCTCGAACCACTGGGAGGACCGGGCAAGAAACATCAGTTTATTTGCTTTTTTGTTTCTATTTTAAACAATCACAATTTTTTAAAATTATTTAAGAAATCTTTTATTCTAGTTCTGCCCTTCTGTTAACAGGTCTTCTACAATCACAGTACTCACATAAATGTAATTTACAGCATGTTTTGTCAAACTAATTTAATTTAAAACCAGCAGAGATGATGAGATGTTGTCGTCTGCAATCTCAATGCGAGACACTCAAAGTGGAATGCTTGGCTTATGAACGACTTCAGGTGTGTTGAACAGTGTAACGGCCAATCAGAGTGAGACGTTTTTGTTACTATGTTACTTTGTGCTTTGAACCATTGTGTCCTCCTCTGTGTCCCCTGCTTATGGGGGGGGGGGGGGGGGGTGAGGAAAGTCATTGAGAACATCAGACTTTGCACCCTAACTCTACACCCCCCCCCCCCCCCCCCCCCCCCCCCCCATAAGCAGTTACACTTTCATTAGCCAGCGATGCTGTCCCGTCTGAAAGCCTGTGGGGCTGTTTTTTGGGGGGGGGGGGATTAAGGGTGCTGCAGTAAGGCCCTAAATGGAGCTGCTTCAAAGGGACCATTGCTTCTGGTCTGTTGCCGTCTTTAGCCTGTGTGCGCCCCCATTGTTAAGGAGGGGACCCCACATCTGTCAGGCCCCTGTGCTGGCAGGACGGGGCGGGACCTCGCCCCTCTGCGGCTGGATGGGGTGGGGATCGGCCCTCTGGGACGGGGGCAAACTGTTCTTGTGAAGGAGTTGTATTTTACCAAACTATCTGTTAGTGAAATGCAAATTATATTATATATGTGAATTATGATATTTAAAAAGAATGTCTTTACTCAAGCAACTCCTCCAATGGGTGGGAGTACCTCAAAGAAAAGACTGAAGCGTTCAACATGCAGTTGCATGTATAGGCTATAGCTTAATTTAATAGAATCAAACAGGGTCTGTATACTTTCTACTATGTGTTGAACTATGTGCAGAGAGGGACGGAGTGAGCGTTTTGTGAGCGTTTTGTGAGCGTTTTATGAGAGTTTTGTGAGCGTTTTGTTGGGTTTTGTGAGCGTTTTATGAGAGTTTTGTGAGCGTTTTGTGTGGGTTTTGTGAGCGTTTTGTGGGCGTTTTGTGAGGCGGTGTGGGTCTGAGGGGGTGGAACGTACCGAAGTCACTGCTGCAGACCGCCAGGAGAAGCTCCATGTCATCACAGGGCCGGCACAGGGCTGGGGGGGGGGGGGGGGGGGGAGAGAGGGGGAGACAGGGATAAATAGGGAGGGGGGAGAGGGGGAGAGGGGAGAGGGAGGGAGGGGGGAAGAGAGAGGATGAGGGCAAGGGAGGGAGGGAGACAGGGATAAAGACAGAGGGGGGAAAGGGGGAGAGGGAGGAGGGAGGGAAGAGGGGGAGAGAGGGAGAGAGAAATCAGAATCGCAGTGTGTGTGGTTGGGAGCAGGTGTACATGTTTTCTTTTGTGTGCATGTATGCATGTGTGCGCACATATATGTGTCTGTTTGTGCATGCACATATGCATTCTGGGTACCCCACCCCTAGGTGAAATAACTCTTTTTTTTTTCCCCCTCGATTAATGCACAGGCACTGCGACCTGAGAGTGAAGAACAGACCCGGCCGTGTTCGGAGGAGAGACGGACCGCACGCACCCCGCCATCGCTGCGAAAGAGGACAGACCCTGTACCACACAGCGAGCGCTGGACTCGGGGCGGGACTGAGGTGAGTGCAGCGTAGATTAGGGATTCCCAAACGGGCCGCAGGGGGGCAGGGCGTGTTAGGGTGCATTTACATGGGCTTAGTCTGATCAGTGTGTTTTGTTCTACTTGTGCAAACGAGCACAGCTGTTAAAGCATCTCTGTTCTGAGCCTTCACACCAATGAGGGAGCTTGTTGGAACATATTATCAAATTGAATAAATGTATTATCAATATATTGCAACAGAGTTAAATAGTTGTTGCTTTATGGTATTGCTATATTACAATGCTGTGAAATATATTATTATATTTTCCAAAAGTCCACTTACTTACAATACATACAGCATATGCCACTTCTGTAAAGACACGTTTGTTATGTTGTGTCAGAAAGTGATGTATCTTGAGGGAATGAGGGAATATCTCATATCTTCACCTGAGTACTAAAATTGCACTTGTGCGCTGGGGAAGTGAAGAGCTGAGGTCAGCGCAGATATTAATGAGCTAAACCTGCTTTCCGTTGCCGCCAATTTAAAGACTCAATGATGGAAGCTCTTAAATGCAGGTGTTCAGGTAGCCTGGCAAAGGTCACACTGGCTGGGGGAAAAAAACTAAATTGCGGAGGAGGCACCCGCACCCATCCCGTTTACAGCAGTGGTTTCCAAAGTTGGGGGGTGGGGGGGGGGGGGGTGCCATGCCCCCAGGGGGGTAGGGGGCAGAATATGGGGGGGGCGAGGGTTGAATGAAAAAGGGGGGGGGGGGATAAAAATTTCCAAATTGCCAAAGGGGCTGATTGAGAGGGCTGCCACTCTGGGGGGGGGGGGGGGGGAGGGCAGAGGAGGAATGCGTCATGTGACCTGCCCTGCGACCTTATCAGTCACTACGTCCAGAAAGCCAATCAGCAGGTCTGACCCCCATTTTTGACATGGTCATTGTACAAACCCCCGTGACATGCCCCCCCCCCCCCCCCAGGGTGTCGCTGTGCCCATCGGTTAATGTCTGCTGTTGTCTCCTGACACTTGTGGTGTCATTCTGATGAAGAGGAATCGGCCCAGCGGCCGTTGCCTGTTCCTTTGACCGATGCATGACATCATTGCACCTGCTCTGGACAAACAAACGCACACGGGCTCTGCGGAATTTTGGGAATGCTAGGAATGCCTTGGTGCTTTTCCCCCCCCCCCCCGCTGCCATGCCCCACCGAGACCCCAGCAACCCCCACCCCCCTCCTCTGTTGCCATGCACCCCAGCCCCCAGCATCCCCCCCCCCCCCCCCCCCCAAAGAAAACCTTCCCAAGCACTCCTTCACACCCTGCCCATGCCATACAGTGCTCTGCTCATGCCAGATACAGAGGGTGCAGACTCTGTTTGTCCCTCTGCTGGGCTGCAGTTTTCCAGTCATCTTACTCTAAATTTGGGGCCATACCCCACCCCCCCAGCATAAAGTGGTGGGGTCTTCTGTACGTAACAGTGGTCTGACTGGACCGTCCTGTGTCAGGTCTAAAAGTTTGAGGATGTGTATTTGTCGAGCACAGTATCGCAAAGCACCATGTTGTTAATTTCACCTCATGAAAGCAGCTCATTCAAAAGTAGGCGAAGTGAAAATTATTGGCTATAGGTTCTCCTTGAGATATTCCACGAAAGAGCCCTTCAGACAAACTCATAGGTATCAATCGACGTAATTGTTTGTAATTAATCATTTAATTAATCAGCGCGCGCTACTGCCTTGGTATCTTACCTTGTAGAACGGTGTCGCGAAAGTCAGGCGACGTACTCTGGTTTCCCAGCAGCTCGTAGCGGAAGCCTACTGTGCGCCGGCTGATGTCCCTTTGGGGGCTGGCCTGGAGGAATATGGCCGGCGTCTGCCGCCCCTCGGTGCGAAAGCAGTGCACCTGCTCGGGCCGCCCGCCCTCCGTCATCAACAGGTTGAGCTCTCCCGCGCGCTCGATGTACACACTGGCGCCGCGGAAGCTGCGGAACGGCTTGATGCAGATGGTTGTGTGTCGCGTGGAGGACAGGTTGGGCTCCAGGACGACCCGCAACGCCTGGCTGGGGTAGACCCATTCCACGGCACCCTCGGTGCAACGGAGCCGTACCTGCTGCACTGTCCGCGAGTGGGGCTCCCGCACGAGCCCACTGAGAGAGAAGACACGGGGAATTCGAAATGTGAACATACAGCGGCTGCGTAAATCTCAACAGTACAATAATGGGCGCGCGCAGGTGTATTTAATTCTGTGCTTTTGTTGTTAAGCCCATAATTCTGCGTAAGTGACTGCACACGCGAGATCATCAGTGTATAGTCTGGGTTTTTATGAGGCAGTAAGCAGGCGACAAATACGGCAACAGCCATTCATGGTAACAATATTTAATTCATCTTCCAGAATGTCCTTTTCGTTAAAGTGTAGTTTTTAGTTTCCTCTTCACGATAGTTACAGTTTAATTAAAATTAATTAAATCGACATTGGTTAGCGCGAAATAGAGCTAACTTAGGGCCAGTCAACCTCAAAAGCAGTTTCAAAAGTTCTAGCCGATGCTAACGTTTAAATAATTTTGTTGTTCAGTAGACGTATTCGGACGAAATTGAGACGCTCTGATACAATACAACTTTTAGTCTGCACAAGATCTAGTTTAATATTTCAATTGTTTTATGTATCAAATGAAAAGGACGCGTGGAATGAGCTCTATACCATACATGGTTTAAAAGACATTGGGATGATCTAATGAATATTCCCATTCGCACAATGAAACGAGCCCCCTTTTAGAAAATGGGTTAGGCACTAATTTACACAATTTTTCATTTGAGGAGTAGCCTAATATCAGTTTCAATCTCACCTTCCTCGCCAGTTGCACAAATCCGCTGCACAGGTCGCCGTCCAGACGAGAAGCAGGCTGCTCAGTCTCACGCAATCGCTCGACGTCGGCGACATTGCTACTGCCACCGCTGGTGATGCACCTGCAGACTAAATTCCACTTGGTGACAAAACATAACCGACGGGACGGATGACCGACTCTATATTTCCCTTGGTAGTCTGCACGTGCCGTAACGGCGAAAGGGTGCCACACACTGGGAGCCTGTGATCCCAGACGCCGGGCTGCACGCGCATTAAACTGCGGAACTTGATTATAATCGTATTCAACCCCTTTGAGTAAGCCAATGACTTCTCGAGAGTTACCGCTATCCCGCTTTGAGGAGGAGTGTGTGTGTGTGAGAGAGAGAGAGAGAGAGAGAGAGAGAGAGAGAGAGAGAGAGAGAGAGAGAGAGAGAGAGAGAGAGAGAGAGAGAGAGGAGGGAGGGAGGGAGTGTGAGCTCAGTCTCAAAAACATGTCACAGTGCCAGCCGAGAGAGAGAGAGATATAAATGTAGCCTTCACTTGAATTTCTTATATTTTTATTATACATTTATATTTAAACTGTTTGTAAGATCTGTGACAATTTTAAGACCGATTATGGCGACGACGACTTTATTTAATCTAAAATAGTCTGTATGAAATACTTTTCCTTTAAAGCGTAAAGTGTATGTGCACATTTATAACGTGCACATTTGAAAACTGGTATACAGGCTAATAACTGCTACAGCAGCATTCAGATTTGTAGATTGTAACTGAATGGAGGCTGTAACTGAAATGTATAGCGTACAAAAGGTAAGCCTATATTCTGGTCCCAGAGCGTTGTTGTTTTGAGGTACGGCTAAAAAGACGATAAAGCTCTTTTGTATGGGTCCAAATCGGCTTTCACAGACGTAATGATATCATCAAATCATTGTAATCTAAAGTGATGTCGAAGTTGATGGATGGCAAGTGAATGGGGGGCTCAGTCGACCTCCCCATTGTTTAGTTTCACCGGTTGACCGAGTGCCAGAACTTTCACGGCTGAACTTCCTAGAGTTGCCCTTGAAATTGCTTTTGTATATGCATTACCTATTTTCCATATTTCAGTGCATACAATATTGGCATTTTGTAACGGGTGGGGGGGAGAGTTGGAGGTGGAGTGTTACTCACAAAAGTACACCGTGTAATTCAGATTTTGCGGCCGAAGAAATGACGATTATGCCGTCGCTCCTGGAGCACTATACACTGGGCCTGGCCGCGCGCCATTCTGCCTCACGAGACTATGAAAAGACAATCCGGCCCCACGGCCCTGGCCATCTGTTACCTTTAGGTTGAAGGCAGAGTCGCACATTGTCCACATCTGCACCCTGTGGAAGGAGCACGGCCAAAATGTCGGCGTTAAATCAACTCTGGTAGAGTGTATTTTATTGATAGACTACACGTGATCCCAGCTGGACTCCAGTTCGATCAAGAGTTTAATTAACACAGATAATTTTACCGCGAGGGCCTACATATGTACCTTCCACTGCATTTGGAGTGAATTATAATTTTGGTCTCCTATTGCCTCAAACGAATAGGCTACGTCGGCATAGCGTCGAAGTCTCTACTTTCCCGAGAAAACGTGTTGCATGTGAAAATTACCACAAGGCACTTCAATAAATTTTAAGATCTTTATTTTTGAGTCACAAAACCAAAAAATTATAGCATGTAAACCATCTCGATATCGATTTTCCGCGAAATATGTTGAAAACGTACTGTGTATAGGCAATAATTTACACAATCTGAAAATATTTCTTATATACAATTAAATGTATTGGCTTATTTCCAAAAACCATGCTTGTGTTACATTCAATTGGCTAACATCTCCATTGCTTAATGGAATATATTAATTTCGTTTTCGAATTCGCCCACGTATTTTCCTCCCATATACATTTTATGAATGCCATCAGTTTATGATGCGTTAAACTCTGAAATTTAGAGTGGACAGTTGAATGTTAGTTGCAGTTACCCCTGAAGCGAAGTAACCTAATGTAGAATGGCAGGACATCATGAATGCGGAGGGACGCGATTAATAACGTGGAATGTGTAGGCTAGGCTACCAGTTTATTTCCCTGCGACGTTCGTCTCTACACAAATGTGTTGCGTGTTTTTCCATTCATGTAAATTCAGGAAAATGATAACATCACATCGTGCAAGACGTCAACATCTTGGAAAGGACTAGACTACTCTTTTCATATAAAAAAAGAGCATAGCCACCTCAGCAGAAATTCTTTTCAGCAGTTGTATTAATTTAAGACAACCAACCAATATCTCAAAATTGGTTAGATGTTTCAGTTGCGCATGAGTCGCAATTAAAAATGATCAAATTACTTGCGACGTTGCCATTGCTAAAGAAGCTCCTTAAAGCCAATTAGGCATAATTTGTTCATTAACAGTGGAAAACGGTTGTCCGTCGTCAAGTCGGTCACAAGATCAAATTCCAATCTAACCATCCATCAGTCCGCCAAAATTGTGAATTGAGAAAGGTTTAACAAGAACTTTAAATTATGACAAATGGCAATATCACAATGGGATCAGGCGAGGACGAGTGTAACGAGAAGAAAGTGTACAAATATTCTGAGATACGGTCACTTAAAGTTCACAAATATTTTAGGCAGACAAAACAATTAGTTGGCAACATCAACTGTGAAGGTTCCACTACAAAAGTTAAAGCGTGAGGATCGAATTTCGGTCCCATATGCGATTTACAGTGATAAGCGAGTGTCACTTCAACTCAAATTGCTTACTAAGACCAACAATTCGCTCCAGCTTTTTATTTGTGATCGGGGGGTCGTTCCAAAGCACAAATAACAGCCGTTTGGAGCAAAAAGCGAGCTAAAGTAATTTGCTCTCATTTTGCTTACTGTCCATTTTAAATATTGATATGGCCACGATTTCCTACGTCCGTCCACAGTCTTGTGCGTTACCATTTTGGCTGTGATCGACCGTGTAAACTGTTCTCTTGAAAACCGAGAACGAAAGACGAGAATTCCGGGATTAACACTGTTTCTGTGTGAAATGTTTAGTTTATAAACAAGGAAATGTAAGACCTTGCCAGTGCATTCGCCAAAGGAATTCGGTAAACACAACACTATGAGCAGCGACCAACCATCAACTAAGAGATACATTTATCAAAAAAAAAAACAAAGACTAATCTCCAGTGTTATTGGGTCTACAAGTAGTTGCGCGTGCCATATTTTAACATTCAACAATTTGCGAATTTTGCCATGATGTGTATCATACAAAAAAATTTATAGATGAAGTGCATTCATTTCTACAGAGCAGAAAATCCAGTGATTGTTACGCTCGGGCCAGAGGTTCAAGGGGAGAAGTCCCGTAATAAGCTGCAATATGATGCACTGCATGTTATGCATAAACTAATTCCACGAGTTTCACAAAGCAGCCCCCCCCCCACCCCACCCCCTAGTGGAAAACTGTTACATATAATATACGAATTCATATTAATGGCAGCACGCACACGTGTGTGTGTGCTTCCGACTGCAGACTTGGGGCTGGACCGCACATTTCATAATTCTAATCTTAGGATGGAAGGATTTTATGCATATTATAAAACATGCCAAGCCAGATTGTTGATGGCTTCTCTCCTTTAAAAGACCAAATGCTCACAATTCCTTAAACTGAGTTCAAGTGCTGTTCGTAACGGTTCTAAAGATTCTGGAAAAACATCAAATTATCTCGCCAAACTGTCTGCGACGGAAAAAATAAACTAACAGTTATTGATTTTAGGAATTGTTGATCGAATCAAGGCCAGTGTTTCACGACCCGTATTTCCACAGTGCTGGCTGAGTTCGCCCCCTACTGGCCGTGATTTGCAACAGGCAACAGACATCCAGCTCCCTCCCTCTTGGCACCATGTGCCTCACAGGTGCAGTGCAGATGGCACTTTAACAGATTCCTCCCTCCCCCCACTAAGCTCCATGTTCACAAAGCGAACAAATGTTAGGAGACACAGTTAACGAATAATCAAAAATAACCAACCATTAGGACTCTAGTAAAATTCCTGCAGATTACTGACAACTTTAAAAAACTAAATTGTCAGGGATGTGGTGAAGCATTTTCAAATTTTACAGGCATGTAAAGAGTAGAAAGTATTTTAAAATAGCAATTTGACGCAGGTCTGGCTATGAGCGGTAAGGGGGCAGAGTATATGTTGGAAGGGGGCAGAGTGTTTGTGGAAGGGGGCGGGAGTGTGGTTTGGTAGAGGTAATGTTGGCTTTATATGCAGGATATGACTGGGAGTGGCCTGGGGGTGGTACTCTAGGGGGCGCTGTTGCTGTTTGGCACTGGTTGTTTGAGCGCGGCGTCGGTGTCGGAGCTGCTGGAGTCGTCGTCGTCGTCGGTCTGCTCCGCGCTGTGGTACAGCATCAGCGTCTGCGTCTTGTGGGTGATGGTGATGGTGCAGGGTCCCTGGGCCCACGGCTCCCCGTCCACCTGCATGGGCATGCGTGAGCTCTTCAGCACCATCTGCAGGCAGAGAGCGGTACAGCACAAACATACCCATTAGGATTATGATTGGTACTAGTGTTATAATGAACAATTATGGAATTAAATTAAACATTTAAGAAATAATAATGCATATTATGATTACTCTTCTTCTTCTCATTATTATTACTGCTTCTATTAAGTGGAACTGAAGTTACCTTTTGATATGATGAACAGGGTAGTTATTGTGGGGGGGGGGGGGGTTGGTTGCTATGGGATCTTTTAGAGACTGCAGTGAGTCAGAACCTCAGTTAGTGTCTCAATGGAAGGACAGGACCTTTGTTACAGAGCAGTACCCTTATTCCCTGCAGTGGGGCCCTGGATATTACAGGGTTCTTAGGGTTCCCCCTGGTGGCTGTGCTGTGTACCACATGTGCTAACCAATCCCAGCTCTGCTCGGCTCAGCCTAGGCTGTTTGAGAGTCGAATTACTGTGCAAAAAAAACCCTTCAAGGTGTGAGGTCACAAATATGTGATTATATGTGATGTTCTTAACTGAACATTCTAATGCTGATGTAACAATCACTGTTGGTAATTGAAAGCAGACAAGTTCTAGAACACTGAAAAACATTACAAAAAAAAACCTACTCTTCAGGGTTTAGATTAAATCTCAGGATAAAAAAAAAAAAAAAAAACTGTGGTGTAACGGTGGGATTGGCAGTTGCGCAGACAGAACCACACAAAACCCACCCGGACTGTGTGGGCCTGGCCCAGGCGCACGGGGTTGGCCAGCTTCACTTGGATCTGTGCGCAGTGGAAGGACCCAAACACCCCGAGCACCTCCAGCAGCCCATCGTCCAGCCTGCAAGGGAACACAGACAACAACACCTGATCAGCTCCTCCAATCACAGCGCAGAATACATCCCGGCATAGAAATTCACGATGAGCTCTCCACCAATCAGAGCACACTGAAAACAACACAACCAAACAGGGCAAAGATAATTGGTTTATCCCTCTGGCTGTACTGCCAAGGTACACAGGGGATTCCCAGAAAAAATAGGCAGAAAGTACCCACCAATCACCAGTGGCGCTGTTCTGTTTCGTACTTGATTGGTGGAGTTCCACTCTGGTTTCTACGCATAAAAGTGACTGCAGATGTTCCAGTCTTGATATTTCTCTGTTGAGAGGATTCTTACAGCATTTCTAATACAACATTCAAGGGCTTTCCACTGATTTTTTTAAGGACAGCTGCAGTAAGTTTAAACAGCCAGTTTAAAAAGTCAAAATGTATGATTGTATTCCTAAATGAAACCTGGAGAAAGGGAGCCTGTTTTTCGGTCACCTACCTGGTAGGGGGGCACGGCTCGTCCCCCATGCCGTCCCACAGCCGGCAGCCCCCGCCCCAGTAGCGTATGTTACACACGATGATGCCCTCCAGACTGGGCAGGGGAACCCTCTCCCCGTCCAGCTCCAGCTGTGAACAAACCGCCGCTGTTATGTTTATTATTATTATTATTATTATTATTATTTATTATTATTATTATATTATATGAGACTTATATTCTGGTAGAGGCGGAGCAGATTGGAAAAAGAGCAGTACAAATAGGCCCTGTACCTCAATCCTCTTGTCCAGGTCTTTACATTCTTGGACTAAGCAGTCTTTGGTGCCGTAGAAGAAATACACAGCCTAGAACGCAACAGAAATAAACAGGTGTGGCAGTCAAACCAATGAAATCTGCAGTTTGCAGTGATGTCACAACGTCAATCAGCCATGTTTGGGCAACTGCAGCAGATACTGGGCTGCAGAGATCGCTTGTGCCCCAGAAGGCTTTGCATTTTTACCAGCTAATGTCCGTTCTCCTCGCTGTAGCTGGCGGTAGCTTCTTTGTCTGCGCATACTGTTGCAGAAATGCCTCATATGTGCTCACTCAGGCTTTAGTGTTTGCAGAGGGGGAAAGTCCAGGGGGTCAGAAAGTAAAAGTCCCGCCGTGCGTTTCCTCCACCCATGAACTCCGCCAGCTGATTTTTGCTAATTATTCACTAAAAATTGTGCAAAAAACTAGCAAATCCAGGTCATTGGCACAAAATACCGGGGTGGACTTTTACTCTCTGAACCCGGATTTATTTGTTTTCGCACCCCGGAACCCCTGAACCCCTGAACGTTTGTAACGTTATTGACCTTGTTAATGATCCGGCTGGAGAAGAGCGAGGGTGTTTTCTCGCGGTGGGCGTGGAAGTTCAGCGCCATCAGCGCGTCCGGACCCACGGAAAAATAGTTGTTCATGGACAGGACCTGTGAACACAAGGTGCGGGGTTAAAAAATAAAAATCGAGCATTTCACATATCCATCAAAAAATTATGCATCGTATACTTAATGTACATCGTGATATATATTAAATTCATTAAAATATTATCATTTATGATAATAAACAGGGGACTGGGTTTTCTCCGCTGTAGTCGCTCACCTTTGGTTTGCGAAAGTTGTAATAGCCCTTAGAGGCGATCTGCACTTTCCACCTGGAAACGGAGACAGTTTGTTGTGTTGATACTGCAGAGAACCGTTCAGCAGCTCTTTTTTTTTTTTACATGAATGCCAGATTTGAATAGAAACAGTTCTAAAGGACCGATCGCTTCCGTTCTGAAATTAGATAGAGGCGCCACCTGTCCTTACTAATGGTAATACAGGGCCTAGCCGGGCATCTACATTGGGCTACTTCTGTGGAGACGTCACAGTGTAGTATACCAAACTGCAATACTGTTTACGTAAGCCCCTCCCCCCTGCTCGCTGATTGGACGTGGAGGGTCACTAACCTGTCCATCTTGACTACCTCTGCTTCCATGATGTTCCGCAGCACCTGCTCGACGGGGATCTCCCCGGCGTACCCCGCCCCCCAGCCCAGCGTGTTCGACAGGTCATTTCCTGTTCCCAGCGGCAGGATGGTCACCTGAGGGGCGAACTGCTCCTGGCCCTGTCAAATACACACACGCACGCACGCACACACACACACGTGCACACACACACACACACACACACACACACACACACACACACACACACAGAGTAAGACTGAAAAACAGCACATCCTCCTGACCAAACATAGGCCACTCCTGGGCTAGGTTACCTAAACGCCCCCCCCTCCCCCCAACTGCGTACCAACCTCCCCCCCCCCACAGCGTGCCAACATCACCCCCCCCCCCCACCCACTGAGGGCTGTAAGCTGCTTAGTTTTTAATTTTAGAAATAATCTAGAACCTGCCAGCTCCACAGGCTTAAGAGAACAGTGATGGGGGGGAGGTGGGGTTAGGCTAATGGGGGCAGGCAGTCAGCCATGCTAACTTACCAAACAAGTGTGCGCCTGACATTATTTAATTTAGGCCCAGGTGTGAAATGCAGTTACTGGGATTCTGCGCCGCTGGCATGCGACAGGGTCAGCTTTCCCCTGCTGAGCCTGATGCATTATGGGTAACGTGCTGAGCAGGTGAGGAACTCTGGGCGAGACACAGGGATGAAAGCAGCAAGGCGGAGCGAGCGGCGGTGTGCTCCCGGGAGTGTTGTGTTCATTGTGGGCGTGGCTTACCTTCAGCTTCATGGCGTCGATGGCGTCCAGCACCCAGCCGACCGTGCCGTCGCCTCCGCAGACGAGCACGCGCACGCTCCCCGCGGGCAGCAGCACGCACAGCTGCAGGGCCTTGGCCGGGGGCAGCTCCGACAGGTCAAACACCTGGGACACAGCACAGTGTGAACTCAACTCAGAACTACGTTTCCCAGGGTGCAATTTTCCTCATTGATCAGGAAGCACTGCTCTTCACACCCTAAATGTCTGAGGCTAGTAGCCTTTTTGTACTTTTGGAAGTAACACTGATGTTTCTTCACTGCTATTCATTGCTCTGTATAAGAGCATCTGCCAAATGACTGTAATGTAATCTCTGGCTTTATTGCTTGGCATTCTCTCCTACTTTCAGCTGTCAAACAGTGTGTGTGTAATTCACACGTTGTGCTTATAACATAAACAAAGCCCTCGGAAAAATAAAAAAAACATCACATCCCTGTTTTTTGCTGTCGTACAAAAACATCACATCTCCGTTTTTCACCGTCTCTTTACACTCTAGTGGAGCATTCTGCAAAACACCTCACGCCATCGTGTGGGAGCTCTAAATAAAGAACCTTTGCTCTACATGAAGACCGTGTGAGTCACTGGTCTGTGTGCAGCTGTGACTCAGCTTAATGGAGCAGTACCACAGAGCTTAATACCACAGAGCTGACACAAGCAGAGCGGGGGGGGGGCGGAACCAAACGTGCGCCAAGAATCGGGATGCCTGACGCTCAACAGCAACAGCAGCTCAGAGGTTCTCTCAGGACAAGGGCCTCTCCTCTGATGGTAAGGGCCTCTGCTCTCTGAGGGTCAGGGCCTCTCCTCTGATGGTAAGGGCCTCTGTTCTCTGAGGATCAGAGCCTCTGCTCTCTGAGGGTAAGGGCCTCAGCTCTCTGAGGATCAGAGCCTCTGCTCTCTGAGGGTAAGGGCCTCAGCTCTCTGAGGATCAGAGCCTCTGCTCTCTGAGGGTTAGGGCCTCTGCTCTCTGAGGGTTAGGGCCTCTGCTCTCTGAGGGTCAGGGCCTCTGCTCTCTGAGGGTTAGGGCCTCTGCTCTCTGAGGGTTAGGGCCTCTGCTCTCTGAGGGTCAGGGCCTCTGCTCTATGAGGGTTAGGGCCTCTGTTCTCTGAGGATCAGGGCCTCTGCTCTCTGAGGGTAAGGGCCTCTGTTCTCTGAGGGTTAGGGCCTCTGCTCTCTGAGGGTCAGGGCCTCTGCTCTCTGAGGGATATGGCCTCTGTTCTCTGAGGATCAGGGCCTCTGCTCTCTGAGGGTAAGGGCCTCTGTTCTCTGAGGGTTAGGGCCTCTGCTCTCTGAGGGTTAGGGCCTCTGCTCTCTGAGGGTTAGGGCCTCTGCTCTCTGAGGGTTAGGGCCTCTGCTCTCTGAGGGTTAGGGCCTCTGTTCTCTGAGGATCAGGGCCTCTGCTCTCTGAGGGTAAGGGCCTCTGTTCTCTGAGGGTAAGGGCCTCTGCTCTCTAAGGGTAAGGGCCTCTGCTCTCTGAGGGTACGTGTCTGGCACCGCCTTCATCCCAAGCAGACTCCACGGATGCAGGCGTTTTTTTGGGGGGTGGGATGGGGGGGCACTGACCTGGACCGGGTTGAGGAGGGTGCGGAACTCCCCCAGCAGGGCCTCCCCCATGTTGTTCCCGCTGCGCGTGTTGGCCAGGACGAGGACGGGGGACCAGCCGCTCCCGCACACTTCCGCCAACTGCAGAACAAAAGCGGGAAAATGATCACCATGACAACGCGCTGCCATCGCAGGTTTTTTAACTCACAGACACACCTCCAAAGACATATCACACAGAACAACAGCCATGCCACGTTAAACAGTCATTTTCTTCCTTTTAGATTTAAAAAAATATATACAAAACCCCAATCTAATTCCAAGTGGATAAAAAATGGTGTAAATGCCAGTCCTTTCCAAACATAAAATGCCCATCTCTGCAATAACACAAACTTCAGGGACGCTGATATTCAATTCACAAATTAATTTATGTAAAATCCAGGCAGCTCTGAATAAAGATGATCTTCCTGAAATTCAGTCTCTCAGCCCATATTTCATGAAGTAAAAAAGCGTGGTTATGCAATGATGAGAGTCACCTTTCTACAAAAATGGTAAATGGACTGCATTTATATAGCGCTTTTATCCAAAGCGCTTTACAATTGATGCCTCTCATTCGCCAGAGCAGTTAGGGGTTAGGTGTCTTGCTCAAGGACACTTCGACACGCCCAGGGCGGGGTATGAACCGGCAACCCTCCGATTGCCAGACAATCGGTCTTACCTCCTGAGCTATGTCGCCACAAAATGTAACTTTCGCGTCGGTTTAAAAAAACTGCCAATAACAAACCGTCAGCATACCCTCCGGGTCTGCCATATCGTCCAGCACAGACCAGCAGCTCTCATGTTTCAGTTTTGGTTTTGGTTTTAGGGAAATTCCGTTTCACGATATGCATGCGTCTGTCCAGTTACACAGTGTGCTTGAGGGGGAGGGGTGGGTGCAAGGTTAGTGCACAGGGGGTAGCATTAGGGGGTGGGCTCATTGGAAGGGGCAGTAGGCAGTAATGGGGCGCAGTATCAGGGAGCAGTATTGGGGCACAGTATCAGGGCGCAGTATCGGGGAGCAGTATCAGGGCGCAGTATCGGGGAGCAGTATCAGGGCGCAGTATCGGGGAGCAGTATCGGGGCGCAGTATCGGGGAGCAGTATCAGGGAGCAGTATCACAGTATAACAGAGGGCGCAGTATCAGGGCGCAGTATCGGGGAGCAGTATCAGGGCGCAGTATTGGGGCACAGTAACAGAGCGCAGTATCGGGGAGCAGTATCGGGGAGCAGTATCAGGGAGCAGTATCAGGGAGCAGTAACAGGGCGCAGTATCGGGGCGCAGTATTGGGGCGCAGTATTGGGGAGCAGTATCGGGGAGCAGTATCAGGGTGCAGTATCGGGGAGCAGTATCAGGGTGCAGTATCAGGGCGCAGTATTGGGGAGCAGTATCAGGGCGCAGTATCAGGGTGCAGTATCGGGGAGCAGTATCAGGGTGCAGTATCAGGGCGCAGTATTGGGGAGCAGTATCGGGGAGCAGTATCAGGGTGCAGTATCGGGGAGCAGTATCAGGGTGCAGTATCAGGGCGCAGTATTGGGGAGCAGTATCAGGGTGCAGTATCGGGGAGCAGTATCAGGGTGCAGTATCAGGGCGCAGTATTGGGGAGCAGTATCGGGGAGCAGTGTCGGGGAGCAGTGTCAGGGCGCAGTATCAGGGTGCAGTATCGGGGAGCAGTATCAGGGCGCAGTATCAGGGTGCAGTATCGGGGAGCAGTATCAGGGTGCAGTATCAGGGCGCAGTATCGGGGAGCAGTATCGGGGAGCAGTATCAGGGTGCAGTATCGGGGAGCAGTATCAGGGTGCAGTATCGGGGAGCAGTATCGGGGAGCAGTGTCGGGGAGCAGTGTCGGGGAGCAGTATCAGGGCGCAGTATTGGGGCACAGTAACAGGGCGCAGTATCAGGGTGCAGTGTCGGGGAGCAGTATCAGGGTGCAGTATCAGGGTGCAGTATCGGGGAGCAGTATCAGGGTGCAGTGTCGGGGAGCAGTATCAGGGCGCAGTATCGGGGCGCAGTATTGGGGCGCAGTATCGGGGCGCAGTATCAGGGCGCAGTATCGGGGAGCAGTATCAGGGCGCAGTATCAGGGCGCAGTATTGGGGCGCAGTATTGGGGCGCAGTAATGGGCCACAGTTTCGGGGTGCAGCACCCCCTCACCTTGCTGTGCTCCTCGCTCTGGCCGCGGCGCAGCTTGTTGACGCGGTACAGGTAATGCGGCGGAACGATGAGGCTGCGGAACTCTCCCAGGTCGCAGCTGCTGCCGCCACCCTGCAGCCCCGCCCTGCAGTCCTCGTGCACAGTGGTCTGGCACCACACGCACCTGCCAGAGAGCCGACAGACAGCTGTCAATCAATCAATCAATCAATCAATCAATCAGTCAATCACACGCACCTGCCAGAGAGCTGACAGACAGCTGTCAATCAATCAATAAATCAAGCAAGCAATCACACGCACCTGCCAGAGAGCTGACAGACAGCTGTCAATCAATCAATAAATCAATCAATCAATCACACGCACCTGCCGGAGAGCCGTCATACCATCATGCAACTGTCAATCAATCAATCAATCAATCAGTCAATCACACGCACCTGCCGGAGAGCCGTCATACCATCATGCAACTGTCAATCAATCAATCAATCAATCAGTCAATCACTGACATACACCTGCCTGCCAGAGAGCCAACATACAACTGTCAATCAATCAATCACTGACATACACCTGCCTGCCAGAGAGCCAACATACAACTGTCAATCAGTCAATCAATGACACTGACATACACCTGCCTGCCAGAGAGCCAGCATACAACTGTCAATCAATCAATCACTGACATACACCTGCCTGCCAGAGAGCCAACATACAACTGTCAATCAATCAATCACTGACATACACCTGCCTGCCAGAGAGCCAACATACAACTGTCAATCAATCAATCACTGACATACACCTGCCTGCCAGAGAGCCAACATACAACTGTCAATCAATCAATCACTGACATACACCTGCCTGCCAGAGAGCCAACATACAACTGTCAATCAATCAATCACTGACATACACCTGCCTGCCAGAGAGCCAACATACAACTGTCAATCAATCACTTGCTCACTCGCACACACACGCATGCACCTACCAAAGAGCCCACGCACTCATACAGTCATACAGCTGTCAATCAATCACACACACGCCCTGGTGCACCGTTACACCAACGTCCAACAGCGCACACACCCATCTTACACACACCTGTCAAAAAGCAGCTGCACCATCATACCATCTTATACGTACAGACACACGCACGTACACACACGCAGGCACGCTCATTTTACACCATGCTCCTGCTAAAGAACTGGCTCTCCATCATACAGCCATCCCACACACACACACACACACACACACACACACACACACACACACACAAACACAAACACAGTTTACACCACGCACACGCTACATGAGCTCCTCTCGTGCTAGACGTTAACAAGAACCCCCTCAGGCAAAGCAAAGCCAGTGAACATTTTCTGTGGAGTGTACTTTATTTCCCTTAGGGCTGTGTACAGACACTCGCAATAGGTAAAACACGGGTAGTCTTATTAGTTTGGCAGTCATATACAGTCAATAACATTGTCTGCGTTCCAGGTTATAGCGTGCCAGACTCATTGCCTAAACAACGCCGAATATCCTGGAATAGAAAAATACTCCCAGAGACCTTTGCGGCACAGCACAGCGATGAAAGATTAAATCAAGCACACAGAAATTAAGCGTTTTCCTGTTCGCTCTGTAAAATGAATGCATATTAATTTTGTTTGATTTTCTAGTAAAATTCGAGGGAACAGCCTTAGCCGACTAATCACAGCTGGTGATTTAACCCCGGCATCCAAAAGGCCTATTAACGTTAATCCATCTCAGCTGTAAACCCCACCATCCCGGGCTGGCTATTGGTTGATATCAAAACAGCAACTAGATAATGTGAAACGACACTTGTGCGACGGTTGGAGAGGCAGGATTAAAGTATGATTTAAGGTACGGTTATGCTAACAAGAAGACTTGACAGTTTAAAAAGGACTGTAACGCTGCCGTGAAACAACGATAACGATAACAACAACTGGATCAACTTAACAACGGAAGAGTCCGCACAGGTGTGTTTGTTTTTACCTGTAGTCGCACAGCTTGGGCTGCGTGCCACACTGTTGTTTGCATACCGCACAGTAGCTGCAGAGTGGAACGTTTCCGCGCGCCCAGCGATGCGCCAGGCTTCCATCCGCCTGGGCCGGAGCCATGATTTCCTTACACGGCAGGCTGCGGTCGGCCCGGCGCAGGCACTGCTCGTCGGCACACACCCCGCAGCAGTCGCAGAAAGCGCCCTGTATAATGTGCTGCGAGCAGACGCAGCAGTAGGTGGGCTTGTTGAAAAGGTCGGTGTAGTGCCACCCGTGCTTGCTTCTGCGAAAGATGTCCTTTATGATCATTTTCCGTTTGGAGCGCTGGACGCTGCACCACAGCGTGATAATCACGGGTACCGCTACGGCCAAAGCGGTCCAGGCCAGGAGTGTCCATTCATCTCGGGAGTCCACGGCGGACTCGCCGTTTACTTCGTCCGCTTCCATCTACTTCAAAGTGCTTCAGACAGACAGTGTGGTGACAGGCTAATGCATACAATATACTATATTTCAAAACGTGCACGCCCTCTCCGAGCTTCTTCGGAGACTGATGTTACCGTCACACTATCTCCTTTCCGCATGACTCTTATGTCACTAAATATGTAGTTCTACGGACAGTGAAAAATCCATAAAACGGATGTTGTTTTTCGCGATTGTCACTGCAGAAAACCAAGGTGTTGAGTCAAAAGCATTTCAATATAGCCTTCGCCGAGCTGCCTGTCTTGTGTCGACTACTGCGCATATTAAATTCGCCGCATGTTTAACACGATAACTACACGTTCTTGAAAAAGACCACAGACAAAAATAATCTGCCATAATCTCAATAGACAATCGACAGAAGCCCATCTCATCGATGGATGACGGCGAACCCTGCACTGCTCACGCCTAGGCGAACACTAATACACTGAGTTAACAGACCAATAACGGAAACGGAAATCATGACGTATTGGTTTTCCTTTCCTGCAGCGGCGCTTCATGCAGGCAGTGCTCCGGATGTCAAAAGAGAACGAGCTATGAGCACGAGCCTGTAAACCTGGGCCGGCACGGCTGCTGTTCTGAGAATTCTGAATATATGCAGTCGCCAGGGGCAACACTGAAATACGTTAAATTGACTCAAGCTGCTAATATGTTGTCTGTATTTCAGTTGGCTGCATCGTGCACACAAATATTTAACGCGGAATACTCTTCACCTAACTAGCCTGTAGACTACATGTGAATATGTCTGTATGTATAAATGTAGGCTATCAAAATTAGTTGCACCGAAATCTCTCAAATCCCCAGTGCTATACAATTTTACTAATAAAGTAGGCCTACACCGTCAGTAAAGAGAGAGGTCTATCTTAAGTTTTATGTTATGTGTGAATGTTTTCCTGTTTGATCCTCATGAATAAGGATATTATAAAATATGTTGTAAAATTCTATCTGTTGCTATTTGATGAATGGAACGTGATGGGACACACTATTAAATGCTTATTAACAGACTCATTCCAGGCTTGGAACATATCTATGAGAGAAGTCCAAAAAGTGAGGAAAGGGCGACACCCAGTGGAGATATTTACGTATTACAATCTTATTTATTTATTTGTTTAAAAAAATAATTCAAAAGACAGAGCGCAGTGCGTAAGAGGTTGGTGGGACGTTAAGTGTGAATGTTATTAAAATGCTTAGGCTAGCTGAAATTACAAAATACAAAAACAATACTGGACTTAGATTAGATTTTGATTTATTTATTTAATGTGATTTGTCTTGTCTCTGCCTTTTACTTGAATGTAGGCTACGCCTGATTTGTAATTAAAAGCATAGCGTACTGCAATGCTCAACAAGTAAATGCATAAAATATTAGGGGGTGAAACGGCGGTGGAGAAAATTACGTGTCGAAATGATTAATAGGTTTTATCTGCGTGCAGAGGTAGGCTACTAAGTGGCGTTTTCCTCCAGCAAAACAAAAACCACAACCACTCGAACCACGGGAACGTTTTAAATTGAGTCACAGAACCTGAATCACTCTACGTTTTGCAGTTGAACTGGTGGGAAGTAATGTCTACGGCCGACTTTTAACATAGCCTCTTCTACAGTTTATAATAGACGTATCCCATCCGCACTTTCGCAAAGGTTACGCGACGTTTTCGGTCTCTTCGAGCTGGATGGTAGCCTACATCACAGGGCTAAAGGGAACGAAGGGATGTAGGGTCATTGTTTCATTTGAAACCACCGGTGAATTCTTGCTTTCCTGCGTCAGGCTACTGATGAAGTATTAAACATCGTTTGAAATTAACAGTCCAAAATATTTATATGGGGGAACGTGCGTTTCCATTTGACCCAGAGCCTGGTCACAAAGTGTACTGAAGACGACAGAGACCAGCTGTTGACAGATGTCATAAATATTATGTAAAAATCAACATTTCGCTTGGTGTTCCGCCTGCCATAAATAAATAAATAAATAAAAAAATAAATAAAAATCTCTGCTTTGCCAGCGGGTCTGTGTTTACGCAGCCAGGTCGATTTCCAGACCCGTCAGCCTTTGGCTCACGTGGTCTCGGAGCCCAGTTCCCCGGGGAGAGCGAACGGTGAATGGGAACTTTGTTACTCTACAAAAAAGAGCTTCTCGTGGCATTGTGCTCGGATGGAATTCTTCTGAGAGTGGGGACCCTCAGAGAAAAAACAAACCGCAAAACAACAGCAGCTCCACCACAAATCCAGTCCAAGTAACGCTGGTGAACAGGAGAGGGCATCTTGCACTTTGTGTGTATTTTTCTGGGATAACAAAACGATCCACTAGTACAATTTACAGAATGAGCCTTTTCACTTAATGTCTAACTAAATTTCAGAATGTGATTTGGACCATTTTTGATATATTTTAATTCCAATCTCTATATGTAATGTGTAAAAAGCTAAATCAGAGCCAGTAATGCACATCTGTTGTCAGATATTTGCTGATAGAAAATCTTCCAAATATTGGAGACATCCAGACATGCAAGTCCAACTGTATTGGAACTAACCACCAGTTCACTTGCCTGAACTTTGATCTTGTACAACTACTAATACTGCAGTGTAGCAGGATGGATATATTGTATTCTGACTTCTGGCATGCGTAATATTCCCTTGATTCATAATGCCGAAAATTGTCGGTTGCTTTGCTGTTATGTAAGTAACTTACTGCCTGCCAATGATCAATTTGGGGGGTGAGGGGGGGGGGGTGATGTGAGCCAACTTGAAGGAGGAGGGAAAGCATCCAGAAGATAAGGAGGAGTTCAGCAGGGAGGTGATCAATGGAAGGATGTCAGGGGAGGTCAAGGTGGAGAGGGAGGGAAGGAGCAGAGGGTGGGAAGACTAGGCAGCGGGGATGGGAGAAGGAGTAGAGGTAGCTTGAAGTAGTCCTGAAGGAGCTGCGGATGTCTGTGACTTTCTCATTAAAGTTGAAGAAGAGAGAAGATGGAGGTGGTGGATAGGTGGAGGGAAGAGAAGGTAGAGAACAGCTTGTGAGATTTATAGATTTATAGGTTTTGAATTTTTGGTTGAGGACAGTTGACCTTTGCAGAGGTGACAGCAAATGAAAAAGGCAGGGAGAAGGGACTGGTAAATGGACAAATCGGCCAGGATTTGTGCCCATTTTGTTTCTGCTGCCTGTCAAACAGACAGATGTTGTCAGACAGATGTTCGTGCAGGTCTGGAAACGGCAGGACAGAGAGAGTCAAAGACTGAAAGGAGAGAGAGAGAGAGGAAATGAGAGAACCCGTAGCAGAGTCAGTTGAGAGATGAGAGGAGGAAGAGTGTCGGTGAGAGAGGAGGGACGGAGGTTGCAGAGATTGTGACTCGCGCAGGTAACGTCCTGAGTCTTTGTGCTCCTGAGACTGTCGCTGTGAGTCACTCTCCAGATTAAACACAGAGACGGTCACAGTTGCTGTCAGCTTGGAGGTATAGGCTGCTCCAAGCAAAACCACATGCCCTGCAGAGTGACAGAGAACCAATCACAACAATGACACGATGGCAATGGAGATAAACTAAGGCCAATGAAAAAACCGACTGCTAGGCAAACAGCAGTAGCAGACAAACCCCCCCCCCCCCCCAAAAAAAAAAAAAAAAACAAACAAAAAAAAAAAAACAGTAAAAGCAGAGTATACACGTTAGTGGTCAGAAAAAGCAGACACTTGGCCTGCTGTAGAAGAAATCCTGCAGCTCCTGCACACCTGATGTGAATGCACTCTGGTGCTCCTTGTACTGTGTAAAGATGTAGGGTTCCCCGGTGTCTTGGCTAAATTCCCAATCTGGCTCTCTCAAACTTAAACTTGCCACCTAATCATCCCCTGACTTAATTGGCTAAAAATGGTTCTCTCCCTCTCCACCTTAGCTAATGTGTGGTGAGTGTTCTCGTGCAAAATGGCTGCCATGCATCACCCAGGTGGGTGCTCTCCCATTGGTGGTGGGTGAGTTGAGTTCCCACTCATCACTGTAAAGCCCTTTGAGCAAATTTGAAAAGTGCTATATAAATGCAATGATTCATTCATTCATGCATGCATGCATTCATTAACATCTCCAGCGCACTTATTGTCTGTGATCCTAAGACAAAGTTTGGGCCTAAACTTACTTAACCTTGGATTGTGGCTGGTTTATCTGCAGAAAAGCTGTCTTTTTTCCCCTACTTACAGCTAGGTAGTTTTGCACCACCTGCAAGAACTAATGCCTGGCAGTATACGATGGCACTCTCTTTCTAAACGAAGTCAACATTTATCCTTAACTTTTTTTTCCTGAATAAAGGCTCCTGAGGCAGGTCCATTTCGGTGATTGCCGAGTTAACCACACCGTCGGTGAGGATGAACAGTTCCATTTCATTGTGAAGCGTTGTGGACAGATGTTAATTGAATTCAGTCCTGTTTGCCAAAAGTGGATTCCCTACTCGTTCTGCATGCAGTAAACATTTCACATTACAAAAAGGATCCGGTTATTATACAAGCAATGCGTCGCCCTACAAACAGAAGCAGTCGGCGTGCTTTCATCTAAAAGAGCGTTTCTCGTTTAAGTTGATGTGGTCTCTGCACATTTCTCCGTAAATTAATGTAAACATATTGAAAGTACTTTTAACAATTATACAATAATATTTCTTTCCAAACTAAAATGAGGTAGCAGTAGCCTATGTGATCCTCAGTTGTCATTTTAATTAAATTCTCAGGTTAGACGGCCGACCTCTAAATCTCAGTTTCTGAAGTGCTATCGCATTAGGCACACTTTGTCGATTATTTTATTGATAGAGAGCAAAACGCATTAAATAAATCTAACTCCATTGAGCTTGAAGCAAACAATGTACAGCAGTGTTTTGGTGCTACATTTTAAACCCAAAATCACCCTTCGGATTAATTTCTGACAGCCAAGGTTTCTACACAATGTGACAAAACAGTACAGGGTACCTCGTATCCTCAGACAACAACGTCTGTTTTGCAAATATCATTTCAAGTGTATTTTCCTTTTGTGTCTCAAAAACTTAATTGTAATTACATATAACTTGCGCTGGCCGCGATGAGCCGAAATAAATGATCTCGTATAACTTGTTCATTCTTAACACTGACGTTATATAGGCTATTCATATAATAAACCTATTTTTAAAATCCGTGCAATAAGTAGGCTACATTACAACAATTATGACGCAAGCGTCAATGTTGCGTGAATGGTCTAAAGAGCAGGGCAGTAGGCCTACATTTGAAACAACGAAAGTGCGACTCTTCCATGTCAACGATAAATGCTGACTTCGTTAAGTGAACGTACTTAATTTACAAATTGTGTGTAGGATGTTTCTGGTGAAAAATACACCCATCGTCTCCATCGCTTAGTACAGCATAGCCTTCATACATTTATTATATTTTGTATGTTGGATGGATTACCCCGATTTCATTCCCCATTTATTGTTTTATATATGTGAAATTCTCACAGATATTTCTATTGTCCGTCGATCAGCCGGTGGTACACTCTTCTTGTATCAAGCTAGGTTGATTGAATCAGGGTTTCGTTTGTCTTTTCACTTTCAAATACGTCAAACATAAACCACTATTTGCATTTTACAAGCGCTGAGCACCATTTGTGAAAATCCCTGGGAAAAACCCGTAAATATCTATGCCTGCGATTCGCCAACTCGGTCTTCGGGCATAAGTTATATCAGCCTTGATCAGTGCCAGTTTTTTAATTGAATTCAAACGAGTATTGAAAAAGTTGTTTCCATGGTTTCGTCTTTACTGACTGGAAGATAGACTAACTTTTTTCCGTCACAGGTTTTTCAGCGCTGGGCGTACAGTGTTTACAGCATTTCGCACTCCCCTTTATAATTATATCTACCTAACAATTAAGCAACCAACCGATCAATAAAGCAATAAGTAACTGTAACGGAGCTTGTTGCAGAAAATGGTTGCATCTTTTCAGATGCATGATCTAATTGACTTGGCCTCAAAAACCTAGATAAGGTATGCATTTTTTATAGCATAGGCCTATATCTTTTTCTGACAATCATATAATATGATTGGTATAAGCCAGGTGTCCATTTTTCCATTCGGAGTATAGGCTACGTGCTATTTCTCCTGAAACTGAGCCTTGCAAAAAAAAACACATAGACCTAGCTTCGGAGAATATTATGAATACCGCCATCATTTCAGGATAAATCAATTGATCTTCAAAGAAGGGTCGTCTTGGATAGTTAAACGTTTGCTTGATAAAAATTGCGCTACGTGGAGCTGCAGACATAGGCAGCTATGTCATTGGATAAGATTCAGTGGCCCCGATTCATGAACCGTTTTTTCTTGATGACTCAACTGGTAGGCTAATCAGTAATTTAATTCGGTTTTTTTTTAAATTAATAATTGGCCAAAACGGGTTTGTTTTGCCGTCTTAATCTCGGTGAGACTTTCTCGCATTGATGCGATTAACACATCAAGACGGAACTGTTTATTTAAACTCCTGAAGTTCTTGACACAATCCGAGTACAGATTCAGCGGGCCCTTCAGATCTGCTGAAACACGTATCACTGAATAATCGTTTCTCTTTGAGTAGCCTATGGAGGTAAAACGGTACAGTGTAATGCAATTATTTAATTGTGGCAGTCAGCAACCCATTATATCACAAATCACTTACTATTTTTCCTCTGCTACAAGGGCATCACAAGGATCAAGGATGTTTCCTGGAAGCGTACACTGAATTCTCAATAGGCAATTGCGTAATATTGTTTTAATAAAAACCTTCTCCATTACAGGGATGTCAAGGGAAATCAAGGCAAGGATTACATGAAAATAAAGACAAGAAAGAATGAATGATGTTAGACAAGGTCACAGTAAGCCTTTTCCTTTTGTGTAACCTCATATGTTATTGTTTCCCTTAAAATAAGAGTAATGCCAATAGCCTAAAATGACTACTTACTCTACATCTTGTATAAATGAAATATGCAGACCTAAAATATGAAGAGGGATTGGTTTTCAAAGAACTATTAAAAAGGTGTGTGGCTCAGCCAACATAATTTCAATGAATTCGAACTAATGTTCGAATTGGTTTCACAGAATCAAAATATCTGTGAAATGAAATCAGCTTCCTCACCTGTAGTTTATTTAAACAAAGTAGACAAAAGTTACTTGCTGCTAATTAAGCACATCAAAAGTACTACAGTTGAAAAGCAACTTCATCTTTAAGCACAAACGTTTCATACAGGTAAAATAATTTGGTACGTGCAATCTTTTACGAAAAATAGTTATTCGTGGCATACATTGCCTATGGACATGATTTAATTTGGTCATTAAATACAAGTTATACATTTATTACACACATGTTCACATGATATTTAAATGTACAGTTGAATAGAAAATTAATTTCAGAAGTTAAATGATTAAGTTAGGATGTACTCTTTTTTTTAAACTGAGAAACAAAATCAATATGAGTTCTTTAAAAACGGAAGGAACAAAAAAAAAAAAACGAAAATGAAACGATCATCTTTTATCTTTAAAGAATCCCTTATCCGTGCTGCTCTCTTTGATGGTCACAGTGAGAAAGTTTGATGTTACATCCGTCACAACAACCTTCTCAATGTTGTTCAGACACGGGGTCCAGGAGTCATCAGAGGGCTCCGCAAATATCCTGGCGGCTGGAATTTTGGCACGAATTTCGGGCTTTTCCCTTTGTGAAGAGCTGTCGGATCCATGAAATGCGCTTTTTGAAAGGTGCTGCAGTTTGGGCTGAGCCAGTATGCCACCTGAGCCCTCTTTAGTCCTGCCATGGGGGAAGTCCAAGCCTTTTCGGCTGGGCCCGCTAGCACAGCCATAGTTTATCGTACCTCCACTGGGTGCATATCCTAGCTGCTTTTTGACATAATTAGAATCCGAGTGGTGCCTCTGAGGCAGTTGTATAACACTCAACTTTGAGTTTTCAGCCTCGGGAAGCCCGTGTTTAGCAAATTTGGATGGCCCAAAGTTAACCTGGGCGTCTGACCTACTCGTCTTGCCGAGTTCGTGGGCTGGGCAGATATTAGAACTGTCTTTGAAACGTAGCTTCGGCTTCGGTCCCCTCTTCTTGGGCGCCGAGACGAATCCTTCTGAGATCTGCCGTGGCGTTCCCATCGATCGCTGGCCTCGCTCCGGCTCCGGAGGTCTGACCCGCACGCTCTCCCCTCTGTTGATACTACTCGGCGGAAAAATAGTGGGTACTATGGTCCTTAACCCTTCGCGAGCTCGCGGTGTAACGACCGGTTCCGGGACGGGATATGAAACCCGAATACCCCTGGTCATATCGCTCCTGAATTCGTACGTTTTGGCTTTCGCTTTAGCTTGAGCCTATGAGAAATTAACAACAAATGATTATCAGCCAAGTAGCTAAACATAAATAATAATGATTTCACAACATGCTAGCTACAGCTGGGCAAATTAGACTTTAGTCTAAATGTTGGAAGGGCTTAAATGAACTAGTCTGAGTCGGTAATTAACTCATCAGTACAGTCCTGGTCTATCATTAATATTTATAGTAGCTATACACCACGATAGCCCAGCTGAGTTTAACTGTTGTAGGGTCCATTTGCCAGCTTGGAGTTCAGTTACACAGTCACAGTCATTACACCGGCATAGCCAAATAGGGCTATTCAAGGCCTAACGGTAAAAGTTATTCGCAGTTTTTGCGACAAAAATAATAAAATTCCAACTGTGGGTCTTTTCCCCCAAATACTAGGCACGAAGTGGATAATCGCCAGATATCTTACAGTTTGCTCAACATATACTTCTTGCCCAGCTAGCTAACGTCAGAAAAATCCAATCTGAAATTAATTTTGCTAGAGTAACGACTTCGCGATGTGACATGATATAAACAATTAGCTATCTTACCTTTAATATGAAAGTCTCCGGTTTCGGTCCCCTCTTTTTGGGCCCAAACAACTCCCTCTCACGCTCTCTGTAAATAGGACACTGGCGTTTGTACATGCATCTCGGTCTGTGCGTGTGTGGTTGGAAGTCCACGGCTAGCTACCGTTTACATTTACTCTAACGTTACCGACTACTAATGGCCTCCGCAGTAGCTTCCTTACCTTTCTTCAAAAGCAGCGAAAAGACGGGCGTCCAGGATGTTTTCCTCTGGTTCCCAGGTGCTATACCTATGCAAAACATGAGACGAGGGCTGTCACAATCTAGCTACCAAGACAAATGCACTGCAACGGCATTTTCGGCAAGCACATAGGAATACATTAGGAGCTAGCTGGGTAGCTAACTGTTTCATTAGCCAGTGGGTAGCCTATATTTTTTGATGGCAGCTATAGCCAACAAGCTAAACTGCTAGTTAGCTAGCCAGCTAGCGAGCTTTAAAATTGCGTCGAGCCAGCAAGCTGGATAGCCATCGTGATACAAGTGCAAAGCGAACTGATGCAGCGGAACGATCACATAATAACCAAATACAACATTCGTAGTGTTAGTAACAGCTAGCTAGTTAGCCAGTTGATACGGCAACTCACTTCTGAGACCAGCCCTTCCACTTCACCAGGTATTCCATTCGACCCTGCAAATGTGATTTAAAAAATGGGGAGAAAATACTTTTTTAGCAAGACAGGAATGTCATGATGTTGACGTGCAAACACGCTGTTTGCATTATAATAGAATGTGCTGTGAATTACGATGGTTATCATACTCTCCGTATCCGCCGTTTGATGATGGATTCTGCTGCGAACACCCTTTCCCCGACAGCCGACAGCTCCATGTTTACTTCTATCTCGCTTATATTTTCTCTCTCCACGTTCGCCTGCTTAATTCCAGACAACCCATAATACTCATACCAGAGAATACGTCATCACGTTTTAATGCGTTGCTAAGGGGGTGCTGTCGGTGGAGCCGTTTATATGGAGCACATTGGCTCAGCTGTTGCTACGTGTATGGAGTTGCAAAGTGTAGGAGGGGAGGTTTTAGATTTTAATCAAGAGGAAGCGATGGCTGTTCACAAAATATATCATAATTGAGTAGGCTATAGTGTAGACTATGTTCTGTAGGCCTACTCTGTAGCATTTTAACAAGTTAATGTGAGGTTGGTTTGGCTTTTTTCATTATTAGTGTAATCTAATATTCTCCAGCATTCAATAATGTTTATTTACACTGTAGGCTACCCATTCTGTTTGTTCTTTTTCAGCAACGTAGCCTACGTTAGCCTAAATGAAGCTGGGCCTTCTAATTAAAAGTAGCCTACATTGGACTATAGGAAATAATGTTAGTAAATGAAGTTAAACTGCCAAACAGAGTATTTGACATTCAAAATAATTATAACATTCAAAAATAATTGGTGACTTTCCAATTTGTAAATAATAGCCGTCCAGTAGCAAAACTGTATGAGACAACTTGGTTGTCTTCAAATTGGAGGTAATAACGATGAAAGGTATATTGCCATTTGTCGCTGCAATGAAATCAACAGTTTCATCATAATGTAATTGGTGAAGAACGGTAGACTATACTTAAAACTTCCGATTAATAGCCGATACTTGGTCATGAACGATTTAGACCACAACCTACTTTTTAAATATCCCAATAGGCTATTTGTTTTAAGCGAAATGCAAGCTTGCCAGATTGCTTTCTTCTGTGAACGTACTAGAACACCGTTTGAAACGCAATTCATTGCATCCCTGCAACGAACTTGCCAACGCTGTTAAAGAAAATTGTCTTAAATTATTGGCGTGTCATAGCCTATGTGGAAAATACTAGAAATTTCATCCATAATTGGCATACCTTCATTTCTGACTTGGAAAAGTTGGAATTATGTTTGACGTCAGTCTACGGAATCGCGTTGCGTTTGGTGCTATTGTATTCGACGTGACAAGGAATAAATTATTCAATTTTATGGATGTTAAATGTAAAATTTTGCTGCAATCTACCGAATGCCACAGTAGGCCTAAATGCGATCATTAATTCAGTCTAATGAAGTCTAAGATAATTTGAAAAAGGTTCTTTATTTATTTATTTATTTATTTATTTATTTATTTATTTATTTAGCATGTTCCGCGTAGGCCTATACGTTTCACAAAAGTGCAACTTCAGTATGAATTTAGAATCTAAATCTAATCAAATAACCGCGTAAAAACATAAACAAACAAAACCGAAAAGAGATTTCTTGGACAGATTTCTATGAACTATTTATTTATTTACATATGCAGATGAACAGCGAGCCTTAAATAGCTGGCACTCGAAGACCAATAAATAAATAAATAAATAAATAAATAAATAAATAAATAATCACGTTCCATTATCGAGCTCATGAATCACAGGTGCTTATTTGACACACTGCAATCATATGACAACTTATTAGAGCCAGAAACATGGCCGTCACTGAATTATGACAGGCATATTGGCCTATATTTATTTTCGGATGCATGAAGACAAAAATAAAAAATTAGCCCAACCCCTTTGCTGTTGTCAACGCTTTATTCAGGAATTTAGGCTGCATTTTAATAAAAACATCTTAACGTGGATTGTATAATAATAATAATAATAATAATAATAATAATAATAATAATTAATACAGACTTATTCGTACAGAAATGTAATTTGTCATATAAAACATGCAGGTTCCAAATGGGTATTCATTTGTCTTATAATTGATAATGGGATGCTTTTAACAGGCTAAATACATTATGGGTTCAGAAAACTGATTAATTTATAAGTCTGTTCGGGGATTTACAATGAAATCGATTTGGATTTTTTCACAAAAAGTCAGTACCGACAGCATGTTAAATTGTGTAATAAAATAGCTTCTTTCCTTCGTTTGTTTTTGTACAGTCTATGAACATAATTTTAATTTCTTTTGTAGATTATATTAATGCGTGGAGAACTGTGTGTGTGTGTGTGTGCGCGCGCGCGCGCGCGCGTGTGTGTGTGACAGAGTGCGTCTGTGCATTCACGAGGGTAGTGATTAGTGATCATCTCAAGAAATAAACACAGTTATGAAGTAATTCTATTGAATTAATAATACGTGACAGGAACTTAAAACTACACAGGAAACTGAAGTCCTCTGCTCTTACCTCGCATGTTGTTCAGTGCATGTCATAACGTTCTGAGAGACTAGATGTTTCAATTACTCAGAATGTATTTGATAATAGATAACACTAGATATAAACCCAAATCGATTAAATGATGGTTCTTTTCGGGTGTATCTCCGCATCATTTGATATGGGCTGTGTTGGTAATTATATTGATTGTAATCAAGCTTGAACTAGCTTATGAAGGTTGTACTAAGCCAAAATAGCACTATCCTATTTCTCATATGGCTTCCGATGTAGGCTATTGACGTGTATTGTCCACGCTCAGAAAAAAAAGTATGAAAAAGTGCCTGTAAAGGTACAAACCATTAAAATTGTACATGTAGCCAGCAGTATATAATTCTTTGGAATTTCTGTTCTTATAAAAGCTATGTATTAGTACTCAAATCGAACATTACTGTACTGTCGGAGTACATTTGGAAAATTTGATACCTAAAGAACAAAAATGTACCGCCTTTGTACCTTTATTTCTGAAAGTGTTGTCGTCGTCGTTATCATAATTGTTATTAATTGGTCCATAGGCCTGCATACAAACGTTTTTACTGTTTACAAGAAAATTTTAACCGTTTTGCTGTCATTCTCTGTATACATATATTTTAGACGTTCGTGCAAAACAGTCTTTACCATTATGATAAGTTATGTTTCCATTATGTTATGCCATTCGCGTTTTATTGGTGAATGCTTTCGGACGTTAAATGCCAGAAAAGTGTCAGTTGTATTAAGTGTCTAGTGTTCATTCTTATATCACATTCATGTTATTAATATGAAATTAGTTTCATGATTGGCTACAGTGCCGAGAGAGAGAAAAAGAGAGAGCGAGAGAGCAGTTGTAGCTCCACGCAGCGTCGCCATTAGCCTAATACATGTGCTCTATGTGGAAATTTCATGCCGAAATTAAAAACCTGCACAAAAGGCAGTATGATTTATGTGCTTATGTAGCGAAGCTATCGGCATAATTTTCTTCAGGCACAATTCAGTTTAGCAATTGATCTCACTGTGTAGCCTACCTCTATAATGTACTCTGACGTGTGTGACGCATATGCGAGTGATGCTGACGGTATAAGGTGGAAAAAGAACAGAATGCATTTCGACTAAAACGATACGGGACAGCTCGGCTATAGGCTACAGTATGTGGCAAATATCACGATACAGAAGGACCTCTTATAAGGCCACTACGGTCGGAGAAAGCTAACAGACATTAAACCATTTGTGTGTGTATTTTGTTTTAATTCAGTCGCTAGGCTTTAGCGTAGCCTACACCGTTCTGTGCTACACCAGACAGAAACGTCTAGGCTACAGCCTATGAAAATCCACGGAAAGACGGCCTGCAGTGAGACAAAGGCACGCACGAACCAGTGTGCTCATAATCGAAAACATAAGAAGCAGCCTAATTTATGATGTTCGGTTATCATTCTAATCCGTCTGTACAGACATTTCTTTATGGAAGAGGCTCATTTTTGTAGTCTATGTCGATCAGGCAGCGTACTGAAACCGTACACGAACATCCTTATATGGTGCAGTGGGTGATTCGTCTACTTGTGACTGCAGTGCGGCAATGGCGACAACCGTAAATGGGTGCAGCCGAGTTGTTAGAATATTATTGGTTCGGTGGTTTCTGGGCAACCTCCTTCGCCGTGAGTTCGAGTGTCAGAAACTACGCGGTGTGCTTTATTTGAAGAACAACGCCTATAACGAATAAAAAATTCTTAAATCTCCAAATAGGCTGCATTTATGACGTTATTCACTACTTCAAAATGACATCCTTGTGCTGTCGGGAGATTTAGTAACCTTGTGTTAATAATCAGGTGCATAGCCTATTTTCTCACCCCTTATAACATATTGCTTTTTCCTCACCTAACACTAAAATCGACAGAACTACAGAGTGCTGCCTCTGTGAATAAAAAAAGACGTCTCTACAGAGAGTGAAAGCTGTGATCTGTACCGAGATTTGTGGTTCAGGTGAGGTTTACATAGGCTAGGTCTATATACTATATATGGCCTATTTGAACGTTTTAGGTGCTCAAACCACTACCCTAACTATTTTAGAACCACCTATGCAATCTGGCTATATGTCAGCATAACAGCATAACAGTCAAATTTGAAAAATACATTAATATAATGGTATCTGCCTGTGGTTAAAATGGTAAAATAGGAATATATGGTATTATGTTCCATTTAGAAATTAAGATATGGTCATGCGTCCAAATACATTTTTTAAATCTGGTTTAGCCTACACATTCTGTACCGTAATTATAAAGGGCCAAAGTGATCTGAAAGGATTATGCAGGCTGTGCATCTATTGTAGATCTATTGCTTAACATACTATAAGGACCGTCACATTTAATTTTCTTTCAAAGATTTAAAACATTTTTTATTATAGGCCTGTCTGAAGAATGTGCAATAATGGTATCATTGTGACGTCAGTCTTGAGGCCACGACACACATGCAACATTTGGAGGCAATGCAGCTGGGCAATTTTGCCCACAGATATGAATGACGAAGACTGTTTTATCCACCATACTTTAATTTCTTGGAGCCCACAATGTTCCACTCACCGACTTATGTCCTGTTTTCGTATTCTCCTTGCAGGCAATATTGTCCATCTAAATTGCCTAGAACATTGCCGGTGTATCATGGCCTTTTAAGCATGAAACACTAGGCTATAACTAGTCTACTGTAGCGAGACTGGCTCCTATTATAGCTTAGAGTACTCTATAAGGTGATTCTAAAATCTAAAGTGCATATTGTGTGTGTGTGACTATGTCTGTCAGTGTATCAATTTGGCATCTCGTGACGCTTCGTAGCTCCTGCAGTGTGGTTGCTACACGGTGTAATATGTTTGTCATAATATGCATATTTATATACGGCAACCTAGGACACACAATTGGTTCAATGTGGAACTTCTCTCAGGAAATGATTTTGTCGCCTGTCTCGAAAATACCCTAAAATGGAAACAGGACGACATTAAAGTCACTGTAGGACTACAATTTTTTCTGTTATGTTTAGTAGTCACAAATGTCTCACTCTGGATCAGCCAACGATATAACACTGGACTGTAACGACGTCAAGGTCAGATCTTTGAGCTAAGTGCTTGATTGGAAGTTCATCTCTGCCGTTTTAGTTAAACTATACTTAGGTTTTTTTCTAGTCAGCCGCATTATACTACAGCTCGTTAAAATGGAAATCTGAAAATAACATTTCCATGTTTTTTTCTTTTTGAACTGTTTATGGTGTCAATTTATAATCATTTTAGGTGTCCTTCTTTTTTATGATAGGTTATTGATTCCCTCGCACAACGTTCTTTTCAATTTTGAAAAAAATATGCACACCCGTGAGCAAGAAGAGGACCGTTTTTTTTCTGGGAAAGATAGAAGCTACTGCCCCAATGTTACTACGGAGGATTACAAGAGACACAGCCCTACAATTGGATATTATATAAATAAACGTTTTACAAGGGGCAGAACAGATACTGCGTCGTCCTACAGTGAGGATTTAGATGCTTGTGAAAGGTTGTCCGCTACACTATTTGACAATTTAACTATATGTAGGCTGAGTGACTACGTAGCCTACCAGTTCTGTGCGTGATGTGGCCTATATGCGAGCCGGCAAGTGGCTAAATTGTAACCTATATTTTATTCAATTGTAGCCTATTATCGGAGGCCAACGTTTTTGCGTTACTGTTTACGCTCAAACATAGATTGATGTTAAGATATCTGTTTTCGTGAGAGTTGTTTCATGTATATAAACCCTGAATTGCACAAATAAAAAAAAAAAACTGACAATAGCCTATCCTAAAAGAAAAACATCGGCAATAATACTGCACCCCAATTTTAGACGTCGAACTGACGTCTTTGATTTGACAGGTTTGTCAATGTGTCTGGCTACACAGCGCTGTTCGTCGATGATGATGTTTCCACCAAATTACCCGGAACTTTTAGTCCCAGGAACTACTCTTTCTCATTGTCAATTCCATATAGGCTAATCGCAAAATGACAAGAATAGAACGAAAACTCGGACTTGCGTGAAAATTTAAATTAGCAATGGTACAGCCACCGTTTGCTTTCCTTCGAAGTTACTGCTAGCCGAGCAGCGAAGTGTGCCGTCCAGATGCGAACCATGCACCATAAATTAGTCCATAGTCTTCCTGGTCTTTTTGTGGAATTGAAGAATGGCAGAGTAAAATTACGGCAGTCAGAAAAGGCTAAAGCGACGATTACTAGAATTAACCTGTTATTTTTCTCTGACAAAAAGTGCGGAAGGTGATTTCCAGTTTGCTTTTACTGTATCAACAATGTGAATTACGCAGAACTACCGCATACCTCACATAACTGTATCAAACGTTTTTTGAGTCAATTACAACGGACTAACAAGAAAATCCGGAAGAAAATATTCAGCAACCGAATTAATCCGTTTGAATGTTTTGGTACGTAATATGCTGTCCCAGCACGAATGCTTTTTATAAAACGAATACTAAAGCAAGAAAAGAACAGAAGAGCACACGTTATAATTCCAAGACGTTGGCAGGCTATAACTAAACTAGGCTACTGCGCCGCATAACATACAAGTTTGATTTGAAGTTATTATGAAAATAAATTGGTTTGTGGCTGCATATTTTCAAACATGGCGTTTGAAAATAAATACACAAAAAATGCTGCGTGTACTCGACCAATCAGAAATGTTCAGCGCTGCAAGCTCCACCCAAAAGGTTCCTGTACTTTCGGAAAGTACTACCCCCGAGCAGGAACCTTTTGGAGGTAAAATAAAGCCCCCGGAACTAAATTTAGACCCTAGTTCCTGAACAATGGCGGGTTCCTAGTGCGCGCGCCTAAAGACAGTCGGGAGTGCGCCTGCTCTCTTCGACTACAAGAGAAGCCATATTCGCCATATTCTGTCTTTGCAGCGAACGTATCGAAAGTAGGCTACATAGACCCAGAGGCCTGAGGATAAAGGAAATGTCGGCTACGCCTTCGTGAAGTCGCTGTGGTCGGGCGTCATAAAACGCCACAGCTTTCAGCATTGCACCAAAAGAAAGCTTCATCTAATCGTTGTAGGCATGAGCCCGATTTCTTTTTTTTCTTGTGGGGTAAAGTCCGCCATTTTAGTTAATAATTATTTTGGCCAATAAAGCAATTGCGTAGCCTAAATTGCATTGGATTCAATTCATTCATTGCACTTTATTGCGGCGGGATGGCTGATTTGTGACAGTATCCGGCTATTTGCATCGGCAGTGGAAGCCTGTCTCATGGAGTCGAATCGGTGTCGCCAACATCATGAGATTGCTCGTTTAAATGGAATGAGAAAAGATTTAGTATCATGTAGCGCTACATACACAGGTCGCATGCCGATTCTTGGTTATACATCACCAATTCGGCACACGCATTGAATGACTGCACCCTATTCACAGTGGCATTCCAGCATTCCATTACCGTAGAGCTACCCGCACTCTTCACCTGTAGAACGAAGGTGCACATTGCAATCCTTAAAATAACCGAAGGATGCGATAAAATAATACTTATTTTAAAACGTATTTTTTGGAAATGCGCAGTAACCTACAGACCTAGGCTACTAAAATATATTTTTATATGGGCAGAAAACATGTTGGACGAACTGTCAGATATCTAATAATATAATACATATGTAGGCTATATAATGTGGCATAGCGATTTAACTACCAGCGCACCTTTCGGCGTTCAGGTTTGAAATCGAGATAGGCGTTTACTTATTAGCGATGACAGAACTCTGAATGAACTGTGAAAGCAACTCAGGTGTGTTTAGTTGTAGCCTACTTATGACCAGCTACATTTCTATGCCAGCCTCAAACTGTTCAACGGTTATAGCCTTACGTCGCTTGCTGCGTTCACAGCTCGACCAGTATGACCAAATAATCTTTGCTGCCATGCCAAATCACAAATTTTAGTTGTCTCTAAGTTTTTGTGTTTGGTTATATTTGGTATTTCATTCTACACATTTTTCAACCCGTTTGTGAATGTCCTTTCAACAGTTTCCAAATGCATTTTAACGTTCTTACATTGAAACAATTATTTTAAAATAGGAAAGTTGTTACTAAGTTTTTTTTTCAGTTGTTTTGATGCATTGTAGCTATATAGTTGTTTTGATAATGTGTTAAATGCACCCCTCCCTCCAGCTACGCACTGCGATTGCGTAAGCAATTAACGCAAATTTTAACAAACAGGAAACTGGTTTTGGAGCAACAAGTGCAATAAAACATTTTCAAAAAGGAAATTCAATACCATTTCCCCACAAATCGTTGTTTTAATAATCTAAGCAAATTAACACGTTTTTTTAAAGCATTATCTAGCAAAAATAAATAAATAAATAGGCTACATTTTTTCTCAACCCAAAGACACTTTACAATGCACATAATTAAAACACGATGACACAAAACAGAAAGTACAAGTACAGCAGTAAGACGATACAGCAGTAGAGTATGGGGAAGGAAGACAGCGAGAGAGATGCAAGATGGCAGGGCGAGAAAGATAGACGTGTGTGAGGAGTGGGGTGTCCAGGGAGATATGGGGGGGGGATTTTAATTATATACAATTTTGAATAGATGGGGTTTGAGACAGGAAGTGAAAAGGGGGAATGAGTCTGAGTTCTGGACAGATGGGGGAAGTTCCAGCCTCCAGATTTACCTTAATTTTAGTTTTCTGACTGCTCCATAAACTACACTGGGTCACTCCTCTACTTGACAGCTCTATAAACTATGCTGGGTCACTCCTGTACTTGACAGCTCTATAAACTACGCTGGGTCACTCCTGTCCTTGACAGCTCTATAAACTACGCTGGGTCACTCCTGTCCTTGACAGCTCTATAAACTACGCTGGGTCAGTCACTCCTGTACTTGAGCAGTGTAGAAGACTTTAGATACACTTGCAGCCTGTGGCTGCAGCTGGTGCTCATACAGATGTCGATCAGGATGTGATTGAGTTCACTGAATGACCAAGAGCAGACGTTTGCGCAAAACCCTGAAATGTATCGGCCCTCGTTGCGCACCCCGGATTTTATGGGACTGCTTCAGGGGTACACAAGGTGCTGCTGATCCATTTCTGGATTTCGTTCCAACTTCTGCCCTAAAAATCATTAAGTAGCCCAACCATTGTTTTTTTTTTTTTTTTTTAGCTCATCTCACATTTGAAAATGACACAAGATGCAGACTCTCCCACATACCCATGGTGAAAATGTTTTTACTGCGGTCCGTTATAAGAGCACGCCAGAATCAATGTGTGTACAGCTGTTTATAAAATAAAGCCAGGATAAGTGTTTGGAACAGGGACCTGTGTGCACTCAAAGTTTCTACGGATTGGAGTTATGTACCCCTGGGCTGCCCTGGCCATTTTCACAAAATCCAGTCCCGCCCCAGATCCCGTGCTCGCTCAGTTATGTGCCGTATGACAAATAATTTCTTCAGAAGGCCGGTAGATTAAAAGTAAATGAATTGGTTACAATGAAATCAGATGAATTGGACAGGCTAAAAGTGCAATCACATGGTAACTGAGGGGAAGTGATTTGTGGCTACATGAGCTGAACCTGCAGTGGCTTAAAATAAGTGTTAGTGTGCAAATTATGGAAGTACTAAAATACGTCAACCACATTAACTGACCGAGGGCCTGGTTATACTTAATCCCAGCATGCCCTGGGAGGTTTGAGGACTGGGTTGGGGAAGCCCAGGCCTAAGGCCACAAAAAAGTCGTTAGGCCTGGAGTTTCATTTCTCCCCATTGAGTTTGTTCTTGCCCATGTTTGAGGGCTTTTTGGGGAGTTTTGTTCACCTCAGACTTGGTCTTTGCCAATTTTCCTATTTCCTCTTTCTCTGTAAAAAAAAAAGTTTTTGTGACAGTGTCTCTGTAAAAAAAAGTGGTACACAAATTAAAGGGAATTCAACTGAATTTTCTGCTTTCTGAAGTGCTGAAGCCCCAAGTTCTGTACTGCAAGAAAATACCAGCGGTGTGGTCCTTATGGGTTGGAATCTGACCGCGTTGCTGCCCTCTGCTGGTTGTGTTTGGTCAAGGATCTCCAGCCCTGGTCCATGTGATGTGCTGGTTTTTGTTGTTCCTCAGCATTTGATTGTCCATTACAGAACACTTGTTTGATCAAATAAAGCAGCTGATTGCACAATGAACGGAGCTCACCTGGATTTGTGGGCCTTGGCTGCTGATGTTTGGGAGAAGACAGAAGCCAGCTGGCCTTGTGACTCTCTAGGACTAGGGCCCACCCCCCCTCCCCCCCCCATCAACACACGTCCTCTGTTTTGTGTTGTGGCGTGTGATGCAGTGTAATTATGTAGTCATAGGCATTCCCCTTCACCCTAAACGGTACATTTGGCTCTTTCATAAGAAAAAATTAATTAATGCGGTTATGGTGGTGGAGTTCAGACTGAGCTAATTGTTTACTTACTTTTTAAAAATGCTATGTCTGAACTATGCTATGAAGCACTTTGGGCTGCAAATTCATTGTGCGAAAGGTACTATACAAATAAAGTCAATTATTATTTGTTATTATTATTGTTATTGTTATTATTACTTTGCACAGTTCTGATATTTGAGTCACATAAGCATGCTTGTTTCGAGTTGGTTTGAGGGACCGCTAGACAGTTCTCTGAAATAGATTTGACCTTCATCGTTCCGCGCACATCCTCTGCCTTCCGGTAAACCCCTGGTGTGGCAAACACCGTTATGCAAATCCACTGGAACTCCAGATCCAATGTGCCAGTATTACTGAAGATGGCTTTTCCCTGTTAGTCATCTGGAGGGGTGATGGTTTAGGGGCCCACGCCTCTGTTTCCTTTTTGGGGTTTGGGTTTTTCCTGGTCTTCAGCACCCTTTCTGTGTGCTCCTTTAGGAGATGCAGAGCGACAGAGAAACGAGCGAAGAGCGCCTGCAAGTGAACCTTCCTCTAAGGGAGCCGGCGGTGCATCTGACCTTGGGCACTGACCTGAAGGTCACGGTTGCCGTGCAACAGCGGCAGTTCCAGGGTGAGTGCTCACTTTTCCCTGCTATTCCCTGTTTTTCCCTGCTATTCCCTGTTATTCCTCAGTGTTTTCCTTTGGTTTTCCTGACATGACGTACAGCGCATGCACACTAGGTTCCCAGTTCGCACAAGACATTACTGAAACGTTCTACTACTCTGCAGTAAGGGTTTTGGTGAACAAAAACATTGGCAATATGTATTTGTTTTTACAACCCAAAAAAATCAATCACATCTTTTGCGACATTTTTGCAACATTCCATAACCTAAAGCTGTATTGAAGTCCTTATATGGGCTGGCCTTTCCCCTTTTTTAACATGTGGGCTATGAAGTTAATGGGATGGGTCTCAAGAGTTGCTGTACCTCTCCTGGGTACCCTGGAAGCATACTATTCCCCATAGTGCCATGCTGATGTATCTATATTTGTCAATTGTTAGGAATTGATTGAAACCTCAAATGTCGTACCGTAGGGTTGTTTCATAATTTAGTAGAAATCTGTCAGCTGTGCCTTCTCCGCACCAGACGGGAACCATTGGCTAACGAAATGATCTGTGTTTTCACTGTAACTGATGAATGTTATTGTGATGGCTGTCATACAGGTGCATGGCTCAGTTTGCCCTGTTTGAGTCCTGTTATGTTGCTGATGCTGGCATTTAATTATCAGACGGCTCTAGAACTCTTCATTATCAGAGGGCTCTGGAACTCTTCATTATCAGAGGGCTCTAGAACTGTTCATTATCAGAGGGCTCTAGAACTCTTCATTATCAGAGGGCTCTAGAACTGTTCATTATCAGAGGGCTCTAGAACTCTTCATTATCAGAGGGCTCTGGAACTCTTCATTATCAGAGGGCTCTAGAACTGTTCATTATCAGAAGGCTCTGGAACTGTTCATTATCAGAGGGCTCTGGAACTGTTCATTATCAGAGGGCTCCGGAACTGTTCATTATCAGAGGGCTCTGGAACTGTTCATTATCAGAGGGCCATGCATCCAGTCACCCAGTCACTCAGTCAGTCACACTCTCACTCTCTCACACACTCCCTCACTCACTCACTCACTCACACACCCAGTCCTTCACAATTCACAATATATCATCAAAAATATTTCACATTTATTCCTCACGAGACATCTCTGAACATCTCTAAAAACTATTCAAAACATTAAAATATATTCAACAATCAGTGAACCCTCATTGAGCTCCCCTCTGAGATTACTCATATAGGATGAAACTGATGACACATTCAGCTGAGTCTGGAGACCACCATTCGTTTCCCACAAAAACACCAGAATTCCCCATTCCTATTAAATACTCACAAAGTCCTTTGAGGTGTTTAGCTAATGAGCACTTGTCACCCCCAATGGAATTTACATTTGCACAGCGTCGCCATCTGTTTCTCATGATACATAATTTCAGAGCAAAGCTCTGTAAATTCCAGCCTATATAGTCAGCTAGTCCACCATTTGACCCTCAGCTTACTCTACCGGCTTAACCAGCTTTGAACAGCTTTCTCCAGTTATAGAGCAGCTTTGATCAGTCACAGACCAGCTATGATCAGCTAGAAGTGTCGGAAAGACTTATCTTTAACCAACTTAGAATGGTGTTTTCTGCAGGTGATGGGGGGGGTGGGGGTGGTCCCTGGGGAATTTTCCATAGGGTCTACCTCAATTCCTGATACATCACTGCTGCACACAGCCTCCCCCCCCCCCCCCCCCCCCCCCCCAAACACCTGTCGTTTCTGCCCAGTCATCACTGATCTCGAGCCTGGTGTTTTCATGCAGTGGCTGAGGGATTATGGGATGGCAGCAGGAGGCTCTGGCGCATTAATGTGACTGCGTAATGTGAAATCACTCCGCCTCCTGGGGTCAGCGGCGAATGCATCGCATCGTCTTGCGCACTGGCGCTTCCCTCCGAAACGGACAGTAGATTGTTCTGATGTGAACCGTTTCGCGTGTTTCTAATGTAAGAACGGGGTGTGACACGAACATGTGTTTCCCTGGAAACCACTTAATGAAGCGGTCTGTGCAAACGCACGACAGCGTAGTTCCTTTCAGTAGTGAAATCGTTCTAATGGCTGTTATTTCTGTTGTCATTTCTCTGAACTGGTACATCTGTAATATGAAAAGTGATTGTAGACTAAACAAGACAGAAGCTACACAATGCAATTTCAAATTATTTGAAAAAAAGTGTGATTGTGTCGATATGTGTATTTATTATGTATGTACGTATGTATGAATGCATGTATGTATGCATGCATGTACTGTATGTATGTATGCATGTGCGTACTGTACGTATGTACTGTATGTGCATGACACAGGGATTTGGTGCTTGATTAGAGTTGTGTGCAGTTCAGTTCTGCCAGACGGCAGCCCAGCCCTGTGGGACAGAAAGTTAAATCAGCCCTGTTACTCTTCTTAAACCCCTGTCTGTGTGCAGTGCAGTCAGCCCTGTTACTCTTCTTAAACCCCTGTCTGTGTGTGCAGTGCAGTCAGTCCTGTTACTCTTCTTAAACCCCTGTCTGTGTGCAGTGAATTCAGCCCTGTTACTCTTCTTAAACCCCTGTCTGTGTGCAGTGCAGTCAGTCCTGTTACTCTTCTTAAACCCCTGTCTGTGTGCAGTGCAGTCAGTCCTGTTACTCTTCTTAAACCCCTGTCTGTGTGTGCAGTGAATTCAGCCCTGTTACTCTTCTTAAACCCCTGTCTGTGTGTGCAGTGCAGTCAGTCCTGTTACTCTTCTTAAACCCCTGTCTGTGTGCAGTGCAGTCAGTCCTGTTACTCTTCTTAAACCCCTGTCTGTGTGCAGTGCAGTCAGTCCTGTTACTCTTCTTAAACCCCTGTCTGTGTGTGCAGTGAATTCAGCCCTGTTACTCTTCTTAAACCCCTGTCTGTGTGTGCAGTGAATTCAGCCCTGTTACTCTTCTTAAACCCCTGTCTGTGTGTGCAGTGCAGTCAGTCCGCTCACATGGTGTGCAAAGGCAGTCTAGCGGAAAATGGGCGGATTGAAACAGGGTTGATTCGGTGGTTTCAAAGAGGCGCAGCTGCAAATTAGGCTAACGCTAACTGCTAACGCCCAACGCGCGACAGTTTTTCTTGGCGGAACAGAGCTTTGGGAATCGCTGTTCAGGCGCCTAACCGACCCCAAACCTAGGTTGACAGTCTAGGCTCGGTCCATACATTTCATTGTCTTCCTCTCATTTAATAGTAGGATATGATTTTTTTTATTTTTTAAATTGAACCAGATGGACACGTCTCTTAAATTTCATTGCCGGGGACTGCAAAAGTGTCAAAAGGTTGGATTAAATGTAACGTGCCTCACAGTGACCCACAATGCATTGCGGTACACTGTCAAAAACAAAACTTAATTTCCAGACATGCTTATTATTGTCATAATTTATTCTTTGTTGGAAAACATACTTCAAAGAATGTTATCCTCCCTCAGTCTTTGAAGAACAAAGTGCAAAAAAAGAAAAAGGAAAGCTAGAAATAAAACGGGAAGAGACTAGAAAATCTTCTGAATTATACAGCAGTAACAAACAGATCACCCTATTGCAGTGCATTTTCTAAACAGGCTTGCTTCATGACTAGAAATTTCTTCCCGGCACCAGCGGACTGAATTCTCAGTTGCGAACTAACTTCAGCAGAATAAAACTCAGTGAAACCAGGAGGGCCAGGCACAGAACTTCCCTTGCAGTGATAGTCCTTGCAGTAGGTTTAACAAAGGATTGCTCTGCCATGCAATGAAGGGGCCTTTCTGAAACCAGGCCAGGTGTACACACACATGCACACAAGCACACGCACACTTTTTTATGATAGGACGTCCTCACTTGATTGCATTGGGGTAGATGTTCATCCATACATATCTTTTGAATGACACTGGTAGTCTTCAACCCCAAGGATGGTAAAAACAATCCAGGTCTTTATAAAGAATTTTTAAAAATGACAAAATTCCCTCATGAGAAAGAGGCTATCCAGGGAGGGAAATGCCAGTTCAGTGTGCACTTTTGGGGTCTGGCCAACACATACAATCTACCATGAATCTACTTTTGTCAATAAATGGAGAATTGTAATGATCTACATCTTATATTATAGTTCACCACAGTCCACCTACCCACCAGAAAATAAAAAAATAGTGCAATTTACACTGTGGTTCCCTTCATATTGGCTCTACAGTATATCGTCAGCATCCAAAAAGCTCCACTGTTACCTGTTATTTTTGGGTTTGATGCATAAATAGACTGTTTTGATTATGCTTGGCGCTGCCATGGTTCTGTGACTTGGTTTATTCAAAACCTAATGTCATTAAAATTCATCAAATGTAATGTAGTAATCAGCCATCTCTCTTTTCCTAAAGGTTTGTCTTTTTGGAGATTATTATTATTATAATTATTATTTTTATTTTTTGGAGATTCTAGGACGCTGACGGTATGCAATGCGTTTGTGTCACATGGTCTAACAGCTACGCGTACATTACACTAGGCAAGGCTCAACCTAATACACCTGCATCTAGCTGCTTATCCTCCTTCCCTAATTATTGATCCCCCCCCTCCCCCTCCTTCCCTTCCCCCCCCCCCCCCCCCCCCCACAGGAACAGTGAGGTGACACAATAACATCTACAACAGCTCTTCTTTGATTTCACATCGTTTATAAAGCAAGAAAGTGTAAACGACCGCCATAAAAAATTCTCCACAAAACAGGAAATGGGGCACGTCCACATCGGCTTTTTCGGCTCATCGGGGTCCTGAAGTAGTAACCCCACACATCTCCTCCATTCCATCACGCTGAGCGATCAGAAGTATCTTGAAATATAGTTTGTTTGAAGGGTACAAAAAAATCTCCAAAGGTCACGTTTTTCCCCCACTCTCTCTAGGCATTAGGGTTCCGGTATGTCCTCCCAGCCAATCACAGCCGAGGCTATTCCGTCACACAGAGCAGGAATTTTAAGCGGGGCAAAGTTAATCCATTGAATGGAAAATCTCCGTAGGGGGGAGAAAAAATACCCACGGTGGTGCTTGTTGCTTAGGTACAGTTGCCGTACAGGAAAAAAACAAAAAAAAAAAACATCAGGAACAATTACATTGCTCTTCATGATAAATTCTTCAGTTTCTTCATGTTATATACAGCTTTTAAGGTGGTCGTTCCATGTACAAATCCCCCCATGGTGTCCGTGAATCTCCGTCAAACGGAGACGTATTCCTTGAAGGTGACGGTGAGGCAGTTCGTGGTGACGTCGGTGATGATGATGTTCCCCAGAAAGGGGCTGAAAGTGCAAAGCGGTTCCTCTCTCTGTGCTGGAGCCCCTCCCCCCGACCCCGACCCCGACCCGACCCCTCCCCCCGTGGGCCTGGGCTCTCTGGGACTGCGGTCGCTGTTGTGGGCGGAGTCACGGTCGTGGTTGTGGGCGTGGTGGTGGTTGCGGTCGCGGTCACATTGGCCCTAGGCTTCGCACAGCTCAGGTCAATAGGCTCCTCGGGTCGGAGTCCAGACCCAGGCTGGTGCCGAGGTGGCTGCCGTTGCCAAGCAACTGGAGGTCCATGGGTTTGTCCTGGGGCAGTGAGCGCATGGGGCAGGGGGCTAAGAAACCCCTGGGGGCGGGGAACCTTTTGCGCCCCGCCCAGCCCCCTTCCTCCTCCTCCTCCTCCTCATCTGGCGACGCCGGCGAGCCGCGCTTGCGGGAGTGGGCGTGGCCGTGGGCGGGGCCATGGGCGGGGCCGAAGGCGGGGCGGGGCGTCCTCTGGTCCAGCCGGGACAGGGCGAGGCCGTCGAAGCGCCAGGGGGCCAGGTCGGGCCGGGTGGTGAGCGGGAGGGGGCGGTCCTGCGGCGGCTGGGCCAGGCTCATGGCCTCCTCCGTCTTGTTCTGCTCCGGAACGCTGGGCTCCTCCTTCGGGGACCTCCCCAGCTCCATGGGGGGCTGCCCGCGGGGCTGCCCCGATTCGGGGGCTCCCGACACCCCCTCGCCGTCCCCTTCCCTGGCACAGGGCTTCTGGGCGTGGGCTTCTGTAGTCCCTTCTGGAGAGTTCCGCAGCCCCGCCCCCGCCGGCTCCGCCTTCTTGGCCTTGGCGGCCGGGGCTCCGCCCTCCATGTACTTGCTCATGACGATGACGATGCGTCCGTTCTTGTTCTTGTTCTTGATGATCTTCATCTTGCCGCTGAGGCTGCTGGGAAGGGCCGCTGTCTGCGGCGCCGCTGTTCCGGAGCTGAGCGCCGGCTCCGCCCCCTCGGGGCGGGGCGGCCGCTTCTCGGACCCCAGGGCGGAGGGGACGTCCCTCGCTCCGCCCGGGCTCCCCGTCTCCGCGGGGGGCGGAGCCGGGCCGTGACGGGCAGGCTCGTGACCTCTGACCTCCCTGGCTCGGTGACACTGCACGTCGTACATCTTGGGGTCGGGCTGGTAGTGGTGGTGCTTCTTGCTGTTGAGCTGGTAGAAGTACCTCTTCTTGCCGCCGGACAGCAGGTCGGCCGGGCTCTCTCCGCCCCTGGGCTGGTACTGGTGGTGCTTTTTGCTGTTGAGCTGGTAGTGCTGCGGCTGGCACCGGTGCACCACCACCGGGTCCAGTCTGGGACGGCCGTCCTCATCCGGGGGAGCCTCCGGAAAGCCGGAGAGGGCGCTGGATCTCCGCGCAAAAGAGGGAACCTGCAACACATTACAGCATATTAGGGTATATTGCAGAATATTACAATATATTACAGCATATTACAGTATATTACAGAATATCACAGTTTTACATGACATACAGCACATTACAGTATATTAGAGTATATAACAGTATATTGCAGCATATTACAGTATTTCAGTGTATTACTGTATATTACAGTATTACAGTGCATTACTGTATATTACAGCATATTACAGTATTTCAGTGCATTACTGTATATTACAGCATATTACAGTATTACAGTGCATTACAGTGCATTACATCGTATGATTCAGTAGACGCTCTCATCCAGAGCAACTCGCACGAGTGGCCTCCAGCTGATTTAACATGAGCAGCGGTTCCCCGCGGGGGCTCGCGTGGGTGCCGTGCGAGTGCGCAAGCGCGATTTAAAACGCCCAAACGGTTTTTACTCGCGTCTATTTTTAGGCGCGCTTTTCTTAGCGGCTGTAAATTTTGCCGCCCTTTTAATCTTTTTTTGCGAGTGCGCGCCTGTTGCTAGCGAGTGACACTTATGTCAGCCGCTGAGCTGGCAGACGCACTGACAACACCCCCCCGAACCGGTCTGCGGTCTGTGTGTGAGCGTCAGCGGGCGTCAATAAACTGCGGCGAACCCTAGAGACGTAAGAGAGACGTTTGAATGCCTACGGATACACCTGACAATTAACTATGACGACAGCGAAGAAACGAAACCGTCTGGTGCAGACAGCTTCTTAACAGTTGCTTAATTCTGGTCCTGCTGGTTTTGAGGGCAGCAGACCACGCAGCCTTAACCTTCTCGTGCGTTATGAGGCGTTAAAAGCAAACCCGTCCCAGAAGAGGAATGTGCTGTGCTTGCAGATTTAATCGGAAATAAACCAGGAATAATTTTTTTTTTTTTTTTTTAAAACACGGCAAAAACACCTGCCCCTGGCCCGCCCGTGGTAGAGTGGCCTCAGCTGAGGTTGGTTCGGATCGGTTCGGTTCGATGCGCCGTCGAAACGCGCGTGAAGATTCACTTCTGCTCAGAGGTTCTCTGCATTTAAATGTTTCTGGGGGCGGAGCTTACCTGGACTAACGGCTGTTTGGGCTTGGGCCCCCGTTTGCGATACCCCATCAGCTGCTCCTGTCTCTCCCTGAGGAGTCAGCAGAACCACAAAAAAAGTTAATACATTTAAGCAAAATGGTAGTACAGGGTATGTATGGTGTATGGTGTCCAATTTCAGTCATTTCAGAACATTATGTGTCCACTTCATGCATTTGTTAATACAGTTAGCACTCACACATTGGTTAATAGTCAACACTCAAAATGTATTCGATATACATTTTAAGTCCATTTTTATTTGACATTTGAATCCTATTTGACTTTATCTGATGGGTTTTACAACATCCACACTGTACGTAAGCGTTGTCTGATTTACACATTTTCATTTGAAATCCTTCCTGCGGATTTTAAATCGGGCTGTGAGCTTTGCTATCGTGGGAAGTCTAAGCTCTGAATGCTCGCGAGTAAAATAAATCAACAGACGTTCTAAAAACAGCGTCGCCTCATCCGTAGGCACTGAACACGGAGCGTTTGAGTGTTCCTTCGCGCGTTAATGAACCAGTCTGACACGTTTGTGTCTTAAGTGTGGTAATTAGGACCAGAAATTACAGGGAATCAGTCAATTCAGTGACTTTCAGCACAAGTGCTGAGTGCAAATATGAAGTTAATTCACACATTGCGATCGCACCGTGTCCAGGAAATGCTCGTGAACCTTTTTTTTTTTTTTTTTCGGAAAGCACTGTATTTACACTGTTCTGACAATTACCATTGTGTTGTTTTTTTTTTTTTTTTTGTTATTTTAATAAGCAATCGCGGAATAATAAGCAATCACCTTCAAAGTCAGACTGACACTTCCAAAGACACAGCTGATAAACTGTATCACTTCCATGAGTGCCTCGCTCACTACGGCTGTCTGCGGCCAATACCCACAGCTCCCATCTCCCCTTTAATGAACTCACTCCACACGCGCACCTACAGTACACGGAATTCAATTAACGCAGGCGAATTCCATTCCATCAAACCCCCCCTCCCCCCCCCCCCCCCATCTTCTTGCTTTTGGTCAAATCCTAATTAGAGTTTTTTTTTTATACACAGCTCCGTATTTAAAGCCAATCAGGCTCCCAGGAGAGCCAAGCCGTCAGCTTAAAAAAAAAAAAAAAGAGAAAAGAATCCCCCACATGGGAATAGATGGCCGCAGAATAGAAATTGCATTTGGGGAGGGGGGGGGGGGGGGAGGGGGGGGGGAGGGGGGAGTTACCGCGAAAGGCAAAGCCCTCCACAGAGGCCGTCTCCGGGCCCGGGGTGGGTGGCGGCGGCGGGAGGGGGGCTCGCTGGCGACACGCGGTGAAGCCAAACGTTCCGCTTCGGGAAGGCGATAACGCGGCCGGCGAGCTCAGACCGGGGGTAAGGGGGGGGGATTGGGGCGGTACCCCCCCCCCCCCCCCCCCCATCCCCCACTCAGGGAGGGGGACTCAATTATCTGGGAGATGGAATGTCTCCACCTTTTAATGAAGCGCCAGGAGGATTTTCAGCCGGCAGCGTCAGAAACAGGCACACGTTCCGACGCCGCCTGCAGGACCGGCGCCCCCCCCCCCCCCCCCCCCCCCCCCCCCCCCCCCCCCCGGCTGCCTGCAGGACCCAGCCCCCCCCCCCCCCCCCCCCCCTGGTTCCTCCTAGTGTCGGTTTAGGGAACGGCGAGCTGGGGAGTCTATGCCGTTTCGCCTCTGCAGGCACGGTCTTCGCAGACGTCAGGGCGTGCGAGTGAACACCCAACATCGGCGCTGACAGTGTCGCGGAACGTTAGCAACGGGAGGGGCTGCGGCCGGTCGTCATGGTTACCGCGGCGCAAACGCCACCTCGTCCTTCCGGTTACCTCTCTCTGCGTTTCAACATTTGGGAAACCGCCGGGTCTTTTCTAACGATTCGGAAAACGTGGCCTCTCAGCGGGCCCTATTCACGATACGATCGCATCTGATCGTAAACTGCGCGTAAGAACGTTTCCACGAACATTTCGACATTTGTCATTTTTTTTCTTATCTGTACTTATCCATGACTGTTTCCTTATGCTAATCGCATGAACCTCATTGTGCATGAAATTTACAAACATCACAGTGGAGGTACAATTTGGTTCTTCTAACAGCCAATTTCCCAAATGTACCCTGAATGTACAATAATGGTCCACTCGGGTACTAATAAGTACCTTCTAGAAGCAAAAAAGAATACAACTGAATTGTGTATCGCTGGCTAGGGATACAGTTTTATTTACCCAGAAGGCCCCACCCCAGTGACCAGCGTCTGCACCTTTTCAGGCCCTTTTCTGCAGCTTTTTTTGGGAGCGTGTGCAGGTTGGGTCTGCTGTAGTACCACAGTGCTGGAGCGTGTCTGCACGCCGCTACTGTGCTAAAGCCAGTTCTGAGGAACAGGACTGTCATCCACTGACTTCCATCTGCAGCAGCGGCCTGTGACACTGAAACGTACAGAAGCAGCGTGCAAATTCCTAAACGCAAACTAATTGCAAATGATCTTGGCACGCGCTGTCATATTGGCTCACCATAACACAAATTTCTTACCGGTTTACGTATTTGTTTTGTATTTACGTAACGCGCTTTGAAATTTCTGAAGGCGCGCTGCAGCACACACGCCCATCTGCCCCCCCCCCCCCCCCCCCCCCCCCCGAAAGTGTTTTCAAAACCAAGTAACGAAAGGGCAGCGCTTTCAGGCGGTCTGCGTTACGACTGCCTCAGACCGCAGAGGCACGGGGTGGCGACTGGTTTGTTTCCGTTTTATGATTCACCTCGATGACATGCAAATGCGAAGAGGAGGAGCCGGCGGCCCCCGTGGCTGTGTGCGCTGGTAGTCACGGTAACAAACCCGAACGTCTGAGCGACGCGTGACACTGGGAAACGCTGTTGCGCGATTGTCCTATCGCTATGGAAATATTGACAGACACTTATGAAAATCGCCCCTCCCTCGCGCGGGCTCTTAGCTGCGCCGTGCTGATGAGCCAATCGGCAGGGGCTGAGTGTCATTTTGAAGAAGAAAAAAAAAAAAAGGCAGTTACATTAAGACAATGTCAGGGGTCCCAAATAGAAAATTTTCGCAGCATATAAATAGCCAGTAAATGAGCAAAAAAGCGATTGTTCTCACAGGAAGTAATGGAAACAAAATGGCCGTGAATATTTATCGGAGCACACTTTGGTGATGCTGATAGCTGCTTCGCTGTCTACCCTCGAGTGCCAACAAATCGGCAAGTCGGTGAATATTTACAGATTTCTGAAGACTGGTCAAACTTGTCAATCACATCTTTAATAGAGTGAGATTACAAATGCCAGAAGATACTCAGATGCACGCTTTTTCCTCCATAGAGTGTGTTTCACCTCTGTAATCTCCACATCATTGTCAAATTGGTTTTCCCCAACGTTGTCCTTATAAATACAGAGGCGGAAAATGGGATTCAGGGGTTCATGGATCCGTTTTTATGTGGCGTGCAGTTCAGATGTTGGTTGGCAGGGGGCGCTGTACCAGAATGTTACCTCCACTGAAACTAATGGCTTCCATCGCTCTCTTGCACAACTGTGTGTAGTGTTGAACGGTATGTTAATTATGTCCTGGACGGACTCTTCTGTAGAACTATCAGGACATTACTGAGCAGATCTCTCTCCCCACAGACCACAGACGGACATTACAATCTGTAACCGGCCTTGAAACTAAACAAATTAAACATAAAACCATCCAGTTACACCTTTGTCCCTGTCAAATTGTTCATGTTAATTGGGACATTGGGACACTTCAGCTCTCCGATGGTCCATCCAACTGAGGCCCATCTCTCAGTGAAGTGATGTGTCCTGTTAGCACAGTTTAAGCCTGGATGATCTTATTGGCTGTGGACCCAACGGACATCACTGGTCGTTGGCCAGCAGTCTTGCCCAGAGAGGGAGGGCCTTAATCAGTAGAGCCTCTGGGTCTCATCCTGCACCAGCAAATCCTCGGGGTTGCTGCTCCGCGATCTCTACCAGAGCCCAGCGAATGACCCGCAAAGCGAAAAGAACCCGTTCAGAGGTCGTGTGCACCTTCCCCCGATTGAGTGGGAGGGCAGCGCAGTCATTGGACGGCTCCGCAATGACTGTGTCTTGTCATTCCTGATTGGATGACGAAAAATAGGAAGCAAATGGGGCACTCTCTAAGTCAGCCGGGTTCGACGGAACACGCCCGCGTCATCAAGCGCGAGGAATGAAAATTTAAATGAACACAACGTTAGCGGCGCACGTTAGCTGTCACCGGAAATATTTCGCTTCTGCTCACTCCTTGTCCAATGGAAACAACGGCACGTTTGCTTACTTGGACCCCCTTAAGGTTTTTAAGTAAGACTGGGATGATTTCTGTACCCAAATACAAAGTAAAATTTACTGGTGGCAAGAATACTGGTGTCGTAGGTTATCTCCATGTCACAATGGCAAAGCGTTTGCTAGTATTGCAGTTTGTACATTAGTGTCAATACCGGTGGTTGATTTCTGCAATTGATTTCCAATGCAAAAATAGATACAAATATTCATGGCTGCCCAACTTGTTTTATCCATCTGGGTAGTAATTAGTTAGCTGAATAACTGGAGTATCCAGTCAAATGTCAGCATTCACTGAAAAAGATTAGCATGTACTTGGATGAAAAACCAAAAACTGAATCCAACTTTCAAGTGGAAAATTTTGCTTTAGACCAATTTATTTGCATGTGACATCTGTTCTTTGATGCCGGTGTATATATGGACATGCCATTTTTGACTAGTTCTATGGATCGCGGCCCTAGCTGTTCAGATTTTTCCCACAAAACACCACAATTTTGTGTGACATGGGGCACTTGATTCATTATGATTTTTTGTTCCATTTTGGAACACTGATATTCCCTTTACTGACACAAATCACCATCGTATGGCTAACGCAGGAGTAATGTACACCCAAACTTAAAAGAAAACTCCAGTGTTAAGTTTATGTGTATTATAACATGGTGATGAAGTAAGCTTTTGTTGTCTGAAAGATAAAGGTGAATGTAGTGGAATAGCTAGTGTATCTCCCTCTCTTTGATTTGTGGAGCACTCACTTTTAAATATGTGCATGGTATTGTTTGGCCTACAGACTCTAACATTTTCCCCCAAATTGTTCCGACGTTCTTAGACAGGAGAGCCGTGCAATCTTGGAAACACTAAGTTTGCTGTCAAATGAACAGCATGTTTTTAATGCAGCACACAGGCCTGCAGATGTGTGCTACCGTGCAGTCACTTGTTTATACTATTGGTGCATCTCGCCGGCATGAAGTCCACACAAGGCCGCTGAGAGGAGCAGCAGCGCGAGCCTGGCAGCCCCGCCTCCCTTGGCATGCCCATATAAGGCAAGCCTCACGTCGAGGCTGTCTTTCTCACCTGTTTTGGAAAGCAATCAGCAGTCGCGGGTCAAGGATGTTTTCTTCTGGTTCCCACGTGTTGTATCTACCGAGGGAGAGGAGGGCATTTAGAGAGAGAGAGAAAAAAAACACGCTTTTCAATTTAGAATCTTTCTTCTTAATTCGTTCTTGTACTATGCGTATACGAATGATTTGTCGTACACATACTAATATATAACATGAACTTTGGTCGCTTCTGGCGGTATGATACCACCAGTTTTCTCAACAATTATGCAAAGACGGAGCCTTTTCAGGGAATGTCCTCAAATATATTGTGGGATCTGCAATATTATTGTCGGATAAATACTCTCTGCATGCGATAGCGAGGCCGTTTTACACGTTTTAACAGTTTTTCCTGGAGTGTTTTTCCTTATTTCCAGTACTTAGTATCATAAAATGTTTTAGCCTACGCTTTTCAATGATGCTCTATATAGCCTAATGCACCCTCCTTTCAACGGCCAATAGGCTACACAGAAATATGCTACGCATTCCATATTAAAATAACCTTTCAGAGCACTAAAAAATGAGTTTTTAAGATGCCTATCATCTTCAATTTCATATAATGTATGGGTGGCATTTACACCCCTCCTCCCAACCGCCCCCATCCCTTTTACGTATAGGAACGGGCAGACCAGAAAACATAATTAAAACGGGATTAGATCGCCATGTATTATCCTTTTACTCGCATAAATTAGTGATGGCATCCGCCGCCACCGCGAACCGTCTCTCTCTCTCGCGCGCGCACGCACATTTCAGATTTTACAAAACCACAAACTGGCAGCAGAACTCAGAGTGCGGGTGTAGTCGCCAAACGCACATTTTTTGCACGATGCGTTAAAAGAGCAAAACAACTAAACGCAGACTTACTTGGGAGACCATCCTGTCCACTTCACCAGGTATTCTATCCTACCCTGTGGAGAAAAGATGGAAAGCAGGGGTTTAACGAGACGTTCGGCATTACGGAACGAGTCGTTTCCCCATAACATTAGCCCTAGTAGTCAGCCGTAACCACCGATAATCTTGACGGGGATTTGTCCGTGCGGACGGGTTAGAGCCTACCTTTCGAATGCGTTTCTTTTCAATGCTCTCCACCGCAAATACGTGTTCTCCTGCGGCAGGTAGCTCCATTCTCGCTCGAATAAGGCTGAATCCGAACGAGCGTTTGTAAATGGGGTTGAAAATCCACGGATTCGAAGCTATTGCTCGATGCGTTATTCAGCTGCCAGTTCGTCTCGTTTGAAGCAAAAATATGTTCCCTCCCTCCGCTCTCTCTCTCTCTCTCTCCCCTCCCCTTTCTCTCTCTCCCTCCTTTCCCTCTTTCTGTCCTCCCAGTTCACTCTCGCAAGCTTTACTGTTCGTTGGCAATACGCAGCGAGATGTGCACGCCGGAGACGCTGCAATAGACGGTTCATGCAATAGCCTGGGCCGTGACGTCAGAGACTAGAGGGGGAGGTTAAGGGTTGTTAGACGGCTTTATTTCTGGACATAGCGCGAAATTGAACGCCAAGAGGGACTTTTGTAAACTGCAGTAAAACATTTTTTTCCCCAAATGTGCATGCCATATAACAGTCTTTTCATGGACAATATTCCGTTCTTAAATGTACCAGTGCATCCCCATTAAAATATAGATGGCGACCAAAAAGGGATTACTGTGAGGGGTATCTCGAGAGAGAAAGGGAGAGAGGATAATTTTCCATTTAAAGCCATTTATTTTTTGGTGATTTTAATATCACAAAACACAATTTTAAACATAAAATTCTGAGATCATCGCTTTATTGATGCATTACATTCAAAGTCAGAATTTGGAAATGTGTTCCAGTTATTCTTCATATCTGCATTGTTATTAATTTAATTTCCACAGTGAAATTAGATGAGACAAAAGTCAATCTCAAAAGAAATTGTGCCTTGGTTAAAAATAGCTGAACACAGACCCAGTTTTCTGTTACATTGCATGTACATTGCATTGTAGGCTATGTGGATTTCCCCCGTTAGAACAAAAGTGCGGGTTCCATTTCAGATGGAGGCGAGCAACTCAGGTTTTATTTTTAAAGATTGACATTATGCATTATATAAGACTTAACGGGCGCGATTGTACACCGACTGCGCCATTTTCACATAAAATATATGTGATATTTTGTGGTTTGTTAACACATTTGGGCAGGTATACAGAGCGTCCTAGCGATATTCAAAGCAAACCGAGTTGCCTAGAAAATACAGCTTTTACGCAGATGTAAACTTATTTAAGACTCCATCGTGAACATTTAATTCAGTGTACTTTAGTCTTTGTTTCCATTTTAGTTCAGTGGCAAAAATAAAATACAGTAAAACAAAAAGAAAGAAAGAAAGAAAGAAAGAAACATGAAGGGCACAAATGGGAACATGGATAATTAAGTGCCTCCATTCCAGTCGAATTTTATCATAATGTTCAACTCTCACAATGACACAGAGACGGTATAGCTCTAACAGGCTACTGTAACTACTGAAACTACTGAAACCCCCCAGCCGCCTCGACATTGTGGTCATCGATTTCATATTAATAACTTATTTAATCACCACGCCACTGTTCCTTATCCCGATGCCCGCGGCTGGGTTCCGTTTACCATATTTGGTGCGTTGCTGAGTAGTCGTCTTATTCCGTTTTTTTCATCTCTTTATTACACCGATCACAGTGAGCTTTATTTTACGACTAACATCACTGTCTCCCAAATGGATTGAAACCGGGAAGTGGGTTATCGGTTTATTTCGGCTGCCGCGGTAATCGAGCGTGGAGGGGAAACTGGACTGCGGCATATTCTCCATCGTTTCATCCACTCAATATTGAACAGAGTCCTATGATGAAGCGATTTTTTTTTGTGCGTGGCGCTTTTGCCAACTCCCGTGTGATCTGGAGAAAATAAATGTGCATCGCGTGATATCCCTCGTTGCAAAAAGATATGTAGGTCACAGTCACACATCGATCTGAAATCATTTCCTTAGCGGTGAACGCCGTCAGAACTGTGACCCTAACTAGCCAGGTTGTTTTTAAGAGAGGCGTGTTTCCCTGGTTTCATGGTGGCAGCAAGCGAAAGGTATATAGGCTACTTAACTTACAAACGTGAGCCCAACGGGTTACTGTTTTTTATTTATTTATTTTTTAATCTGTTACGGCTATATCGATTTACAGCTAGAGAAGCATTTCGTTTTGAACCCCTTCCTCCATGTTGTTCGCCTGCCCTGATCGGGCGCGTTTATGCATACGATACACATAATGAGAAATTAAGGATTCCAATCAAGGAGCCTTTAAAATGAACCACCACAAGGGTTAAAGTCAGCTCTGCATACAGGCGGCGACAACAGTCAGCTTATTGCGCGCGTGCACGACACAGCGCTGCCTTTCCATATATGGTAATGGTCTGAAACGGGGGAGCGAAATATCAAGTGGGCTTTATTAGCGGCTGATTTGCATCGATTTAATAGGGTACATAATCAGTATGTCCTGACACAGCAGGAAATTGGCAGATTTGAATGTTTATTTCTCATGCTCGACGTGCCAAGGGAAAATACGACCAAGTGCCACAACAGTGCATTTAATGGAAGGTTGTTTGCGAAGGTGGCCGTGTATTTAATCATTCTCTTCAACATCAAGTCTCACAAAAAAGTGTTTATTAAAAAGCTGATAAAAGGCGGATTATCCATTTTGCTGCTTATTTTCAGCGTACGACTGTTTTGTCATACTGTGCGATGGTATCGGGAGTAAATTGCATTTAGTGCAATTGTGAACCATTTTTACTATGCCCTTGGTTCGCGCTTGAGCTGAACTGCGCGAACTTGAAAAAGCATTCAGATAAGGTTCCGTGGAATGCAGAGCACGTGCGTCTTTTATCACGCCCTGCAGCGAAACGGGCGAACTTTTCATTTGCAGCTCGCGCGATAAAGCGTCAATATAGATCTACGAACCATGAATCTAGTAACAGCCATAAATGGCCGCCTTCTAATGCATTAGAATAAAAATATGGCATTTATTTATAGTCACAGGTGTAGGAGACCAATAAATAATGTTCCTTTCCAAATACAGATCCGGATGCGTTTGAATTATATAGGCTTTTTTATTAAAGGTGGGAGTGAAAAGGTAATCCTGACTATCAACAATTCCCCAGAGACGAATAGCAAAATTAACGTGATTAACCTCGTGGAGTCGCCTCACACTGTTATTCTACATCAAATATTAGTGTACAGATAAAATTATTCTACTTGTAATTAATTTTATTCACCCGTTTTCCAGTATTCTATTTGCAATTGCCTTCACGCCCTGGGCCACGTGTAGCCCGTCGAAGGGTCAGTTTGCGTCCTTTTACCCGATGCGTCTGGTTTTCCTTGTCGGATTAAGGCCGATTCACATTTCTGTGACACATTTTGTGTTCGCATTTTTTTCAGGTCACTCCCGTCTTTCGACATCCACATAAAGACTGCATTTCATATGGCTATTACGACTGCGTCACCGCGAAACATGTAAAAAAATAAAATATAATAATAATAAATAATAATAATAATAATAATAATAATAATAATAATACATTTAAAAAGAGAATAAAAGTTCATAGCAAGATTATTTTAGCGGCACGTGAGTTTATATAATGAGATGATAAAGCGGGAAAAACTGCATTATTGATATTATTGCGTGGCTAATCTTGGTCATCTGTGTCAGAACTTAATCAAATTAACCACAGTTGCCCCATACTGGAATTTCCCGTTATTTACAAACACCTTCATCCATCTTTATCAGTGGAATTATAAATGCACAGCCCCGTCTCTGTTTCGGAAACATTTGCGCAACGTGGTTATTTAATCTGAGTCACATTGATTAAATAGCGCTCAAGGTAAATAAGGGTGCAATCCTCTCTCATTTGACGCTTAACCCATATGGTTTCATGGCCGATCTCTTTGCTCAAAGGTAACTGTAATGACGAGTTGCAATGACGATCTTAAGAATGCTTGCGGCTTAAAATGAATCGCAGTACCATATTCATATAAGCCGAATAATTTACTTTAAAAATGCAAAGGAGAGTGCTTTTACGCGGGACAGAGCGCTCACTTTGTGCTTGTTTGCGTAAGGAATTGGACATTCAGCCATGGAGTTTGTAGATTCGATTCTGTGGGGAGACACTGGCGTACCGTTCTTTGAGTGGTGCACGGGTAGCGTGGAAGATGTTAAGGACAGTCCAGGGTAGAATGAACGACGGAGAACAGTTTCATTTAACAATTTAATTAATATATTTAAAACAGACCTTGGAAGGGGATATTATGTGGTGTTTGCAATGTGCCCCCGACGAAACAGTGGTCCTTATACAAATTTTTTGACATTCTGCAGAAAGCTGGCATTTTGCATCAAGGTTAAATCAGAACTGTAAGATCTAGGCTACCAGAGTTAAATTCTCAGGGTATACATGTAATGTATATATGTAATGTATACCTGCCCTCTAATTCTGGAGGGGAAAAAAAACTTCGATGCTTGCACCTCGTGCTGTTACCACAAGCAGATCATACATCAATGAATAAATAATCCGTTAAAACGTTATCAGTATGTCAGCTAAGAACAATAAATGTATATTATGGTGGTTTTTCGACGTATTCATTCCTTTTCTTCAACAAAAAAAAATGGTGGCGTTTGCAATTGAATAATTGTACTCATATGAGTGACGAGGCTACCCCCATATAAGTTGCTTTTTGGTTTCCATCATCAGAATACAAGTCGATGGGTATTTTTAAAAGTCTGAACAGGGAATAATAACGCGCGGCGACATTTTGGTGCGTGCGTCAGAGCTCGGCAATCGCGTTGTTAACTGATCATCGGCACCGCTGTCGGTCACGACAAGCGAAGCTCGTGTCGCTGCAAAGTCCAGTGAAATTGCCGGAAACTGCTGCCGCTGACTCACCGGTGTCCGGGAAGCACGGTTTCATTAGCTTAATTACATAGGCTACTACGTCAGCGGCGACCAGGTAAAGGCTGTGACGCGATTACCAAACGAACGGATGTTTCCGCGAGTTAAAGCATTCGTGTATATCTTAATTAGTGCGCACACTGACGCGTGCTTAGTCCAGTGGGCTAAAACAGCGGCCGATCGATATTGCCTGAGCCGTTATAGGTCAATTAGTGCCGCTGTCATTGCGACATCAAGTCAGGACAGGACGTTCAGCCCTCCATGTAGCCTCGTGTAATTTTAGGCTCGTGCTGCTACAGGTCTTCACAATCAACGAATTACACATTTCGATCACGTTTTAAGGAATGTTAAACATTGCGCGTGTGCCCAGGAACACGAATGTATTTTCAGATGTCGGAGTGAATGGAGGTGCATTTTTGCTCTTCTGAATGATTTTGAACTGCCGTATCCAGGAGACGGTCAGGTACTTAATGTCGGTGGGATCAAAGTGAACGAGTCCTGTGGATGCATCATATGCTTCCCTGGGTGCCTGGGCAGCCGGAATTCTCAATACGATTGTTGCTAAAGGATGATTAGCAAGAGGTTAGCCGGGCAGGCACATTCACAGTGCAGGATCTAGTAGAAATCCGCCACTTCAGAACGCACAACAGTCTTATTTTATTTGGCAGGCAAAATAAATTGGCTTGAAGCAATGCAGCATCAGTCCCCCTGCTTCTGTTAACTTCAGTTAAGACCCAAGATGCGTACATAAGCCTACATAGCTCAGGAGGTAAGGGCGGTTGTCTGGCAGTCGGAGGGTCGCCGGTTCGATCCCCCGCCCTGGGCGTGTCAAAGTGTCCCTGAGCAAGGCACCTAACCCCTAATTGCTCCCAGCGAGCCGATTGGTACCTTGCATGGCAGCCTTTCACCGTTGGTGTGTGAATGGGTGAATGAGAGGCATCAGTTGTAAAGTGCTTTGGATGAAAGTGCTATATAAATGCAGTCCATTTACCGTTTACCAGATGGATTTGGGAAAAGGCCACAAACACTGGCATCGGTTCCTGTTAATGACAGTTATGGCACAACACGTTAGGTCGTTATAGCAGCGCTAAGGGTACAGTTTGTGGATGATGTAAGTACGGCTGACTGATGATGAATATGACGGCTGCGCTCGTGTGGGCAAATTTTATTGGATGTAATCTGAGTGAAAGGGCTCTTCCTGTGTCAGTGTTTCGAGTTGTATTGGCAGGGGTCGGGGGGGGGGGGGGGGGGGGGGGGGGGGGGGGGGGGGGGTGTTCACGGTGTCCAGAGCTCCTTTGAGGTGTAACTCGCCCCCAGTCCTTGGAGCGGGACGGGATGGGACGGGACGGGACAGGACGGGGGGGACGGGGGGGCAGGGGGGGGGGGGGGATCGATTCCCACTGCCATCCTCTGGGGGACGGAGTGTGGTTCTGCAAAGTTTGCGTTAGCCAGCCTGTCAATACAGTATTGAGCTCCCTATCTGCAGTCTCCACCAGCGCTGCAGAGCTACGCCTGTTCCCTGCTGCCCCCCCAACCTGCACACACCCTTACACAGGCATGCATGCGCACACACTCACACACACACACACACATACATACACATACATGCATTCATACACACACCTACACACACTCACACACTCACACACACACTCACACACTCACACACACCCACGCACACACACACACATACACATACATGCATTCATACACACACACACACACACACACACACACACACACACACACCCACGCACAGGCATGCATGCGCACACACTCACACACACCCACGCACATGCATGCGCACACACTCACACATACACACATACGCATTCATACGCACACCTTCACACACTCACACACACTCATTCACACACACACACACCCACGCACATGCATGCATGCACACACACGCACACACGCATTCATACGCACACCTTCACACACACACACACACATGCACACACACACACACACACACGCATTCATACGCACACCTTCACACACACACACACACACACACACATTCATGCACACACACACACACACACATGCATTCATACACACACACACATACACACGCAGGGACACACACACACACACACACACACACACACATACCTACATTCATAGACACACGTACACACACTAGCAAGCTGTATACACACCCCTCTTTACCCACTAACACTCCCCCCCCCCCCCCCCCCCACACACACACACACACACACACTCATTGCTATGCATCTACCCTGAAAATGATGGAAATATGTGTGTAGTTGTCTCTGAGGCCTAGATTTGAGACGGGTGGCAACCCTTCCTCAGCTGAAACCCCCTGCCCTGCACACTAGGGCTGGGCAATATATCGATATTATATCGATATCGTGATATGAGACTACATATCGTCTGGGATTTTGTATATCGTAGTATCGTGATATGGCATAAGTGTTGTCTTTTCCTGGTTTTAAAGGCAGCATTACAGTAAAGTGATGTAATTTTCTGAACTTACCTGACTTTTCTAGCTGTTCTATTATTTGCCTTTACCCACTTAGTTATTACATAGGCATTACTGATGATTATTTATCAAAAAATCTCATTGTGTAATTTTGTGAAAGTACCTATAGTCATCCACCACAATAATCATCACAATATCGATATCGAGGTATTTGGTCAAAAATATCGTGATGTTTGATTTTGTCCAATGGCGGCCGGCCCTACTAAACCCTACTACCGTGAGTTCACCGTCACCGCCACGTATCCTACATATCCCAGAAGCCCCTGCTCCTGAGGGTGGGCCCGTCGCCCCCGTGTGTGATGCAGATCAGGAGTGACACGCCCGGCCTTTCACTCGAGCGCCTGACTCCGCGCTCCGCAGCCCTGTCCCAGGGGGGCGTTTATTTGCCTCTTTTAATTGACTTTCAATTTATAATATGAGCGCTTTGGGGAGGGGGGGGGGGGGGGGGGGGGGGAGGTGTAGGCGTTTTTCGTATCAACGCTCCGTGAAAAGGGGGGGGGGGGGGGGGAGGAACGCGCCGAGCTCGCGTTTTCGGGCCGCCAGGCTGATCTGTGCGTCTGCGTCGGGGAGCGCCCACACTCCAGATTAATCTGCCCTTTCAAAAATCCCGTCAGCAACCTCGCCCAGCCGACATCCGCCGTGGAAAATAATGAGATAGAAGGCTTAGAATAAAGGTGGGGGGGGGGGGGGGGGGGGGGGGTCAGTGGTGGAGCGGGGGAGGAAGATAACACCATTTTTTAAAAAGCTAAATGGGTAGAATCCCTGTTGCTAACAGTGGTTCCATTTCAGGCGTCCGTTGCTGTACAGGCTTCCATCATGAGGTTTTGGACTCCAGTGAGATCTTCTGAATGAATAAATTACGCACAGCAACTAGGTGAAAATGTTTTAGACTGCTTTATATGTAATGGATCACTAGTATTATTAGTTGCTTCAGAATGTGGTTGGAAAGGCTTATCTGACAAAAGAATTTGTTAATTAAATATAAGATCAAGTCTTATCTTTAACTATTTTTTTTTTATAGGTGATACAAAGTTCTACCATTTTAATACAAACACAATACACGCAATACCAATACACACGCACACACACACACACTCATACATTCTACTTACTTTAGATGTATATTGTCTAATCTAGTTTTATCCCCTTCTGGAGTGTATCTGTATGTAACTGCTGAAGTTGCACTTCATCAGTAAGTCCACGCCAAAGTGTGTGAGTTTGTGTGTGTCTGCGTGTCTGTGTCTGTATGTGCCTGTGATTGTGTGCATCTGTGTTTTGTGAGGATTTGTGTATGGCTTTGTGTCTGTGTGTCTGTATGTGTGTGTGTCTGTGTGTATTTGTGTGTGACCTTGTGTCTGTGTGTCTGTATGTCTGTGTGTCTGTGTGTATTTGTGTGTGACCTTGTGTGTGTGTGTCTGTATGTCTGTGTATTTGTGTGTGACCTTGTGTGTGTGTGTGTGTGTCTGTATGTCTGTGTGTCTGTGTGTGTCAGTACCGATGTGCCCGCTGTACTGTCATTGGGCATCGCTTTCCCACAGCGAGGCCAGCGTGGCACTCAGACGGGCACGCAGGCATTACCGCCGCAGTGCCGTCGGCCGGCTAAAGGCCGTTACCACGGCAGCGCGGCGATCTCTCACGTGAAGGACGTTACTGCTGCCGCAGCAGGGGCGATTTTTCACACGCAGGGCGGCGTCGCCGCGGCGTTCTCAAAGTCAGAGACGACTGCGTGAGGAAGTGACTGCTGCAGTCAAAACTCCACTCCTCCACCTCACCAGTACAGAGCATGCTCGCTGTTTATTCATTATTACTTATTACTCTACTTATTATTATTATTATTATTATTATTATCATCATCATCAATGGCTGTTATTACTAATATCAAATTACTATGATCATGACATTATTATTACTGTTAATTATTATTATTATTATTATTATTATTATTATTATTATTATTATTATTATCATCATCAATGGCTGTTATTACTAATATCAGATTACTGTGATCATGACATTATTATTACTATTAATTATTATTATTATTATTATTATTATTATTATTATTATTATCATCATTAACAATGGCTGTGTGTGTGTAAATACCGTACGACTGTGATCATGACATTATTATTATTATAGAGCCATTAAATAACGTCATCATTTAAAAAAAAATTGCTGTTGCATTTCCATATTTCCTCTTAATTATACAAAATTGTAACGTTCTCCTGTTCTCGTTCGCAACCCGCCCGTTGCTGTATTTTCCACGCTATTAACGTGGGCCCCGAAGCGACGTCCATGAATCTTTGAGGATGTGGAGACGTGATCTGCGTCAGCCGCTCAGAGGTCGCGTCGAAGCTCGGGCGCTCTGGTGACTCGTGGCACAGATGTGGATGTGTGTGGGTGTTATCTTTCCACTGTGTGTATTTCACAATGACATGCGTGTGACAGTTGTTATTGATTTTTTTTTCTTTTCTTTTTTTCTTCTTATCCCCATTGAACTTAATGGTAATTCGATGTTTTAGCCGTGCTGTAGTTTCCGTTGCTCTGTCGCGTACAGGCTACCCATAAAGCCTAGGACATGCTGATGAGCGGATGTAAGAAAGTATAATTCTATTGAGCTTTATTTTTTATTTATTTACATTTTTTGTGCTGTACATGGCACTCTCAAATCAATTTCTAGCTGCAGTTTTACCGTGCAGTCTTTTTTTAAAGTCGATATCTTGCAGCAGTGTACAAAGAAAATATACAGCATTGGAGGTTATTGGTCTCTTGGTGATATATGATCATAGCCCCACTGTGGCGGTGGAAGATGGCAGAGAAAGTGGTGTTCTGGGAAATGGAGTTTAATACACCGTGCTTTCAGACGGTCCTCACAAGTCCCCTGTTTCCCCTCAGTGTGGAAAGAGTCTATAAATAACAGCAGAAAAGTAGCAGTTGCTTTAGGTTCTGTGTTTACGTCTCCTGCCGGATGGCTTCAAACTGAAAGTTGGACTGATTTAACCTGTTTTTTGACCACACCCACATTGTTGTAATTGGGTCACATGATCCAGTGCGCACATGTCCCCTCCTGTACTGAGAACACGAGGCCGTGAACTTTTGGGCAGCAAGGCCACGCTGAAGCACCCGCTCTTCTTTGATTGCGTTCTGAACGTCACTTAATGTGCAGACGTGTACACGTGCACACACACACACACACACGCACACAGACACACACATGCGCACACAAACACATACGCACAAAATAAATGCACACACACACAAACACATGCACGCATACACACAACACACTTGCACACATACACAAACACACATGCGCGATCGCGCACACAGGCACGCACACGCACAATATGAAACATGTTCATAAATTTTGTTTTGAATAATTGTTCAAATATAATAATGACGTGAGACCATTCATTTAAAATAAATGCATGAAAAAATGTATAAAACATGTTGGAAAATATTTCAATATTAATTAATTATTGGCAAACCACGCACTGTGTAACACACTTGTGGGGGGGACTCTTCTCTCAAATGGTCCTTCCACCTTCTAGATCAAACAGTAAGGAAAAGCAGCCTGAGAAAGAAACTCTGTCTGTTTACCACGTGAAGGAAGGGTGCTTTTCAGTGCTCGAGAGCTCCTTTTGAGAAGCCTGGCCTTCGAGCGCTGAATGACTCATCAGAGGTCCGTCCCCGGCAGCACCCGAAAACCCCTTCCTGTAAAAGCGGTCTCCCGCTGCAGGGCCCCCTGCTGTATGGAACCGCGCGCTGTTTACGGAGAGCCGCGGCTCGGACGCTTCCCGCTGGCCTCCGGCGCACGGTCACGCCGGCGGCGGCTAGCCTCCGAGCTAGCGCCGGCCCGTTTTGTGGAAAAACTGACTCACCTTCAACGCGAGGCGTTTGCATAATAACCTGCTGATCGCAGCCACCCCCCCCCCCCCCCCCCCCCCCCCCCCCCCCCCCCCCCCCCAGCCCAACCTCCGCTGCAGGGTGTCACTGCTGCCCAAACAGCCAGATGCAGCAGGAGGGGAAGGGGGGAAGGGGGAAGGGGGAAGGGGGGAGGGGGGGATGGGGGGGAGGGGAGGGGGGGGACTCACTTTTTCCGCCCGTCTCGCTGAGCCGAAGGCAAGCGCTGCGCTGGGCCTGTGGGAGAGCGTGTGAGAGGCAGCTGGGCTCCTCGGGCTCGTCGGAGGCCCACTCAGTGCGCTCATTTACACACTCCGCCCGCTCCACCTCCGATGAGACGCTACGGCCGCTTGTTTATGTCACCGAGGCCCGCTCTCTTCTGCTCTCCCGCCCTGAACGTGCTCCTCTGCGCCCGGGCTGGGGCTCTATGAGCGTGGAGCGGGGTGGCGTTAACACGACAGAGTGTGTGTGTGTGTATGTGTGTGTGTATGTGTGTGCGTGCGTGTGTGTGTGTGTGTTTGTGTGTGTGTGTGTATGTGTGTGTGTGTGTCTGTGTGTGTGTGTGTGTGTGTCGTGTGTGTGTGTGTGACTGTGTGCGTGTGTGTGTGTCTGTGTGTATGCGTGTGTGCGTGTGTGTGTGTGTCTGTGTGTGTGTATACGTGTGTGTGTGTGTGTGTGTCTGTGTGTGCGTGCGCGTGTGTGTGTGTGTGTACCTGTCTGTCTTTGTTTATAGGGGATGTTGACTCAAAGTCTGTTTTAGCTCAGGGCAGATCAGGCTTGCCGCTGTGCTGGATGCTCTGTCGACAGTAAGCAACATCACAGGTCCACCTGAGCTGAGTGGCCAGGTCTTCACAGTACACATGACTTTACTCTAACAGACAGTGTGAATCACTCCTGTTACTCCATCACACACTGTGTGTGTGTGTGCATGTGAAAAAAGAGAAGCTTTATTTCATAACTTTTGCTGAAGAAGGAAGAAACCGGGTTTTTTTGGGTCTGGTCTTTACGTGAGAAAATTTTGCTCCCCCCCCCCCGCATTCAAGGATCCGCGTAGCAACCCGCCGCCGCCGCCGCCGCTCCAAACCGCTATCTCTGCCTCGCGCTCGCAGTTGCGTGGGCGGGCTCTGAGGTCTGCTGATCCTAATACCTGACATACGTTGCCTGTGGAAGGAGACCTGCCGGGTGTTCACACATCAGCGTTCTGATTGGCCCGTGCCGCTTCCTTCCTTCCTCCTCCTCCTCCTCCGTGCAGTGCTGTGCTCGCGCTGTCTTTCTGGGGTGGGGGGGGGGGGGGGGGGGGGGGGGCGCGGAGGCGGCAGACCCGATAATAATCTAATACGCCAGCCAGAACCCCCCCCCTCCCCCCGCCGCACGGCCTACTGCTCAGAGCAGATCCTGTCTCCCACGCAGAGGGTTCTGTCTCATCCGCGCGCCGCCGCTAACCGTACACGAGCTTCCGCTGTGCGCACCTCGGCACCTGAGCTACATTTTATTTCTTTTATTTTATTTCACCTTTACTTCACCGGGCGAGTCATTAAGAACAGATTCTTATTCACAACGGGCGGCCTGGCAAGCGCCAAAAAGCCACTTAAGGGAAGGGGAGGAGGGCTAGAAGATAAAAACAAAACTGAAAATAAAACTAAAGATAAAGGTGAATAAATAAATGAAGATAAAAACTAAAGCAGCTAAAGCTGGGTTTAAGTGATGACTTCACAGCCCTTTCAGACTAACCGACGGCTTTCGAGGCTTTCAAACGACGAATCTCTCAGGATGCTCGGCTCATTGTTTCAGGACCGTGATTTCATTCTGTCCTCTCTATGTCACTCACTCGTTCTTTCTCTCTCTCCGCATTAATATTCATCTCCGTTCGTCCGGGCGTCGGGCGGTTGTGATTGTTTACCGCGGGTGAGCCGCGGGTTTCTGTGGGACGTCCTCGCCCGCGGCTCGCACCGCGTCCGTGTCCGTCCGCGCAGACGTAGAATCTCACGGCGAATCCCGTGGGACCCCCCCCGCCCCCCCCCCCCCTCCCTCCCTTCCCTCCCTGCGCGGCGGTGAGTCAGAGAGTCGCTGCCCGGTGTGACTCATCCGTCCTGCAGGCCAGCGCCATCGACGCCGCTGGCGCTGACCCATTAAGAGAACTCACATCCGCCTTTAAAAAGAAAACATGACGTCACGCTGTCATTTTCGCAGGTTCATATTTTATGGCCTGTGGCCTTTCGCTTTTGGAAGTTCTTTACGTTCTCCGGCGTCCGTGTGGCAACAAAATATATATTTGCTTTTCCCACCAATCTTTCTGTCGGTTGATGGTCCTTTATTTAAAATTAATGTTGCAGAACCGAGGTGTGGAAAACGAGTTTTACCTGCCCCCCCGGCTCACAGTTGGCATAGATAAATAAAATAAAAAAATCATAGCCACATAAGTCAAATTTATCCATGTGCACACACACACACACAGACACACACACACACACTGAAAGGTTTAAGCCAGTCATCTGTAGTCGTGTGGATTTTGGCAGCTTTAAAAGCAACAGCGGTGCTGGATGACCGAGAGCCGAATTTGTTTTTCCTCATCAGCACATCCTCTGGGAAAGGCCAGGCCTTTTAGGGCCCTGTAACGGGAAGCGTTTCCGTGCCTCCCCTGCCCTGGCCATCTCTGTGTTCGTTAAATACCGTTTGGATCATCTCGTTAGGCGCATGATTTCATTAGGCTGGGAGTGGCGTCTGATTGGCTCCTGGCACCCAGCCCCAGCCCCAGCCCCGCCCCCTTCGCCCCCACATCAGTGCCTGCACCTCCGTGCGGGACCAGATCTACTTCATATGTAAATCTCATCTTAATCTCTCGCTCTTCTAATGGTCGGAGATGGAAATCCGGACGGCCATCTTTATGAGGTGCAAGGCTCGGTTAACATGGCCGCCATGCAGGTTAGCATTGCCGTCATACGGGTTATCACCACGGTCACCGGGGTTAACGGTCACCCTCAGTATAATTTAACATCCCCATCACCCCCAGGTTATACTCACCATCGCACATCGCTGTCATAAATATTACCATCACTATCGTATACGTCTAAACCACCAACACAGAGCCTGTGGTCTTCCCCTACACTACACACTCACACACACACACACACACACACACACACACACACGCGCGCGCTTGCTTAAAGTGCAAACTGCCCATAGACTACATAAAGCGCTTGAGACTGTGTGTTTTTAACAATGGCGATGACACTCACACTCCCTGACTTGAACTTACGAACGTGCTAAAGCTATTAGCGTGTTTAGTGCCCACACATAGCACTGCCAGGCCAGCCAGTGGAGGGCAGATCACAGCAGGAGGCCATTCCAGAGCCGGCTCCCTTCAGGTTAGCTCAGGCAGGAGTAATCGATCCGTGCCTAACCTAATCCACGCCACACTGGGTCAGCTCACAGCCAGCCACATCACAGGGCGATCTCAGCGACCTTGACTGGCAGCTGTGAGTGTGGCTTTCTCACATTCCCAGCCAGTTGGCTCCACACACTCACACACACACACATACAGACACACACACACACACACACACACACATACAGACAGACACACACACACACACAGGCACTCTCTCTTTCAGACATGCAGACACTCACATGCGCACACACACACACATTCTCTCTCTATCTCTTTCTCACACTCACACACACACACGCTCACACACACTCACACACACACACATTCACACACTCTCTATCTCTCTCACACACACACGCACAAACACACTCTCTCTCTCACACGCACACACACACAACTTTGACCCTGCAGCCTGTTGTTCATTCCAATAGAAAATAATTGATGTCTAACCTTGTCAGGAAGAAACGACCCAGAAATATGAAGAATATGAACACTATGCTGGGAATGTTGGTTAAGGATGAGGAAGGTTACAAATTACCAACAGGAACACTGTGTAGGATGCTAGTAATTTCTCAAAAAAAAAAAAAACTCATGCTGTTTGTACATCTGGGGTCAGAATTACCCCCCCCCCCCCCCCCAAGTTGGAGCTTGGTGACAATGGAGGCTGATTTGAGAGGATGGAAGTATGTTGTGATTTTTTTTCATCTTTAATGGAAACTGGTTTAGCAGGTTGAGCTTATGGCCTCACATGTTTGGCCTATATGGAAAAAATTCTCCCTATTTGTAAATCTCCCAGAAATGGAATGGAAACTGACATATTTTAATCATGGGGGGTGTAGAAGATATTGTACATAGGGTGGGAACTTGGCTGCAGCACGTTTTTATAGTGAGTTTGTCACAAAGTGCTGAATAGAGGGTATCATTATTAATAGTAGTAGGAGCATGTCATAAAGTACCACACTGTATTATATAATAATAATAGTAGTAGTAGTAGTAGTAGTAATAATAACAATAATAACAACAATAATAATAATAATAAATAATAAATAATAATAATAATTATTATTATTACAGGCACTAACAGGCCTGCACAGCTCTGCACAGGTGGCACTGTGAGAAGCACAGAGAAGTGCTGTTGTGGGGCGAGGGCTGAGCCGCGTGCCGGACGTGACAGGGTTAATTAGCTGCACCCGCTGACGGGGGCGGGGGGGGGGGGGCGGCTTTGGGCCCAAGAGGGGCATGCATTCCGGCTGTGTGAGCGGACAGCGAGACCTGTCTGTGTGTCTGTCTGTGTGTCCATCCGTGTGTCTGTCTCTGTGTCCATCCGAGTGTTTGTCTGTGTGTCTGTCTGCATGTCTGTCTGTGTGTCTGTCTGTGTGTGTCCATCCGTGTGTCTGTCTGCATGTCTGTCCGTGTGTCTGTCTGTGTCTGTCCGTGTGTCTGTCTGTGTGTCTGTCTGTGTGTCCATCCGTGTATCTGTCTGTGTGTCCATCCGTGTGTCTGTCCGTGTGTCCGTCCGTGTGTCTGTCTGTGTGTGTCCATCCGTGTGTCTGTCCGTGTGTCTGTCTGTGTGTCCATCTGTGTGTCTGTCTGTGTGTCTGTCCGTGTGTCTGTCTGTGTGTCTGTCCGTGTGCCGGTCTGTGTGTCTGTCCGTGTGTCTGTCTGTGTGTCGGTCTGCATGTCTGTCTCTGAGCGCACGGGGGCTGGCTAGCTCTGCTGTGGGGGGCGGAAGGGGGGGGCACAGATGGCTGCCTTTGCCCTCGTTGCCTGTGGTTTTAATTACCACCACGTGCACAGACACATCGCCCCCCCCCCCCCCCCTCCAAAACACCCCCCTCCCACACTCCCGCTGCCAGACGGGTCAAGCTGTGAGAATTTGTGTGGGGGGGGGGGGGGGGGGAGAGGAGTGAGGGGATGATGGGGAGAGATGAGGAAAAAAAGAAGAGAGAGGGAGAGACAGACAGAGAGAGAGAGAGCAAGGGAGCGAGCGAGAGAGAGGGAGAGGGAAAGAGGGAGAGGATTGGCAGTAGCTCTGGGTGATGATACACACCAGCGCTAGACAACATTTACCCTGCCCTCTCACCCACATTATTACACCTCCCATCAACACCATGGGATAGACAGCGCATGCTGTGTGTGTGTGTGTGTGTGTGTGCGTGTGCGTGTGCGTGTGTGTGTGTGTGTGTGTGTGTTTCTGTCCAATTTTTCCCCCTCCCTGTTGGGAAACAGCACCACATTAGCAATGCTCTTTTTAAGACTGCCCTGATCACAACCTCAGGGCCCCTTGATGTTAAAATGTCAAAAATGAATAAATAAATAAATATAATTTATTTTGTTTGCGGTACAGTTACTGGTTATTCAAGTCACGTATGAAGGAAAATTGCGATGTGCATATTTCTTCCATCCTAAATTTCTGGGTACACAAATAAGAGATTGCCCATTTTGGAATGAGTAATCATACAGACACACACACACAAACAAACACGTACACACACACACGCGCACACACACACACATACACAGTTTTAAGGTCTTACAAATCCCTAACCGGTCAATGAAGCAGCCGTGAATGCACCCGACAGCTCTGCTGGTCATTAAATCAATGTGACCTGTGAGCTGAAGTGTTGACTACTTCCTGGTCACTCACTGGCTGACCTGGGTGTCAGATAGGTCTCCTAGCAACTCCCCGAGCATTCCACCTCTTTCCAAATCACTAACAACCCTGCTGAATTTGCACGTCCTCCTTCTTTAAAAAAAAAATTTCTACAGAAGTGGAAAGAGAGGCGAGGAGAATTCTAAGGGAGTGGTGGGTTTACAATGAATTTCGGGCGATGATTTAGCAGCTAGAAACCGAGGTGTGCAAATCCCTCTGATCCCAAAATCCGGCCCTCTGGAAAGGGGGATTTCGTGCCGCGTGGCGCGTGCCGGAATGATCCTGGCAGCAGGTGGAGGCGGGCGGGGAGGGGGGGGGGGGGAGGGGGGTGGGCAGGGGGTTTGGGGGAATCCTCAGCAGCATAGCAGGCATCAGAGGAAAAAAAAAAAGGTAAAAAGCACAAGGCTCATTTCCGCAGCTCAATGTATCTGTTACTGTGTCAATGTAACCTTATAAATAAAAGTATAATTGCTCTGATCATGATGCTCAGCATTATAAATGTGGGAAAAGGAAGGGTGCTTTGAAAATAAGAGCTTCACTGTATTAATGTGTGACAGCATTGATGACAGGGGGTAATTGCAGTTATAATAAGACATCATACATAATAATAATATATGATTTCTTATTTTAGTACCGAGTGTTGCATTTATGGTAATGATTAATAAAACTTGCTTATCAGCGTTTTGTGATTGTTGTTGTCATGACCTTGGTTGTTTAAAATAATACATTATAATATAAAAAATGGCCATTGTCATTTGCATACATTTTAATAATAATAATTACAAGAATAATAGAGTCAGTTTGACTATTGTCTAATATTTGTAACAACTGTCATCATTCTTCTTATTATTATGACTAATAATGATAATAGTGATAATCAGGAAGTAGAGGAGTGCACATTAGGACAGACAGGAAGGGGTGTGGGGAGTTGGAGGACTGGTCATCGGGGCGTGTGTCTGTGTTATATTTAGACCTGGATGATGATGGATTGCCTCTCTAGGGGGGTCTTGGGGGGGGGGGGGGTCGAGCTGGAAGACTGGGCTAGGGGGAGGAGTGCGGGGTGGTCCGAGGAGGTGGGGGGGGGGGCAGAGGTGTGGGGTGCGAGGGGGGGGGGGTGGTTTGAGCATGCCAGGAATGGGTCCTCCTCCCTCACTGACCCCAGGAGTGGACAGGAGCCAGCCCCCCCCCCCCCCCCTCCACCGCAGTGCATTGTGGGTAGAGCTATCAGCCAGGCGTCTCCGTAGTAACCCCGTTAATCCATCTCCCAGGCCTGTCCGCCGTCCTACCGTGCGGCGGGAACAAAGATGGAGCCGAATAAAAGACAAACAAGCGTGAGTCCTTCAGGGACCGCGGGGCGGCTCATCCCGCCAGAACACAGGGTTTATCACCAGAGCACAGGGTTTATCACCAGAACGTGCAGGGTTTATCTCTCCAGAACGCAGGGCTTCTCTCTCCAGAGCGCAGGGTTTCTCTCTCCAGAACGCAGGGTTTCTCTCTCCAGAATGCAGGGTTTCTCTCTCCAGAACACAGGGTTTCTCTCTCCAGAACGCAGGGTTTCTCTCCAGAGCGCAGGGTTTCTCTCTCCAGAATGCAGGGTTTCTCTCTCCAGAACACAGGGTTTCTCTCTCCAGAACGCAGGGTTTCTCTCCAGAGCGCAGGGTTTCTCTCTCCAGAACGCAGGGTTTCTCTCCAGAACGCAGGGTTTCTCTCTCCAGAATGCAGGGTTTCTCTCTCCAGAACGCAGGGTTTCTCTCTCCAGAACGCAGGGTTTCTCTCCAGAGCGCAGGGTTTCTCTCTCCAGAACGCAGGGTTTCTCTCCAGAATGCAGGGTTTCTCTCTCCAGAACGCAGGGTTTCATTCCAGAGCGCAGGGTTTCTCTCTCCAGAACGCAGGGTTTCTCTCTCCAGAACGCAGGGTTTATCACCAGAACGCAGGGTTTCTCTCCCCAGAACACAGGGTTTCTCTCCCCAGAACGCAGGGTTTCATTCCAGAGCGCAGGGTTTCTCTCTCCAGAACGCAGGGTTTCTCTCCAGAGCGCAGGGTTTCTTCTCCAGAACGCAGGGTTCCTCTCCAGAGCGCAGGGTTTCTCTCTCCAGAACACAGGGTTTATCACCAGAGTGCATGGTTTCTCTCTCCAGAACACAGGGTTTCTCTCTCCAGAACGCAGGGTTTCTCTCCAGAGCGCAGGGTTTCTCTCTCCAGAACGCAGGGTTTCTCTCCAGAATGCAGGGTTTCTCTCTCCAGAACGCAGGGTTTCATTCCAGAGCGCAGGGTTTCTCTCTCCAGAACGCAGGGTTTCTCTCTCCAGAATGCAGGGTTTATCACCAGAACGCAGGGTTTCTCTCCCCAGAACACAGGGTTTCTCTCTCCAGAACGCAGGGTTTCTCTCCAGAGCGCAGGGTTTCTCTCTCCAGAACGCAGGGTTTCTCTCTCCAGAACGCAGGGTTCCTCTCCAGAGCGCAGGGTTTCTCTCTCCAGAACGCAGGGTTTATCACCAGAACGCAAGGTTTCTCTCTCCAGAGCGCAGGGTTTATCACCAGAACGCAGGGTTTCTCTCCCCAGAATGCAGGGTTTCTCTCTCCAGAACGCAGGGTTTATTACCAGAACGCAGGGTTTCTCTCGAGAACGCAGGGTTTCTCTCCAGAGCGCAGGGTTTCTCTCCAGAACGCAGGGTTTCTCTCCAGAACGCAGGGTTTCTCTCTCCAGAATGCAGGGTTTCTCACCAGAGCGCAGGGTTTCTCTCTCCAGAACGCAGGGCTTCTCTCTCCAGAACGCAGGGTTTCTCTCCAGAGCGCAGGGTTTCTCTCTAGAACGCAAGGTTTCTCTCCAGAACGCAGGGTTTCTCTCTCCAGAACACAGGGTTTCTCTCTCCAGAATGCAGGGTTTCTATGTGCTGCATTTTACAAAGAATTTTTCACAATTCCCAGTTTACAGTTTACCCCCACAAAGCAGGGCAGAGGCCACAGTGAGTAAAGGATCAACTGTAGGAATGAACTAGCCCAGGGGTCCTCAATCTTATCCAGAAAGGGCCGGTGTGGGTGCAGGCTTTTCTCAACCAGGCAGTAACACACCTGATTCTCCTAATTGAGGTCCTTGGCAAAGACTCTAGTGGTTGATTAGTAGAAGCAGGTGTGTTGCTGCTTGGTTGGAACAAAAGCCTGCGCCCATACCGGCCCTTTCTGGGTAAGATTGAGGACAGCCATTCAAAACATACGCACAGCGTATTGCAGCATTGTATATTGCCATTATTGAACAACACACTGTAGAATAAACGGCATTCACTTTGACCTGGCATTCCTCTTTGACTCTTACCACCCACACACCTAGCAGTTTTAAGGAACTAACATACACACAGAACTTAGCATATCAGCACCCCGTAGTCCTTCGCCTATACACTAGTGTCATAGCTAGACACAAAATTCTATCTGTGCAGGCTACACAAGTCAGAGGCACGTCCGTGTCTAACAAGGTGGATAGTGATCTGTGTGGATCTAGGTATGAGAAGAAAGACTGCTAAACTCAATAGACTTTCTGTTTTCTGTTGACTCGTGGATAGTAATTCTTTATTTTTTCAGAATTCAGAAATTGCATTGTCTCTCTTATCTGAATGTAGCTAATGTCTTTAACTTGTGTTTGTGTTTAACCGAATTGCTAAAAAGGTGATGTAATCAGCAACCCCTGAGAAAAACCGTGCTGAGTCCTGTTTGGAAAGGGAATGAAATCGGCCTTAAAGAGGTTGGCATATACACATGAGACCGTCACTTTGAAAATAGAAGAATTTATCGGGAGTTATCTTGAATGGTATTGTATGGAAATGAGTTTGAAAGGCTAATTTGTTCACTGGTTTGTAGTCAGATATCTTTCCAAAGTGGGGGGGGGGTAGGGGGGTTGGGGTAGGAGGACATCAGCACCTAGATCCAAGGACATAGATCTCATTTCACCTTGGAGGGGGGGTTATTTGATAAGGACAGATACATTTCAACACATTATGGTAAAATGGAAATCCAGTGCAGTATATCACAGCATTTGTAGCATATGCCAATTTCCAATGCTTGTCTCTAGATGGGCTTTTCAAACACACACATACAACATAAAACAGAAATCACAAAATATAGAAAATACAAGCACTACAACGCTCTTAAAACTGTGCAAAGAGATCAGGACAAGGAATGGTACATTTCATTTACAGCAAGACCGGAAGATTTAACACTCTGGCTATTCTGGATATTTCTCAGTTTATTAATACTCTTTGAGTTCTCCAGTTCTCTATTTCAATAGCAAAACACAGATGTCTACAAATATAAGCCTACATGAAAATATCCATGTCACCGTGCCCACTTTAAGCCGTCTGTGTTCTTAGAGAGGCTCAGAACTGTGCAGAGTGAGTTGTTCTCCTGCTCTTGAGTTTCCAGTCGATGGTATTTGCTGGGGTGGGGGTGGGGGTGGGGGTGGGGGGCTGGTGCTGTAATGAATGGGGTTGGGAGGGTTTACTGGTCCACGCAGTGAAATGTTCGGCGTTAAATCAACTCGCAGAGTACATGTGGTCCCTAATGGGCTCATATGTACTCTGCTACAGTTGAATTAACGCTGGGCATCTAACTGTGCGTGTGCAGTCCGTGATCCTCAGCATCAGAGAGGAACAGCTACAGAGGGAACGCATTTTCATTAGTACAGTTCCACACGCACCCTCTCTGTCACATAGACTTTAGTCCCAGGCCATAGCTGTTGTCACCAAGATGCTACGAACTGGTCGTCACTAGCCTACTGTAAAAATTTGAGTGCGTCGTTCTTTCACGTCTGCTACACTGCATATATTTAGTTGAATTCATGCATTTTTAAGAATATTAAACATATGGAAAAACAGAATGTATTTAGACAATAGTTTTTAGACAATAGTTTTTTATTTTTATTTTATTCAGTAATGTGTTAAGAAAAGTTTTCTAATGTATTTGCATGGGTTTGACAATACACGCAAATACTTTTTTCAACTTCTTTGAAGGTGTTCTCTTTATTTAGATTTTTTATTACTCATTTTACATAGATTTTGCATCTCTTTCAGTTTAATTCAAATTTGAATGTCTGTGGGTTTTACATATTATATTCATATTGTATTTTACATGTTATATATTCATTGTCTATGCTAATTCGTTGAATAGAAAATTATTATCGGTAATTGCGTAATAATGTTGCCTTAGCATATAGGTCAGGTTATGGTATTTTGTGATTTGGATACTAGTACCGCAAATCTAAATACATTACAAACAGAGCCTGATATAATTTGCAGTAAATCATCTGTTCGCCTGTTGGCCCCCTGCCCCCCACTTCACCCCCCCCCCCCCCCCCCCCCCCCCCCCCCCCCAAGCCGCTCGTGACACACAGTACAGATTGTTTACCTGCAGGTTCGCGCAAAGGTCCCCCGCTTGCGTCATCCGCTTCCCCACAGACGCACAACACTCGCGCGTCGGGGGACCGCGAATCGCCTTGGCAGTCGTAACCTCGCGCGGAGCCTCGGCGACATCGTTACATCATGTCGTCGGGCTGCACCGGGGTTGCATTGCAGCGCGAGTCCGGCGGTTTCATCATCCCCTATTTTCCCCGTCGCCGTGCGCCTTGTGACTTACTATTACTGGAGCTTGTTATTATTACCGAAGGGGTAAAATGGCACGGTGCCTAATTCGACCAATTTTGCTTATTAAATCTGAGAGGTACAGTACATGCCTCGTAGACTGTGTCATTATATTACCATGCAATTTTTTGGTTCGTTGCGACTTTTATCGTGCATTCTGTCCCACCAGAATAATAAAGGCAGAATCACCTTTACAGTAGATTTAACAGCAATACTGTATTTTATACATGGATTTCGCATTGTTTTACCTACATCTAAGTATGAAACATGATGAACGAAAAATGTATTGAGGACAAAAATAATGCTAAACGTTTGCTTCCGCATTTCTCCATCACGAATTATACATAGACTTACGTTATAAATGTATTGGCTACTTCACATAGCTTAATTGTTTTGTGTGTTTAGTCAATTAGTATTTAGAGACATTTAGTCAATATTGTCGCTGTATATATGCATACATTATTTGGAATTGACCCCCGCCTGTATGTACAAATCTTACTGAGCAACCCCAACAAGCTTGTTCAGTGAAACCTGAAACGGACCTCAGATCCAACCGAAATCTCAAGACCTGGTTGAATTACAGCATCAAGGCGCCGTCAAAAAAAACAGTCTTTTACTCCTAAGTACCTGAAGCGATGCGCAGAACATGTGATTTAGGCAAATGTGTTTCAACTATAATCAGAGCAAGCACACACCTGGCTTTAGGTGAAATGTGTGACTGCTGAACACATCTAACACCTTCCATACTGAGCACACACTTTCCTAAAGCCAGCTAGAAAAGCCCATTCCAATTTGACACCTTTTCTCAGCCGACTTGTTTGACTGGATAATTTGGAGTTACGAGAAACCGCTGCCAGGGAAACGCAGTTCCCGGGAAGGATTTGTTCTGAATGTTAAAATTCTGCCATGGTGCAGTTCAGCTCCGTTCATATTGTTTCGAAAAAAAATTTTTTTCCTGAATGGATGTGCGGGAAATTTCTCTCTCCGCAGCTCAAAACATGGCACAATCGACCTTCGGGGCGATTTGAATTTGTCGAGTGCGCAGCGTCTTTTCTGGGAAATGATTGTACACGGAAACGGCGGGAGGTCTCTGACAGACTCGCAGATGCGGTGGCGGCGCGTTTCCGCGTGCCAGGACTCCAGACTTGATGAATAGAAGCTTTAGATGAGCGCTGAGGCACGAGGACACGGTAGGAAACGAGGCCTCCCCTTCTGACAGCTGTCTGGAAACACAGAATCTAAAACATCCGCCCCGTGATCTTCGCCACGGTGGAGAGGCTGCGTGTGCACCATGCCTACAGAACGCTTTGCCAAAATAGAGCTGTTATCACACCGTCTGTAAACTCACACAAAACAGACTCATTTTGCAACCCTGTTACAACATCATTCACCCCCACAGAACTGGGATAGTGAGGCGATGATAGGAAAGAGAACATTTTACGACGGTATTTCGTATTTCTATTATAAAATCAGGTCGTTCCTAATCCTACAAACATTGTTTGCGTCGCACAGCAGTCGTTCAGAGTCTGTGCCTTGCTTACTTATTCATGACGGTTGGAGTCAATTGGCCGTTGCCAGGAGACCATTTCTCAATTAGTCAGCTGCTAGTACATGCGGCTGTAATTAATTTATTTTTCATTCAATTTCCCAGATGTGGAATTGTGCAGCAGCGTGCACCATCACCTTGCAATGAAGGCTTCTGCGATCTGTTCTGCGATCTGATTAGCGCCTGGCTAGGCCTACTGAGCGGGAACAATGGTCTGCCAGACCCTTCATAAAAGGGGTTCCCCCAACTGACATAAAACGTTCTCACAATGTGGCTGCGATATAGTGGCAACTTTGACAAAACATTCCTGTAACATTGTAAGAATATTTCGTGTCAGCTGGGTCTTTTGCGTCCCAGTGAAAAACTAAGAGTAATTGAGCTTCTCTATCCAGACCCCCAGAATATGGAGTTTCTTACAGAAAGTATCAAGGCCTCACTGTCAAACTTTTAAATCTGTTTTAAAAACTCATCGTTTTTAAACTTACTATCTATAATTCCTTTTTAGTTTTTCATTTACCCATAATACTTTTATTGTATGATCTATTTTAACTTCCATTTCCCACTTGCCCTTTCCCCTCTTGTTTTTTCTTTCTTTACTGTTATTCTATTGTCTTTTCTGCGATGGACTGGTGACCTGTCCCAGGTTTATTCCTGCCTCTTGCCCAATGCATGCTGGGATAGGCTCCAGCACCTCTGGTGAACCTCTCCAGGAATAAGCAGGAATAGATAATGGATGGATGGATGGATTGTCTTTTGTGGAAAACTCTTTGAATGTATAAGAAAAATTACATTATATTGCAGACATTTAGCAGATGCTCTTATCCAGAGCAACTTACACAACTAAAATTTATTTATTTTTTTTTTTTTTTACATAGTATCCATTTATATACTGGATATATACGGAAGCAATGCAGGTTAAGTACCTAGCTCAAGGGTACAACAGCAGTGTGTACCTGGGAATCGAACCTGTGACCTTTAGGCTGCAAGGCTGTGCCTTATAACGGGTCTGGAAAGGTATTGAGCTATACCTGGGGTTGAATTGCTGAAAACAAAGAGGAGGAGCCTCGCCCTCTGCCCCTCCCCCACTGCTTATGACATCACAATGAGGTATAAATGCGCCGTTAGCCTGGTAGCCTTAGCTGCCTTATAACTGAACAACAACATCCTGTGGGTGCTTTTTATGGTGCATTAAGACTTGAAAAATTAAACGTGTATGACCAAAAAAAAAAAAAAAAAAAACAACAACAAAAGAACGGAAATAATTAAATAGCAGGATGAAACACGGAAATATGGTTATGGATGCCACGTAACTCAGCCCTATGGCCCAGTGCTGCAGTTCTGCCATTCTCCCTCCCGTTCACCAGGGCCGCGTTTGTGGCTTTTCAGGAAGCGTTTGGGCTGTCCTAGAGGCGTAATACTATCTGCGTAGGGTTTCCTCCTGATAACATCTCTGCCTTTAAACGCATTGAGAAAGGCCGTCCGTGGCTATTGGCCACAGGCCGAGGAGGGTAGAGCGTTAACAGAAACGCAGAGCAAGAGGAAATAAGCGCAAACTCGTGTCCACTCGTACGTGTTCTGAGCTTGCTGAGATTTGAAGTGCTGCTGGGCGGCTCATCTCGTTAAGGCGCTGTTCTAGGGCGAGGATGGGCCCCATGCTGAGGCTTTGAATCCAGACCGTGCCCATGGCAACCGTGGCCAGCGACTCCGTGGTGCGACGCATAATCGGCTCTAGCGTCGCTCAGGGACGGGGAGTGGTCCTGCTGGCCGAGACGACAGCATTCCCATTGTGCACCAGTGACCCCTGCTGGTCGATTGGGCACCTGCAAGTAAACCTGTTGAGCTGCCGCATGAAGCATCTTCCTCTGACTTGTGTCCGTGCGAGCATGACTTGCGAATTGTGGTGAACCTCATAATTACTAATTGGTGAGGAAAAGCATTTAAAAAAAATAGGCTAGTCGTTCCTCAGCCACATAATCTCTCCTTCTCTCGTGATATTGAGCGGTCCGCTGTAATTGCCTCTGTGGAGAAAATGGCCTAATGGCTCAAGTTTGTAGTCATTAGTCAGCATTTAATAGTCGGCCATGTTCTGTTTTCTGGGTGTGCATTTCTTTTTCTTGAAATTGATTTGTTGCGAGTTTTGCCATTTCAGTACTTTATGTCTTGTGTCTCAGTGGAATAACACATCTGTGCTTCATTCTCAGTGAGGATGATTATGCATAGGTGGAATCACTCCATAAACTTACCGTAAAACATCCTGTAAAATAAATTTTAAAAATACAGTGAAACACATATGTTGATACCTTCAGGGGCGGTCGGTTCTGTCCTGGTGCAAATTCTGCTTCTTGTCATTTCAGGCCAAGGCCAGAATGAGCTCAAACCCCCATACAAACAAAGCCACATTACTAATGTTTCAGTAGGATTCATCTGAATCATTGATCTGGTGTGGCAGTGTAAGGTAGTGGTGAGTGTGAACTGGGCTTGTGTAGTGGTGAGTGTGAACTGGGCTTGTGTAGTAGTGAGTGTGAACTGGGCTTGTGTAGTAGTGAGTGTGAACTGGGCGTGTGTAGTGGTGAGTGTGAACTAGGCTTGTGTAGTGGTGAGTGGGAACTGGGCTTGTGTAGTGGTGAGTGTGAACTGGGCTTGTGTAGTGGTGAGTGTGAACTAGGCTTGTGTAGTAGTGAGTGTGGACTAGGCTTGTGTAATTGTGAGTGTGAACTGGGCTTGTGTAGTGGTGAGTGTGAACTGGGCTTGTGTAGTGGTGAGTGTGAACTGGACTTGTGTAGTGGTGAGTGTGAACTGGGCTTGTGTAGTGGTGAGTGTGAACTGGACTTGTGTAGTGGTGAGTGTGAACTGGACTTGTGTAGTGGTGAGTGAACTGGGCTTGTGTAGTGGTGAGTGTGAACTGGGCTTGTGTAGTAGTGAGTGTGAACTGGGCTTGTGTAGTAGTGAGTGTGAACTGGGCTTGTGTAGTAGTGAGTGTGAACTGGGCTTGTGTAGTGGTGAGTGAACTGGACTTGTGTAGTGGTGAGTGTGAACTGGACTTGTGTAGTGGTGAGTGAACTGGGCTTGTGTAGTGGTGAGTGAACTGGGCTTGTGTAGTGGTGAGTGTGAACTGGGCTTGTGTAGTGGTGAGTGTGAACTGGCCTTGTGTAGTAGTGAGTGTGAACTGGGCTTGTGTAGTGGTGAGTGTGAACTGGGCTTGTGTAGTAGTGAGTGTGAACTGGGCTTGTGTAGTAGTGAGTGTGAACTGGGCTTGTGTAGTAGTGAGTGTGAACTGGGCTTGTGTAGTAGTGAGTGTGAACTGGGCTTGTGTAGTGGTGAGTGTGAACTGGGCTTGTGTAGTAGTAGTGAGTGTGAACTGGGCTTGTGTAGTGGTGAGTGTGAACTGGGCTTGTGTAGTAGTGAGTGTGAACTGGGCTTGTGTAGTAGTGAGTGTGAACTGGACTTGTGTAGTGGTGAGTGAACTGGGCTTGTGTAGTGGTGAGTGTGAACTGGGCTTGTGTAGTAGTGAGTGTGAACTGGGCTTGTGTAGTAGTGAGTGTGAACTGGGCTTGTGTAGTGGTGAGTGAACTGGACTTGTGTAGTGGTGAGTGTGAACTGGACTTGTGTAGTGGTGAGTGAACTGGGCTTGTGTAGTGGTGAGTGTGAACTGGGCTTGTGTAGTGGTGAGTGTGAACTGGCCTTGTGTAGTGGTGAGTGTGAACTGGGCTTGTGTAGTGGTGAGTGTGAACTGGGCTTGTGTAGTAGTGAGTGTGAACTGGGCTTGTGTAGTAGTGAGTGTGAACTGGGCTTGTGTAGTAGTGAGTGTGAACTGGGCTTGTGTAGTAGTGAGTGTGAACTGGGCTTGTGTAGTGGTGAGTGTGAACTGGGCTTGTGTAGTAGTGAGTGTGAACTGGGCTTGTGTAGTGGTGAGTGTGAACTGGGCTTGTGTAGTGGTGAGTGTGAACTGGGCTTGTGTAGTAGTGAGTGTGAACTGGGCTGTGTAGTAGTGAGTGTGAACTGGGCTTGTGAATGGGAGTTCGCAGGATCGCATGACAGATGGGGGTGTGGTCATTACCTTAAGCAACCTGAACAGCTAGGCAAATGGCTTGTGTGTTTAAGACAGTAATTTAGGGATTACATGTGTCTGCCAGGCAAATAGATAAGTGTATAATGTCATAATGTCAGGCTGTTACGTTGGATGATTAATCTGCATTTGCATGGTCGTAAATCCTCAATCAACGGTGCTGAAACAAACCGTAGTCAGAGGCATTTTCTCTTTACCTGTACAGACAGCCTGAAATTTTGAAGAAAACCAATAGAAATGGGAAATTGCATTTATTACAGCTTGGCTTAAGATTTGTGTATAACCTACACTATCATAAGGTCCAGTTAGCTGTGTGACAACATTATTTTTCAGTGTGTTAGAGGTATTTCCTGGGATTAAGAGTATTATCAATTTACTTAACAGAACACAAAAACTATTATTTTTATTTATAAAGGGCAGGTGCGGTTTTTATTTCGCGGAGCTTTCTATTCCGTAAGAGGCGTCTCGTGGGCTTCACCACTCGACACCTTCTCAGAGGAAGTCGTTCAATTAAAAAAAATTTTTTTTTTGGTGAAACACAAAGCATGGAACCAGCCGTGAAATCCCGGAGGTGCGCTTGGTGACTCTTACGCGGTGCGTTGTGTGTCATTTCAGCAATAAAAACATAATGAACATTGATCTTTGGGGTTTTTATGAGGAAGGGAATGCCACGTGTCGTTCATCCGCCGTCATTTGTGTTGATTGACAGGGGGAAGCTCATGGGTCATGTGACCTGATATCTGAAAGGGAAAATTCTGTTTGTCTTTTCTCTCTCTCTTCTTCCCTTTTGCTCTCTCCTTCACTCCGCCTTTCAGCCTTGCGCCAGCCTCAGGTTTTTTCCCCCCTCTCTCTTTTCTCTCTTCCTCCTCCTCCTCCCTCGTTCCTCTGCAGCGGATCAGGTGGCAGGTGGCAGGTGGCACATCTGGGACTCTCAGGCCTTGGCCACGGCCTGGGGGGGGGGGGGGGGGGGGCAGGCGTGTGGGTGACACCCTGCCGCCGTGTTGTGGCTCAGGCTGTGTGTTTAATTGCTACAGTGTTTTAGCTTGGCTCGCCGGTGGCGTATGCTGGAAATATGCTGTCAGCTCCAGCAGTGGAAGAAGCAGGCAGCCCTGGGTAGACCGGTCGGACCGTACCATCTCTCCCGGAAGGGGAGGGGGGGATGGGGGGGGGGTAGGCCCTGCACTGCGCTGCAGAGATCTGCGGTCTCATCCCTCATCCCTGCACCAGTGGCGCGTTCCTGCCACACACGGCGGGAGCGGACTGCACTCCAGTGTCCCAGCAGGCTCCCTGTTTTTCTCCGTAAACGCGTGGGTGTGCGCGCGCGCGTTTCGTGTGTGTTCGTGTGCATGTGTGTGCATGCGTCTGTGTGTGTGTGTGTGTGTGTGTGTGTGTGCGTGCGTCTGCGTGTGTGTGTGTTTGTGTGTGCATGCGTGTGCATGCGTCTGTGTGTGTGTGTGTGTGTGTGTGTGCATGCGTGTGCATGCGTCTGTGTGTGTGTGTGTGTGTGCGTGCGCACGTCTGCGTGTGTGTGTGTTTGTGTGTGCATGCGTCTCCGTGTGCGTGTGTGTGCGTCTCCATGTGCGTGTGTGTGTGCGTGCGCGCGTCTGTGTGTGTGTGTGTTCATGTGTGCGTGCGTGTGCGTGTCTCCGTGTGCTTGTGCGTGTGTGCATGTGTGCATCTGTGTGTGTGTGTGTGTGCGTGTGTGTGTGTGCGCGTGCGTGTGTGCATGCGTGCATCTGTGTGTGTGTGTGTGTGCATGTGCATGCGTGCATCTGTGTGTGTGTGTGTGTGTTCATGTGTGCATGCGTGTGCGTGTGTCTCCGTGTGTGTGTGCGTGTGTGTGTGTGTGTGTGTGTATGTGTGTGTGCGTGTGCATGCGTGCATCTGTGTGTGTGTGTGTTCATGTGTGCATGCGTGTGCGTGTGTCTCCGTGTGTGTGTGCGTGTGTGTGTGTGTGTGTGTGTGCGCGTGCGTCTGTGTGTGCGTGCGTCTGTGTGTGTGTGTGTGCGTCTGTGTGTGCGTGCGTCTGTGTGTGTGTGTGTGTGTGTGTGTGTGTGTGTGTGTGTGTGTGTGTGTGCGTCTGTGTGTGCGTCTCCGTGCTTACGCACGTGCTGCTAAATCCCTAGGCTCGCAGATCTGGCCGCCAGCTCCACTCATCCGCTCATTTGTTGGACGGTTGCATAACGTGAGTCCGCATGACAAAACCAAGACACAGCGATTCCAGATCATTCCGTGCGGTTAGACACCTGGACTGACTGCGACTGCGCGGCTCTCTTAAAGAAAGGATTATGCGACCACTTGAGTGGTGTTGTGTGTAGTTTTACAGACCACACGTAGGCTGAGGCATTGCACTGGTGCGGCTTAATGGTGGCAAACTGTGGTCTGAGAATGAGCCTCTAGCTGTGTGTGTGGTTGAAGAGAATGAGACATACTCTTTCTTTAATGCTTTTCCTCCATTCTTTCCCCAAATTTGGAAAATGCCCAGTTGTATTTACCAGTTCTCAATCTCCACTTTGGATATGAGAAAAAGCAGACAAGCTTGTGTCTGTTGGGGCGGGGGGGGTCTAAATTATTTGTTTGTCATTTTAGGCACAGACATTCTTTAATCACAGACCATGGCCCAAAAACCAACCAAGCAATAATCCAGTAATTCTTTTTTTTATGAATGGAAGTAAATGCTATGTTTGGTTTATCCTCAGTTATTACTGTTGATTGACAAGAGGGAAGTTCATGGGCTCGAGGTGGTCACGTGACCTCTTTCCACTCCTCCCAAGTTTTCATGAAAGGGAAAGTTCTGTTTCTCTTTTCTCTCTCTCTTTTTGCAAAAAATACAAACAACATTATTGATGAAATATTCACACATCTTACAGTGTATAGCGTCCCATGACAAGCTGACTACTCGGTAGTCTGTGTGCTGTGTATGAGACATTGGTAACCTGTAGACATAACGCCTAGCAGGAGACCTGCACTTCGTGGAAAGCTTCATGATGGCCAGTGCTTCTTCCCTCCATCCCTCCCTCTCTCCCTCTCTCCCTCCCTCCGTCTCTCTCCGTAGATTGAATTTTCAGCCCGTCTTGCCGTGCCGTTCATTGTTCATTCTTGATAAGGCAAAAATAGAACAAAAAAAAAAATACTCATCCGCAATACAGTGTAAAGTTATGGAAAAATGCACTTACAGCTAGCGCCCGGGAAACAGCTCTCTGATTGGCCGACCTGATTGGGTGTCAGGCAGGAGACAGAGATGATGATGTAATGAGTGCTGTATTTTAGTGGGACTGGCAGTCAGCTACAGAACATGGAGGAAAAACGAATTCATTTTTTTCCCCCCCCCCACTAGAGAGCAACTGTTTGACATATTAAAATGTTAATGGAATAATCGGCTGTCAATTAAACCAGTGTCCGAGAAAGCTGTTTATGAATTGGCTATGCGTTTTCACTCTACTTTCAGTTTTCAAACAATATACGCACAGACAGCGGAAATATTATTATTATGAGAACGCACACAAGATCCTTGCGGGATCCAGAAAAACCGCATCGGCAAAAAAGGCCCAGCCCATCTGTTACATATCATATTGTCTTTGATTTATTGTTTGATTTTTTTCAAAAACCGTAATGAAATTTTACAGGTTAAAGTTGAAGCATGAAGTATAAAAAACTATTGTTTAAGACTCAACACTTTTAGTAACAGTGTTATGTAGGTTTTAAAGTATGTCGTAGGATGTTTGTGTGTATATATATGACCATAACAATCATTCTGTTCAGGAGACTGAACCCACCCAGACTCCATTGAGCTGGCAGGGGCTACAAAACGCTGTGTTTTAACAGCAGAACCCTGTGTTTGTGTGCGACTGTGTTTGAATAGCAGAACCCTGTGTTTGTGTGCGACTGTGTTTGAATAGCAGAACCCTGTGCTTGTGTGCAACTGTGTTTT
>CM045899.1:29208494-29213494 GCA_025169545.1 Anguilla japonica | reverse complement strand
TCTGCACGACATCCTCCCAACATGCACTGCTCCCACGAGTGTCCATTCTCTCCATGGCAACATGGATATGGGTAGCAGGTCAGCGCCGATCGCTCTGTGAAACGAAGCTCTCCGATTGGCCGCTGACAGCAGACCCGAATACACGCGCCGAACGTGCGTACACGCGGGGTCACACGGCGACTCGAGCACACGCACACGCACACGCATGTACGTGATCTGGCGGGACCGCCCCCTGAGACTGCTCTGTTTCTGGCCCCACAAGAGCTCCTGTTTCTCAGCGGCCTCAGCTAGCCTCAGCTAATCTCAGCTAGCCTCAGCTAACCTCTGCTAGCCCCTGCTAACCTCAGCAAGCCTCTGCTAGCCTCAGCTAACCTCTGCTAGCCCCTGCTAACCTCAGCTAGCCTCTGCTAGTCCCTGCTAACTTCAGCAAGCCTCTGCTAGCCTCAGCTAACCTCTGCTAGCCCCTGCTAACCTCAGCTAGCCTCTGCTAACCTCAATGCGCCTCTGCTAGCCTCAGCTAACCTCTGCTAGCCCCTGCTAACCGCAGCTAGCCTATGCTAGCCTCAGCTAACCTCTGCTAGCCCCTGCTAACCTCAGCAAGCCTCTGCTAGCCTCAGCTAACCTCAGCTAACCTCTGCTAGCCCCTGCTAGCCTCAGCTAACCTCTGCTAGCCCCTGCTAACCTCAGCAAGCCTCTGCTAGTCTCAGCTAACCTCTGCTAGCCCCTGCTAACCTCAGCTAGCCTCTGCTAGCCTCAGCTAACCTCCGACGTGTCTGTCAGAGGCCGAGAGGCCATTACACAACCCGCGCCGTTTATCAAAGATCGCCCATCGAGAGAGCGCGAGGCTCTGAGCTGCTAATGTTACATTCTAACAGCGAATGTGGGAGAGATCCCACACCCCCCCCCGGGAGAGTGGCACTTCAAACGCACCGTGGAGAGCTGTAACCGTAAGGACTGTCCTCATTTCTCTCTCTCTCTCCCTCTGATCGGGCGTCTCTCTTGCTAGCGTACGTGCAGTGCGCACAGACGGATTTAATCCTTTAACGTCCTTATTTGCTTTTGCTCCGAACCATAATATTTAATGAAGTTTCCCGTTGAGGCCCTCTCCGTGCCCCGGGGGTACAGAGAGGGGGGGGGGGGGGGGGGGGGGGGGGGGGTGTTCTGCTACAGTTCCTCTCTCTCTAATTACCGTACCCGTCTCCAACGCGACTGTAAAACACATCACACAGAAAAAAGGCAAACAAAATAGGTTTTAAGTACTGTACCTCTGTGCCACTCAAAGTTCACCTGATAGCCTGAGCCCCAGAACCCGTGGCTTCTGCTTAAACGTATACGCTGACGCACTATAAGAATAGTGGGTAGGGAGCTGGTCATCTGACCAAGTTCGATTCCCGGGCCGTTGTACCCTTGAGCAGAAGGTGCTTAACCTGCATTGCTTCAGTAAACATCCAGCTGTATGAATGGATGCAGTGTAAATGCTGTGTAAAGAAAGTTGTGTAAGTCGCTCTGGATAAGAGCGTCTGCTAAGTGGCTACAATAATGTAATGCTAATGCTAGTGCTAGCGGTAGTGGTAGTGCTAGCGGTAGTGCTGTGGAGAGAGGAGCTGTGTACCTGCGCGTGATGCGTTCTGCTCCTCAGTCAGACACATCAGACGGACGGGAACGTTAGACGGCGAAACTGCGGCGGTTTGATCCGCAGCCGTTTCGCGTTTCCGAAGAGGAGGAGACTGCCGTGGCCTTCGGACTAACGGGAGAGAAATCGGCCAGGATGTGGGTTTCACAGCCTGACTGAAAACTCAGGCGAGTTTCACACGCTCGGACACGGGTTCGATAAATCGCCCTAAACCACCCGCCCCCCCCCCCGCCGCTGGGTTTTCACCAGCAGCGAATGGGTTTGATGTGTTTCCCGGACCCCAGTGGAATTCACCTTATTGCCTCGTTATTGCACATTTTTCCGGTTGCGGCCCTACTGGCGACTCTTGTAGCAAACGGGCCTTTTAAGCGGTTAAATGAAACATTTTCGAACCGCGTTGCTGCGGGCGTCGACCTCAGCGCTCTGGAACCCTGGTGCTGGGACGGGGGCGGGGAGCGCTCAACCTTAAAATCAGCCGCACGTTCAGACTCTAGAACCCCGCTGAGGTGACTCCGCTGCTTTTTAAACGATAAACTGAGCGTGGAGTAAGGGGGGTGTGCTGTATGTGGATTTGGATCATAACCCAGACGTGGGCCTGGCATGTGCCGGTGTTTTGTGTAAGCAATCGAAGATGCCAGTTTTCTTTCCTGACGTGCTTCTAGGCTAGAGAACTGGCAGGTCTGTTGTTTTGGTACTGGGCTTATGTCTGAATAAAGCCACAGACAGAGAGTTGTCGGTTGAACAGGCGCTGGAACTCGCTCAGCACCCCGGTGCTGAGTAAGAGCCAAAACCAGGAGCGGATCCCGCGGCTTCTCCAGGGAGCAGGGTCGCAAGGTCTCTGACGCGTCTGACCCTCTCTCTCCTCTCCGGAACATTCCGTCCTCTTCACAGAGGTGTGAACTTGTCCCTTTCTGTCCCTCTCGCAAGACGGCAAGTGGGGGGGGAGAAACAAAAAAACATTTTCGGGAAAAAAAAAAAAAAGAATAGCTGCAGGCTATCAGATAGAGAGGGTCAGACTGGCAGGTGCCGCTCGGATTGATGCCGTTGATTGATTCCCCTCCTCAGTTGACCATCGCTCTGTCGTTTCTGCAAACAAGTAACGCCTCCTCCTCCTCCTCCTACAATGGTTTATTCATGCAGTCTAAAGGACTACAGAGGACTCTGTGTCTGTAAGCACACTGTAAGCATATACTGTATACAAGGCTGACTTTACTGCAGGGATGAGTTGGATAAAAACAAAAACAACGAAAAAAACAAAAAAAAACAAAAGGACCCACACGTGGCCTTGTGATAAGATCGAGGCGAGGTCCGGCCAATCAGGCCGCAGAAACAGCTTCGCGTGTGTACGTTCATGGGGGTATATTGTTATACTTGTTGTTGTGATGAGCCGTCCAGCGTCCAAAACTGTACCCAGACTTACCGGGCGGGAAGCCTGCCGTTTTTAAAGATAAGATTAACATACTGATTGTAACTGTGGCCCGGTTTTTCCCAGGGCAAGCTGCTGCGCCGAGGCCCACAGCGCCCCCCTCTGTCCGGGAGTCAGAACAGGGCCGGGCGCGGCCTCCGTTTGATGTACCGGGTCCTATGTGTATCCATTTTAACAGCGGTTTTCAGTTTTAAAAACAGAACGCGTAGAGAAACGACCCTGTCCACCACCCCTCTGCACCCCCCTGGCAGAGTGCGGAGTGTAATATGGGGCGGGGGGGGGGGGGGTAAGGTGGAACCCACAGCGGGTATTTTCCGCGTTAAAAGTTTTCGTCACCCCCCCTCCTCCTGGCCGGGCTCCGCGCTCAGGACTGCTTCCGGAAGTTGAAGATGTCCCGGGTCTTGGAGCCCCTCTTGCCCTCGGCGGGGGGGGCCGGGAGGGGGGAGGGGGGCGGCAGGGGCGTGACGGTGCCTCCATAGGGGCAGCTCTGCGAGTCGGGGTGCTCTCCGGAACACTCCACAGCCGGAATGTAGCGGCTGTCCCACATGCCGGGGCCGCACAGCTTGCACAGGTCGTGCAGGCTGCAGGGGATTCTGGGTAGGAGGCGGAACTGGTAGAGCAGGCTTCGGGCCTGCGGATGGGAGGGAGGGAGAAAAACAAGTAAAGAAGGGAACAAACACATTCGGAAAAAAGATATGAATGTCAAAACAATTTTTCTAATTTTTTATCCCCCTTGATTTTATTTTTCTGCCAATTTGAAGGAAAAGAAGGGACTCTAAAAGCTAAAAACATTCACATTTTTCCATCTTGGCAAACAAATGTGTAGCCTGCCGCAGGGATCGCACTCCCAGGAGAGGCGGCGAGGGACTCCTACTCCTATCAGGGGATTTCATTAAGGTTCTAAGAGTATGGCGAACGGCAAGCCGAGTGTGTGCTGAAGGGCCTGATCTGGTCATCATGTACTCTTACACACTGTCCTTAAACAAGCACAGCGCCCCCTGTGGCCAGTCGTGGCATTACCTTACGCAGCACCAGTTCATCATGTACTTAAACACACTTCCCTAAATGAACACAGCGCCCCCTGTGGCCAGTCACAGCGTTACCTTGCGCAGCACCAGTTCCCCATTCATGTGCATGGACAGGTTGCTGAAGTGTAGGAGCATCTGGTCCGTGGCCAGCTGCTGCTCGGTGACGTCCTCCCCGTACAGCACGATGATGGCCACGCACAGGAAGAGGTGGAAGTAGTCTGTCTGTGGGGGGAGAGCCACGCAAACACGTCTCAGAGACCAGAACAATGATGGTGTGTATGTGTTTGTGTGTGTGTGTGAGTGAGTGTGTGTGACTGTATGTGTGTGTGAATGTGTGCGTGTGTGTGTGAGTAGGCCACAGTGTAGTATAATGGGTAAGGAGCTGTAACCTGTAACCTGTCTTGTAACCTAAAGTTACTTGAGTGTGAGTGTGTCTGTGTGTGTGTGTGTGTGTGTGTGTAGAAATCTGCCAGCAAAAGAACACCTGCCAGTATGTGCATGCGTTTGGTAGCGTGTGTGTGTGTTTACCTAACGTGTGTGTTTACACAGCTCAACAGTGTGGTTACATAGTGCGCATATCTGCCTGTGTGTGCGTGTGCGCGTTTACACTTGACAGTGTGTTGACACTGCTGTGTTTACCTAGCCGTGCGCATTTGAACGTTGGCGGGTTTGCGTTAGCACGGCTGTGGTTTGTGTTTATGACGTGTGCGCCGTGTGCTGACATGTGACTGCATGTTCGCTACAGACGGGAGACGTGTTGGCGGTTGAAATCATCCCCTCTTTGTGGGGACCCTGTCGTGCTGTTAGGAGAGCAGTTGAAACCATCCCATCTTTGTGGGGACCCTGTCGTGCTGTTAGGAGAGCAGTTGAAATCATCCCATCTTTGTGGGGACCCTGTCGTACTGTTAGGAGA
>CM045899.1:29083494-29203494 GCA_025169545.1 Anguilla japonica | reverse complement strand
ATACTGTATATTCAGAATACTGTATGTTTTTTAGAATACTGTGAGCTTATGATACTGTATATTCAGAATACTGTATGTTTGAACACTTTGCGGTTAAAGTGCTTTACAGTTAAAACACTGCACGGGTCTTTTTCTCTCATTGACCTGCAGCTGCGGAAACGCTCCTGGGTCTATGCCTCCAGACACAGGGCGAGGCTGGGAATTTGATACAGACAATAAGTGACAATTTAATTTCTATTTTCCTACCATTTACAAATTAAGGGGCAACCTTGAACTAACTGTAAAAATCCCTCATTTTGTCCTGGAGTACTAATTTTATTACTCTCACTGAGACCATCTGGATTTCATCTATATTTGGCTTTAACTTTGACACAGAGACAATGATACAAGCCCTTTCCCCCAGAAACACTTTCAATGACACATTTTAAAAAAAAAAAAACGTTTCTAGTCATGTTTATGCAGGGGAAAAAAAAGATGAAAAATTGATTTCAACAGAGAGACGGAGTTACAGGCAACAGGTGACTGAGACCCGGGAGCAGTGAGAGGACCGGTCGGGCTGGCGCTAGGAGATACCACTGCGCTGAGCCGCGCGGGCGAGCGGGGGGGGGGAAAGCCTGATGTAACGCGCCCCCCCCCCCCCCCCCCCCCCCGGGGGCACGGGCCCGGCCCTGGCGGACGAGCCGCGCAGATGGGCTCCGCTCGCCCCCGGGCCCGCGGGGACGTCCCGAGGAGACCCGCGTTTGTTTTGCTGAGCGCCGCCGAAGAAAAACACGGCGCCTGATGCAACTCCACGCAACCGCGCGGTTAGCGCCACGCCGCCACGCCGCCACGCCGGCTCTCCTGGCGCCTGTGCTTTTGCCAGCCTGCCCCCCCCCCAACCCCCCCCCCCCCCCCCCCGGGACCCTGGGGAGCAGGCTGGCAAACAGGCCAACGCCTCCCGCCAAGCAGACCCGCCGTCGAGAGCCCATCCCGGTTTTACCGCCATTATTACAGAAACAAACTCCTCAACAGCCTTCCTGTGAAGGAGCAGGCTCACAGCCGAGTCAAACCTCCTTTATAACTGCGCTCTCTCCCTCTCTCTCCCTCTCTCCCTCCCTCTCTCTCTCTCTCTCGTGTGATAAACCAACAGTCCCGCACCTCACTCTTTTACCTGCCACCATTTATTTGGCAGCTACTTTTATCCAAAAGCGACGTACAAAAGTACATATCGAAGGTCATTCGAACAACTACAAAACACAGGTCCGATAAGGTACAATACTCATTTTGTAACAGTTATTCATAGCCATGAACTCATTAAGTCCAGTTCACACAGTGAACATTACTCTGACCTAACCTATGCTAAGTTAAACTAGGGGGCAGTACAAGCAACAACATCAGGACGATGATGCAAAGTACACTAAGTATAATAACCTTTACCTTCTGAGTAAGGAAAATAATCACTTTGTACTTGTGTTTGTACAGCTATTTTTTTGTTGAGGCAGAATATTCTTAGAAACTCAGCAGAGCTGATCCACTGAGACAGTCTGTGATACTGAGATAATGTATGTGCTACTGTTGAACAAACACTAGCAGTAAAGTATTACATTTTATAGTAATTATTAATCATCACAGGGTGTGTTCATGTTAAATGTTTGTTATAAAGTTTGAAGGTACCCCCCCCCCCCCCACCCCTTATGGCTTGCGTGCAAACATTTGCTTAACTTGTGCAACTGTTTAACACCAAATAAAACGTTAAAAGCTCAAGCCATCTCTAAAAATCATAGCCGTTCAGGTTTTTCCATTTTATCCAGTAAGTAAACATTGCAAAACCTGCGAATGATGCTCTAGATGACTAAACTTATCTATACACACGTCTAACGGAAACAGGCATAGCTGCGAACACGCACACAAATATATATTTTGGAAAAGGAATACTGACTTGAGTCTAACTCATGAGTCCTATCTTCTCTAACAGTCTGCTACCTTGTGACAAACTGCCATAGTTTACCACAGACTTTCCGTTCAACAGAGACCGTTGTATGATGCCTTTGATGCATTTCAGATGAAAACGATATGACATGATTCGCTCTTACGGGTATGTACCCCAGGGAACCCCCCCCCCCCCTCATATCCCCACACACAAATATTTATAAAAGAACAAAGGTCATTTGTATTTATGCTGCAAGTCATAAAATCTGCAATGGCACCACATGCTGAGTGGTTGTAGATGAGGATGACCTGCATGTGAAAATCACATGACATGACATATATATATATATATCACATGAATGATCAATGACACACTGCAAGCTCGCAGAAACATTCTGTAAATATCAGATGCATTTGCTAAACTTACAGCAACATTCTGTAAAGATCACAGACACACTTGGTGAACTCACAGCAACACTCTGTAAAGATCACAGACACACTTGGTGAACTCACAGCAACACTCTGTAAAGATCACAGACACACTTGGTAAACTCACAGCAACACTCTGTAAAGATCAAAGACACACTTGGTAAACTCACAGCAACACTCTGTAAAGATCAAAGACACACTTGGTAAACTGTGTGAAGGTTCTGTAAAGATCACAGGCACTGTGTCCACAGCAGCACAGTGCACACAGCAGTTGGGCTGGCTAAGAATTTAAACGTAACTGCCATAACTGCCATAACAGACACTTACCTAGAGGGGACAGGAATGAGTGAAGCACTGATGGACAGAAAAGAGATTGAAATGACAGCAGAAAGAGGTGGTGTGACCCTATAACCTCACAGGAAACCTAACATTGGCAATAAATAGCATCACGTCATCCTCTATCTATGCCCTAAAGTGGATACAGCATGTGGATTAAATTACTGTCTGAAATCCAGAGGAGAACTCAAACAGGAGTATAGTGTGCTATAGGCCATTAGGATCTGATGTCAGCCTACCAGTAGGCTCCTAGACTAGTCTCTACAACATCACGTGTGGAAAAGGCAACATAAACAATGGCCGATATCAAATGTCCCTCTATTAACTGGGAAAGAGTTCCAGGATAAAGAAAATTGGAGTGAAAATTAGCCAAAGGGATGCTGTGAGCAGCTGACAGGGGTGAGGGACTTGGGGGTATGTGATGAGTGCGTGATCCACAGTTTCTTTTTCTCCATATTCTTTGCTTCATTCAGATGGGCGGAAAGCAGAGAGGGCAAGAGACAGTGCCTCGGTGCGGATGGAACCCCCCCCCCCCCCCCACCACCACCACCACCACCACCAAACTCAGGGGAGGGGGCCTGGCGTGCAGTTCGAGTGACTGCCACCCTACGGACTGCGCCACACGTCCCACCACATCTGAGGTATTTCTGACTGACCCCCCTCCTCAACGACAAAGAGGCCAAATCCATTCTGACGTGTGGCCTTTCAAACTCAAACTCATTACAGTGGGAAATTCTTTTGGGGAGATATTCGATTGGAGCGGCTCTTCAGCAGCTGGGCACTCGACGGGATGCGGTGGCGGGTTATTTTACCCGAGCGGCCCACACGCATTCCAAAGCCAAAGAACGAGAGGTCCCAGCGGTGGACGAACGGCAACTTTATTAAAAAGGTTAAGGACTAGGAGGCCAGTACAGGGTCACTAATAAAGGGAACACAGAGAGTAATGATTCAACCCTGTCGTAAAACGCCCTGCAGGACCAAAATGAGTGAAGATCTGCCAGAAGACTCCCTGAAAAAGCTAATTACCCAGAAGGTTAAAAAAAAACAAGCTGAGGTAGCTTTTTCGATATTACAGTAAAAAACAAAAAGAGCAACAGGAGTGTTAGGAGAGAGGGTTCGTTTTATAATGAAACATTGCAGACTCGGCAATTTACCGTTCCACTGAAAAGCTCACTTACGACAGCACCTGCCACAGACACACAGGAAGCACTGAGGGAAACGTCAAGAGCAAATACAAAGCCGGATAAGGTGTGTCTGGGTGGCATACCTCCAAGGATTCTTTCAGAGCTTAGCGAGATCATACAAAAATCATTAACTCAGTTACACTAAAGAACTGGAGACCATCCAGAGACAGGAGACGTTGGAGCGGAAGCAACAATATATATGTATATGTACATGAAATGCACTTTTATAAGATACTTTGGCTAAGAGCGTCTGCTGAACTGCTTAATTGTAAATTGCCACTCGAATATGGTGGACGATACTAATCCAGAAGGTTTCAGGCCATTCATTTGAATTGCCTATGAAATGCTGGAATGTACATAATCATGGGAAAGTTGTTTATACCTGGTCCAAAATTGCCTTTGGGATAGTAAACATCAAATTGCAAATTTGCAAAATGATTCCGATCTTATAATGTTTCTGCTTTTCAAAAGCCTTTGAGAAACAACGTAACTGCATGAGCGAGTAAAACTTGATAAAACAGCTGTAATGGAAAGATCCGTCAGTGGCTTTGTACCTCCTGTGCTGGACCTCCTGGCTCTGATGTGGAGCGTTATAGACCCTGTACCTCCTGTGCTGGATCTCCTGGTTCTGATGTGGAACGTTATAGACCCTGTACCTCCTGTGCTGGATCTCCTTGTGCTTGCTACGTTTCTGATGTGGCGTGTGGGAGTCTCCGTACCTCCTGTGCTGGATCTCCTGGTACTCTCCGCGCTTCTGGAGCCTCCAGGCCTCCCGCTCCTCCGACGTGGAGTCGCAGCTGTAGTACTGCAGCAGGAACGGCCACACCTCCCCGCGGATCGCCGGGTCGATCCCCCCGAAGAAGATGGCCTAACAGGAAGCGGAGAGAGATGCCTTCAGAATGAGAGAGTGTGTGTGTGTATGTGTGTGTGTGCACATTACATTACATTACAGGCATTTAGCAGACGCTCTTATCCAGAGCGACTTACACAACTTTTACATGGCATTTTTTTACATTGTATCCATTTATACAGCTGGATATATACTGAAGCAATTTCGGTTAAGTACCTTGCTCAAGGGTACAACGGCAGTGTCCTTACCCGGGAATCGAACCTGCGACCTTTCGGTTACAAGCCCAGTTCCTTACCCACTGTGCCACACTCCGTCCTCCACATGTGCGTGTGTGTGTGTGCGCGCATGTGTGTGTGTGTCTGTGTATATGTGTGTGTGTGCACACATGTTTGTGTGTGTATGTGTATCTGTGCACGGGTGTGTGAGTCATCAAATCAATAGTAGCCCTTTATTGTCTATGATTAACTGTGGCCTCAAATATGAAGAATTCAAACGTGCGCGTATCTGTAAGTGCTGAGAGAATGCAGTCGATACATAGCACTCCTGTGTGGGCTCCTGTTCGCCTTGGTGGGGAGAGGTTCTGGCCTTGTATATACCACATATACCTGCAGGTAGGGGGCGCTCTCCCTCACCTTGCGCAGCTTGTACTCCTCCTCCACCTGGCCGCTGTGGTTGAGGTGTCTGAGCCAGGTGGCCACGTCCAGGCGGCGGTACAGCCGCTCCTCAGGGTGGGTCTCCGCCGACGGCAGGGTGGGGCGGCGGATGGAGAACTGCATGCAGGACTTCTCCTCCGAAACCTGGGAGGGGCGGGGCGGGGTGAGAGAGGGAGAGAGGGGGGAGAGAGAGAGAGAGAGAGAAAGGAAAGAGGAAATGGGGAGAAAAGAGAGAGAGAGTGTTATGGTATGTGGGATCAGTGTTGTGTTACAGGAGATCAGTGCTGTTGTGTGGGGATCAGTGTTTTGGTACGGCGGATCAGTGTTGGGGTATGGGGGATCAGTGTTTTGGTACGGCGGATCAGTGTTGGGGTATGGGGGATCAGTGTTTTGGTACGGGGATCAGTGTTGGGGTACAGGGGATCAGCGTTGGGGTACGGGGGATCAACGTTGTGGTATGGGGATCAGTGTTTTGGTATGGGGATCAGTGTTGTTGGTATGGCGGATCAGTGTTGTGGTACAGGGGATCAGTGTTGTGGTACGGGGGATCAGTCAGGGGAAGCCCGGGGAGATCGGTATCGGGTCCGCTCACCTGGTCTTTGAGCTGGGTCTCGCGGCAGTACTTCCACTGCTGGAAGACCTCCGCCAGCTTGTCCAGGCCGGCGTGGTGGAAGTGCAGGATCTTGTACTGACTCTCCCTGCTGGCGATGACCAGCTGGCCGCTGGTGCAGGCCTCGTCACTGTCAGAACACGGAGAGAGAGCGCAGGGTAAGTCTCCGTAACACTGCACGGTAAGTCTCTGGAACACTGCGCGGTAAGTCTCTGGAACACCGCGCGGTAAGTCTCTGGAACACTGCGCAGTAAGTCTCTGGAACACTGCGCGGTAAGTCTCTGGAACACTGCGCAGTCACAGCAGCCAGCGTGCCAGTCTCATCTGTCCTCTCGCATTCTGTCGCATTGTCTTTATTAATCGGTGTAGCACGTAGCTTGCAGCATTTCCTTTGAAGATCACTGGCCACTAAAAATGCAAATTCCTTGTTGTTCTTGCGTTACGTCACTATCTTAGCAACGGGTAACCATTTTCCTTCCTAAGACAACCCACTGTGACCATGTATCTATTAGCTCAGTGGTAACCAGCCCTGTTCCTGGAGATCTACCGCCCTGCAGGGTTTCATTCCAACCATACCAAAGTATCACCTCATACCACCTCATTCAACGGCTAGAGATCTCATTCAGCTGCTAATTAGTAGAGTCAGGTGTGCCAAATTAGGGTTGAAATGAAAAACCACAGGATGGCAGATCCCCAGGAACAGGCTTGGTTACCATTGTATTAGCTCATGAAGTTAATAACAAAAAAGCCTGGAAGCCTTCATTGCAGGTAGAGGTAAAAAAAAAAAAAAAGAGAACCAACAAATAAATAAACTTAAAGGAGCCAAAATGGCCGACAGGGCAGCACTCCGACTCCTCGTGTCTCACCTGAAGAAGAGGCGGAGGGACCTCATGTGACCCAGGTCGACCCGGAACACTCCGCACAGCTGCTCCAGGGCCATCACCTTCTGCTGCTCCTCCCACCGCACCCCCTGCGATTGGCTGTTCTCGGAGGGGGCGTGGCTGTCCAGGCTGGAGGCGGAGCTGGCTGAATGAGTCATGGACTCGTCGCACATGTCCCTAGGTGAGGAACCGGGAGAAGGGTCACACTCCAGCACCCCACTCTCTCTCTCTCTGTTTTATTTATTTCGTTTTTTTATAGAAATTTGGCACCCAACGGCTGAGCATGTCCAATTCCCACCTTAAATTTGGAATTTCCAGTTATCTGCAACCGCTAGCTGGGTTCATGCTGAACCCCACTGCCGATTTGGGGGGAGTGTAGATACCCGCAGTTCTCCTCCTAAACACGAGGTGGCGCCAGCTGCTTCTTGTCACACCGCAGACTACAGCTAAGCTCTCGTAGAGCGGAGTCAGAGGAAGACCCTTCATATGCGGCTTTAACATGCAGCCCGCGGCTGCCCGATCAACCAGCAGGGGTCGCTGAAGAGCGATGAAACGCAGACCCCTAACAGACTGAACCCTCTCACACCCTGTGGAGCTACCGGCCACAGTCGGCACTGGCACGGTCTGGATTCGACCCAAGATTTGGAATTTGCAATCTAATCCATCCATCTGTAATCTGTAATCCATCTGTAATGTAATGTAATGTAATCCATCCAATTACTGAAGGGAACATTCTAACACTGCACTTGCTCAGGGCTTTTTGATATCAGCTTTTTTAGCAGTAAGCTCAGGTTACTCAGTGGTCCCCAGTCAGCTGCAGCAGCCAATCACAAACATTCACTCACTTCCATTCCCCCCCCACACAAAACAGCGAGCGCTCAGTATGTATGCAATCCTGGCCTCCTTATAAAAAAAAAAAAGCATAAGCAATGATCAGAAAGAAGAACTGATACTTAAATCATTATTGGCTGAACAGGAGACTCCGCCCCCTACACATCTCTATTAAAGTGAAAAGGAGCATGACCGTTCTGCTTCGAAGGGAGAACAGTAAAAGGGTTTAGCTGCTCTGCGTTTCGGGAACCCTGTTCTCCGTTTCCTCAAAGCTCATCGAGAGGACGGTCAGCAGACGCGAAGGAGCGCTCTCCCGAACCGCCACCGCGTGACCAAGGGTGCGTTCAGCGTAGAAAGGGAGCGGTGCGCGTTCAGGCGGACGGCGGAGCCGAGCGTCGGGTCACAGACGCGTAAAAGGCGCGCGTTGGGGTTCGAGACGGTAAAGGTACGCGTTCAGGTTGACGTCACGCTAAGGGCTGTGCGTGTTCAGGAAGCATTGCAATGTGTGAAGAAATGCATAAGAAATCCCAATAGCTAAGGTGCAGAGTCACAAAGAGAGTATTAAAGCTTGAAGAAAGTGAGACTCGCACAGGTGGGGTAGTGCTCCAAAAAATACAGCTTTAATGTAACACAGAAATTTGTCGGCTAGCAAGCCTTCATCTGGACAGTGCAGGAAGGGGCCGGTAAGCTGCGTGTGTGTCAGTTAGAGCGTGAGGGCCTGCAGTCCCTGGCTGAGTGAGTCACCACATAACCCCCCCCCAGCGCCCCCCAGCCCCCCCCCCAGAGGGCCCGGGCACAGACGTCACGCAGATACCCAGGGGCGAGGTCACGAGCGGCTCGGGGACGACCCGCTCCCATGGCGCAACTAAATTTACTGCCTGTTAAAGGGGTAGCCAATCCCGATCCCCGACACCGTGAGGGGCTCCAGGTTTCCATAGTTACTGGGTATTTGGTCAGCAGTTGGTCAACTGAAGCAGCAGATTACAGTTAACTGACCTTCACTGGTTTCCTGCCTCTAAAATGGTTGCTGATTTTGGTTAAATCTCAATTTTTTTCTGGTAGAAAGTAATGCGTGATAACTTGGTGTTGTATCATTTGTATTACCTTTTTTTGTTTGTTTTTCTTTTTAATGAGATATCTAATGGAAATAGAGGTCAGTATAGAGTACAGTAACATATCAAATAATGTCCATCCATCCATCCATTTCCTAAACTGCTTACACCTGGTCAGGGTCACAGTGAGGCTGGAGCCTATCCCAGCATGCATTGGGTGAAAGGCAGGAATGCACCATGGACAGGTGCCAAATCCATCACAGGGCCCACACACCATTCACTCACACATTCATACCCCAAGGACAATTTAGAGTCTCCAGTTAGCCTAGCCTGCACGTCTTCAGACTGTGGGAGGAAACCGGAGTACCAAGAGGAAACCCGTGTGGACACTGGGACAGTCAAACAATAAGTTTGCGGTGCACAGTTCATGCTGAACGATTTTAAATAAACATTCCATTTAGTTCGCCACCAACGCATTTTTAATAAAAATGAATGCGACTAAACGGAGGGTCATTTTCACCGTTGGCTTCCGCGATATTCGAGGACTCCACTGATAGTGAGCCTGCCACGACAGATATTATACGACTACACTCTGTATCGTCGTGTAGAGCAACTAATGAAGAGGTCTGCAGATTTGAGCGATATGCTGAGGAAGAGGAAGTCATCCCTCGATACGGGCAACCTTCGTTCTCTCTGCGTCTTTTCCTGTCAGCAGTAATTTTTGTTCGCGGCGCACTACCTCTTCAGGCTGCTAGGTAACGTCAGCTAACGTTCGTGGCGAACAGAAAAAAAAAAAGGTCTGAATGTGTTCGAACGTGTTCGTGAGCGTTAGCTAGCGGCCGCTCGCTGCTCGTTCCCCTCAGACAGGACCGAGCGCGGCCCTCGTTTCGAGCGTCCCGCTTACACGCCGACCGGCCGGCGGCACGCGCCGCCCGTAACCTAGGAACAAACCTCCGCCTCGGTAACCCTCTCGCCCCCGCCGTACTCCGCCTGGAGCGGGTTCTCACGCCCCTGCCCCCCCCCCCCACCCCCGAGCCACTTAAATTTTCACACCTCCTGAGCAGACGGGAGGACACCCTCAGCCTCGTCCCGCTACCTCTGAGGCCCGTGCCTGGCCACGGAGGACTCCTCATTATCCGTCTTTTTTTTTTGTAGCCGGCTTGGCAACATCTCATGGAAGAAAAAAAAAATAGCCATTTAGCTCCGAGTTTAGCATTGCCCTTCATATCTTCAGTAGGAGTCCTCCGTGTTGTTTGGTGATAGATGTGTTTCCAAGTCACCTCAGGACTGCCCCGGCCCTGTACATACACAGCGATGGTTTGTAAGACAATGTAATGTGTTTATCCCACCGTTTCCTCTTTTCTTCCCATTTGGAACGGGAAGTGATCTTTGTAGGCTTGTTTAGTCTCTGAAATGTCCTCTGCTGATCTGGGAGAGCTCAGAGACGGTCTCACACACACACACACACACACACACACACACACATATATGCATAGACAGACATACACCCACACACACACACACACACACACACACACACACATACGCACACACACACACACACATATACATACATACATACGCACGCACGCACACACACATACATACACACGCACGCACGCACGCATACACACACATATACACGTACACACTCTCCTCAGTACCTGTATCAACGTATCCTTTCGTTGAGGCTCTTAAAGCTCGAGTGGGTAATCTCATTACTGGAGGGCTGGTGTGTGTGTGTGCGCTCGCGTGAGTGTGCGTGAGTGTGTGCGCACGTGTGTGTGTGCATGTGTTCGTGTTCTTGTGTGTGTCGGCTTTTGTTTTAAGCTCATTTAGCAAATAACCAGCAAAGCCCGTTGACTCATAGATTAAATCACAGTAACACAGTTTTGCATAAGGACAAAAACTGTCATCCGTCTTATCCAGAAAATCACATAAAATGTCAGATCGTGTGAATGATTGAGCTTGTGAACAAATTAAGAGTACAACTTGGCTTGAAATTCAGAAAAGGATACAGCCCTCCCTCCCTGCCCACTCCTGTTTCGAAGCGTACCAGCAAATCCAATCTGCACACGGCTAAACTGACTGCACCCCCCCCCCACCCCACAGCAAGTGCATTATAGTGAGGCACTGCTTAATACCTGCCTGAACAGACACCCCCCCCCCCCCCCTCCAAACCTCCACCACACTCACACACTAACCAACTTTCACCCTTATCCATTATTCTGTCTGTCTAACAAAAAACAGCCTCACTGTCAAAATATAATGTAATGTCGCTCATCTCTCTGCCTCCCTCCTGTGGCCATCGATGCACACTGCATAATTACAATAAAAACAGACAATACCATTTATACTGCATATCTGGGCTGCCCAACCCTATTCCTGGTGATGTACTGTTCTGTAGGTTTACATTTCAACCCTAATTTGGCACACCTGATTCTACTAATTAGCCGCTCAATGGGATCTCTAGCTGTTGAGTGAGGTGTGCTTTGTTAGGGTTGGAGTGAAAACCTACAGGATGGTAGATCTCTAGTTGTTGAATGAGGTGTGCTTTGTTAGGGTTGGAGTGAAAACCTACAGGACGGTAGATCTCTAGCTGTTGATTGAGGTGTGCTTTGTTAGAGTTGGACTGAAAACCTACAGGATGGTAGATCTCTAGCTGTTGAGTGAGGTGTGCTTTGTTAGGGTTGGAGTGAAGATGTACAGGACAGTAGATCTCTAGCTGTTGAGTGAGGTGTGCTTCGTTAGGGTTGGAGTGAAAACCTACAGGATGGTAGATCTCTAGCTGTTGAGTGAGGTGTGCTTTGTTAGGGTTGGAGTAAAAACCCACAGGACGGTAGATCTCTAGCTGTTAAGTGAGGTGTGCTTTGTTGGGGTTGGAGTGAAAACCTACAGGATGGTAGATCTCTAGCTGTTGAGTGAGGTGAGTTTTGTAAGGTCAGAGCAAAAACCTACAGGATGGTAGATCTCTAGCTGTTGAGTGAGGTGTGCTTTGTTGGGGTTGGAGTGAAAACCTACAGGATGGTAGATCTCTAGCTGTTGAGTGAGGTGAGTTTTGTAAGGTCAGAGCAAAAACCTACAGGACGGTAGATCTCCAGGAACAGGGTTGGGCAGCCCTGCTGTACATCAAGGAGAATAAAGGGCAGAATATTTCCCCTCCTGCATGTGATGGGGTCAAAGGTCACAAAGACATCCTGTCTCGCTTCCACTCTTTCTGCAGTCCATTCCACAGTCCCGCATATCAAAACACTGCGCTTTCCAGAAAAGCCCCAGACAAGCTGTAACTGACGGCCATTTTCTCCCGTACCCTCAGACCGACACAAAACCAAACGCATTCGGGCAAAGCCATTCTGGTCTCAGAGAGACATAAAATAATAATCAGGCCTGCCCCAGTTTCTCTAAAACTGAAGCGTCCTCGATCAGAGCAGCTTTCCAGCCAGCGTCGTACGCAAAGCAGCAGCTTGACTGCATTTGCATAGACCGCGTGCAAAAGGGGGAGGGGCTTACTGTGCTGCATTACATCACCGTTTGGACGTAAACAGTCCTAATTGCTTCAAGCTGACAGGAACAAGAAGCCCACTTCATGTCCAGCAGTCCACTCTGGGCCCCGCCCGACGTTTGGAAACAAATATCCGAAATGAGCTCACGGAGATCGAGTGCGTCAAAAAGGCCAAGTCTACACAAAGGAGTGTTTTTATCACTAGAACAGTGCAGGCCCTTGCATCATCATTGTACTAACACGCCTGCCATGTTTACATTTTTACAATTTTACTGCATAACGTTAATCATACATTTAAGGATGTTTATTTTCAGCGGATCACAGAATGTGGCTGGGCAAAATCCTTTTTTTTTTTTTTTTTTTTGGTTTACATTTTTTAAATCAAATTTTGTCCTTGGAGGTGGAGTGGAGTACATGTACCCTTCATGTGCAGCCGGTGTGGGCAGACCTGGAGGCGTCTGATCACCCAGAGCAGCCATTTGAAATGCTACTAACGCTTTGAAGTTTTCTGGAATGTTTTTTTCAACATTCTAAGTCACTGTTCTAGAACTCCATTCTAGCTTTCAGTCACCAGTAGCGATTGTGACGTCATCAGCGTTAGAATGTTCACTTAAGAACGAATCAGATCACATGTTTGTGATCTTATGCTTTAAAGGGTTAAAAATCCTCCCTCCTCGGGGTGAAGCTACAGCCATTTATCCACTGCGCTGCTCGATACAGGACCACACGGGCGCATCACTGCGTAAACACTCAATCACCGGGTCACTGCTGACCTTGTGGCCTGCCGCCATTTTAGACACACGGAGAACACCGCGATGTCCTAGCTTCTCGTCTCAGGGAAACATGAGAGGACTGTCTGGCACTGTTAAAGTAAAAATAAAAGGCCTGTCTACACACAGGACCTAACAGTGCAAGGAGAACCATGTCCACACACAGTATCTGGAGCTCTCGTTTGCACTGTTGAAATATGCATTCGAAAAAAGCGTTAACATCTCTTTTGGATTACTGCCTACTCGAGAGTAGGGTGCACTTTAGGACTGCACTAACACAGACCTGCTGTTTTGCTGTGCATCTCCTGGTAGCTACAGCGCTAGGTGCTCTGCTTGCTAGTTAAACAACCGAAAGAATACTAGAATGCAGCTTCGAACACAGTCTAAATCAATTATCACATCTGTCTCAATGGAATGCTGTCAAGTTAGAAGCGTGATGTCATAATGGTAACTCTAGCCTGGGCGGCAACAGGGTCATATAAGGATTGTGGGTGCAGGTGCTCTGGCTCCCTCTGCAGGCCCAAACCACCACTGCATGGCAGTGGGAAAACTCTACGCTTCCTTCCTACCAAGGAAGGTCTTACAAGATTGCCTCGTGAGTAGACCCAACATGAGGGCCTGTTGAGCCCCCTCTGATTGGCTGAGTGCTGGGAAAGGACGAAATTGTGAAAAGAGCAAGAAATTAGCAGTGTGTGAGAGCTCGCTTCTCAGTCCTGAGAGAAACACAGCCTTTGAGAAAGGCCCAGTGTTTGAGCCACAGCTCACAGTAAACCTGCCCTTCTCCTCTCAGCTGCGCTCCAAACTCCGGCAAGCTGCCCCATGAGCCTCCACAGAGATGGACTGCATCACAATGAAGGCCCATCACAGGTCACTTTTCCACTCTGATTCTGTCTACTTCACCTCGCTCTGCAGAACACAGACCCACAAACATATCCCATGGCAGTTATTGCATTTTTTAAAAATAAACATAGAAGTTTGTTTCAAGCAAGTCTTCCACCGATTTTCTCCCCAATTTTTGGATTGGCAATCGCGCCTCTGACATCACCGCTACGCCCCCTGCAGCCGTGGGAGGAGCTTTGCAGCTGAGGCTTGTGTGACTGTTTCACCCCCTACAGGCCACACGGGGTACTGCAGGGGAGCTGGCTCCTATCAGTGGGTTAAAGGAGAGGCGCTATCACGCACTGAGGACAGCTGGTAGCTACCAGCAGGAGCCAACACAGCCAACTAATACGGCCCCCCTCCCTCGCCCCCCCCCCCCCCCCCACCCCCACGGGGAAAGGAACCATCTGTGCATTTCCACTATGCGCTCATGGCTAACTACAGACAAAGCCCGGACTCAAACCCGCAGCACCTTGGATACTGGGCCCAGTCTGTGCCTGTGGTGAATGCTGTTGTGCAGAGAGCCCTGAAGCGAACGTTTTTTTAATCAGTCTGTGTGTCTGAGGGAAACGATATGCTTCTAGACCACTGCCAATGCAGCCAGAAGCACTAAACTGCAGAATCCTTAATATTAAACCAAGACTGTTCGCAAGCTTTTTACACAAACTACCGGAGCACTTACATTAATGAAAGACACCTTCAGCCCTAAAGTACAGGCACCTTACGTAAACTGCATGAGAACAGATCAGACGTTTTTACATAATCTAGAGATATGTAGTGACCATACTCTACATAGTTACATAACCGACAGAGAACTGCCTTCACACAATATTAATATAGACTAAGCAGGACTGTCTTTGTAAGCTTTATACTACAGACACATTTACATAAACGACAACACATTGGACACAACTTTACATAAACTACAGACAGCTTTGCGACAGACATTTTTACATAAAACTGCAAATGACTGTCTTAACGAGGCTATGCAAAATAGACTGTCTAAACATGCCTGTAGAACTATACACACACCTTACATTTATTACAGAGGACAGTCTGGAGTCTTCCTCTTCACCTCCACCTTTCCTCTCTTCCCTCCCCCCGTTTCCTGTTGTTCTCCCCCCCCTTCCCATCATTTCTTCCTCCCCCTTTCCCGTCGTTCTCCCCCACCCCCCCTGTTCCCGCCATTCTTCCCTCTCCAGTTCCTGTCGTTCTCTCCCCCCATTCCCGTTGTTCTCCCCCCCGTTCCCATTGTTCTTCCCCCCCCCCCCTTTCCTGCCGTTCTCCCCCCCCCCCCCCCCATTCCCGTTGTTCTCTCCCCCCTGTTCCCGCTGTTCTCCCCCCCCCCCCCCTCCCCCCGTTCCCCCCCCCCCCCCCCCCCCCCCCCCCCCCCCGTTCCCGCCGTTCTCCCCGCCTCACCTGTTCTCGTTGTCCAGGAAGACGGATCCGCTGCTCTCGGCGAGCGCCTCGCTGACGGGCGACAGGCAGAAGGGCGAGGAGAAGGTGTCCGAGTCCGAGCCCAGCGTGCTGTCGCGGCTCACCTCGTCCGCCGACAGGTCACATGACCCCTCGTCCCCCTCCTCCAGCTGCTGCTGCTGCTGCTGCTGCGGGTGCTGGGGCTCCGCCCCGCCCTCCCTGTCCCCAGTCCCTCCTCCTCCTCCTCCTCCTCCTTCCTCCTCCTCCTCCTCCTCGGCAGGCGGGGGCCTGGATTGGGCGCGGCGGGGGCGGCGGCGCGGGTTCCGGCGCACGGGCGAGCTTTCGGGGGTGATGTAGCGCAGGGCCTCCTCGTCCTGCCGCTGGATGCGCGAGTTGGGCACCCAGGTCAGAATGAGGGTGCTGCCCAGGGCCTCGTCCTTCTCCAGGTGAACGCACAGGTACCCTGAGCAAAGACCCGAAAACACCCTGAGCAAAGACCCGTACACACACACAGGTACCCTGAGCAAAGACCCGTACACACACACAGGTACCCTGAGCAAAGACCCATAAACACACACAGGTACCCTGAGCAAAGACCCGTACACACACACAGGTACCCTGAGCAGGTGAGAAAGGGCTATAATGAGCCAGCCTGGTTCCAGCTCTACAGTGGGAAAGGGCTATAATGAGCCAGCCTGGTTCCAGTATACAATGGAAAAGGGGTCTATTGAGCCACCATGGCCAGGAAAGCTAAGGTCACGGTGACAGTGAGGGAGAAGCAGGGCCTCCAGGGGCCGGACTGGGCAGGGGTGGGTTCAGGGAGGGGGGGCGAGGTCGTCAGGGTCCCCCATACCTGGGTGGTGCTCGGCGAGGCCTGGCAGGGGCTCCGTGGGGTGCACGCACACGTTGTTTTTGGAGAAGATGATCTCGCCGTCCAGCACGCTCCGCGAACCCCCCGACCCGGCATTGAAGGTCAGGAGGTCAGAGGCCTTCGAGGAGGCGCGTCGCAGAAGTCGTCCCAGAGACATCTCCTCCAGAGCCTGGACACTGCGCCCATCCTCTGAGAGAGAGAGAGGGAGGGAGGGAGAGAGGGAGAGAGAGGGAGGGAGAGAGAGAGAGAGAGAGAGAGAGAGAGGAGGAGAGAGAGAGAGAGGAGAGAGTAGAGAGGGGGAGTAGAGCGAGAGAGAGAGAGAGAGAGAGAGGGAGAGAGGTAGAGCGAGAGAGACAGAGAGAGGGAGGGAGGGAGAGAGAGAGAGGCGGAGAGAGAAAGAGGGCGAGAGGTAGAGAGAGAGACAGAGAGAGAGATAGAGGTAGAGAGAGACAGATAGAGGGAGTGAGAGAGAGAGAGATGGCAATTTTACACTTTTTACACTGGGTTTTGAGTACACAAAGTTTTCACAGAATAAAAAGGGAAAACAGTGTTAAATCACCCAGTATCATGAGGTTGGTATGGTGCTACAACCTGAACGGCCACATTTTAATGAATAATGCATGTTGGCATAGTATGAGGTGTTTTAAGGGAGGAGTAGGGTGGTGTCTGATTGGTTGAGCGGCTTCAGGGTGGTAAAGGATGGTGTATGGTGGTCGGGGTGGTGTAGAATGGTGCCAAGTTTGTGCAAGTTGGCGCATGATGGTTTTAGGGTGGTGTCAGGGTGCTGTGGGATGGTGTATGGAGGTCTGTGTGGAGGAGAACGATGCTAAGTTTGTTCAAGTCGGTGTAGGATGATATCTTGGGTGGTGTAGGATAGTGTATGGTGGTCCTGGGTGGAGGAGAATGATGCTAAGTTTTGCGAGTTGGTGCAGGAAGACTTCTCAGGTGGTGTAGGATGGTGTATGGTGGTCCTGGGTGGAGTAGAATGATGCCAAGTTTGTGCGAGTGGGTGTAGGGTGATTTCTCGGGTGGTGTATGATGGTGTATGGTGGTCCTGGGTGGAGGAGAACGATGCTAAGTTTGTGCGAGCGGGTGTAGGGCGGTTTTAAGGTGGGGTTAGGGTGGTGTAAGCAAGCGTGAGAGAAGTTTCAGGCGGCCAGAGGCAAAGTCAAGAGAAGCGTCAGCAGCCGTCTGCGTGTGTGGGACCTGGTGCTGCTACTGTTTGCAAAGCTGAGCCAGTGCACATAAGACCGGAGTGAGTGTCCGGGATGCGTTTAAAGTGTCGCCTGCCCGCTATTGTGTGCGTCATGTGCTGAAGGTGTACTGTATGTGCACAGTGGCGGAGTGGAGTAAACACCTGTTAATGTGTTTATAAAAAACGCTCCACGACGCCTTCTTCCCTGTGACTCAGTGCGCTGGACCTGTTATCTGGGGCTGAGAACATCTGTCCCACCTTAGATAAACATGGGTTACAAGGGCCGTTCTGTGCATAGACTGTGTGTGTGTGAGCCTGTGTATGTGTGTGTGTGTGAGTGTGTGATTACTGTAAGTACTGCAGAAAAGAGGGAAGAACTGTTTTGCAAGGTTGAAGGACCAAATTGCACCAGTAGCTCTACCACAGCCAGATTTCCTCATTACCAGCAGCGATTGTTACATCGGCATTAGAGTGTTCCGTTAAGAACATTCCGATCACATGTTTGTGACCTCACGCCTTTAAGGTTTAATTGAGTGAGTCTGTGCCCTCACTCCACAATTGGAGGAGGACACTGTAGTGTTGGGACAACCTTAGAAATTCTATATTGGGAGATAAGTGAGGAGAAGCAATGGGAGAAAAAGTTGTTTTAAATTAAAGGAGTGGTAGACATTAGAGTAAAAACAGATTCCTACAGATTGGTAAATTATAATAAGAAATCAATTTCTACAGATTTGTGAATTAATACATTTAAAAAAAAAAAACATTCATCTAAAAAACATGACTCTGCAGTCATGTGTCCATCCTAGACTCCCAGTATTACTGCAGCTCTGCACCTTTTGGTTTGAACCCTCCACCTCCGATTGGGTGATGCAAAACCCCTGGTAGTCTGCAATTGGTAGAGAAACCGTTGCCTGCGCCCCATTGCTAAAGACCCAACCCCCCCCCCCCCCCCCCCCCCCCCCCCCTCGCTCAGGAAGGGCACAGTCTGTTTCCCTTTCCTGAAAGGAAAGCCAAAAATCGCTCCTTCGGATTATCAGCGCCCCTCTCGGCACAGCTTCCGCTCCAGCAGGGCTCGAACGGGATATCCCGTACGGGAACGAGGACGAGTCAGCGGTTTTCAAAAATTCCCCCCCCCCCCCCCCCCCCCCCCCCCACTCCTTTGCCCCTCCGCACCACGGGCCGCTACGGCGCGATACCCCCGCCCCCGGTCGGCTCTCTCTGTGACACCGGCACGCCAAATGCCTGCCGCGCTCCGGCAAATTAAACAGCAAATCAGCGTCTGCAACAGACCGCCTGCAGTCGCCGGTCAACCGGTTTCGCCCACAGAGCCCCCAGTAAAAAAACACCCTCCTCAGTGACACTAGAAGCAAGCTTAAGTCATCCCAACAAAACAAAAAAAAAAACTCTGTGGTAGTAATAACAACAACAACAACAACAAGAAACCAGCTTCAAAGAAAATAAAGGAGACATTTAAGACAGCACAGGTGTTGCTGTACAGGTGAGCGCGTGACACAGCCGGGCACCTGAACAGTAGCGACAGTAAAATAAATAAATAAATAAATAAATAAATAAATAAATAAAGGCTCGCACTGGACCCTCGACCAATCAGGCTCCATGCGAGCCGCAGACCACAAGAGGAGTGTTTCAGGGCTCTACCTTGAGCATGTGACCAAGCAAAAAAAAAAAAAAAACAATAAACAAATTGTAATTTAGACTGATCCAATGTGGAGTCCTGACAATTACAGTCCGTGACATTCTCGCTCCTCATCCTCATCTGGGCCCTCTACTCCGACACCGCTACAGTCTCTATCCTCCATCCATACCTCCGCACCTTCGCTGAGCGAGCTGCCAGCCTGTCTCCGTGCACCTCTCTCCTCCTAGCACTGGCCCTGGCTGCCTGGTACCCAGACCGAGGCTGGCGGATAGAAGGTTCCAGAACACGTAACATCACATTGCAGGCATTTAGCAGACGCTCTTATCCAGAGCCACTTCATGCATTGCGTCCATTTATACAGCTGGATGTATACTGAAGCAATGCAGGTAAAGTACCTTGCCCAAAGGTGCAACGGCAGTGCCCTACCCAGGAATCAAACTTGCGACCTTCAGGTTACAAGACTAGTTCCTTACCCATCATACTACAGTGCCGCCCTATACATAACATAACATACAGTACATAACGACAAGAACAGGAATTCTGCCAGACAACGCTCGCCATTTTCCTATCAACTAAAGGGTACCTCGTGCTCACCGTTTACCTACAAAGTGGACAGTATCTAGCACCGTAACAAGCCTGATCTTGAAAACCCCCAGTTTCTCTCTCTACTACATGACCTTGCAGGCTGTTCCACACTGTGACTACTCTCTGTGTGAAGAAAAATGTCCTGATGTCTCTGCTGAATTTTTGCTAATTTTGCTCCATTTCCATGTATGCCCCCTCATTCAACTGACAGAATTCAACCTGAAGAATCTCTTGTAGTTCACTTTCTTACTCCCTTTTATGAATTCCAAAGCCTCAATCAAATCGCCCGCAAGTCTCCTTTTAATAAACTTGAATAGATTAAGTATCCTAAGTCATTAATCATAACTTTTATCTTTCATATCAGGAACCAATTTAGTTGCCCTTCTTTGAACTTTTTCCTGAGCCTCTATATATTTCTTGAAGAACAGTACCCAGAACTGCACACAGAGCTTTGTGTCATCTGACAAACATATTGTATAACATAAGTATAACTTCCTTGGATTTATACTCAATACTTTTGGCTATATGTCCCAGCATCCTGTTGGCCTTTTTTGCTGCACAATGCCTAGAATCTGAAAGGCTTTCATCAACTACTTCTCCCAAGTCTTTTTCAAACTGAGCACATTCTAATTTTGTTCCTCCCACAAAGTAGTCCCTGCCTTATGTTTGTATTTCCCACATGCAGAACTTTACTTTCAGCTATATTGAATTTCATTTGCCAGGTTTCTGCCTACTCGTGAGAGCAAACACACACACGCACACACACATATGCATACACATCAACTTAAAAACAATCAAGTAAGCATTCATATTCCTAGAGACACACACACATTTGCTTACCGACTTGTGGAATGACACAATAAGAACACTTTCATTTTATGTCCTAACCCAGAATATTCAAATTGTGAAATAATTATTTTGCCTTTTTTGGCCTAACTCTAACTCTAGTTTCACATGAGCCACCAATATTGTCATTACAATTGACTTACTATTTTACATATTTCATTACACCTAATACAGGGATGGAGATAGATGCAAAAATAAAACTGCTTTGGCAAAGAAAGAAAAGTAGTTATTTGCATTGTAGGTTCAGCTACACTCAAATAAACTAGAAACGTTAGTACATTAACTTTTATGAGTATGTGGACAGGTTTTCATATCAGACTTACTCTTCAGACAGTGGTACAATTTGCAATTTAAAAGCTTTTTCTCATATTATAGTATCTTGTACTAAAGAACATATTTTTACTTCAGAAAACTGCGAGCTATTGGTTTCAGGGTTACAGTCTTTGAGGTTACCACTAAGTGGTATTTCCAGAATGTGTGCTTACTTTAAATACATTAGCATACGTTAAAGCTGATGCATTAGGAATGCTATCGGATGAGCAATTTTTTCTGGTTTTTCCTGCAAGTTTTCAAACGTGTGTACTGCAGGAATTTGCTCCAGGTACTTCAACTGTCAATCGCAATCTAAATTCCTGCACACAAAACACTCGGGAAAAACGAATACAAGTAACACAGGTTTGCTCACAACGTTCCCAATTCAGCAAATACAGTGACTGCTAACCCAGTGCTCTCTTGCAACTGCTAAACAGCACTTCTGCTGGTACTACGGCTTTAGCCTACTTTATCCCAGCAGGCAAAACAGATGCTCTAATGTCATGGTGTTCAGCGAGCTCAGCTGTGTAGGTTCATGAAAAATTAACAATATCCCAGTCCACCAGCCATGGTTGGGTATCCCCTGGAGCGTTAACGTTACTCAAGGTGGGTAGGGTAGTTTATAGAGTATCCTATGACATGCGTGTTATTCCGCCACCCCTTGAAACGGACGAAGGGAAACTCGTTCTCGCGGTTTGCTTGAGACTCAAACTAGTGTCGCTTGTTTTATTTCATTCCAACAAAAGCGCGCAGACACCCCCAGCTGTGTTTGCGCGACGTCAGTTTAATATTGCAACCGGCTACGTTAGCTAGCTATGCTAGCACCATCCGTGGTGTTAGGGTAGCCTAAATATCCCTATGTTCCCCAGAATCCATATCCCCTTCAATTCAACTTCCAAGCAAAGACAAATACTATTCATGACGCGGTGATGTTAACCCGTAGTGTTTGTTTGTCCAAAGAAAAAAAAAAAAAACACACACACATAATCGTTCCGAACAGTGCTGCATCCAACTCAAATAAATGACACACCTGTGCGAGAAGGCAATGTGTTATTGAATAGCCAGATAGCTGACGTTAGCCACACACACAGGGTTGCATGAGAAACTAGCAAGCTTGCGTTGAATCCCTCTCTCTCTCTCTCACCCTCTGCGCCGCTCGAGACTGTTGTCAGTGCCGCTCGTCCATTTTTCCACTGCGCTGCAGTAATTTTTGGTCGCTGTACGGGTGCCGCGTGTAAGCTCCGATGCCGTGTTTTGTTACGCTGAGGCGTGTGTTTATCCGTCCGACTCCCGACTACACGTTGCTGCTTCCATCGTTTATCCCAACCCCCCTAAAAAATTCCGCTGCTTCCGGGATGACAGTCCGCTTCCTCTCAAGAAAACAGGCACATACCGTACTGGAGTTCTGAAAACGTACTGGGATGGGGATACCCAGGGCTGTCGTGAAATCCGAGAGGCACGAAAACCAGCTCATTATAATTAATTATAGAACATCACCATTCCATTCAAGTCATGGGTTACCTGACACAATACAATAGCCTCCGGATCAAATTAGCTACTGGGACCTATCCAATAGGCTACACATTATTTGAGTTAAGTGGGTTTTATAAAGAAGGTTAGAACAATTGAACTGTACAGTTCTTTGTTGACATTGTAGCTGCAAGAATACGGGACTTTTCCCCACAATATTGTGTATTTGTATCACTACAGTATACAAAACGTTCTTTATTCGTCAAAAACATTTGAGGACAGCTGACGAGATGTAATAAATTTGAATGATTAAGTCAGGCTTTCAGATGATATCCTTTCAGGAAAAGACAATAAAAAGAGGGGAAGACAATTGTGGGATGTGGGTTAGTTTTACAAGGCAAAAAAAAAAACACAATGTATCACAAATCTGTAATGTGACTGAAAGCTTGGTTTGGGCCATGACCCATTTTTCTAAGATGGTTATCTGACAGCCCAATGTAACTGTGGCCATTAGTCACCATAGGGTTGGTGGGCCTGGTTTTTGCAATCTATTCCTTCCTACCCTGTTATTGTAATCCTAGATCAGATCTGATCCATGTCCACCTGCCCCGTTGCTCTTGGGAAAACCCTGCAGTGTGAGGTCATGGCGGCTTGTCATGTTAAAGACAGGGGAATGCAACTGCTTTTAAGTGATTCTGATACAATACACTACTACCTATAATATTGGGTATATATATGTCCCCTGTTTCTGGTGGTGGTGGTGGTGGGTGGGGGGGTGGGGTAGCGAGAGTAACTTGCGGCAAACTGCACGTTCAAAGAGAGAGCAGCCCTGCCCAGGTGTGTCACACACCTGGATATGATCTTGTCAGTAGCCTGTCATCACAACATAGCTGTAGGTAGTATCTCAATATCCGTGAGATTGACATTGTAAACTATGTCTACACTGGTCTCATTTAACAGTTTTTTTTTTTTTAAACTTCAAAGGCACTGACATCAAAGCCAAGGTGATATAAAGAGTTGCTACTCACTCACTTTCCCTCTCTCTCTCTCTCCCTCTCTTTCTCTCTCATTCAAGCCATCCTTCTCCTGAAGAAAGTGGACTTCACAAAAGATAATGCCACACACACCTAGTTTATTTCACAAACGCAGTGACTCTTCAAGGTAAGAGCATGGGGAAGGTCGTGTGAGAGTCCATGTTATAAACACATGCTGCATATACCATTTCACCTACCATATGCCTGCACAGAAAATGGCTGCAATGCACACACATAATCTTATATAGGCCTATATACAGTATATTGACCAGGGGTGGGCAATTCCATTCCTGGAGGGCTGGGTGTGTATGCAGTTTGTTTCCACCAGTTACCCTGGATAAAAGAGCTAACTGGCTGTATACACCAACGCTGGTTCACTTGTATATTATCTCATAGTGAAATGTTTTGTATAGGGACACAAGAGCAGTTTTCGGTCTTCGAACATGTAACGGGGTGGCATAAATGTTAGGGAAAATTAAGCAATTAAGGCCAGAAGTTGGCATGAAAATTAGAAACAGATACGGCCCTCGTTGCCCACCTCTGACACAGACCCCAATAAAATGTTTTTATGGCTATGATTTCACCTGCATTAATAGATGCATTAACACATCATTCAGTAGCTTTCTCCTGACTTGATGCACTCGTTTTGGCCAGTTTTGGGCAGTTCTTTGATGATAAACCATTTGGGGAAACCAGGTTGTAGCTGGAAGCGATACAGTTGATCCAGTAGGGGGCAGTATTATCTTGACCATGCTCCACAACCATGATTGGGGACACTGTGCTGTAGGAGATTACCTTTCCCACAGGTATGTAATGCTATGTTCAGATTACTGGCTAAAGAGGCCCAAATCCAGATGTGAATTATATCAGATTATATCACACTGGACAATGTGAACACAAAAATCTTATCTTTTCATATCAGATTCGGGCCACTTCCATATGCAGTCCCACATCACACACGTCATAGCGAGCGCTGAGAGAACTGTCAGGTCGGAATTCGTGTGGTTTTTTTGAAGTCACCCTTCGCTGCACAGGTGCAGATCACTATCTTCATCACTCCTTTGTTGGCCTTCCTCCACCTCTTCGCCCTCATGCACAACAGCTGTTAGGTTATTTATTTATTTTTTATTTAACCTTTATTTAACCAGGGAAAAAAACCCACTGAGCTCGAAATCTCTTTTGCAAAGGGGGACCTGACATAAAACACAAAACTTACAAAGTTACACAAGACAGTAGAAAAACAAGTTACGGACATCAAATGGAGAAAGAGATGGCAGTGTAGCAGTAAATAAAAGCAGCACAGAGGTTAAAAACAGGAGCATGCAGCGTTGAAGCGTCATCCAACCTCCTACAAGCAAATCATCTTGGGCCATGTCCAAAAACAGTTTACTTGCCTACTATTGAGTATACAAGTTGTGTACTCAATAGTAGGCAAGTAATCTGTTTCAGACACAGCCTTGGTCAGTGCCTGCACTGCTAATTTGTTTGTTTCCACGATGGTCTGTCTCACAAATATTATGTTTTGTTGTTGTTGTTGTTAATGTGCACATTTGGGTCTTTCGGGGCAGAGGCCTGCTCAGATATCGGCCACTTACAAACACGAGTGTGCATAGTTGATGCCAAAAGATTGTATCCGAGCAAAAAAAAAATCTGAATTTAGCATTGAGCCCGTAATGTGACTTTCGCCATAGACTGAGGCCCTGGATAAATTCAGCTTTCCTTCTCCATGAATCTTCAGTAGTGTCCAGAGTGGCTAGAACTGGTGAACACTATTAATTTGCTGTAGGGAGTGTAAGTGATAGGGATGGTGATTTTTGATTGTTTTACAGATCGAGGGATCGCATGATGTGATCGATTCCTAGCCTGGGGAGATAGCTCTCTTTAGAATGGATCTTGGCCGGGAGTCACCAGTTCACATTAGTACCCAAGTTTGTCCATCGTAATGAAGTCTTAATGTTTAGTTTATCGTGTAAATAAACTCAGCCCATGTCAGATATGAAACAAAGCGTTTTATTTTCAGCTGACAAATGTTTGCGCGCCCACAAAACCAACACACAACGTGCTTGGCTGAATGCTCAATTCTGATTGGCTGAGAAATGAGTTTCCCCATATACGCCCGACTATGGAGTAGCGCCAGCAGAAGTTCAGTCACCATTCTAAATGAATGTGCATCGGTCTGACTTGATAAATAAAGTGAAAATTTGTAAGAGCAAGCAAGCCAAATTACAACATCACACTTGCAACACTGTCAGCTTGATGTCCACGAATGACTGTATAGAGGGCAACTAGTCTAGTTTTGGCTTGACTACGTTCATAGTCCCTGACTGACTTTTACTTTCTGAACCTGCATTTTCCACCTCTGCTTCTGGACCCTTGACGAGTTGGGAAGATTCCGTATGATCCGAGGGGAGGGGGTGAGAAATAAATTTCACAAGGGAAAGATCCATACAAATAAAGCACAGCAGCCCATAGATTGCAAAGAGTGAACATTTAATACAGTGCAAAAAGGTGAAAAGGGCATACATTCATTGAGCTGTAATGGAATTAACAGAACGCAGCACAGGCCTTACCCACACTGGGTAAGTCAGGTTCAAGCAACTTGTTTCAGCAGCTGATCTTCCTTGGGCAGTTTTGATTAACTCTTGACGACTACTTAAGTAGAGAAATTCAAGTGGAAACGCCATTCTTTGGAACAACAAGATTTCCCCATCACCACTGATGGCCGAAGTTCTGCTGAGTCAAAGACTTGTCACGCACGAGCTTTCTCTCGCTTTACTTTCACCTGTCGATGAAAGTACTACCACCAAAATTCCCTGGTAGATCATCTTCTCGTCATCTTCAACCACTGCCAACCATATTAGCCAAGGCTTACACCCCCCACCCCCCCCCCACAAGCCTCATTAACAGACCAAATTAACACTTGAACTTTGCCAGTCTCCACCATTGGAAAATTGGCAGGAGTCTTATCCAAGCATTAAAAAAAAAAAAAAAAAAAAAAAAACTCTCACGGACTACAGGCTCGTCTCCAGCCATGAGGTCCTCTCGCCAAGCTTCCGGAATGCGGCCGCTGCATCCAAACTCTACTTCTGACTCTCTCTTCTATCGAGTTTCCATTCTAAATATAGCCGCAGGGCTGCGGGCGATTAGTCTTCCCTGGCACCGCTGATGCCGTAACCTGCTCAGCTTTAACGCAGGCAGATGGCCATTCAGAGCGGCTGTTCTGGCTCTTCTGCCACGTTTAGGTGTCCCTCAGGGTTACCTGCGCGGCCCTCTACCCTTCGCTGCATTCATGGCCCGAGCCCCTTAGCCAAACTGCGCAGTGTTTTTTTTTTTTTTCAGTGTGATATTGATTATGGGCATGCCCTTTACCCCAGGATATGTGACCATTCCTGGCTCAATTTCAGTGTGAATGCCTGCAGGGGTAATGTTCAACGTGGCTCAAAATGCTCAAAAGTTCATTTGCGATTTACGTTATATGTCCTTCTCTACGATTTCACCATTCTAAGAACATGATAAGACTTCCCCTTCTTAGAAAATGAAATATTTGCAGTTTTTTTTTTTTTTGTAATGCCCTTAACCTCCCTTTATGTCCCAATTTTGAACCGCATTCATCAGTGCTCATAAATGCAACCTGCGCTATAAATTTGGGAGAGCTGACCTCCAAAGGATGTGATGTCAGACACCAATTCCTCTCACTCTGCAGTGAAGAAGTTCCACTCGCACAGACACAAACTGGAGGAAGATGCTTCATATGCAGCTCAATGGGTGGGTTGCAGGTGCCGGACTGACCCAGTAGGGGTCGCCAGTGCGCAACGAGCCCCTGTCATCCTGGCCCAGTGAAAACCCTCCCTCTTGCCCCGCGATCTGCCCCCCAGATCCGGCACTACCACGGCTTAGAGTCCCCACCACACCACACCACAGCAGTCGCTCTTTAAAAAAAAAAAAAAAAATCAATATAATAAAAACAATCCCAGTAAAATCACTTCACATAAGCAGCATTAAACAGCGCAGTGCAAATCGCTCATTGAGCAGCGTGACCCTGAAGGAGGAGGAGGAGAGTTTGGGGGGACGCAGGAACCTCAGGAGCAGAACCGGGGACAGAGATCCAGGGTCAGAGCCTCCAGCTGATGGTAAAACTTTCGGACATTGGAAGAGCCAGGCCAGATACAGTCAGAACCTACCCAGATGGACAGGACACCATTATGGAAGAACATCAGAAATGGGCCAAATAATGTGCAACCAATGATCAGAATGTGAATCTAATTCATTTCTGAACTCAGAAAACCTACAGGACGGTAAATCTCTAGCTGTTAAGTGAGGTGTGCTTTGTTAGGGCTGGAGTGAAAACCTACAGGATGGTGGATCTCTAGCTGTTGAGTGAGGTGTGTTTTGTTAGGGTAGGAGTGAAAACCTACAGGACGGTAGATCTCCAGGAATAGGGTTGAGCAGCCCTGCACTATACAGTATACTTCTGCTATATATGTAAAAAGCATGATACAAAAAAAATCGAATTGAATATCCGCGAGAGTACATACCAAGTATACAATTAAACAGTTCAGTTCACACAAATGTATGTACTAATTACGGAGAAAACAAACAACAGGTCAGTTGGTTTGTAGCAGTGCTTATTGGCACCTTAAACACAGCCAGCTATAACAGCTGTGTGTTCCAACATAATGACTGGATAAACTCAGCGTATGCTAACGCATCCTTGTCTGACAGTTATCCAGCCGGCTAGCTGTGGGAGCGAGGGTGCGGAGGAAGGCGGTGCAGGTGAGCTCACCTGGGTGTCGGAGCGGTAGGAGAAGTCCCACAGCCTCTCGCCGTTGACCCACACGTCCAGAGGGTGGGGTGGGCACCCCAAAAACGCGCACCCCGCCCAGCACCAGTCCATCTAGAGCCCTGTTAGTCTTCAGGGGTTGGCTCACAAGCGTTGCCTGGGTAACAGGAGGGGAGAGAGGGAGGGAAACCTTAAGCAGCCAATCACACAGTGGTGGTGATCTTTGATTTCAATTATTCGCAAACAGGAAGTGACAGCTTAATCCAAATGTGTGGTTTTTGCCAGAGTCAATTTAGCCATTAGCCAAGACACACCTGGCCAGTACAGCATTCAAAACCAGGTGCCCCATTACCTAGGGTGGGCCACACCTGGCACCTATCAGTTTGGTTGGCATGGTGATAGCTTCTTAACAGTATGGTGAAGGGGACTTGAAAATTTACACCAGTTTTAACAATAGAGAAAAAAAATAACTTTTTAGCGTTTACAAATGAAAACCATAAAGTTTGTTTTTAAAAATACAACAAAAAAAATCCATTCAGTTGAACACAGGCGACAGTGGTAAGACAGTGAAGTTATGTGTACGTGGGTGAGTTTAATGGTGAGGCAGGAAACCGTGACCATGATAATAAACTGCCGTCGGTTACAAACGTACAGTTTAGCAGCGGCGACTGGAACAGTCAAATAACCGACTTTCTGATGAACGATAACAGGGAGATAAGGCTGGCTGGCGTGGACGCCCGTGGAGTCCAGCCCTCACCTCTCCGGCGATGAACACTAGGAAGGAGTAGTCGCCCCTCTCGAAAGTGTCCAGGCTGTCCCCGTCATCCCAGAACAGCTCGCCCCGCGCCCAGCCCTCCGCGGACAGCGCCACCGTCAGGAGGAAAGGGTTGGTGCGGGACTCCACGGTCGTCAAAGCCGGCTCCTGCGGTACAGACGCAGGTTTGAAACACAGACGGGGGGGGGGGGGGGGGGTGGATGGAATCGCAGCACGGACACTTGTTCACAACTGACCGACCTGCTGTGGGACGATGTAGCCCCCCCTCAGGTGGACGTTGATGGTGTCCAGGGGGGCGGGCAGGAGGAGGTACTGCCCCCTGCTGTGGAAAGGCTGTCCCTGTGAAAGCAGAACGTAGGAGAGGGGGAGGGGTGAGCGACAGTCAGAACAGTGTGGGAATCTCGCTGTAGATTGATGATGATGTCACAAAAGGGAGGAGCGGCCTGGTTTACATCATGCAGACTGTACCAAGTCCCCGGGGGGAGGTAGGCGGCCAGCTCCACGGATCCCTGCTCCAGGACGGGGCTGATGAGCAAAGAATTCCCCACAGAAACTGCCTGTCTACCGTCTGGCAGTTAGGATCAGAGGGGAACCTGGGAGGGGTGAGAAGAAGAGAGGGGGAGAGAAAGAGAGAGAGATAGCAGAGGAGTGATAAGAGAAGATGTACAGGGAGAGACAGTCAAGCAATAGCAATCTCATAGTAGTCCTATTTGAAGACTGTAACACAAAGACTGCTGTGAAAATGTTCAAATTACAACGCTTGCTTTGCTACGGCGGGGTCCAATAAATCGATACAGTAGTTCAACATCGCTTTACATCGGACCCACTTTTACGTTTAGCCTGTTTGGATCTAAGATAATTAAATTACTTCGAAATAAACAAGATGGCGTAGCTGCAAAAAGGCTCAGTCTGCTCATGAGAGGAAGTAGCCGCTGCCGCTGCCACCACTGTGCCACGGCGGTTCCTCTCAGCACGGCGCTAAAAGGGCGGGAAAAACACGCGCGGCGGCGTTTCGGTGCGGTCCGTACTCCAGGAAGAGGGCCCGGGCCACGGTGCTGCCGGAGGCGTGGGCGTGGTGGAGGAGCGTGTAGAGCAGGGGCAGGAGCGAGTAGCGCAGGGTGAGGGCGGCCCGCATGGCGTCCTGGGCCCGCTGCCCAAACACGTACGGCTCCTGGGGCTGGGAGAGACACGGGGACATTACATGAGATCACATTACATCACATTACACTACATCACATTACAGTACATCACATTACACTACATCACATTACACTACATCACATTACACTACATTACACTACATTACATAGCATATTATATTACACTACATCACATTACAGTACATCACATTACACTACATCAGATTACACTACATCACATTACACTACATCACATTACACTACATTACATTACACTACATCACATTACACTACATCACATCATATTACATCACATTACATTACACTACATCACATTACAGTACATCACACTACATTACATTACACTACATCACATCATATTACATTACATCACATTACACTACATCACATCATATTACATCACATTACATTACACTACATCACATTACAGTACATCACACTACATTACATTACATTACGCTACACTACATCGCATTACACTATACTACACACTATACTACCCTAAACTACATTACATTACATAGCATATTACATTACCCTACATTACAATATTATACTACACTATATCACATTACACTACTGGCAATTTAGTACACGCTCTTATCCAGGCGACTTACTACATTATGTATTACATTACGCTACATCATGCTACATTACATTACATAGCATATTGCATTACACTACACTACATCACATTACACTATACTACACACTATACTACCCTAAACTACATTACATTACACTGCATTACAATATTCCATTACACTATATCACATTACACTACTGGCAATTTAGTACACATCTCTTATCCAGAGCGACTTACACAACTTTTTTTTTTTTTTTTTTACATAGCATTGCATCCATTTATACAGCTGGACATATATACTGAAGCAGTGCAGGTTAAATACCTTTCCTCAAGGGTTGCAACCGCAGCGTCCTACCCTGGGAATCGAAACCCGCGACCACTTCCTTACCCATCATGCTACGCTGCCTTCGGAGACGGTGCTTAGCAACGCACGGGACCGTTACCGCGCCCACAGAAAGGAACATTACCGCACCCCCCGCAGGACCTTACTGCGCCTACGGGACCACAATGCCCCTTAAGTACTGCCCCGCTGCTGCAATTAGCATCTGAAACGTACCGTGCTTAGCACTGTGCTAGCACCGCACGGCACAATTACTGTGCTTGGTACTATACTGTTACAGCGCGGTACCATTAGCGCACATAGTACCCCACCATTACAGCATCCAACAGTGGGCAAACTAGACGTACTAATGTGAGATTTAAGATATGTCCTAAAATGCATTATAAACTCGAGGCTATAGGGCATTGCTCATGGTTCTGTGTCCTCAAGTTCATTTCCTCTGCTTTCTGTGGCTCTGGCACCCCCTGTGGCTCTTAATGTTGTGTTTTAGGTTTGCATGGCGCCACTTCTTTCATTGTTTGTGACGCTAATAGCTTTGTACCGTTGGCGATATCGCTACCTGAAGTCTTCACGCACACACTCTGTCTGTCTGAATGAGAATAGTGTGTCTAATGGCCAAATGTAAACGTGACCCGGATGATATCAGGACTGCACTTAACACCCTTTGCTTACAGCACCCGGATAACCGGGGTAGCGTTTAGGAAGGGCGAACTAGGAGGGGGGTCTCACAATGTTGGGCCGGTCGTTGTGGTTCCTCATGAAGGGGTAGAAGGCCCCCAGCTGCATCCAGCGCACACACAGCTCCTCGGTGGTGTTGCCCTCAAACCCGCAGACGTCTGCCCCCACCAGGGGCACCCCGTACAGCCCAAACAGCAGGATGGCTGGGGGGGGGGAGAGAGGCCGATGTGGGGGAGGTAGTGATGGGACAAAGGGGGTGGCTTCAGATAAAATACAGAAAAATTACTCGGATATATAATAACCTATCCAAATGCCTACAGTAACACTCCATTTAAACTCAGTAAAAGTAAATCTGAGTTCCAGTTTTCAAATGGTTTGAGACAGTGTTTCCCAACTCTTTTCCTGGAGCTATACCATCCTGTAGGTTTTCACTCTGACCCTAACAAAACTCACCTCACTCAACAGCTAGAGATCTACCGTCCTGTAGGTTTTCACTCCAACCCTAACAAAGCACACCTCACTCAACAGCTAGAGATCTCATTGAGCTGCTAATCAGTAGAGTCAGATGTGCCAAATTAGTACTGAAATGAAAACCAGCAGGACGGCAGATCTCCAGGAACAGGGATGAGAACCGCTGGTTTAATCGCCTGGACGTGTTGCGCGAGCTTAGAGGACAGAACGACTGCGCAGCTGGACTGCAGAGTTGGACTGCGCAGCTGGACTGCACAGCTGGACTGCACAGATGGACTGCGCAGCTGGACTGCGCAGACGGCAGACGCCCTTCGCCCTCACCAGGGACAGAGTAGCGCAGCTGCTCCCAGTCGCTCTGGACGTCTCCCGTCCAGTGGGCGGAGAAGCGGCCCAGTCCGGGGAACGACGAGCGGGAAAGAACGAAGGGGCGGGACCCCCGAACCTTCAGCAGGGCCCTATACACAGGAAGAAGGGTCACAGGGTCACATCATCCTCAAATCTTACAGGCCCACTGTTGCCTGTTTGTGCAACAACTTTGTGCTCCCAACAACTATTTTTTTTAGAAAAATACTGATCTGGGCAAAACAAACATCTACACTTTTAAAAACAGTTTCAAAGATTCAAACATATCGGTTGTGATTCACTCTACAAAAAAGTTGAAATAATATTTATGAATACTATGTGAGTCATCCTGATTTCTGTGCAGTGCCATGTCTGACCTGTAGGTGGCGCTGGCCTCTGTCAGCCCATAGAGGTTGTGCAGGTTGTAATGAGAGGAGATGTTCTGCTGGCTGGACATACACAGCGTGCCAGAGTTCAGGTGGCCTCCGATCACACCTGTACAGAGCAAAAAACTTCCAATGAGATCTTAACATAAAATATAATATATAACTCCTAAAATAGGGTCTATAAATGGAAAAAAATCATCATAATTACAGTTAGTTACAATAATATGAGCTACTCATTTTTTACATTTTCTCATTTGCACATAAAATCAACCTTGTCTAGTCTACACGTTGGTAATGTTGCAATCATGATATTTCTAAAGATGTCTTACATAGATCCATGATACAAGTTTTCAAAGTGATTCCATGTAGTAGCATGTTAAATAGCCACTGCACAGTGTAAGGGTGTTAAATTGTTAAAGGTGTGAAAGGTTAACCTTTTTACTAAGAAAGAGATCCGCAGCCACAGGGTGGCCATGTTAGGGGAGATGAAATGTTTTGGAACCCCTGCATTAATCCCCTTAAAGAGCAGGTTTCTCAGAAAGTTTTTTGAAAATTCTACGTCAGTGTTCTAGAACTCCATTGCTTTCACTTACCAGTAGTGACTGTGACATCAGCATTTAGAATGTGCGGTTCGATATTCTAATCGCACATATGCGTGATCTTACACCTTAAAGGCTTAATGGAGAGATGAAGGTGCATGAGGTGAAAGGTCATTGTTGGCAGAGGTCAGAGGTCAGAGGTCAGACGGGCTTTCTGGTGGGCTGACCTGGAACATAGGGGGGGTTCTCCAGGTCGGTGTCGGGACACCCCTCCACAGAGCCCTGCACAAAGCTGGCCGGCTCGTTCATGTCCTGAAGGAAAGTGTCAGCATCGGGGGGGTAAAAAAAGATCTACTGATGATGCCTTTTACCAGAGACGCACCTCTCAGTCATAGTCAGTTCATATTCCAGTATTGTACATGTATAGATCATAACCTAAAGCATTTAAAGTGTGAAACTTTTATATGTAATTTACTATGTTATCTTGCCTAATAATTGCTGTTTACTATCTCAAACATCCATCTTCCTGAATGTCCAGATCTGATGCTCTTGTGTTGTATATGATTATATAACCTACTCTAAACCACATGTCAGTAAATGAAGGGATCAAAAGGCTAGAGGTGTAGGGGTTACGGGGGGGGGGGGGGGGGGGGGGGGGGGGGGGGGATGGGGGGGGTGCACTAACGATCCACAGGCCATCGACGGGGACTTTGCTGTGGAAGTCCTGGATGTTCTCCTGCCACCAGCTCTGCGTCTCGGGATTGGTGAAGTCCGGGAAAGCGGTGGGGCCCGGCCACACCTGATTGGACAGGAGAGGACGGGGAGAAGGCGGAGCCAAGAGTGGAAACGGAGAGGAGGAAGGCCAGATGGTCGTTAAGCTCTTATCACAATCATTTTAACTTAAAATCCATTAACAGAGCTGAATTCCTAATGAAGCCAATTCAAGTCAAGTACCTTACACAAAGGAACAAAGGTACTGCTCCAACTAGGATCTGCACCTAGCAACCTGAAAACCAAAAATTATACTTCTCCTTGGAAAAAAGGAGAGTGTGGAGCCGTTGCAGCACACAGAGGCTTAATGAAGGTTTAATGTTTGTGGGGCCGATAACCCAACATATCTCATCAGAGACGGGCGTGCGGATCAGGGGTCTGCAGCCATGACAGAGAGCTGGAGGGTTCGGCTGCTTTTTCTTTTCACCCTAATGTCAGCAGCCATGTCACAGCCAAAAAAAAGACTATTTGAGCATCAATAAAAAACCAACAGACCCTGTGGCTCAACAGGACTAGGGCTGCAGACTCTCTAGTGTAGAAAACTGAGGGGCAAGAGCATGCAATAAAAAAATGAGTCCAATGCTGTTGGGAAAATAACACTTTTGAAAAGCTGGTTTTCTACCCTACACCAAGTGCTGATCCATCTCTGTGAGAAAAATCAGCTTGATCCTGCTGAATGAACTGTTATTTTCTCTGGGCATTTGGACTACTTCTTGCATGTCCTTCTGAACTACAGTACATGAGAGACACCTGCCATAAATGACATAAGCAGGTACGACAAGCTTTGTTTAACAGTCAGTACCTGTCCAATAAGAGGCTGCCCGGTGGTGTTCCTGATGAAGACGCCCCTCTGTAACCCTTCATCAAATGGTCTGTAGGATCCAGGGGGACTTGAACTGCTGATGCCTGGATCCTGGGACACAGCGAAGTCACCAACAAGAAAAAACGTTTCTGTGACTGCGACAGCATTGTACTGATTCTGGCTTTTGCTGCCCCCTAGTGACCAAGGCATGGATTGCAGTTCTCGTCAGATAAGCTCAAGTGTTTCCCCAGTTACCCAATCAGGCACCAGCTTACCAGTATGAGGACATACTTCATCCCCTCTTGGTGGAACTCCTTCACCATTTCAGGAAGGTCGCCGAAGCGCTGGGGGTCAAAGGTGAAAACTCTGCTCTTGTCCGCGTAGTCGAGGTCGTTCCACTGCACATCCTAGTGGCAAAAGTGGTTTAAGACAGTTGTTTCTAATGCGCAGCTTGAATTAAAAATAGTTTTCACTGCACGGCTTGATTTTAAGATCACTTTCACTGCAAAATCTGATTTCAAGATTACTTCTTAATGGCACAGACTGGTTTTAAGATTATTTTTGCTGCACAGGCTAATTTTAAAACTTTTATTTGTTCTGTCTTTGTTGTTGATGAACCATGGGAAGGGGGCGTCGTGCCACTGTGTGGGTACCAGAGGAAACTGGGCACCGTGCATGCGCTGGGCTACAGCTCGGGTGGCGTTGGTGGTGGGGTACCCCCAGCGGCAGAGGTGGAAACCCAGAGACCAGTACGGTGGCATCATGGGATACCCTACACACGGAGGGAGAAGAAAAAGAGAAGGAGAACGGAAATAAGAGAGCGAGACAGGTAGAGTTTCTTATTTCATCTGTTCGTATTCTGGCATGATGGTGAGTGTTGGACAGGCAGAAGGGGAGAGAGAGAGAGAGAGAGAGAGGGAGAGAGGTAGAGAGATGAGAGGGAGGTAGATAGAGCAAAAGCTACAGATTGGAAAGGGCAATCGTGAAGACAGGGGCTCTTGCATTGCAATAAAAACAGAACAACCCTGAGCTCTTATGTTTGTGAGGACCCAGGGACACACATCCTCCCTGAGCTCCTATGCTTGTGAGGACCGAGCAACAGGGTCTTACCGATGACCTCATGGTACTGCCGCACTACGCTCTGTGGGTCCGGCCCCAGGAAGACGTAGAGGTCCAGAACCCCTCCGATGGACACCCAGGTGAGGGCCGGGGTGGGCTGGAGCACTACCTCTACAGAGAGAGAAGGGGGGGGGGGGGGGGGGGAGGGTGGAGAAACAGACAGAAGAGAGAGGAGAGGAAAGACAGAGAGGAAGGGAAGGGGAGAGAGAGAAAGAAGTGAGGGGAGGGGGAGAGAGACGGGAATGGAGAGGGAGAGAAGAAGGAGGTCTCAAGAGCACATTCTTCATTCCCACTATTATTCCTTCCTGCATTTTAACTGCAAGACTCAAGGTTAAAATGTGAGTGAGGAATAGGCACCAGTAACCCTCAATTTTTACCAGTCAATAATTAAACTAATTAAACCGGCAAAGAATTAACATTCATATATTGATCCTGTGACGCTCTCTTCAGTGGTCAGTTCTGAAAATTTCTTGACTCAGAAAGTGATCGTTTGATGGACTAGTAAATGTCATGTAATGTAAAATGAATTAAAGGAACGTTAAACATGGGAAGGGCGTTGTTGCCGCCGCACTCTCACCCATTGCGTTGCTGTTCAGGAGGAAGACCCCGTGAGCCTGACCGTCCCCTTCCTGCACCAGGTAGAACGGGTGGGACCCGTACAGGTTGGCATCGCTCTGTAAGAAAGGGGTACAAGGGGTCACTGTGGTCTGAACTGGTCGTTCAAGAAAAAAAAAAAAAAAAAACAAAAAAAAAACGGTTTGGTGCTGGCTTGGATAAAAATAACATGGGTTATAAATGTCTACAAGCCAGTCTGTTGATGACACAAATGATGAAACATTTGCTGGAACTAAAAACCAGTACACAGAGTGGGCCCCCAGGACCGGAGGTGAGAAACTGGCATAAGCGATGTCAATGATGATGAAGATGACGGTGATGATGTCACACTCACATGGGGGGCCGTGTCCTGGTTCCACAGCGTGAGGGAGGTCCAGTTGAGGTCCAGGGTGAGGGGGGTGTAGTGCTCCCCCAGGCCGGACAGTAGGGAGGAGGGCAGGGAGGTGGACAGCTGTAGATACTGGTCAGCGAAGAGCAGGGGGGCCACTGTGGTGTTCATCCTGAACCACCCCCCCCCCAAAACAAAAACAAAGACACAAAAACGCATGCGCACACACACAAAGCAAGCACATCAGTCCAACCCAATATACACACACAAGGACACAGACACAGCCTGTTACACACAAAACATGTGGTGGATTGCAGCAAAATGGAATTGTCCTTTGTGGACACTAAACCATTGACTCCCCTCCTCTGTTATTCTTACATAGCCAAAATTGCAATTCAAAACTTACTTTCTGATATTCTGCATACAGATATTATTTGAATACAGGTCAAAATAATCCCATCACAGTTTTTTTTTGGGGGGGGGGGGGGGGGGGGGGGGGAATTTTTGGAGAGCATGGCACCGATTGTGAAGGAGATCCACACTCACAGCACACGGCCGTTGGATTTGCGACGCACTACGAATCCGAAAGGGTCGGCCTGAAACTCGACGTCGTAGAGGGCGTCCTGCGCCTCTGGGTTCTTCCTGGGCGGGGCCGCGGACAGGGGAACCTCATACCTGGGATGCGCAGGGTCCTTCAGCTACAGGTGGGGGGGATGTAAACATGACTTAAAACAAAATAATTAATTCATGCCTTCGAGAGCTGTGAGTAGCACTCCACATGTTTAGCAGCGTGAGTGAGCCACGTCTGGTTTTACAAGAAAAACTGTGTCCTGATTGGATCCCACTGACTGGTAGGTTCCATGTGATGTCACTTCCTGTATCTGCTTACTGTATGTTCATGGCCCAGATTAAATGTATTCACTGTTAGGACAGCAGATGTCAATGTGGTGTGCTTAAAAATCTCACGTTGGTAAAAACTGGTGGCTTCCAATCAGTAGCCTAAATAATCCTGTTATGCACAGACTGACTAAATCTGTGATGTACTGGGAGTGTTTATAACTTCATATATCCCTGTCTCTGCTACTTCTAGAGTTAGCCCCACAATGTCAAAAGGTGGAACAGGAGTCCATGAAGAAGGCCTGAGACACTCACAGTGAGGTGCAATCGACCCTCTGACTCCTCCATGACCTCCAACCGGAGGGTGGAAATATCCCGGGGAAGGTAGGAGGGTGTGGGTCGATTTAGGGTGGCAGCCTGTCCACGGGGACTGGGAGAGAGGGGTGCCATTCTGTAGCCAGGGTAGGACGGTGGGTAGAAGCAGCACGGAGGTCCGTCAGAGAGGCCGTCCTTCCGCGGGACGTAGCAGCAGCCGCGAGCCTCGCATTCCGCCCGGCTCAGCGACCTGTCCCGCGCGCAGTCAAAGCGTTCCTCTGGCGGTCGCTGACATAACTCCCGCCTCGGTGCGAAGCGGGACACCGGGGAGCGTTTTATATTCCGTTCAGAGCGAGAGGGGGACTGCTGCCTGTCCGCGACTGGTGTTCTTACGTTTCTGCGTACCCTTTCCAGACCGTCTCCGCTGAAGTTTTCCAGCGTTATCCGGATCACTTTGGTTTTGTGGTCCGACATGCACACACAGAGCAAGTACGCTAACAACGCTGTGGTCAGCACGGAAAGCGCGAGACCTGCAACTGGGGTATGCGCAGACACGCGCCATATCTCCCCCAGACGCCCCCGGAAAGTCATCAAGAACGCCTTCTCAGTCTCACAGGCACACGGTGCATGGACCACAAATTCAAACTACAGTTCCAGGGATCCACAGTGGCAACAAACGAACAACCATAGTACGCCGACCTGAAATTAAAACAGTACGTTAACTATTAAATGACGGATAACGTTGCAGACAGCTTGCTAGGTAGAGAACTGTTTAGCATGACGGTAACAATATTTTTGCAGCATAGTGCTAAACTAGCCTGCTTATTAACCAGCGTTAAAATAAGGTCGTTTGCTAACCTTATTTTAAAATCTCCTAATCTCCTTCAAACCAACCAGAGTTTACATTCACGTTTTAGCTAACACTGTTGGTAGTAGTCAGCTGGCAAACAGGCTCACTTAAACGCACTTGTTTACTAATTTGATGGTGACAATACTGTTCGTGCATGTACATGTAAACAGACCTGCTGCCAACTACTACAGTAATTCAGGAAGTCTGAAAGTAATTAAACGGCAAGATAGCAGGCTAATTCGCTACCTAAGTTCAGATGCCTTCTTTTGCCCAAAAAATATTTTGTAATCAGTTTATACGTTTGCATTCTAGGTTTCTACTGTATTACCGACTTACAGTGAACAGTTCAGTGCGGTGTTCGGAGGCAGTGTAAATCTCGTCACAATCAGGAAATCAAGCTCCTGTGCAAGCTTTCTGTTTCTTTGGTGAGTATCTTGGAGGATTAAACCGAATACACAAGCACGACGCCACCTACTGTTCTGTCGTGTGGAATGGACGATGGTCACATTCGCCCTGTTAATACAGTAACTACTTCGAAAACCCGTGAAGTTCCTGAAATCCAGTCTGTCTGCACGGTCTGCGCGCCCATTGTATACAACGTCTTCTGTGGCTACATTCTTAAAGCATCATGCAGTTGACCAACAAACAGACTATGTTCAACTGTTACACATCACAGATTTCTGTATTAATTTCAATTCACGAGTGGTCAGTCACTTGGCTGTGCATTTTTCCCCTGAATGTTTTTGTGAAAGAATTGTGAGAAAACTATATTTTGTATTCTAGGGTAATGTTGGAATTCTCAGAACATACTGTACTTGTGTGTGTTGAGAAATGTTGGATGGGAAACTAAAATACAGTCGGCTAGACGTTTAAGCCAACAGACTTTGAAGTCTGGGTATGAAAATTGAGACTGAGATAGAAAATATAGTATCAGTAAACTATGACACCATCTTTGAGCTGGTTTCTAAACTATTAGAACACTGGACATTATCAATCTAACTGACAGAATCAATATCTTTAAAATGATATTTAAAAAAAATAAAATCAATTAAAAAATATCCCCCTACCTCTATATTTATCTCACAATCTTGGGAAGGCTCTCACTAACTTTTATCTGGAACAATACGCGTCAAAGATCACGACTAACTATGCTATACATACCATATGATTGAGAAGGACTGCTGTGTCCAAATTTAACGTGTTACTATTGGTCGGCTCAATTGCAAACCATTACGTTATATTTTTCAGTTTGAGGTTCCTCTGGTCTGGCTTGATTTAGAAGCCTGTTCCGTTAAACCAAGCCTACCACTGCATCTCTGCTTGTACCTGGCGAAGGTGAAAGCTTTGCGAAAATCAATATGGAATCCTATAATGCTAAACGTGATTTACGTATGGCAGGACATTCAAGTGGCAATGCCTTTCCCAACCTTTGTTCCGTTTTGGCCCTGTAGGGGGCAATGTAGAGTTCATACTGTACCTGGAGGAGCAGACAAAGGTTTCTCTATGTGGACTGAAAGGGGATAGGTGAGCTACACAAGGAGGGAAAACTCCTGTCTTTCAATAATTATCAGCCAAATTCGGCTCACCAAGCATACACCTTGTAAAATATCCACAACTAAGATGTTTTATATATGCAATTCAGAATCAATTATATTATATCCCATCATTTTCTTCCTCAGAGAAACAAATTATTATTATTATTATTATTATTATTATTATTATAATAATAACTATTATTATTATTATTATTATTAGGATTTTCTTATGTATCTGGGGGAAGGGAGGTGGGGGTCAGATGTGTGGGTTGGTGAATGGGGTTTCAATATTCAATTCACCATGTTTATTTATGTCTTTTATTGCAAATTGGAAAATCAACTTTTTAAAAAAGTTATTGCTATAAGAAAAACTGCAAGATCATGGTGGTCATAAGACACCATACTAATGGCGTATAGTACAGTCACACTGTACAGCAGAACAGTCTTTTATACCAACAAAGTTGATACAACAACTCCCTTCAGGGGAATTTTGAAAATGTCATTGTTGCTAATCCAGTTACACCACTTTCATGTCAATACAGCATTAGGACCTTCCCCTTGAACTTTGTGTTAAAATGTCAAAAGGCTAGGCTAGAGCTGTCCAAATGTTATTGTCCTTATAATCGGCTCTTGAATGTTCAGTAGTAGTTTTAGCCAAAATTACTCATTTTCTTACAGTTGGTTTCCTTACCTCAGCACATCATTTGCAGAGATCAGATTCAAAGCTATTTGCTCAATCAGTCTCTCATGTCAGTACACAATGGCTTGACCCTCCCGCTAGACAGACCTGGCACTGCAGTTAAGGCCCTGCCTTCTTGTCCAGGGCCCCGCCTTTTCGCCTTCCTTTGACATTGGTTTCCAGGCAGAAGAATCAGAAGGTGCCAATGTTTTGGAGGGGCCGCCAACTTATAATTTTTTTTGCCTAGGGCACCCAAAAGCCTCGGGGTGTCTCTGGCTCTGGCACATTACATTAATATGGAACCATTTGTTTGGGAGGTCACTTTCAACATATTATATTACATTTATTTGGCAGACACTTTTATCCAAAGCGATGTACAAGAGGTGCACACCAAAGGTCATTGGAACAACTACAAGCACAGGTTCGATAAGGTACCATACTCGTTTTGTACAGTTACATATCCTTGAACTCTTACCACAGGGCTCGCCAGTTTTATCAGGTCAGTAAGTTATCTTGTGTAGCACCATCTTCATAAGGTGTCAAAAATAATTACACAAAAGACAGAGACACACACATTGGTTGTTAACTTTTATGCACTGGGTTAAAGAATTCAATCATTCATCATCGTATTCAATCATTCTGTATGTTTTCAATGATTTAAACAGAGTAGAATGCACCATGTTGAATTAATGCAATCCATGATATGCAATCCTTATTAATGACATGTCTTCAAGACAGTGTTTACACAGTAAGACTTATTGATTACTAGGGTATTTCTACGAACAAGCGAACAAGAATAAAACTAGAAAAAATGTACCCAAGGCACAACAATCACCACTGTGCACTGTAAAAGTCTTGACAATTCAGTAATGACTTTTCAAGATATGTCTGGCCAGATGGTGGCGCTAGAGGAAAGGCCATGGAGTCACAAAAGTCAATAGGGTTTTTCCTCTTGGTAACATGAATGCGCACAGAAAAATTCATGGCAATCCGGTCATTACTTTTCCAGATATGTCTTGTCACGGACAAAAAACAGATGGATGGATGACGTTACATAACCTTGGCAGAAGTTAAAATAAAAGATTAATATTACAGATATACGTTGGTAGTACATAACTCAAAATTTCTAAAAATAACTTTGTATTTGATGTTTCTAGATGGCACATGTACTGTAAAAAAAAAAAAAACTTAATTCATGGTCTGTCATCTCCATGGCAATTATCTACATAACAGTTGTGCCTGGGCGCTACTTTCCATAGAAAGACAGGTAACTGACATTTCGAGGAAGATGTCAGGTGACGTTGAAATGTCGGTTTCCTGTCTTTCTATGGATTAATGCCTGAGTATAAGAACAAGTTTGTTCTCTGCCTTTGCCTTAAAGAGTGCTCAGGCTCCACCGTCTCCAGGAATCAGTCCACTTTGGAAGTCTGTCTTTGATTCTATTTTGTCGCAATTATTTACATATTTACAAGTACTAGATTAATTTATTATACAGGACAATGTTATCTTCCCATTTTATGTTATTTCCGTGATGTTGTAGGCAACAGGCCCTCTAAAGGTGAAGCCCAAGTAGAAAGTGACGTTCTCATTGCCGTAGGGCACTGAGGTTGAATTCAAAGCTGGAATCAAGAACTTCTTCTTCTTAGGACCTTGGAGAAAAACAGTACCATCCTCTGTCCAGCCATCAACGGGCTTCAAAAGTGTTTTGATCTCTGGCATTTTCCACACCTCCCCGCTTAGCCACTTCATCCTTTTTTCTGACACAGGGAGCTTCTTTGTGAGACTCTCCACTTTGCTCTTGTGTACAATCTTGTCCCGTCCATTTCCGTTGCTCAGGAAAAAGTGAGTATAAATTCTCCTCTTCCTTCGTGGAATGTCTTTCATTTTTGTCCTGTAACTTTTACTGAGGAATTCAACAGCTGACATGACAATTTCGTATTTGTTTTCTTTATCATCGTCATTGTCTTCTGGCCAGAAAAGCAAGGTGAGCAAGAAAAGAGCACTGGATAAGCATTTGCTCTTCTCATTTGGGAACTGCTGGCAGAGAAACTGAAGATACTGAATTGGTGCAAGCTTAGGAGACTGAGTTGAAAGACAACCTAAAGCAATCTGAGATGCTATGTAGTTCACAAGATCAACTTGGTCCAGTTTTGCCTTCAGTGGGTTGGAGGGATACAAGGATATTATTTCCTCCAGCACGTGGATTTGGTCCCTGTCTGTCTGGTCATGCAGGAGGGAGAAGATTGTCGTTATATTCCCCCCGCCAAGACAGTATATCTGCATGCGTTTCATGAAAGGAGTCAAGTTAATTGGATTTGAATTGCCTTGCTGCTGAAAGGTGCTGAGAGAAACACTGCTGAAATGTTTTCCATATTCAGCAGACTTATTTACCAACCAGTTCTTTGGATTGTTTATTCTGAACTCTGAGGTCACAACTGTTTCGTCCTCCTCTGCATTTACATCAGTCTGAAAGTAGCTCAAGTCTTCAGAGATCCAGTCCAAGGCAGTGTGCATTGACATCTGAAGGCTTTTCAGTTTGCTGTGGAAGCTTTCCCAGGGCTTCTTAACTTCTTCAGGGATGTGTTCTGTAACCAGGTACTTCAGACACTCAAAGTTGCCACCACTTTTGCTTGAAAACAACTGCAGTGAAAAAACAAGCTTTAACAAGTTACATCCAACCTCCACTGCAGCAAAAAACCCTAAATTGTTCATAATTTCAACATTGGAGATGGCTGCCATCTGACAGTCTTTGAAGCAATCTATGGCTTTAAGGGCCTTTTCAATTGCATCTGCTGTGTTTTGTGGTGTCTTTGTCATTTTTTCAATCTTTTTACATTTGGCATTGAACCATCTCCTATACACCTGACCTTTAGTGTCCAGGATGTAGGAGTTTTGGGGCATCTTTTTTGCAGCTATTTCTGCCCATTTTTCTGCCTCTTCAAATTTTTCGTGGGAGTAGTTGAGTCGGGCAAGCTGCTGAGCAAAGAAAGCATCTTTGTTGAATCGCACGTACGCTTCTTTGAGAAGCTCAATTGCCTTGTCTGGGCTTTCCTCTGTCATCACATGTTCAATGAGCGGAGAGAATAAACTATCCGATTCATCACCTTTAATGATTCTGCAGCGCCTCATGAACAAATGTCTGAGAAACTTTATATACTCCTCTCTTCCAAACCTGTTCTCATAAAGCACATCTTCATGGAGCAGATCCATTGCAATTCCACTTTGCTTCTGTTGGCTACTTGACAACTGCTGGAGAATCTCCTTTGCCACCAGTGGATGAATGATACGGATTGAATGAATGTGTGTCTTGTCATCTCTCAAGTGTATGAAGATAAGTTTAGCTTGCTCACTTAAGGATCTCTCAAAGGTATATTGGCGGAATCTGTCCATGTGGATGGTCATTCTCATCAAGGCCTCACAATGAGACTGCGAGACGAAGGAGTTCTGCACATAGGTGTTGAGCAAAGCCACATACAGAATGAGCCTTGTGACAACAGATGTGTGGTCAATGTCTTGCAACAAATGTTCCACAAAATCTTCTATGTACTTTGGATCAAATTCTTCGCTCATCAAGACAAATGTCAAGATGAACTCTGGCTGGTACTGTTGTTCGAGCTTCTCTCGTTTCCCAGAAAACTGCCTCTTCTCCTCTGCTGACAACTTGTGGGTCACAGCAACATTCTGGAGAGGAGACTCCTTGCACTTTTTCTCTGGATTGTGTGACCGTCTGCAGCTCAGTAGAATGAAACAGGGCGTCCCCTGTGCGATTCTCTTGGTGTAGACAGCAGTCACCAATTCATTCCGTAGATCATCCAGGTAGTCGTTCTCACAGTCTTCCACCAGCAAGAGTACTGGAAGGCATTTTTGTGGGGGGTCTTTTTCTTCGTATTCACGTAGCTGAACTGCATGCTCAGATACAGTGGCTGGTGAGTATGATGGCTTCACAACTGCGCATCTTAGGTCTTTTCTGTTGTTCCAAAGTACCTGTCGTGCAACTGTGCTCCCTCCACTGCCCGGATGGTGGTAAATATTAATGCTGTTCACGGGCACTTGGTCTGAACCTCTTTTCTGAATGTCACCAAGCAATTTTGAAATTTCCCCGTACGCATCTCTCTGAATGATTTCCTCAACAAACTTCTTCTCGGCAAGCCAGAAATTCAGCCACTTCACTTTACCGCCATGGTAAAACTGCCTTTCCAAGTTTTCTTTTTCTGCCTCAATGAAGTCATTGCTGGTTACATCACACTGGTCAACACTCAGGATCTCTAAGGAGTACATCCTTTCCTCTTCTTTAGTTTCAAGTAGACACTCTCCTTTTGTGAAAACTGACAGATGTTTGGTAGCTCGAGTTGTCTGTGGCTGAATGCGTTGCAGAGTAGCATTCACATGGCTCATTTTCATCCCGACAATGCTGGAGCGGTTAACGGCATCAGCACTACAGTATGCCTCCGCAAAGCTTTGCCACTTCTGATGGTTTTCTTCACTTTCTGAAATGCAAATGATGTCTTCATGACCTTCCATATCAGTGAAAAATTCATAGAAAGTGTGCAACTGAGGCTTCTCCACAGGGGAAGTGAGAAGAAAGATCACCAAGAAAGAGCCCTTCGGCAAGATCTGTTTGCAGATCAGCGATACAGATTCCCGCAGAAGTGTGATTTTGGTTTTGATCCAGGTCATTTCATCACAGTGGATTTCGTTTCCACGGTAATCGTTTCGTCCATTGCAAAATATCCAGCTTGTCTGTTCAAACAAGTGTAGGTGTCTCTCAAATTCCCTGATGCTCATGTCACTTGGAATTTTGTAATTCTGCATGAAATGCAGGTTTGCAGCATGGTGCTCAAGGTATTTGCCACAGAATCCAGACACTTTTGAATCTGGGTCAAAATCAAAAACACAGAAAATCTTCATGTTCAATAAAAAGTCGATGCTTCTCAAATGGTCCCGCTGAAACTTGTTTGTGACAAGAATGTACCACTTTTCCTTCTCAATGAACTTTTTCCCGCTGGTCACAAGCATCGTCAGTTTCCTGCCCAGGTCTTCACAGAAATCTGGTGCATTGAGAAATTGTGACTTCTCAGCCTCTTCTCTCAGATCATCTCTGTCTTTCACACGTTGGTAGAAGTTAAAAACATTTTGATCAATAACTGGTTCTGTTTTGGATCCTACTCTGCGATAGATTGCTTCCTTTTCAAGTTCAACCTTGTTTGACTTTTCCTTGAAGTTTGGAAGACGGACAGAGTACACTCTGTTCCTCACTACGTTCACTGTGGGGACAATGTCAACCTCCACAACGTAAAGTTTTTCTGTGCTGTTTATGTCGATGACCTCGATAAATTGGGGTGGCCTTATACACTGTCGCACGTCTTCACTGTCAGAAGTAAAACACCGTTCTATATAGTCTAACGCATCAACAAAGATGTCTTTCTCTGTCACGGGAATGCCAATTATTTCACCGTGCATATAGTCAGTGTCATCCCTACTGTCCATCACACCAAAGTGTATTGTACCATTTGTTCGAATATTCATACATCCAGCACCAAATTTGAGAACCTCTTTGGCAAATTTTACTTGTAGCCTTGTCCTGTCCAATTTAACGGCATTTCCAAGTGATTTGTATTCATGACAAGGTGTGATAAGATCGATGACACCAGATTCAGGCTGTAAAACGTTGTTCTTCACATACGTGAAGTCAATACCTTCTTTGCCAAAAGGCCTTGGTTTACAGTCTTTCTTGGTGGAAAGCCCAATTACTGCTTGGTCCTTGTGTGTCTGTGTCTCTGTCCCTGGATGGGACTGATTAGTGCCAGCATCGGTGGTCACATCGCCTGTGCCTTGCTGCTCATTCTGACTTCCAGCTCCTTTGTTGGGTATATTCTCTCGAGTTTTCTTGGTCTTTTGAAGCTTGTGTCCTTGGAAAGTCTCAACGAGCTCATTTCTTTTTCTGACTATCAGGAGGGCGGGGCCAGATTTCATGCCAGTCTCTTTTTTCAGATAGTCCTCCGTCACCTCCTTGAGGATTTTGCCATCCACTTCCTCTTCTTGCAGCTTCTGAACATACTGCTCCTTCACTCCTATTGACCTTAACCAGGAGCTCACGTCCAATTCCGTCCAATTCTCCAGTGCTTTGTTGCCCAATTCAGCTAAGGAAGTAAAATACAAGAGGACATCAAAAACTGAAAATGTGCTGTGGATCCTAAAAACACTATACTAATTGTAGGGAAGGAACAGCACATTTTATTTGGTGTATAGTACAAGCACATACAAATTGTTGCTAATGTGAGAAACTACTTTAATGTCTTATAGCCCCAATTAGATGCCGGTGTCTAAAAATATAATTCTCTTAAATTATTGCTTTAATCAGTCACTGATTCAGTCACAGCAGATCAGTAGCCTAGTAACATAAAAATGTAACAGGTGCAATCTCATCACGATACAATAAAAAAACAAGCACTGTCGGACAAAGTGCTCTGGCAAATAAAAATAGCTAGCCGACAAGAAAACATTGTGCATACAACTTTATTAAATAATAAGTAGGCCTAGCTTGGGACATTTTCAAAATGGCTGCCATGCATCACCCAGGTGGGTGGAAATGTTTCCAGAGAAAAAAGCGTCACCACTGTTTTACTGTGCAACCGCACTTTAACCCCATATGCATTGTTTGATTATAAATTATTGTGGAGTACAGACACAATTCAAGAAAAAAAGAGTCTTTGTCCCAAACATTATGAAGCTCACTATTTATTTCCACTTTTCTAAATTTATCTTTTTTTAAATTTGTCAGGTTTGTTTGGCCAAATGTCCTGGCAATACAGATAAACAGAACTGCAAATTCTGAACTTAAAAATGATGACAACAAATCTCACGGTATACTTACCCATTACTCACTCATGGTTGTCTTCATTGGAAGGAAAAATGCAAAAATAATCAAGATTTCTGTACTTCATCTGAAAAATTGGACAAAATAATTTGTTAAAATCTCAAATCACTTTTGAGACATATTTTTGACAAGGTTATCAACTAAGAAAAATACAAGAAGGCAGTGTAAAGGCAGTGTATCTGATACCAGACTGGGGGGCCCAGAGCCCCCTCTTCCTGGATAACTTGCTGATTTGGATAATTCGCATTTATGGAGTTAGCTCCCAACTCTCAGAGGGAAAGCAGCAGCAGCAGCTTGAAGCTGTGAGCCCTGGTGTTCACATGGTATATCCTACACCTGACCTGGTGGAAACGTGAATGCACGATGTTAATTTTGTTAAGCAGCACACATTTATTGTATGCTTCAACATAGGGATTATGGTGATCCTTCATGAGGTTTTGTTGACTTTTCTCTGATGTTTGCTGAGGCGCTCGAGGCCCACGTGCTCATGTTTATGTTTTACAATAAAAAGTACAGCATTTCCCAAAGTTTCAGTGTGAATACTAACATGTTGAATTTTGCGATTCCTATGTTTTAAAATGTCAAAACAATTAATTCAATGCAATTCACTTGGCTGCTGGGAATGAAAAATATTAATTCAGTTGATTGCAAATTCAGATTCTTTGCATGCACTCATTACACTCATATTATTCAATATTAGATTAGCCTACGGCTGACATCTATGTTGGAAACTGCAGATACAAACATTTAACTTTCAGAAATAACAATGCTGTGTGCAATGTAAACAGAAATGGTTTTGCTCAGTCTGGGAGGAGACAATGGGAGGAGATCACATGCGTACAGAGTACAGACAAGACTAAGGATGGCTTCTATTAAAAACTATGAGCAAGTTATAAAACCGGTTTGTTGGCATAAAATGAAAAAAAATCCCTACCCAGAGCAGGCCCTGTTGTGTGACGAACGTTGATTGGAGGAGGGGCGGGGCGGGGGTGGGGGGGTTACAGACTGACAAATTAGCCATAATTTTTAATTCAATACACATATGTGTTATACGATATAAATCAAATGAACATAGTAATATGGTGATATAAGACTTAAGATTCTACGGAGTCTTGGTCCAGATATAAGCGATATTGACAGGCCGAGCGAAGCATCTTATTTCGTTTGATATAGCCAAGTTGTTATGTCTTAAGTAAAAATGTCAGGACTTGAGAAAGTAACATTCGTGAAGGTCATTTATCATTGCAGCGACACAAATGGACTAATGGTAATCGAACGTGACGTTATCATTAGCCTATTTATCGCATCGCTTTTGATATCATATTTAAGCCGTGTCTAAAAGCAGTGCAAACAACATTACTGGTACTGTGCCTTAGTCATACGGCTTCGTATGCACTATGGTAGGATTCTTGTAAATATTTTACGTAGCACAGACACTGGCAGCGACAAGTTTTTTTTTTTACGACCATGAGGGATTCCGGAGCAGGCTTACTGTGCATAGCCTGGTACTGCAAGGCGTAGCCTATATTACATCGCCTAAAAGCAAAGCACGTCTTGTCATTTCAGCTGTGATAGAATGCACAATAGAATACTAACTCGGAATAGATTACAAATGGTAGTGATGCGTTCTAAGTATTTGCTTAAATATATTTAAGTGTAGGCCATCCTAGCTACAGTATTTTGTTATTTAACATCTGAGCAAAGTGATTTTCCCAGATTGGCCACGTAGCCTAGGGTATCGGACCAGTACCACAAAGCGTTATTCTTACCCCTTTTTGTACTGACGGCACTAATAATTCAGTTAAAAACATAAATAGAGGTCGTATTAAAATACTTACTCACCATATTTAGCTACGGACACATTCGGGTGTTTTTGGTTGCTGTACATGCCGATGCGAGGGAAATCAAAGCGAGAGAAAATCACTGCGTGCGGGAATTAATGCTCTTCAGAGCGAACTCGAAACTCCCGGAAATTACACTTCTCTGTGATTCGCTATGAATGTAATGTAGCTCAGCGCGCGCGCCTCTCCTTGCCAACAGGGTGTTCTCTAGATCGGCAAATAAAATACTTTCAGCCACACCTAAAAAAGAACAAAAACCAGTTGGCTACCTGCGCGCAGTACTGGAGGGTGTGCGCAGGTCCTTTCGTGAAAGTTTAGATTTTTCGAATACGAAAGTTTGAATCCAGATCGAGAAAATCAGAGTGGAAAAATCATATCCAGTAGGATAGCACATCTCAAGATAACCTACATGGCCGGAAGCATGTGGACACCTGACATACAACATCTCATTCAAAATGATGGGCAGTAATCTGGAGTTGGTCCACCTTTTGCTGCTATAACAACCTCTACTCTTCTGGGAAGGCTTTATACTAGATGTTGGAGCATTACTGCACTGATTTGTTTCCATTCAGCCAGAGGAGCATTAGTGAAGCTGGGCACTGATTGGGCAATTAGACCTGGCTCACAGTTGGCGTTCCAATTGATCCCGAAGGTGTTAGATGGGGTTGTGGTCAGGGCGCTGTGCAGGCCAGTCAAGTTCCTCCATACCGTCCTCGACAAAACCATTTCTATATGGACCTTGCTGTATGCCCGGTGCATTGTCATGCTAAAACAAGAAAGGGCCTTCTGCAACACTAGCGTAGCCAGAAAAAAGACTGTGGGTGTGCATCAGAAAAACTGGGTGTGTCACATCTAATTTTCTCTACAACACAGAGTAGGCTAGACTGATGTGCACCTCCACAAAAATATAATCATCCATTACTCTCCATATAGGCTTGCCTACAACATAGCCGTAACACAGTATAAAAAGTGCTTTAGTCATTGTACAGTCTTTGATTGTTATTTTAAACGTCACAGTGCAATCATTCTTTACATAGGCTTATCAAATAAAACAAAATAGGCCTACAATAGAATAGATAACAACTAGGCAAGCCCAGGATCTACACAGCATTCCCCCAAATGACATTTACATAAAACCTTATTGGGACACAGCCTACCTGTGCAAGTTGACAGCTTAAAGTGCCCGGTTTCTTTCAATAAAGTCAGGGAATTGCTCCTGTTTGTCTTTTGTGACCTGATGCGTGATGTCACCTTTTCCAGCCCTTTTAATGTCGATGAAACATTTGTGTCTGGCCACAGCAGCAGCATGGGCTTTACTAGCTTCGTGTTTTATACAAAACTGACCACGATGCCCCCAGTCTCTCAGTGCTGCTTTGCTAAACCTGTCCTCATTGACATCAGTGTTAAAGTGGCGGCAAGGTTGGCAAAATACAGCGTCCAGTTTAATGCTATAATCTAGCCAACTGTACCGGTCATACCATTTAGCTGAAAAACTCCTGCTCTTTCCACTGACTGTTTGGGTGACTGGGAAAGCATGCAATTTGGGTTGGCATGCAGGTTTGTCTACTGCCGAGAGATCTGTAGAGTTTCGCCATTTCTGCGTCCTCTGATTCTGTCAGTGCAGGTGCCAGTGCCGAAGGACTCGCACTTGTTGAGGGGGAGGGTGATGGAGAAACATCCTCCTCAGCTGTTGTAGGCCTTGTGTCCAGCTGGTCATCAATGCAAGGTTTTTTGAAGAAGTTAAACAGTGAGCTCTGTTTCATTTTCATAAACTAGCGGCTAGAGTATATTCTAGAATTAGCTGCAGGCGTTGCATTGTTTACTATTTACACTGCTAGTCTCCTGTGATGCTCGCTGGGGTCACAGGTCAATGGCTACTTGCGCATGTATCAACTTTTAAAAAATTTGATTGGTAGGCAGGCTATGCATGACGGTGGATGTTGTTTTTTGACTAAAATAATTTTGAATTTAATTTAAAATTAACAATTATTATAATTAGACCATAATAGCCTAACTTTCGAACAAAACGTTTTAGTAAGGCTATAACTAAAAATTCATTCTGCATCTGATTTTTGGGTGTGCCAGCTGCCTCTTTGGGTGGCACAGGCACACCCTGGCACACCTGCGGCTACGCCATTGCTTCCCTATGTGGGCTGAAAGGGGATAGGTGATCTTCTCAATGTCTTTTAAATAATTATCAGCCAAATTCAACTCCCCAAGCAAACGTCTTGCAAAATATCCACAACTAAGATGATTTATATATGCAATTCAGAATCAATCATATTACATCCCATCATTTCCTTCCTTAGAGGAGCAAATTATTATAATAATAATAATAATAATTATTATTATTATTATTAGGATTTTCTTATGTATCTGGGGGAAGGGAGGTGGGGGTTGGATGTGTGGGTGGGTGAATGGGGTTTCAATATTCAATTCACTGTCAGGGGGCGTGGGGGTTTTAGGACCCAAACGCAGAGTGAGGGGGAAAAACTCGAAACTCCAAATGATATGAACAAAAGACTTTACTTAAAAAAGGGAACAAAAGAGAACAAAAGGCCTCACAGGGCAACTCTTCAAAAAAAACACAAAGACAAACTTCAAAAAAAACACAGGAAACCAAGAAAATCCAGAAAATCCAAAAGCACGTGGAAAACCGAACATGGGCAGGAACACACGGGGCAGGAACATGAGCAGAGGCATACACAAACAAACAACCAGACACAACCAAGGATCCAGCACCTGAGTCAAGGAAGAAGGAACTTAAATAGAACAGACACTGACGAGACACAGGAGGGCACCATGAACAATTAGGCCACAGAGAGGGAAGGGAAAACGAGACAACCAAGAACCAATAATTGAACAATTGAAAACAATAATACAATTACACAAGGTACAAGCAGGCCACAAAACCGAAGTGCCGCCATCTGGCGGCCCAACAAGGAAAGACAGAGACAAACACAGAACCATGACATTCACCATGCTTATTACTTTATGTCTTTTATTGAAAATTGGAAAATCAACTTTTTTATTTTTAATACAGTTATCGCTTTATGAAAAATTATACAAGCTAATGGTGGTCATAAGACACTATAATAATGGCATATAGTACAGTCACACTGTACAGCAGAACAGTCTTTTAAACCAACAAAGCTGATACAACAACTACCTTCAGGGGAATTTTGAAAATGTCATTGTTGCTAATCCAGTTACACCACTTTCATTTCAATACAGAATTCAGACCTTCCCCTTGAACTTTGTGTTAAAATGTCAAAAGGCTAGGCCAGAGTTTCCCAAATGTTATCGTCCTTCCTTATAAGCAGCCCTTGAATGTTCAGTAGTATGGTGCCAGTGCCGAAGGACTCGCACTTGTTGAGGGGGAGGGTGATGGAGAAACATCCTCCTCAGCTGTTGTAGGCCTTGTGTCCAGCTGGTCATCAATGCAAGGTTTTTTGAAGAAGTTAAACAGCGAGCTCTGTTTCATTTTCATAAACTAGCGGCTAGAGTATATTCTAGCATTAGCTGCAGGCGTTGCATTGTTTACTATTTACACTGCTAGTCTCCTGTGATGCTCGCTGGGGTCACAGGTCAATGGCTACTTGCGCATGTATCAACTTTTAAAAAATTTGATTGGTAGGCAGGCTATGCATGACGGTGGATGTTGTTTTTTGACTAAAATAATTTAAAGTAATAAGTTAAAATAAAAGATTAATATTACGGATATACGTTGGTAGTACATAACTCAAAATTTCTAAAAATAACTTTGTATTTGATGTTTCTAAATGGCACATGTACTGTAAAAAAAAAAAAAAAAAAAACTTAATTCATGGTCTGTCATCTCCATGGCAATTATCGACATAACAGATGTGCCTGGGCGCTACTTTCCATAGAAAGACAGGTAACTGACATTTCGAGGAAGATTTCAGGTGACGCTGAAATGTCAGTTTCCTGTCTTTCTATGGATTAATGTCTGAGTATAAGCACAAGTTTGTTCTCTGCCTTTGCCTTAAAGAGTGCTCCAGCTCCACTGTCACTGGAATCAGTCCACTTTGGAAGTCTGTCTTTGATTCTATTTTGTCGCAATTATTTACATATTTACAAGTACTAGATTAATTTATTATACAGGACAATGTTATCTTCCCATTTTATGTTATTTCAGTGATGTTGTAGGCAACAGGCCCTCTAAAGGTGAAGCCCAAGTAGAAAGTGACGTTCTCATTGCCGTAGGGCACTGAGGCTGAATTCAAAGCTGGAATCAAGAACTTCTTCTTCTTAGGACCTTGGAGAAAAACAGTACCATCCTCTGTCCAGCCATCAACGGGCTTCAAAAGTGTTTTGATCTCTGGCATTTTCCACACCTCCCCACGTAGCCACTTCATCCTTTTTTCTGACACAGGGAGCTTCTTTGTGAGACTCTCCACTTTGCTCTTGTGTACAATCTTGTCCCGTCCATTTCCGTTGCTCAGGAAAAAGTGAGTGTAAATTCTCCTCTTCCTTTGGGGCATCGATTTCATTTTGGTCCAGTAACTTCTACTGAGGCATTCAACAGCTGACATGACAATTTCGTATTTGTTTTCTTTATCATCGTCATTGTCTTCTGGCCAGAAAAGCAATGTGAGCAAGAAAAGAGCACTGGATAAGCATTTGCTCTTCTCATTTGGGAACTGCTGGCAGAGAAACTGAAGATACTGAATTGGTGCAAGCTTGGGAGACTGAGGTGAAAGACAACCTAAAGCAATCTGAGATGCTATGTAGTTCACAAGATCAACTTGGTCCAGTTTTGCCTTCAGTGGGTTGGAGGGATACAAGGATATTATTTCCTCCAGCACGTGGATTTGGTCCCTGTCTGTCTGGTCATGCAGGAGGGAGAAGATTGCTGTTATATTCCCCCCGCCAAGACAGTATATCTGCATGCGTTTCATGAAAGGAGTCAAGTTAATTGGATTTAAATTGCCTTGCTGCTGAAAGGTGCTGAGAGAAACACTGCTGAAATGCTTTCCATATGCAGTAGACATGTTTACCAACCAATTTTTTGGATTGTTTATTTTGATCTCGGAGGTTGCAGCCGTTTCGTCCTCCTCTGCATTTATATCTGTCTGAAAGTAACTCAAATCTTCAGAGATCCATTCCAGGGCATTATGCACTGACATCTGAAGGCTTTTCAGTTTGCTGTGGAACCTTTCCCAAGGCTTCTTTACTTCTTCAGGGATGTAGTCTGTCACTAGATACTTAAGGCACTCAGAGCTGCCACTAGCCTTTTTTGAAAACATTTGCAGTGAAAAAATGAGGTTTACCAAGTTGCATCCAATTTCCACTGCAGAAAAAAAGCCTGAATTATTCATGGTTTCAGGATCAGAGATGGCTGCGATCTGACAATCTTTGAAGCAGTCTATGGCTTTAAGTGCTTTTTCAATTGCATCTGCTGTGTTTTGTGGTGTCTTAGTCTTTTTTTCAATCTCTTTACATTTGGCATTGAACCATCTCCTATACACCTGACCTTTAGTGTCTAGGATGTAGGAGTTTTGGGGCATCTTTTTTGCAGCTATTTCTGCCCATTGTTCTGCCTCTTCAAATTTTTCATGGTAGTAGTTGAGTCGGGCAAGCTGCTGAGCAAAGAAAGCGTCTTTGTTGAATCGCATGTACGCTTCTTTTAGAAGCTCGATAGCCTTGTCTGGGCTTTCCTCTCCCACAACATGTTCAATGAGAGGAGAGAAAAAACTGTCAGATTCATCACCTTTAATGATTCGGCAACGCCTCATGAACAAGTCTCTGAGAAACTTCACATACTCCTCTCTTCCAAACCTGTTCTCATAAAGCACATCCTCATGGAGAAGATTCAGTGCAATTACACTTAGATTCTGCTGGCTACTTGACAACTGCCAGAGAATCTCCTTTGCCACCAAAGGATGAATGATACGGATTGAATGAATGTGCGTCTTGTCATCTCTCAGGTGTATGAAGATAAGTTTAGCTTGCTCACTTAAGGATCTCTCAAAGGTGTGTTGGCGGAATCTGTCCACTTGGATGGTCATTCTCATCAAGGCCTCACAATGAGACTGGGAGATGAAGGAGTTCTGCACATAGGTGTTGAGCAAAGCTACATACTGAATGAGCCTTGTGACAACAGATGTGTGATCAATGTCTTGCAGCAAATGTTTCACAAAATCTTCAATGTACTGTGGGTCAAATTCTTCACTCATCAAGACAAATGTTAAGATGAACTCTGGCTGGTACTGTTGTTCGAGCTTCTCTCGTTTCCCAGAAAACTGCCTCTTCTCCTCTGCTGACAACTTGTGGGTCACAGCGACATTCTGGAGAGGAGACTCCCTGCACTTTTTCTCTGGGTTGTGTGACCGTCTGCAGCTCAGAAGAATGAAACAGGGCATCCCCTGTGCGATTCTCTTGGTGTAGACGGCAGTCACCAATTCATTCCGTAGATCATCCAGGTAGTCATTATCACAGTCTTCCACCAGCAAGAGTACTGGGAGGCATTTTTGTGGGGGGTCTTTCTCTTCGTATTCACGTAGGTGAACCGCATGCTCGGATACAGTGGCTGGTGAGTATGATGGCTTCACAACTGCACATCTTAGGTCTTTTCTGTTGTTCCAAATGATCTGTCGTGCAGCTGTGCTCCCTCCACTGCCTGGATGGTGGTATATATTGATGCTGCTCACAGGTACTTGGTCTGCACCTCTTTTCTGAATGTCACTGAGAAGTTTTGATATTTCCCTGTATGCATCTCTCTGAATGATTTCCTCAACAAACCTCTTCTCTGCAAGCCAGAAATTCAGCCACTTCACTTTACCGCCATGGTAAAACTGCCTTTCCAAGTTTTCTTTTTCTGCCTCAATGAAGTCATTGCTGGTTTCATCACACTGGTCAACACTCAGGATCTCTAAGGAGTACATCCTTTCCTCTTCTGGAGTTTCAAGTAGACACTCTCCTTTTGTGAAAACTGATAAATGTTTGGTAGCTCGAGTTGTCATTGGCTGAATGCGTTGCAGAGTAGCGTTCACGTGGCTCATTTTCATCCCGACAATGCTGGAACGGTTAACGGCATCAGCACTACAGTACGCCTCCGCAAAGCTCTGCCACTTCTGATGGTTTTCTTCACTTTCTGAAATGCAAATGATGTCTTCATGACCTTCCATATCAGTGAAAAATTCATAGAAAGTGTGCAACTGAGGCTTCTCCACAGGGGAAGTGAGAAGAAAGATCACCAAGAAAGAGCCCTTCGGCAAGATCTGTTTGCAGATCAGCGATACAGATTCCCGCAGAAGTGTGATTTTGGTTTTGATCCAGGTCATTTCATCACAGTGGATTTCGTTTCCACGGTAATCGTTTCGTCCATTGCAAAATATCCAGCTTGTTTGTTCAAACAAGTGTAGGTGTCTCTCAAATTCCCTGATGCTCATGTCACTTGGAATTTTGTAGTTCTGCATGAAATGCAGGTTTGCAGCATGGTGCTGAAGGTATTTGCCACAGAATCCAGATACTTTTGAATCTGGGTCAAAATCAAAAACACAGAAAATCTTCATGTTCAATAAAAAGTCGATGCTTCTCAAATGGTCCTGCTGAAATTTGTTTGTGACGAGAATGTACCACTTTTCCTGTTCAATGAACTTTTTCCCGCTGGTCACAAGCATTGTCAGTTTCCTTCCCAGGTCTTCACAGAAATCTGGTGCGTTGAGAAATTGTGACTTCTCAGCCTCTTCTCTCAGATCATCTCTGTCTCTCACACGTTGGTAGAAGTTAAAAACATTTTGATCAATAACTGGTTCTGTTTTGGATCCTACTCTGCGATAGATTGCTTCCTTTTCAAGTTCAACCTTGTTTGACTTTTCTTTGAAGTTTGGAAGACGGACAGAGTACACTCTGTTCCTCACTACGTTCACTGTGGGAACGATGTCAACCTCCACCACGTAAAGTTTTTCCGTGCCGTTTATGTCTATGACCTCGATAAATTGTGGTGGCCTTATACACTGTCGCACATCTTCACTGTCTGAAGTAAAACACCGTTCTATATAGTCTAACGCATCAACAAAGATGTCTTTCTCTGCCACAGGAATGCCAATTATTTCACCGTGCATATAGTCAGTGTCATCCCTACTGTCCATCACACCAAAGTGTATTGTACCATTTGTTCTAATATTCATGCATCCAGCGCCAAATTTGAGAACCTCCTTGGCAAATTTTGCTTGCAGCCTTGTCCTGTCCAATTTAACGGCATTTGCAAGTGATTTGTATTCATGACAAGGTGTGATAAGATCGATGACGCCAGATTCAGGCTGTAAAACGTTGTTCTTGACATATGTGAAGTCAATACCTTCTTTGCCAAAAGGCCTTGGTTTACAGTCTTTCTTGGTGGAAAGCCCAATTACTGCTTGGTCCTTGTGTGTCTGTGTCTCTGTCCCTGGATGGGACTGATTAGTGCCAGCATCAGTGGTCACATCGCCTGTGCCTTGCTGCTCATTCTGACTTCCAGCTCCTTTGTTGGGTATATTCTCTCGAGTTTTCTTGGTCTTTTGAAGCTTGTGTCCTTGGAAAGTCTCAACGAGCTCATTTCTTTTTCTGACTATCAGGAGGGCGGGGCCAGATTTCATGCCAGTCTCTTTTTTCAGATAGTCCTCTGTCACCTCCCTGAGGATTTTGCCATCCACTTCCTCCTCTTGCAGTTTCTGAACATACTGCTCCTTCACTCCTATTGACCTTAACCAGGAGCTCACGTCCAGTTCCGTCCAGTTCTCCAGCGGTTTGTCGCCCAGTTCAGCTAAGCAAGGAAGATACAACGGGACATCAAATACTGAAAATGTGCAGATGACCTTAAGAACACTTTACTCATTGTAGGGATGTGTGTGTAGTAGGGATGTGTATTGTAGGGAAGTATGGTACAAGCAGATACAAACTGTTGCTAAGCACACACGTGAGAAACTACGGTAACATGGCCCTCTGGCACGTGCAATTTGCCAGTCAATCAGCAGGATTAAACCTTCCAAATTTAATTACGCGTAGATCGTGAAAACCCCCTAGATCCAGGGATCAGCAACTCACGGTCCTCGAGGGCCAAGAACTGCTGGTTTTTCACCCTCCCTTTGCCTGGGAGTCAGGTGTGAACACAGTCTGGCCAATCGGTAGCACTAATTACCCGGGAGAAAAGAAAACCAGGGCTGGACTTGGATTCGAGGGCCAGAGTTGATGATTCCTGCCCTAGATTAATCATCATTATGTGCCATAGCTCACCACCTGCAATGCTGCTTAATATACAGTGAGCTCTGCTGGCTCTTTTAGGTACTCATTTGCAAACAGTATCCTGGCCATAACTGTTTTTGCAGTTCTGTACGTGAAGTATTCTGTGGACAGCAGTCACTGACACGTCCACACCAGCCTCTTGATGAGTATTTATTATCTGTCAGATAGTTGTTTGGGTTTTTTTTTTTTCTATTTCATTCTGGTGAGGATTTTTCAATAAACTGTAGAGGTCTTCCTTAGACTACAAGGACCTTTGCTATTATTGAGCTCACCAGTGCTCTCTTTCTTCTTAATGATGTTCCAAACAGTTGATTCTGGTTAGCCTAAGGTTTGACTTATGGTTCTGACTGTTTTTTTTTTTTCCATCGTCATAATGGCTTCCTTACTTTCATTGGCACAAATCTGGTCATGTTGACAAACGGCAATAACATACTCCAAAGGCAATCAAAAGCCTAGAATCAAGACTAGACACTGAAAGCTGTCTTATACCTGAATTAAGGAAGCAACTGAACACACCTGACTAATCAGAAACATGAAGCCATTTGACCAAAACATTATGGTGCCCTGAAATGGGGGACTGTGTATAGAAAGTGCTGCAATTTCTACATGGTGAAACCAAAACATATAAATAATACCCTTTAATAAAGCTGAGAACCTGCACTTTAACTACACGTGCACTGTAGATTACCTGCACTTCTAAACTTGTGGAGTACGGACTCATATCAAGAAAAAAAACATCTTTGTCCCAAATGTTATGGAGCTCACTATTTATTTCTCCATTCATCTTTTTTTATTTGTCTGGTTTGTTTGGCCAAATGTCCTGGTAGTACAGATAAACAGAACTGAAAATGCTTTGTTCGCAGAATTTGAAAATGATGACAACAAATCACACGGTATACTTACCCATTACTCACTCACGGCTATGTTCATTTGGAGGTAAAAATGTAAAAACCATCAAGATCTCTGCACTCCATCTGAGAAAATGTACAAAAGAATTCATTAAAATATCATTTCACTCTTGGAAAAAATTATTTTTTGACAATGTTACCAACTGAGAAGAGTAAAATCATTTGGCGTTAAAATGTTAAACTGCTAGTGAGTTTGGATTTAATATATCTTACAGTGAGCAGATCTACTGTATACAGCACTATTAACACTTTGGGAATGAGGAATCATTCGAATCAATCCTTGTGTTGACTATTTGTCCTGCATCCGTGGATTCAGCACCAGACTGTGAGGCCCAGAGCCCCCTCTTTCTGGAAAACTTTCTGACTTGTATAATTTGCATTTGTGGAGTTAACGCTCAACTTACTGTCAAGTTTCAAAATTGTAGAGATATGACCCAAGGTTTTTTTTTTTTTTGCTATATAACCCTACTACAGCTGAATGCTTGCACTCTGTCTCACTCCCACAGTATAAGTATACAGACTATATATATATATATATATATATATATATATATATATAGCAGAGTAGTTAGTGGAGGGGGAAGTGCTTCAGAGGGGAAGCAACAGTGGTGTGAAGCAGTGAGCCCTGGTATTCAAATGGTACAGCCCACACCTGACCTGGTGACAACAAGACTACACAATGCCTATTTTGTGAAGTAGCACACATTCATTTGATGGTTCAACATAAGGTTATGGTGATCTCAGTCTGAGGTATTATTGACTTTCCTTTGATATTTGCAGCAACGCTCAGGCCCCCGTGCTCATGTTTATATTTTCACAAGAATACGCACAGCATTTCCCGAAGTTTCAGTACCCATACCCCACTCACAGTGTAAATACCGACTGTCAACTTCATCATCAACATCATTTTGGAGATTTAACGCATTACATCACATTTATTTGGCAGACGCCAAATTTATCCAAAGCAACGTACAATAAGTGCACACTGAAGCTCACTGGAACAACTACAGAACACAGGTCCGATAAGAAAAAATTCTCATTAAGTAGCCTATCAGTTATTCATAGCCATGAACCTCAGGTCTAGTTCACACAGTAAGCATAGGCTTAGCAAGTCAGAAACGGTTTACATCTGTGTTAAAAGTTTTAAATCAATGTTTATGAATATGGTTTGCACAGTGGTGATTTAAAGGGAATTACTTCCTGTTTGACGCAGCACAGTGAAAATATGACCGTATCAGTACCATGGCAACTACCTCTACAGACTAGCATTGTTCTTGTCTTAGTCCGAATATAAACGACACTGAGCATCGCAAGCATCCTGTCACGTATTTGATATTGCAGATGTTGTGTACTGTAAAATTGTAGGACTTAAGGATGTGAGAATCATGTACCATTCGAGCGAAACAAATAGACTAATGTTAACCTAATTCGGGGTTGCCGTTAGCCTACCTATCACATCGCTTATGATAAGATTTTGACGCCGTACCTAAAAATTAAACAGAATTACGCTTGCAATGTGCCGCCTGAAAATACTTGCAAGAAACCTACCATGATGAAAACGAAGTAATAGCACTGTAAACACAGACAACTGTAACATTTTAATCGTAAAAACAGCCTTACTCAAAATGCACCTAACTAATAAAGAAACAACGCCCGTCTTGCCATTTGCGTTGTGTTAGAGTACTCAATAGAATATCAATTCGGAATCAATTACAAATGGTAGTAAGGCGTTATAAGTATTGGTTTAAACATATTTAAGTGCACACAATCTCAACATTGTCTGAGCAAAGTATTTTTCGAGTTAAGCAGCCTAGGGTAGCATATAGAACCCGTACCCTAAGGCGTAGTTTTTTGTCACTTTTGTATTGACTGTACCATTCATTTTATGCAAAAGAACAAGAACGGTCATATTAAAGTACAGACTCACCACATCTAATCATAGACCAGTCTGGGCGTTGTTGTAGCTCTATACCCCCAAAGCGAGGAAAATCATTGCGAGTGAAATTAATTTTCTAATGACCGAAAACAAAAATCCCGGAAATTCCACTACTCTGTGAATCGCTTTGAATGTAATGTAGCTCAGCGCGCGCGCACCCCCTTGCCAACAGGATGTTGTCTACCGCACTTAAATTAAAAAAAAAAAAAAAAAAAAAAACAAGTAGGCTATCTACATACAGTACCGGAGGATGTGCGCAGCTCATTTCCTGAAAGTTTCGATTTCTTGAAAAACGAAAGCTTTGCTGCGGATCAATTAAATCCGGAGTGGAAAAATTCAATCCAGCAGAATAGAGCATCTCAAGATATGTATGCGTATTTACATCTCATTTGCTTTGCTTTAGTAGTAGTATCTGTATTAAAAACTGAAATTATACGGTTAACGTTCAACAGTTAACTATGCAATATCCATCCATTGTCTATACTCTCTTATCCTGGGCAGTGTAGCAGGAGTTGCTGGAGCCTATCCCAGCGTGCATGTATAAGAGGCAGGAATACATGCTGGACAGGCCCCTAAATCTATTGCAGCGCACGTACGTCATTCATTCACTATTCACTCACACGCTCATACCTAATTTAGAGTCTCCAGTTAGCCTACCTGCATGTCTTTGGACTGTGGGAGGAAACCAGAGGAAACCCGCGCGGACGCGGGAAGAGCATGCAGACTCCACACAGGAAGGCCCCAGGCCGGATTCAGACCCAGGAGGTGGCAGTGCCACCCAGCAGTAAATATCAGTAATGGAACGCCTACGTAAATATCGCTGAAAAGAGAACTCGCTGTGCGTCAAGTGGCTCTGTCCGTCTCTGAATAGGCGACGTTACATTGCATTACATTACAGTCGTTTAGCAGACTCTCTTATCCAGAACGACGAACAGCAGTAGATTACTCTGTGTAATGTCTCTCATCCTCTGAATCAGTGGAGTGGTTCTCTCGGAATTTGTTACTTTGAGCGCTTTGGCCTCTTTCGATCTCATTTAATCATTCTGGGTGTAATAATGTGAAATTAAATACATACGGTTGATAGAACACATTTATACAGTGAATGCAACAATGCATTGCATTTGGTTGAAAAGGTGTCTGGCCTATTTTTTTTTCTTTTTTTCTAAAATGGGTTTACATTGTCTGCATTTGGAAAACATTTTTTACATTTACCTTTCTACTTAAAAAAAAAAAAACTTTTTGGACTTACGAGTAGATTTTTCATTATAAATTACTTAATATATGCTTTCATCCATTTATTTGACCATGACTATTTAATAAAGATGATTCTGTCAGGACCACTGTCATCAAGTAGAAATTTATTGACAATAAAGGCAATACAGTTATGTTTGGCAGTATGGCTCTGTTCTGGAGCTTTCCCGCCAACCACGCAGCCAGCATGGATAAGCAGCCAAACCCCCCTAGAAGGGGTACGTGCAGAACAGATCCAGCAGCAAAGCGAGTTCTTAACACATAGGAATGGAGCAATGCAATTTCTTAACACATAGGAATGGAGAAATGCAATTTCTTAACACATAGGAATGGAGAAATGCAAATTCTTGATGCATGGGGATGGAGCTGGGGTGGTGGAGGGGATTTACGAAGCAACGTGCAGCGCTTGCATGCAGGAGGATCAGGCGAATGAGTAGAGGGAAGCTGTTTCAGTAGACCACCCTGATAGTGAATGTACTGTGATAGGCGAACTTCACTCAGCTGATTCAGCCGGAGTGCTTGACTCTCGTGGCCTGCCAGAACTACGCAATGCTCCATTTTCTCATCCCTCCCAAAGCACAAATGATGGATTTTCATTTTTTCACTCTTAAGACATAAGAATCCTCTCTGAACAACACTAGCTAAAATATTTACCTACCCATTTCCTATTTTAAATAACTTGTCAGCAATTTCAAACAAACAATAACTTTTTCAGCAATTTCAAACATGAATATATAGAAAACCTTTCTAATTTCATAATTGCATTGAAATGCAATATGATGAATCATTCTCTAGCTTTTTCATCTCTTCTTTATCTGCCCCAATTGTCTTGTATTACTTGGAGAACTACAGTAGATCGTATTGACAGTAAAAAGAAGCAATGCAGGGAAAGTTATAGATGCTGCATGCATATTTATGAGTCATCCTATTTTCTAAATTATATAAAAATTATATAATTGTACATTTACGTAGTATATCAGTAAAGCTTGAATGTGGCATAAGTGAGTGACATGTCCCCCCTACCCCCAATATCTCACGGCAGTATAATGGATAAGGAGCTGGTCTTGTAACCTGAAGGTCACCGGTTCGAATCCCTGGTGGGACACTGCCGTTGTACCCTTGAGCCCAGGTACTCAACCTGCGCTGCTTCAGTATATATCCAGCTGTATAATTGAATACAGTGTAAAATGCCGTGTAAAAGCTGGATAAGAGTGTCTGCTAAACGCCTCTAATGTGATGTAAGTGGATGTGTAAACCCTTTTCTGGTGCTGTCCATCTGTTCCTGCAGACAGCTGCCGGCCATGGTGGCTCTGCAGACTCTGCACCTGAGAAACACCCAGCGCACCCAGAGCAACATGCCCACCAGCATGGAGGGCCTCTCTAACCTGGCAGGTACGCACCGCCATTAGCAGCTGTCATCACAGGCTGTAGCGCCGTGGTGAAGCGTTACTACTGTGTTCTAAATTTTTCAGTGCTTCAGTGGGCATTATGCATAGGGCCGCAGTGTAGTATAATGGGTAAGGAGCTGGTCTTGTAATCTTAACGGTCACCGGTTCGATTCTGCAGTTGCGCCCTTGAGCATGGTACTTACATTGCTTCACTATCTATCCAGCTGTATGTAAATGCAATGTAAATGCTATGTAAAAAATTGTGGAAGTCGCTCTGGATAAGAGCATCTTCTAAATGCCTGTAATGTAATGTAAGGTTCTGATTGGCTTAAAATGGATCAGTGTGCTAATTATTTCACATCTGCTGTGTTCAGCTTTGCGCTTTGATTCGCCAGCCAGAGGAGACCTTGTTTGCCTTCATTCCTAGTTGTGATGTCATTCTTACAGTTTGGCTTTGAAGGCATCGCATGCTTCTTACTCTGTGTAAGCACATTTCAGTTGAGCTGTGACCAAATAATTATAACGTCTTGATCATTTAAAAAGTATTTATGTCACCCCTGCAAGAAGGCTAAACTGGGAAGACCTTTCAAGCATTCTGTCAAAGGCAGTTGTTCCAGCTTTTTTTGAGGGGGGGGGGGGGTATGGGGGTGACACCAAATCTCCCCCCCTCCATACCTCACTGCAGTATAATGGATAAGGAGCTGGTCTTGTAACCTGAAGGTCACCGGTTCGATTACCCGGTGGGACACTGCCGTTGTACCCTTGAGCAAGGTACTTAACCCGCATTGCTTCAGTATATGAATGCTGTATGAATGGATACAGTGTAAATGCTATGTGAAGAGATGTGTAGGTTGCTCTGGATAAGAGCGACTGCTAAATACCTGTAATGTAATGTAAGGTAAAATTCGCACTTCCTTTGCACATCTCCAGCCCAGTCTGCTGGCCTCCTCCTCATTGATGCCGACCCCAGCCTACCCTCTCTGTGTGTATTCTCTCCCTTTCCAGGTGCTGATGTCCCTCAGTACTTCTGCCAGCTCACCGACTGAACACCTGTTCACTGGACCCAGTGGATGACACTTCCCAACTGTTTCTCTCCTTTCCCCTCTCAGACACACAGTTGTACTCACGCATGTCACCCTTGTGACACCTGAGCTAACACCTGATGCTTAATCTGGCCAAGACCAAGCTGCTGTACGACCCCACCAAGTCCACTCTCCTCCAGGACCTCTCCATCACCCTGGGCAACACTGTGTATCATGTTTTCTTTCAGCATAACCTTCAATTAAGTCTACAAAACCTGCGCTTCAAGATGTGTCCATAAAATGTGCACAGTTTTGCAATGCAAATAAAAATAATTTTATTACTTACCTAATAGCCTGATTCTGGAGAACTGCTTATATCTGATGGTACTGAGTATTTTGTGAATGAATCGCAGTAATGTTAATCAAGAAAGATGATTGAAAACGGCTCGAGGCCAATGATCAGTTTAAGTGGAAATTTTCCACCCTGCTCGATTTTTAGCTCTGCAGCCGCCGCTGCTTCCTGAACCCAGGTGGTAAAACAATTAGTGAAAGCAGGTGCTGCAGTTAAGTAACGTTACTATAGTGACTGCCCTAAACCTTGGAGAGACGCTCAACAGAAACCTGGCCTCTGCTAACAACGTAGCGTCGGTGAGCCGGGCACGCAGATTCTTCCCCTGCAACACCTGAGGAATCCTCTCCTTTGTCACCATCACTTTCACTCAGCACCTGGCCTGAGGCCTTGGTGCTCTCTCACCTGGAGTTCTGCAGCTGTGTCTTCAACTGGCCTCCCTCCCTGTGCTAAAGCTTGTTCCGAATGCTGCTAGTCTAACGTCCTGAATTAACCGTTAGCAGTGATTTATATACTGTGCATTGAAACTAGCCATGCTACTAACATTTTGGCTGTTGTATTACATAGTTTTTTTTTTCGGTATGTCATTGATTATTTGTTGGAACACTGTTTTATGCACTGTTGTGATATGTTCTTTTGTTGACTGATAACTCTCATTCACATGTGTTCTAATACTCCCTGTAACTGTACTGTTGTCCATGTACCCTTATTATATGCATGTATGTGCCTTTGCTTTGTAATTCACTCTCGATAAGAGCAGCTGACAAATAAATAAAGTGTCTTCAAGTGTAAACTACTTTAAATTTCTATAAAAACACATTTTTATTCATTTATTTCACCATGGTTGTTACATGACTTCCTATCAATGTGTATCACAAAATGAAATTTAAAATGTTTTGTATTTTTTCTACTTTTACAACATAAGACTACTGTCTAATGTGTTGTGCTATTTTCCACAGAAACACAACATTCACCATAAATGAATAAAAATGTTTTTGAATAAATTTATTTCAACATGGTTGTCACCTAAACATGATTTTCAATCCATCTCTATCATGAAATGATATTTGAATAGAGTCTTATGAATGAATGAATCATTGCATTTATTTCCAAAAGCTTGAAGTGCTTGTGATGTGATGTTTGGGAACTCACAGCACCCACCTGGGTGATGCATGGCAGCCATTTTGCACCAGAACGCTCAGCACACATTAGCTAAGGTGGAGAGGGAGAGAATTGTTGCCAATTAAATTGGGCGATGATTAGGTGGCAATTTTGAGAGAGCCAGGTTGGGAATTCATCCAGGACACCGGGAAACCCCCGACTCTTTAATGACCACAGTAAGTAAGGACCTTGGTTTAACATCTCATCTGAAAAACAGCATCTCCAACAGCACAGTGCCCCCTGCTGGCCCACCAACACCACTTCCAGCAGCAATGCAGTCTTCCCAGGCGGTCTCCCATCCAAGTGCTAGCCAAGCCCACACTTCCTTAGCTTCAGTCACACGGAAGGAGCCAGGTGCATGGTGGTACGGCTGCTGGCTGATAAAGTGTCTTGCTGTTTTCCAATGATAATCATAAATTTTCCAATTTTCATCATAAATTTCATCAAACATGTTTATTCATTTATTTCATCATGGATTTCATATAAACAAGTTTCCCTATCCATTAGTATAAAAACATGTATATAAAAAGTTTTTGAAAGTTGTCCACTTTTCAAGCATAAGTCTGTAGTTTTATGTATTTTGATATTTTTTATTGAAAGGCATTTTTCTTATTTTCTTCTTTTTTTTCAACCCTAAGCAAATGCTTTTTATTTATTTTGTTTTATTTTTATTTGGAAAAAGTAATATCGCAGAGTGTACAAAATCTTTTCGATATTTTTACATAAAACCCCTGAAAGACATTTTTCATCATGAACTTAATCAGGAATATTTTCATTGTTTTATTTCACCTTCGCTGTTACATAAACATGATTTCCTATTCATCTGCATCATAAGATGGCATTTTAAATTTTTTGGACATTTTTCCACTTATTGGACATAAGGCTATAGTCTTATGTATTTTTGTATTTTTTATAGAAACACATTTTTCATCATGAATTTCTTCAAACAGATCTTTTTTCATTTATTTCACCTTGTATTAAATATAAACATGTTTCCCTGTCCATTAATATACAAAAAAATGGCATTTAGAATTTTTGGACATTTTTTCACTTATTGGACATAAGGGTATAGTCTTATGTATTTTGGCATTTTATATTGAAATACATTATTCACCATAGATTTCATGAAAAACATTTTCATTCATTTAATTCACCTTCGCTGTTACATAAACATGATTTCCTATTCATCTGCATCATAAGATGGCATTTTAAAATTTTTTGGAGATTTTTCCACTTATTGGACATAAGGCTATAGTCTTACGTATTTTTATATTTTTTTATAGAAACACATTTTTCATCATAAATTTCTTCAAACAGGTCTTTTTTCATTTATTTCACCTTGTATTAAATATAAACATGTTTCCCTATCCATTAATATACAAAAAAATGGCATTTAGAATTTTTGGACATTTTTCCACTTATTGGACATAAGGCTATAGTCTTATGTATTTTGGCATTTTATATTGAAATACATTTTACACCATAAATTTCATGAAAAACATTTTCATTCATTTAATTCGCCTTAGCTGTTACATAAACATGATGTCCTATCCATCTGCATCATAAGATGGCATTTTAAAATTTTTAACATTTTTCCACTTATTGGACATAAGGCTATAGTCTTATGTATTTTGACATTTTTTATTGAAATACATTATTCACCATAAATTTCATGAAAAACATTTTCATTCATTTAATTCGCCTTAGCTGTTACATAAACATGATGTCCTATCCATCTGCCTCATAAGATGGCATTTTAAAATTTTTAACATTTTTCCACTTATTGGACATAAGGCTATAGTCTTATGTATTTTGACATTTTTTATTGAAATACATTATTCACCATAAATTTCATGAAAAACATTTTCATTCATTTAATTCGCCTTAGCTGTTACATAAACATGATTTCCTATCAATCTGCATCATAAGATGGCATTTAAAATTTTTTGGACATTTTTCAACTTATTGGACATAAGGCTATAGTCTTATGTATTTTGGCATTTTTTATTGAAATACATTATTCACCATAGATTTCATGAAAAACATTTTCATTGATTTAATTCATCTTCGCTGTTACATAAACATGATGTCCTATCCATCTGCCTCATAAGATGGCATTTTAAAATTTTTAACATTTTTCCACTTATTGGACATAAGGCTATAGTCTTATGTATTTTGACATTTTTTATTGAAATACATTATTCACCATAAATTTCATGAAAAACATTTTCATTCATTTAATTCGACTTAGCTGTTACATAAACATGATTTCCTATCAATCTGCATCATAAGATGGCATTTAAAATTTTTTGGACATTTTTCAACTTATTGGACATAAGGCTATAGTCTTATGTATTTTGGCATTTTTTATTGAAATACATTATTCACCATAGATTTCATGAAAAACATTTTCATTGATTTAATTCACCTTCGCTGTTACATAAACATGATTTCCTATTCATCTGCATCATAAGATGGCATTTTAAAATTTTTAACATTTTTCCATTTATTGGACATAAGGCTATAGTCTTATGTATTTTGGCATTTTTTATTGAAATACATTATTCACCATAGATTTCATGAAAAACATTTTCATTGATTTAATTCATCTTCGCTGTTACATAAACATGATGTACTATCCATCTGCCTCATAAGATGGCATTTTAAAATTTTTAACATTTTTCCACTTATTGGACATAAGGCTATAGTCTTATGTATTTTGACATTTTTTATTGAAATACATTATTCACCATAAATTTCATGAAAAACATTTTCATTCATTTAATTCGACTTAGCTGTTACATAAACATGATTTCCTATCAATCTGCATCATAAGATGGCATTTAAAATTTTTTGGACATTTTTCAACTTATTGGACATAAGGCTATAGTCTTATGTATTTTGGCATTTTTTATTGAAATACATTATTCACCATAGATTTCATGAAAAACATTTTCATTGATTTAATTCACCTTCGCTGTTACATAAACATGATTTCCTATTCATCTGCATCATAAGATGGCATTTTAAAATTTTTAACATTTTTCCATTTATTGGACATAAGGCTATAGTCTTATGTATTTTGGCATTTTTTATTGAAATACATTATTCACCATAGATTTCATGAAAAACATTTTCATTGATTTAATTCACCTTCGCTGTTACATAAACATGATTTCCTATTCATCTGCATCATAAGATGGCATTTTAAAATTTTTAACATTTTTCCATTTATTGGACATAAGGCTATAGTCTTATGTATTTTTGTATTTTTTATTGAAATACATTATTCATCATGAATTTCTTCAAACAGGTCTTTTTTCAGTTATTTCACCTTGTATTAAATATAAACATGTTTCCCTATCCATTAATATACAAAAAAAAGGCATTTAGATATTTTGGACATTTTTCCACTTATTGGACATAAGGCTATAGTCTTATGTATTTTGGCATTTTATATTGAAATACATTTTACACCATAAATTTCATGAAAAACATTTTCATTGATTTAATTCACCTTCACTGTTACATAAACATGATGTCCTATCCATCTGCATCATAAGATGGCATTTTAAAATTTTTAACATTTTTCCACTTATTGGACATAAGGCTATAGTCTTATGTATTTTGGCATTTTATATTGAAATATATTTTACACCATAAATTTCATGAAAAACATTTTCATTGATTTAATTCACCTTCGCTGTTACATAAACATGATGTCCTATCCATCTGCCTCATAAGATGGCATTTTAAAATTTTTAACATTTTTCCACTTATTGGACATAAGGCTATAGTCTTATGTATTTTGACATTTTTTATTGAAATACATTATTCACCATAAATTTCATGAAAAACATTTTCATTCATTTAATTCGCCTTAGCTGTTACATAAACATGATTTCCTATCAATCTGCATCATAAGATGGCATTTAAAATTTTTTGGACATTTTTCAACTTATTGGACATAAGGCTATAGTCTTATGTATTTTGGCATTTTTTATTGAAATACATTATTCACCATAGATTTCATGAAAAACATTTTCATTGATTTAATTCACCTTCGCTGTTACATAAACATGATTTCCTATTCATCTGCATCATAAGATGGCATTTTAAAATTTTTAACATTTTTCCATTTATTGGACATAAGGCTATAGTCTTATGTATTTTGGCATTTTTTATTGAAATACATTATTCACCATAGATTTCATGAAAAACATTTTCATTGATTTAATTCACCTTCGCTGTTACATAAACATGATTTCCTATTCATCTGCATCATAAGATGGCATTTTAAAATTTTTAACATTTTTCCATTTATTGGACATAAGGCTATAGTCTTATGTATTTTTGTATTTTTTATTGAAATACATTATTCACCATAGATTTCATGAAAAACATTTTCATTGATTTAATTCACCTTCGCTGTTACATAAACATGATTTCCTATCCATCTGCATCATAAGATGGCATTTTAAAATTTTTAACATTTTTCCACTTATTGGACATAAGGCTATAGTCTTATGTATTTTTGTATTTTTTATAGAAACACATTTTTCATCATAAATTTCTTCAAACAGGTCTTTTTTCAGTTATTTCACCTTGTATTAAATATAAACATGTTTCCCTATCCATTAATATACAAAAAAATGGCATTTAAAATTTTTGGACATTTTTCCACTTATTGGACATAAGGCTATAGTCTTATGTATTTTGGCATTTTATATTGAAATACATTATTCACCATAAATTTCATGAAAAACATTTTCATTCATTTAATTCACCTTCGCTGTTACATAAACATGATTTCCTATCCATCTGCATCATAAGATGGCATTTTAAATTTTTTTGGAGATTTTTCCACTTATTGGACATAAGGCTATAGTCTTACGTATTTTTGTATTTTTTATAGAAACACATTTTTCATCATAAATTTCTTCAAACAGGTCTTTTTTCAGTTATTTCACCTTGTATTAAATATAAACATGTTTCTCTATCCATTAATATACAAAAAAATGGCATTTAGAATTTTTGGACATTTTTCAACTTATTGGACATAAGGCTATAGTCTTATGTATTTTGGCATTTTATATTGAAATACATTTTACACCATAAATTTCATGAAAAACATTTTCATTGATTTAATTCACCTTCGCTGTTACATAAACATGATGTCCTATCCATCTGCCTCATAAGATGGCATTTTAAAATTTTTAACATTTTTCCACTTATTGGACATAAGGCTATAGTCTTATGTATTTTGACATTTTTTATTGAAATACATTATTCACCATAAATTTCATGAAAAACATTTTCATTCATTTAATTCGCCTTAGCTGTTACATAAACATGATTTCCTATCAATCTGCATCATAAGATGGCATTTTAAATTTTTTGGACATTTTTCCACTTATTGGACATAAGGCTATTAGGCTTAGGCTTATGTATTTTGGTATTATTGACTGCACATTTTTCATAATAAATTTAATGAAAAACATTTCAATTCATTTTTATTTCGCCTTAGCTGTTACATAAATATGATTTCGTATCCATATTTATCACAAAACAGCATTGTAACATTTTTCCACTTATTGGACATAAGACTGTAGTCCAGAATAGTTTCAGATCTGCATGTATTATGTATGTTGTTATTCGTATAGTTCTCACCCGTTCTTGGACAAATCACTCAGACATCTCCGTGATTTGATGCAGGCCGTCTCCTATGCGACACATCTACTGCGGCAGGCTGTGACCGCATCACAGCAGCAGCAGCTGAAATAATTTTTCGGCGTCGAAATGGATCAAAAATCTGCAGTCGGAATTGTTCCCTACAGTCTATGATTGTTCCAGAGCAAGAGTAGGGCTCACTCCTGGTGCTTGTTCCCATTGAAATGGAGACACTTCTATAACCTGAGGTAAAAATTAATAACTGCTCTATGATTATATCTTCATCCAGAAGAATTAACTTCATCCACAAGTAGGCTAGACATGTAGGCCAAAGCGCAAGTATTTATTTGCATTTAAACTGTCCAGTTGTCTGTTGGTAAATAAATAATGAACGGTGAGGTATTAACTGGAGAGTTTGGGAATTTATTTCAAAACGCTAACATAAATCAAAGCTTCGTGTGGCGTACATTTAAATGTTCATTCTTTCCCAGTCAATACTAGCCATCCGTTTCTAATTAAGGTTCTTTTTGAATTAGCTTTCAGGAAGGCCAATTGATAGTAAAATAGACATAATGAGCACCAGTGTCTTCTATCAAATGAATCATGCAATTGGAATCTTTAATTCCAGTTGTTTTACTTAGAACAAGCGTACAGGAATATTAAACTTGTTTAAATTTGCAAAAAATAATGTATTCATACGTCACGTGTGAGGGAACTCTATGGTACAAGGAAGTGAGGAAGTAGTTGTCTAGCAACTAACAGGAAGTACGTGTCATGCTGACGTCTCTTGTATAAATGCAGTCGGAGTGGCAGGCTCTTGCATTTGGGAAGAGGAGGAACAGCTTTGCTGGTTCTGGTTTGGGAAGGTTCGCACTACAACGAAAATAAAAAACTATAACGAATTATGGGTTACACAAGACGACTCAATTTGAGCTGTTTGTTCGGAAAGCTGGTGATATTCGGGCGGACAATGTGGATTTGGAGTCCTACGTAGGTTAGAGGCGGATAATTTGTGCAGACAAGCTACCTAAACGGTACGAGGTAAGCGTTGTGTTCGTCTTCCCTTTTATTAGCTATCGACGCGCTTATTACAGATGGGCGAAACAAACTTTCAGCTACGTTTCATGATCAAACTAACAAATTCATTTCGCACTTACTATCCTGCAGGGTGTTTCAAACATTCGAAGCTGCAGCAGCAGCGGAGCGCACGTGCCCTCCGTCCACGCCACGTGCTTAAGGAGCGGAAGGCCGCGCCTGGGCATACAGGTAACGTAACGATGTACTTGCTTAACCTCCATTTATTGCTACGAAATGTTATGAATGATGTTATTAACGCGTTAGACTTCTGAATGAAATAATGAAGTCAACTTTTGTTACTGACAATAACGGCTACTTGGCACGTGCATCTGCATTGCACATTTAAGCAGCAACGTTAACCTCCCCTGTTTGTTTCAGGTTGCCTTTGAACAGAGGTCGAAGAAATCCCGATGCGGCTGGCGCAAGTGCTACCTGGGAGAAGACTGATTGTATAATTTCTTAAACTTTCTATGAATATAAAATAAAGAGAAATGGTTTAGTCTCCAGTCTTGGTGTGGTCGTTCTTTGAGCACCTGCGACTTGCCCGTCTGCACTGTCTTTGAACCTGTGGAGCCTTACTTGTGGTTTCACAGGCCAAGCTACAGTGCGAGAGAAACGCTTGTTATAACTGGGGCTTCTTTGGCGTCTCTACCAAGCTGCTCTTTTAAAAACAAGTCACATTTGAACAATTCGTTTTTTGTAGTAGAACGGTCACCCACTCTGCCGGTCCTTTCTCCCGGTAACCCGGTCAACTTGCCGTCTGGGTTGGTGAAGTGCTGTGTTTTACAAAACAGGATTAAGGAGTCGGCCGAATAACCACAGCGAGTAGAACCCGCCCAGATCTGGACTCGGTACTCCACTCAATTATCCAGCTAACTCCAAAATCCTGCTTTATGAAATGCCTTCCCTGGTCTTTAACAAAGCATACTTTGGTCAGAAAAATGCCGGATTAAACATCCCTTGTAACTGCAACCAGAAAGCTTTTTTTCCCCAGTTCTAGCAGCATTGTTTTTTTTTCCTTCCTTTTTTGTATCCAAGTCAATTTATACATTTTGCTGTTGATTCAATGCATGTGATTGCTAAAAAAAAAAAAATATATATAAAACCCCATAGCCAAAAATACAACCTTTCAAAGTGGTACGGCTTCCATGGCAACCCTTGAACCCTGGCATGTTTCCAAAGATGGATGTGTGTGTGTGTATATATACACATCTCAATCAAAAGTGACATTATTAGAATGTATACATTTTTAATCAGATGCAGGCCCCTGGAGTCAAACCCACAGTGTTTGTGTGTTTTGCACAACTCTACCCACTGTGCCGCAGGACCACAGACAGACAATGTCTAATGATTCAGATGGGGAACAACAGTCATAAGGGGAGAACGTGATTTATTAAAACCGCAAAACCTTTATTCCTCCTAAGTCGACCTTCATACAATATTCCCTATACTGCTGAACATAGTGCATTTTGTCGTCCTGACTGCTTGTAGTTATTGCACACAAAAGGGGGGGTATTACGTTGACACGACACAGGTTTCGCACCATTTTATCACTTATAAATGACAGAGTATTAAAAGGCTTCCTCTGCACCATAACTTAGAAAACAATTTTAAAAATCTCAACAAGGCTTGTATGGTGAACAGATAAATCAACAATATGGCAATAATTGTGTGTGTGTGTATATATGAATTAATACAATTCCAGTAAAATGAAGGCATTACCACAGGAACGCGAACAGGGTCTATGAGCTTCCACACAGGCCTGTGTGTACAGTCATACCATCAGATGGGCCTCTGAATGAATCCACTGATGATTCACTTAAAGCAGAGCTGCCCAGTCCTGTTCCTGGAGATCTACCGCCCTCTGTAGGTTTCAACTCTCCTTAATTTGGAACGCATAATTCTCAGCTCAACGAAATCTCCAGCTGTTGAATGAGGTGCACTTTTGTTAGGGTTGGAATCCAAACCTACAGGACATATTCCCAGGAACAGGATTGAGCACCCTTGATTCAAAGCTTCACATATGCCTGCTTGTACTGTAGTTTGAGATCCTGCCCATAATTACGGTTATACACTACAAGTCCCATGAGCCTTTTCTTCATTAATATTGCAGTGCTGGAGCACACTCCATGTGCAGGACGTTGCAGCAGGCCTATCCTGCAAAATAAGTGTGAAGCTTGATGCATGCCCTCCCTTTAATCATTTCCACAGGCTTGCTGTGAAAGTGGCTTTTTAATTTTATTATTATTATTATTATTATTATTATTATTATTATTATATAGAAAGAAACAGGTGCTTGTATGAAAAACGTGACTTCTTAAATGAGGAAGAGTATTCTCACAAGTGACCAGGGGAGAATCACAGTATCTTGACTGTCCATTGAAGAACACAGATGATGATACCGTGGCGAAAACTAATTTAAATAACCTAGAACAATCCAAAAAGTTAGATTAACATTGTATTCTTGTTTTTTTTTTTTCATTCTTTCTTTCTTCAAACTCGTTCAAAAAGGCAGAGATTTATTTAAAGTGAGAGCCACTTTTTAAAAATTCACGTGTGTGGAATCCCAGTCGTTTTCAGGGGGGCGGAGCTGGGGGGGGGCGGAGCTAGTGTTTGTTTTAAAGGCACAAGTGCCTAAAGCACAAGGCTGTTTCTTTGATTATTATTATTATTTTTTTTGCCATTACAAAAGAAATACATTTTACACAAGAAACATATCATACTCTAAACAACCTGTAAACAAGAAGGACAACAACAGTGCATACACGTGAATTTAACTTGGCAAAATAAATAATTTCACCCAGTATCTCCAGTATAAAACACAAATACCTATATGTCAGTTTGCCAGAGACTCTCGCTAGTGTCTTTACAGTCCGTTTCCATGCAGAATAATCACTGTTCGATGCTCTGAGTGACAGGAATGACTTGGCGTAGTTTAAAAAAAAACTAAAAACATCACAAAAGCATGTATTGCCAATTACTGTGTGTCTCCTGGCAGAGGCTGCTGCATAATATGGCTAAAATCTCATGGTCACGGCTCTTTTAAAGACCCGGGCCGCTGAAATATTTATTATGTACTTATTCCATATGAAACATTAATATACTGTTGAGGGGGAGGGTTCTCCTGAAGATGAGTTTTTATTTCAGACGCTCAGTCTCTGAGCAAGTCTTGGCTATCAGCCCAACAAGCGAGGCTAGACTTAAATTACCTACAGTGCGGGACAGCTGTAGCCACTCCTGACTGTCATTTCACTTCTATATAAACCGTTTTACAAAAAAAAAAAAAAACAAAAAAAACATCTCAATCTCACTGAGGCAAACTGGTAATACCCCCCTCACTCCCCCCTCTGTAATCCATACTGCTGATTAATGCTTTCTTTCAGAGAAAACAAACATTTTTAACTGACAAAGAATATTTCGTACATTCATCTTTTTTTTAAAAAAGGCCCCATATACATAATTTCACCATACAAAGCGTGTACGATCCACACACAGGATTTCTGCCTCTTTAGTTTACTTAGTGTACAGTGCATCCTCATTTAAGGTGGAAACCGAACACAGTCCTCAAGCCATCACTGCACACCCCCCTGGTTATGGCTCCTTAGTGAATGTGTTTTCAGGGTTGGGGGAGGACAAAGTTTTTTTTGGGGGGGTGGGGGGTAGTGATGGGTGACACAGGCAGCAGATTGCTGGGGGGGGGGCAGTGACAGGCAGGTCTGCTTCTTAAAGCAAATGTGCATTAGTCACTAAAACAAGACGTCTTCCTCTCTCTCTCTCACACACACACACACACACACACACAATGCACGTAGACAGGGCGCAAGAAAGTTCAAAGTTCTGCCAGCCTCCCTTTGCAGTGCGTTTCCCAGCGTGACATTCCTGTGGGTTGCCCACTGCTCGTGCAGTACCGCTGTGGACAGGCAGAGGGCGCTGCCCAGCATCACGGATGGCACATACTTTCACAACAGTGATTTTCGTCCCGAGGCGTTCAGTGCAGTTCAAACAGCAGCACTGAAAACCAGCCCCTTGGAAGCGAAAGTCAAAACTCCCGAATCACAGTTCAGCCAGAACCAGAACCAGAACTCGGCAGCCCACGTCCTGCCCTCTCTCTTCTCCAGGTTTTACCTGTGCGCGTTCTCTCCCTCCCGCTACGCACAGAAGGTTGGGCGGCAGGGCAATACGTCAGCGAGTAGTTCCACAGCCGCCATCTCTCCCCCTTCTGCGGTAGAGCTGAACTTTCGTTTTGCTCCCCTTCATTAACGAAAACGACAAGACACACCTTCTTCCCACAGTCCGTTTGTTACACGTAAAAAAGGCTACGGAAGAGCAGCAAATGGCTTCATTTCTTCTTTTATGAACTTCATGGCGGGTGGGCGGGGGGGCGGGCGGGGGGGGGTGATGTACCCTCAGCCTTGTACCCCCTCGAAGGACTGAACACAAAAAAGGGGGGGGGGGGGAGCCCAAAAGACTCCTGGCCCCAGCAGACCACGTGTGTGGTAGGAATGTGGCACGGTTTTGGTTGTTTGTTGGTTGGTTGGTTGGTCCGACCTTTGACCCCCAAACCCGCTCCCCTCACATTGGTTCTCCTTCCTTTAATACTGTAAACTGCAGGCCTTTCACATATTCACTGGGGGCCACGCCCTCGGCGTCCGCCGGGCACGGATCCTTTGCCGTGGCGACGGCGGCTGTCATGGCGGCGGCGTTGGAGCGCGTGTCCGTGGCGGAGTGCATTATGGGCAGCCAAACGTCGTCCATGTTGGGCATGACGAATACTTTCTGTGGGGGGAGCGCGAGAGAGAGAGCAGCAGACAGTCACCATGACAGCACAGCAGCTTGCATAGGCAGCACAGCGAAGGACGCAGTTCACCTGCGGCAAGCGTGCTTTACCTGGGTCAAATACCTATTTGTTTTGGATTCAAATACTGTTCTGTGCTCTGTTGGTCTTGCCTGGTGTCATTCATTGCTTCCCTATACACCAGACAAGATCAGAAAAGTAAAGCGTAGAAAAGTGTTTGAATCCAAAACGAATGCGTATTTGACCCAGGCCTGCCACAGACATAACAATAAACACAACAAGGCGTATGTGTAGTGGTGCGGGCAAGTTCACCATCAAGCAACCGAGCCCTGTGTGCAGCACACACCTTTAAGGAAATACGAGTACATTACTATTACACACGTTTTGGCCACCCTGGTCTGATCTGATCTTATGAAGTCCACCTGGCCAGGAAAAGGGTTTTAATCGTGATAAACTAACTGCACGTTTACTCTTGAGCTAGCGCTGAACCTTTCAGTCAAGCTCCAATGATAATGTAATAAAGTAACATAACATTTTTAGCCCAAAATGAGTTTCCGTTAATCTCGATCCAGAGTGTTTTTTTTAATGCCCCTCTAGGACAATAAATAAATACATAAATAACACTGAGGGGCATCTGTATGTTCTGGCTGAAGTTCCAGCCCGTCCCACAGTGGGTCTGTGTGCACTGATAAAGATCTCCGGCTTCCCCGTCACCGTACCCGAAACTCCTGGTCCAGCTTCTTCTCGATCCAGTCGGTCACGTGCGCCAGCGTCACCTCCCTCTCCCCCAGTTTGGGGCGGGCCTTCAGCTCCAGGTGGGGGGGGCTCCTGAAGCCGTACCTGTAAATCAGTCGGGGGGTGTCAAACCGATGTCGTCGTCCCAGATCCACCAGGTCTACGGCACCCACAGCTCTACCCAGCTCGGATGCGCAGTGGCCTCCTGTAGCACTTGTGCATTTTCTGCGCAGATTAGGTAACCCTGTACCCGGCCCACGCAGACACATTATGAGAGTAATTAAGAACAAAGGGCTGTGCGCCCCTCTTCCAAATCCGTGTGATGACGACGATCCAGTTCCACCAGTCGCAATTTCTACTTATGACCAACAGAGGGCAGCATAGCAAAGTGTGCAGTTCACCCTGATCTGAAGAGTGAAATTTAAGGAAGAAAAAAATAAAAAAATATATAGTAATACAAAACAAGAGTTGGAATCATCAAGCCTTTTCCCCTTCTAAGTTAATTTTAAAGTATTTATAAAGGAGAAAAGGGGTACGGTGGACCCTCTACTATCCGACACCCTCAGGGTGATCAGTGGAGCTGGAAAGTAGAAAAGTCAGGATAGTACAAAATGCCCCCGAGAGAGATACTCTGTTTTAATGGGCCCAGCCTCGGGGTGGAACGTACCAAATCCTGTCGGTCGGGGGTGGGGGGATGTTGACCGCCAGCGTCCCGCGGCACTCCTGCACCTCCACGGTCAGCAGCAGGGGGGTGTTGGACACCTCCTCCATCTTCTTCTTGATGAACTCCGTCTCCGTGGCCTTCTGGAAGTACTTGGACTTGGCGATCTTGTCCACGAAGCGCATGATCTTGCTGGGCCTGTGGCCCCCAGCGTAGCTGAGAGAGAGAGAGAGGGGGCGAGTCAGCACCCGGCAGAGACGACCGTTAAGGCCGCTACGGACGAAAACACAGCCGAGGACATAATACCGTGCGCCAAAGTCATTATTTCCTCCTCATTTTTGAGTCCGGCTCTGCTCAAGGTTTCTTCCTGCTATCGGTCAGGGAGTTTCTCCTTGCCACTGTTGCCCTAGGCTTGCTCTTTGGGGGCCGGTTCTCTGTGAAGCTCCTTTGTTAAAAGCGCTACACAAATAAAAATTGATTGACCTGATTGATTTTTGTGGCAATGGTCGTAACCTTCAGACCTGTGGCACACCTGCAGCTGAGCACTACACCTATTAAGACAGTGACTCACTTATTCATTTGGCGAGGGAGATATTATGCGCATAGTCCACAACATGGATGGACCCAGCCCGGACTTCATGGCCACAAAAGGGTCCCCCCCACTCCCCCACCCCCCCTTTTCCTTACTGGGCAATCTCTGGCTCCAGTTTGAACAACATGGCGGCGCTCACAATCTGCACTTTGGAGGTTTCAAAGCACTTTTCGCCAAGCCCGTGTAAAAGTCAATGTGTGATGTCACAGTCACTTCGTCCATATTTTTATCTGCAGTCTATGGTCTCACCCTTCTGCCCCGAAGCAATGAGCTCTTTTCCGTGGGAACTTCAGGCGGCTCCTCTTCGTCGGACGACCCCGCGCTGGAAGACTCTTCGTCGCTGTCGGCCAGGCAGTACACTCGCGGTCTGGGCCTGAAACGCAGGTACAGGGGAGTCAACCAATGAAACGCCTTCGCGCTCCGTCACGACACACACACCTGAAATCAAACTCACTGCTCTGTCACGATACACACACCTGAAATCAAACGCATTCACCATGCTGTCACGATAAAAAATCTCTCAAATAAGAAACACTTCACACTCTGTTAAGAAAAAATATGGAACGTGCTCTCTGTTCTGAAACAACAAAAACAATGAATGAATCTAATTATTCACCAGAATGATTAGATTCATTCAGTGCATCATATCCAACGGAGCTAGTTCCAGTGTTGTGTCCACTGTAGTCACAGAACACCAGAGTCAATAGGAATTATTTAAGTAATCTTAACTTTGAGAATCCAAAACTTTATTGACACTGCCTCTATGGTCACGGTGTCAACACATGGAGCACTGATGTTGCTAGGGCTGAATACACACCCAAAAAAAAAAGGAAAAATAAACAAGAAAAGAAAATTGAGAACTGCACACAAGACTCACCAGAAACAGGAAATTTCATCCACAGAAGAAAGCGTCCAAACAGAGAGCGGACAAGAGAGAAGGGTAGAGTAAGACCTGTTAGCGGTTAGCGGTTAGCGGGTCGCTGGTGACCAAGGGTGCCCTGGTACACGGATAATAACCTCTCAAATAAACTTTATATTTTCAATTATCGTTTTGAATTGACATTTCGAAGGTATGCAGCTAAAACATTAGGAAGGTGTGGCATCTGTATTTAAAAGGTTAAAATACAAAAAAACACTTAAGAACAGAAGATGTAGCACATTGCTGTATTTTTTGCGTTTTGATGAGAAGCCGAACTTTCATTCGAATAAAACGACTTACATCTACCTAATCAATTATAATTTGAGGGACTGAGAGCCAGTTACTGAGCTCTTTGAGTCCTCTGTCTTTTTCCTTCCATTTTTCTCGACAGGAAAGACTAAAAAAAGGGCTTGGGGGAATCGTTCTTCAGAAGAAGCCAGAAAATTACAGAGCAGAAAAAGAGAAAAAAGGGAACAAAGAAACTCACTCCCTCTGACGGTCTCCCAACTACAGCACTTCTACAAACGACTTCATTTCTGAACAACTGCAGTTCTGAATGTCAGAGGACAATTCATTTCCATTCTTTGAAATTAAAAATGCGCCCAAAAGGTTTTGGGAGTGCAGTGCCTGCTCTGGTAGAGGTTCGGGGTGGGGGGGTGGGGGGGGGGGGGGGCTGCTGTGGCAGACGTTCGGAGGGTGCTCGCTGTGGCAGAAGTTTGGGGGGTGCAGCCAATGGGGCGGTGGTAGTGCTCTTACCCGTCTTTGCCCGGCTCGCCGAACCGAAGCCCCTCCCCCTCCTTCCCAAGCCTCGCCAGGTTCATCTTGGTCTGAAGGGTCATCAGAAAGGATCCGGTGTAGGAGATCTCCAGATCAAACCACAGGCCTGCGTGGAGAAACACACACACACACACACACACACACACACACGTACATGTAAACACGCACATACACACAAGCACACACACACACACACTAATATCATGTATCTGAAAATTACATTTTCAACTATTTACAAATAAACTGGCCCAACTGCTTTTTTTTATGAAGCATGTGAAAACACTTTGTATTTCAAGTACCAGCTCTCACATGCTTCAAATACCTCATTTAAATACTGCTTAACAGAAACACATTTTAAACATCTGAAGTATTTTCCAATACTGAATCCTTTTCAAACCATTTCAGATTCAATTTAAATCACTGTCATGTAAAGCACCCAAGAGTTTAGCAGTTTTTTGAAAAATGAAATTGGCTTCATTTTCTCTACTTTCAAAAATAAGGGGGGGGGGGGGGGGGGGAGAAAATAAGTTAAGCTAAGTTCTGACCATTTTAAGAACACAGCAGCATTGCATGCGAGCTGTTGGAATGACCCATGTTGGACACACACAGTCACACGTGCGGAGAACCAAAAAATTCTCACACCTCTCCATCTGTGAGGGTGTGATATCCCTGCTAAAAATTCCCGTTTAAACCAGCCTAAACTGCTCAAGGGTACAACAGCAGTATCCTAACTTTGGAATCAAACCTGCAACCGTTACAGGTTACAAGCCCAGTTCCCGAACCATTGTTGGTGTGCACCATTTTAATAGTCAAGAATTGGCAGGGATTTGTTTGTGATGTCACAAACATCTGCTAATGTTTACTACATTAAATGGATGGCCGGGGGTACAAGTTGCCCTGCTGCCGCAGAGCAGCTTTGACCAGCCACTGACCAGCTAGAAGTGTCAAAAACACAGCTTAGACCACCGTAAGCCAGCCTAGAATCCCAGCTGGGGTCTTGGCTGCAGCTTCTCAGCCGGGGCATCTCTGGCACGTCCATTTTGCTCCCGCTGGCCACTGACAGCACAGCAGTAAGCCTTCACTCCCTCTGAGGGACAGCCTTCTGAGGCACAGTGGGGAAGGAGGAGGGGGGGGGGGGTGGAATGGGGGGACGGGGGGTGTAGGCGGTGATGACGGAGCACTGCTCCCTTACATGCAGGACAGGGCCACATGAAGGCCTTTGCAAACGAGCCCGTTAATTAACTGCTCAGAGTTAATTACTATGTGAGACTCGACTGCGAGTGGGAGCAGGAGGCTGTGGGGGGGGGGGGGGGGCACTGTGGGGGGGGGCTGGCCTGAGCATTAATACCAGCCTTCTTAATTCAGAATGTGCCATTCTGCACTTGAGATTTTTCTTTTCTCAGCGTTAAAAAATGTCCCTCTTGGGCAAAAACGAGGGAGTCGTTTACTATGAACCCTTACGTTATATATAATTGAATTAACGGGGCGGTTGATAAATGGACTGCAAGGTCTCTGTCGATAGACGTCACCGGTGAAGCATGGCCAAGGCTCACTAGCTCTCCAGCCTTCCTTCAGCCTAAACCTCTGAATAATGTGTGAAGCATTCAAAGCATTCACAGCCTCGGATGCCTCCTGCAATGCCAATCTAATGAATAGCTGAGATTTCTCTCTGCATTTTAAACCCACGGGTTTATTGACTCCAGGTGGCTAATTCAGCCGTCTCCTTTTTGGGGCGTAGCGCCATCCTGTGTCTCGCTCTGTCCCTTCCCAGAGACCTTTGCCCACTTCCTGTTCCTCTCTGTCTTTACCTCACCTGCCCTCCATCCCCCCCCCCCCTCCTCTTCCTCTTTCCCATCCATCACTCGTTTGAAGTTCTCATTTGCGGCTTGCTCTCCCTCTCTCTCCCGAGAGAGTGAGATCTCACGGTCCTTTGAAGAGGGGAGGCGCAACTGAACGAACGCTCGTTTGAAGTTGGCAGGCGGCTACGCCGCATTAGCATCAGCGCCTTCGCTCGTTGCCACGGAGATAATAACAACTGTGACAATAGAGGGGCCCGTCTGCTAACTGAAGAAGAAAAAAAAAAAAGAAAAAACATAAACCTTCTGTCCAAAAAAAAAGAAAAAAAAAAAAAGTGTGATTGAATCCATCTCAAAATACACTTTTCCTGGGCAGAACAGTCTGTTGAATACTTAGTGTCAAGGATATTAGATCGTTTAGCCCCAGGGGTGTCCAATCTTATCCAAAAAGGGCCGGTGTGGGTGTAGGTTGTCGTCTCAGCACAGCACTGATTCAACAAAAGACACTGATGAATAAAATCAGGTGTCTTAGTGATGAGCTAAAACAAAAAAAACCTGCACCCACACCAGCCCATTTCAGATAAGAATGGCATAGTCAGTAAAGGCTGAGCACCCCACAGCACTGACGGGGCACAGAACAGCTTTCAACTACAATCACCATCCAGTCTTAACCAAAATATCTAAATATCTGAATACTTGATAAATAAAGTACCTCCTTCAGGGCATACAAAAAAAAAAAACTATTCATTGTGTAATTGTAAAACCAGTGCAAGCCACCAGGGTGTGCTCTGAGCATACAGCTTTTAGTTATTAGGGCTTGAATGGGTTTAAACATGGCTGTCATGGGATTTTTAAAAATAAAGTATTAGTCATCCACCTTTAAACAGCACTAGAAAAACATTTTAATTCAGGGGGTTTCCATGTAAAGGAGTCAAATAAAGATGCAGTTTCAGTGCTCTGAAGTAACTCTCTCCTTGCAAGCCTGGCAGCTTGTGCCAATACAGCCACTACAGATGATTCAAAATGCTGCTGCCCGACTCGTCCTCAACCTTCCCGAGTTCTGCCACGTCACCCCACCTGTTCAAAGTCCTGACCCTCGCCTGCACTGCAGCCAACAGGACAGCCCCCCGCCCCCGCCCCCGCCTACTCACAGGACACGGTTCAGTCCCACACCGCAACGTGACCACTCCGCTCTGCGGCAGCAGGGCGACTTGTACCCCCTGCCATCCGTTTAACGGAGTAAACATTAGCAGATGTTCGTGACATCACAAACAAATCCCGGCCAATCCTTGACTATTAAAACGGCGCACACCAACGACGGTTAAGGGAACTGGGCTTGTAAACCTGTAACGGTTGCAGGTTCGATTCCAAAGTTAGGATACTGCTGTTGTACCCTTGAGCAAGGCACTCAACCTGAACCGCTCCAGCATAGATCCAGCTGTACAAACGGATACTGCGTGTACAAATGCACACAGCTGAGTAAGTCGCTCTGGGTACAAGCATCCGCTGAATGCCCGTAATGTAATGAAAGCAAAGGCCAGCAGACACACACCGAATTCCATTACATTACATTTCATTTGGCAGACGCTTTGATCCAAAGCGACCCACAATAAGTGCACGCCGAAGGTCGTCAGAGCAACCGCAGAACAACAGGTCAGATAAGGCACAGTTCCCATAAAGTATCAGCTATCCACAGCCATGAGCATCAGGTTTAGTTCTCCCACGGTAAGCGTAGAGTAAGTCAGTGAAGTTACAGCAAGTCACAGACTAGAAGTGAGGCATGATTTACTAGAGATGTGATATGAAAGAGCTCCAACGTCAAGATGAAGATACGAGTGCAACATGAAAGTGCGAGATGAAACACCGCGAGGAGTCATATTTTTTTAATGAAAGTATTTGGGACCCCAGTGATGTTTAAAGTACAGTCGGAGGGGGGAGGGGAGTGATGGGCCTTTGATGGAGCAATGAGCTGGCGTGCAATTAGGAGCTATTAGCCTTGGCTGTCTGTCTGGGGCAGACTGATGGATGACTCGATACTGCAGCTCCACCCCCGAAAAACACCGAACCCCCAACCCCCCCCTCCGTCCCACCACACACACACCCCCCCACTGAGCCCGCAGCAGGAACAAACACATTAATTAATTAGGAATTAATGAAGCTCCCTCACCAAACCACCCCCCCACCCCCGCAAAGTTTAAAGTTTAAATCAAACCGTGGCCTGTCTGGCACAATGCTAATTTATTCAGTCATTAATTAAGGAGACGAGGGACATACTGGGTTTTAATGAATCCTGCTAGCGTAGCATATCACAGCCATAGTGTGAGTTCTGAGGTTGCTTAACACCTCAGCAGGATTTACATAAAGCATTAGCACTTCGTACGCACCGCATGCGCCATGTTAATAGTCTATTAACAGTTTATTAACGGTTCAAATGGACATAATCTGCCATTTACCGGTCTTCATTAATGTCATATTTACGTGTGGCGGTGTGATGACGTATACAACCTCTGACTATTTATGTTATTTGGCATAAATGTTTAACGAGTGTGCAGTACATACGAATGTGCTGCTATAAGGCGTCATGAGATGCTTATGAAGGCTTCACATTGAGCTAGTTATTACGTAATGCCCTTTAGAAAAGGGTTTCTGTTTGTCTGAAGGGGGAAAAACCCAGGCCCTCTTTTTCTCTTTTTAACCACTTCTTCAAAATTCTAATCCTTTTTATCGTTTACTTCTTTAAATTTGGAAGTCTTTGCTTTATATGTCTGTTTCCGCCTGACTCCCTTTCCTTAGCTCAATGTAAATCTCTCTAGTTTCCATTGGCCTACTACCTCCTCTTTGTTACAGGGTATCTTTCTGTCATTGAGCATAGTACAGTTATCCTCTGAAACAAAATGGAATCTATATCCACACAGCCCATTAGAGGTAGATCTCAGCTTCTTGGCTGATTGCAGTGCATTGTCTGCAGCAGTGAGTACAGCAGGAATGGTGTGGAGTTATGTGATGCTGAAGCTAACTGAAGCTCTCTCCTCTCAGGCTCTTACCTTGGTGGTCCACCGAGGGTTTGGACGCCTGCAGGATCTTGGGAACAGCGACGCCCATGTCCAGCTCGGTCAGAGTCAGCTCATTCATGAAGTACGGCAGCTGTAAAAACACGTGGTACAGTTAACCACCCCCACAGAATGACAACATGGTACGCTCCACACTGAACTACCCCCACACCTTGACAGCATGGTACAGTCCACACTCAACTACCCCCACAAGCTGGCAACATGGTACAATCCACACTCAACAACCCACACACCATGGCAGCATTGCATTCCCCAAAGCTCTGGGTGGCAGTGTAGTAGAATGGGCAGGAAATTTGTAAGGGTTGGAGGTTGATTCCCAGGTAGGACACTTGCCATTGTACCCTTGGGAATATATCCATCTGTATAAATTTGCCGTGGCCTAAACCCCTACAGAGCAAGCCAGAGGCAACAGCGGCGAGGGAAAACTCCCTGGAGGTGTAGGAAGAAACCTGAGAAGGAAGAAGACTCAGTGGGGGGGGGGGGGGGGGCATCCTCGTCTGGCCAGCTCAGGGTGTGGGTTCACGAATATAAGGTTGCAGGATTTGTTTTGACTTTGATTTGAAATTTAATGCTCCGTACTGTCTACCCGGCTGATGGAGTATTGTGGTAACCTTCGCAGGGATACTCTCAGACGCTCACGGAAGTGACCGCACTGACGGGCCGGCTTTATACACTCACCCTGATCTTACTGAGCTTCATCTGGATCTTCTTGGACACCACGTTGGCCCAGTACTTCTCCCCCAGGAAGTCCCAGAAGATCCGACCCAGTAAGGCGTTAACCCAGGCATCCGGCTCCGCCTCTTCCTTGGGGCTGCTAGGCAACTGGAGGGGAAAACACAGCAAGTGAGTGGCCCACCGTCTTCCCCTAGACCCCCACTTTCCCCACTCCACACCCCTCCCACCTTCTTATATCGAAAATGGAACACTGGGTTACAGGTTCCTCTGGAAGGTTCTAGGATATCCTACAGATAAGTCTATTGTATGGAGAAGACATCGTCATGACCCTTCCCTAAACCCCAGTATAACCCACCCTCCCCCCCCCCCCCCACCCCCCACGAACCCCAGTATAACCCACACCCCCTCCCCCCCCAAACCCAGTATAACCCACACCCCCCCCCTCCAAACCCCAGTATAACCCACACCCCCCCCCCCCCTCCAAACCCCAGTATAACCCCAGTGCACCCCACCCCCCCACCCCCCGCCCCAGAACCCCAGTATAACACACCCCCCCCCCCCCCCCCCCCCCCCATCCATACCTTCTTGCTGGCCCCCGGGCTGCTCTCAGCGCTGTGCGCGGGGCTGCTGGCGGGCGTGGCTGGCTGGCCGGGCACGTACTGCGCCATGTACACGCTGTAGTCCAGCAGCGTCTTCTGCTTCACGCCGCCGCTGACCTCCCGGGGGCGGGGCTGTGACGCCAGCAGCTCATCCAGGCTGCTCCTGCTGCTGCTGCGGCTGTGGGACAGCCCCCCTGATTGGCTGCTGCTGCGGCTGTGGGCGGGAACGAAGGCTGGGGGAGGAGGGAGGGGGGGGGCGGGGCAAAAGAAGGGAATGGTCACACATGTTAACACTCGACACAAAACCCGTGTGTGCACAGAATCACCGCAGAACTCAACAGTATTCAGATGAGTGCGATGTGCCCTGGCCTAGTCACACTATCAGTTGTGATGCTGAATAGGGTAAATGTCCAATTAACGGATAATAAATAAAAATATCATTCAGTAGTCATTACTGACCAGCACTGAAATTGCGCTTGTTAGATGAGCAGGCCAATGAGTAGTATGCTTGTTGGATGAGCAGGCCAATGGGCAGTGTGCTTGGTAGACAAGCAGGCTAATGGGTAGTGTGCTTGTTGGACAAGCAGGCCAATGGGCAGCTTGCTTGGATGAGCAGGCCAATGGGCAGTGTGCTTGGTAGACGAGCAGGCTAATGGGAAGTGTGCTTGTTGGATAGGAAGGCCAACAGGCAGCTTGCAATGGATGAGCAGGCCAATGGGCAGTGAGTTTGTTGGACGAGCAGGCCAATGGGCAGTGTGTGACTCACCGCTCCTGCTCCCTGGCAGGCTCTGAGGCTTTCCTGGCCTCCGATTTCAGCTTGGACGCCACAGTCATCCTGCGGAACCACTCCTCCTTCTCCCGCCCCGTCCGTCCGAAGAGGAACAGGGTCCCATCACCACCGGGGGCCGAAGCCCACCCCCGCTCTGGCGTCCCGTAGGGCCTCTTGGGCTCCTCGCTCCCCCCAGACATCTCCCCCATCTCCCCAACCCCCACCGCCGTTGTCCAGTCCTCTTCTGCCCCACCCTTGCTCGTCTGGGTCTGGGACATGAAGTCTTCCGGCTTGCCCAGCTCGATGCAGATTGGATACTTCTTATTCCACACCCGTTTCTTGGCCAGGTTCGAGGGCACCAGGTAGATCTGAAGGAGACAGCGTGACCGACAGCATGCCTCTTACTCACAGGGATTAACTGGTGAGATGCCATCGTCATCATACACCACACTGGGCTCCATGTATGCACTTTAACCCTTTAAGGTGTGAGGTCACATAAAGAATGTTCTTAACAAAACATTCTAATGCTGCTGATGTCACAATCACAACTGGTAACTGAAGCGATACTCTAGAACACAGACTACCAAATATCTACTATTCAGAGGGTTAAAGTCCCTGCAGGTTACAGCCATTTCAGGTTTGAGTCTGGGTGGGGGGGGGGGGGGGGGGGGGGGGGGGGGCTCAGAACATCATCATGCAGCACACAGGTAATGTGGCAATATATAATCCATAGGCAGCACATAAAGGAAATATACGCAGGCCAGTACATATGTCATTTTCCCCTGTAAACAAGTACAACGGGGACCAAGAGCTGGAGGCCACTACCAAGAAGTAGTGGCCTCTCATTGTTTCATTATTTATCAAGGGCTAACAGAATTATCCTACTCTGTTTATATTTCGTATTCAAGACCACATTATTTTTTAATAACGCAACTCAAAAAAATAATAATCCGTGCGATGGTACAATGTAAGACCAATAGCATTAGCAACACCAGAGGGTAGAATGGCAGATTAACTGAGTTAATAGATGGTTTTAGTTGTTAATAGCCCAGATATTTTTGCGTATTGAGCTTCAGGAACGCGTATTTGTTAGCATTCGAATGGAATAAATGTGATGTGGCCTCAAATAGAGAAACTTTTTACGTTACGATGGACGAAAACAATGAAAATAACCAGGGCTTGGTAGCGTCCTCAGACGTCTGGGTCTGCGCTGTAGTGGTGTAAATGCAGATGATTCAGAGTGCATGGTTCAGATGAAAGCACCACACCTATTCAGGTGAGATGGTAACAGACTGTTGGGTAAAATCTGACTGGGAACTAGCGTGTGCAATGTGCACGGAAGCAAGATGTACAAATGACATACAAAGGCCACCTTACCATCGGTCAGGTCACGGATCGTTTGGCTGACCCAGACCTAGGTGACCGACAAGAGGTATGTGGCAGTGAAAGAAGAGTGACAGTTGGGGTGGGACCCAACAAGGGGTATATGACATGACAGTTGGGGGGGGGGGGAACCCACGTTGCTGTCGGTCAGGTCGTAGATCTTCTGGCTGATGTAGCTGACGTCGGGCTTGGGCTCGTTGAAGGTGGCCCGCCGGGCGATGTTGCGGTTGGGTTTGGAGAGGCGCAGGGAGGACCCCTCCAGGCGCACGAAGACCGACTGCGTGAGGGTGGCGTGGTACGTCTCCGGGTCATAGCTGTGGATCTGGTTCATCCAGCCCTGGTGGGGTACCACAGAGTGTGCCATTACATTACTGTAATAATAATACTTGTAATAATAATAATAATAATTATTATTCTCAAATTATTCTCAAACTGTGTAGCCTGTAACTGTCCAATGTATTGGTAACCAACCCTGTTCCTGGAGACCTACCATCTGCAGGTTTTCATTTCAACCCTAATTTGGCACATCTGACTCTACAAAATAGCAAATCAACAAGATCGCTGGCTGTTGAATGAGGTGTGGCTTTGTTAGGGCTGGAGTGAAGACCTACAGGGCAGTATATCTCTAGGGCCACAGTGGGAATGACTGGTCTGCAACCTTAGTCCTGGAGAGCTGCAGGGTGTAACTAGCCTTTATTTTCAGCTTAAAAACAGCAACCAGGTTAGCCCTAAGAAAACTGGTGAGTTGAATTTAAGTGTCTAGTTAATAGCTTTAATCGGTCAATTAGTTAAGTGCAGAGTAACAGCAAAACACTGCAGGCCCTGTGGTTCTCTGGAACCAGTGCAGCAGACGACTGCTCCAAGGTCTGAAATGTCACACAGCGTGTCGTACGCTGGATGTTCTTCTGCCCGCGAGGCTCTGCGATGGCGAAGAGCATAACGGAACAACAAAGGGCAATAAAAACATTCAGTTCACTTGAACCACAGAGAGGTTGGCTGGTCATAAAAACGCAGTTTATGGGCTTTGGACCGTGTCTGCTGACAGTGGCCTGGTTCCAGTCCACATTCACCCTGAACTCCGACTCACAATTAAATACAACTGTACTCTCCTCTCCTCTCCTCTCCTCGCAAACACAATCTGGCCATTTCAGCAAGCACTAAAACTCAACTTGGCAAACCATGACAAGAACACTGACTTTTTATGTTAGCTGAATTTCATTTCAGGGTGCCCAAGTCAACCAGGCACTCTCAGGCAAAAGGAAGAGGTAAGTGAAGAGTGAGATATCACAGGATTAGCATGGCACAGTCACCACTTTTTTCTGTGAATTTTTATGTATTTATTAATTTATTTATTTTAAATGAAGGAATTTCACATACATATCAATAATAACCAACGCGGGGAAGGGCATGAGGGAAGAAAGAAAGATAAAGGGGAGAGAGATAACAAAAAGTCCCAGCACATTGAGATCATTCCTTAACCCTTCAAGGTGTGAGGTCACAAGTATGTGATTAGAATGTTCTTAACTAAACATTCCATCGGTCATGTAACAATCACTAATGTAACTGAAAGCAACGAGAGTTCTAGAACACTTGGAATTCTAGAATTAAATTAAATAAAAAAAAACATTCCAAAAAACCTACCCTTCCAAGGGTTAAATATTAGAGCAGATACTTGCGTAATGTCTGCACAGACAGGTTGACATTCCCTTCCTACTCAAGCACTGGGGCAACATACCTGGGAAGTCTGACAGGTGAGTGTCTGACTGCAGGTTTTGGTGGGTCAGTAGGGGGACACTCTTAGGGCCCGATTTACTATGCATCTGCAAAACCTTTTAGCACAAGCAAAACCAATAGCATGACCAGTGATTGGGTCATGGTTTTTGTTTTGCACCAATCATTGACTGTGTTGTTAGTTTTGCATGTGCTAAAACTGTTTTTTTTTTTTTTCACCCGCTGAAGATCTTGATAAATGAGGCCCTTAGAGTCAGTATTATCATAACAAGGTGAGCCTCAACTGCACTTGTTACTAAAGCCAACGATCCTGAGGAGCGCACGCAACTAGCCTTACAGGATGCCTGTCGCTAACTCGAGCGCCAGGAGTCGAGGCCGAGCCAGGTTTTCTGAATCTTCCCCGTGCTTAAAATGGTCGTCACCGCATTCCACTCATATTTTATCCAACACACCCACAGCTCTGACTGACGCGACGGATTCCACCGGCTAGCTGTCACGCCAACACCTCCATCTCATTTTTTTCCCCATTGTGGCTCCTTTTTAATGGAGCAGAGCATTGTGGGATTAGAATTCCAGTATTTAGAGTTTGAGGGTAAGTAATCCTACTGTACTTAAAAGCTTTCACATGAATGCAGGATCTTTTTTTGTTGACCAAATTTGGCAAATGCTCAGCTCCTGAATCATGCACAACATATTTTGTACTCAGCAAAACGGTTTGACGCCAAAAGAGCACCACTAGTGGATTGGTTGAGTTCGAGGCCAACCATCGCAGGCTGACCAATCAGAGCGAGGCTCCCTGCTGTGGACACTGTTCAGTCTCTCTTTGCCAGAGAACAACGGTCAGGGCTAGGCCATCCTTTGCGAGGTACAATCCAAGCGCTGGCATCCAGGATAACGGCCAAAACTGCTTTTTAGCAGTACATGCCAGAGCTTCACCTTCAATCAAGCAACAAAGGCACACTTGTGTGTTAAGCGTTGATGACGTCACTGTAAGAGGAAGTGTAGAAAGAGGAATGGCCTCTAATATTATGTAACATTACATAACTGGGCGCTGGGACAAAGAGAACAAAAAAGCAAAAAACAAAAAAATGTAACTAAAAGATGAGCACCCTCAATGAGTAGGAGGGAAAGGGGCCAGAGAGACACTCACACACTCACACACACACACACACACACACACACACACACACACACACACACACACACACACACACACACACGCACTCACACACACACACACTCACACACTCACAAGCTCACACACGCACTCATACACACACTCATACAAACACGTGCTCACACACGCACGCACGCACTCATACACACACTCACACACACACTCACACACACACTCACGCACACTCACACACACACGCACGCACGCAATCATACACACACTCACACACACGCACACACACACACACACTCACACACACACACACACACACACACACACACACACACACACACACACACACACACACTCACACACACACACACACACACACACACACACGCACACACACAACACACGCACTCACACGCACGCACGCACTCATACACACACTCACACACACACACACACACACACACACACACACACACACACACACACACACACGCACGCACGCACTCATACACACACTCACACACACACTCACACACACACGCTCACGCACACTCACGCACTCACACACGCACGCAATCATACACACACTCACACACACGCGCTCACACACGGTCACACGCTCACACACACGCACGCACTCACACTCACACACACACACTCACACACTCACACTCACACACGCTCACGCACTCACGCACTCACACACACACTCACACTCACACTCACACACACTCACACGTTTGCTGTCGCTGCTCTTGGCCCTGTTGTCTGTACGAAGCCTCTGGTACCTGACGGAGACTCAGAGCAAAGGGCGCGCAGACCCACCTTGAAGATGTCGGGTTCCTTGACGTCCAGGTGCGCCACGTTCCACGCCTCGCTCCTGCAGGTGGCCCGCTGGGGGCCGTTGCCAGAGCGACGGGGGGCGGCCAGCCACACGAACAGCATGGCCAGCATGAAGCCCAGCGCCCCCCCCAGCAGAGCCCCGCCCAGGTAGGTGGGGAGGGGCAGGATGAAACAGCAGTAAAGCAGAGAGGTCAGGACTACTAGGGTCATGTAGGGCACGTCAGGCGCTTCCTCTTCCTCCTCCGGCCTGCTCTCTTCCTGAGGTGGGCGGGGCTCGCTGGCTGCGGCAGGCTCCGCCTCCCCGTCCACGCAGTCGCTGTACAGCTCGACGAACTCCTCGTCGTCCTGCCTGGCCAGAGCCGACATGGACCACGTGTCCTGCCCCCGAGAGGGGTACCTGGGGCCCGCGGCCCTGCCCGGCGACCCCGCCCCGGCCCCGCCCGTGGGGCTCTCCCCCTCCCAGTCCAGGCCCTCCTCCTCCTTGATGCAGTAGCTGTTGTTGTTGCTCTCGGCCAGGCCGTTGAAGCCGGCCAGGCTGGTGAGCTCCGAGGCGCTGGAGGAGAGCCCCCTCAGGCGGGCCCCCCCGCCCTCGTCCCCCATGATCTTGCTGAGGCGCTGCAGGGGCTCGTACATCACCTCCGAAAGGCGTCGCCGGGTGTCCTCCAGCCGCGCCTCCACCTCCTGCACCGTGAAGAAGGGCCGGCTGTCCGGGGAGGCCGCCGGGGACGCCGGGGCCGTCTTGGAGTCGCCCCCGGCGACGGTGCCGGCCGCCGCCGCCGCCGCCGCCAGCGCCGCCGCGCGCGGCTGGGTGAACTGGCGGAAGAGCTGCAGCCCCAGGAGCGAGTCGGGGATCCGGGAGGAAGAGGAGAAGGAGGAGGAGGAGGACGAGGGGTTCTGGGGGTCCTGGTCGGCGCCGGACGATTCCGTGGACAGGGACTTCACCAGCGTCTTCATCAGCTGGCGCGTGGTGGTGGGCGGGACCGGCACGCCCTCCCGGGGCTCGTCCACGGAGAGGGACTTGACCAGGCTCAGGAAGGGCTTCGAGGCCGGGGCCGTCGACCTGGAGGGGGAGGAGCCAGAGATGGGGGCGGGACGAGGGGGCGGGACTCTCCGCTCCGAGGTGGAGTGGGCGGGGCTGCGGGCGGAGCCGGTAGCCGGAGGAGGGGCTGGGGGCGGGGCGCTGGAAGACCCCGCCCCCGCACTGTTCACGCCCTCCGCCTCGAACAGGTCCTCGCTGGCCTCCTCCGCGGTCACGACGCTCGGGTCATACTCCGCCGCCGCGGCCGCAGGAGGAGGGGGGGCGAGGGGGGCGAGGGGGGGCAGCCGGCTCGCACAGAGCCTCTTCCTCCTCCTCTTCCTCCTTCCCCAGTGCAGAGAAGTGGATGGCGATGGTCTCCCGGGACGCCGAGCGCGGGACCGGCAGCTTGGGCGTGGCGGGGAGCCGTGAGGACACGGGACCAGACCTGTCCGCATGGCCGCGGCTGCTCATTGCAGTGCTGCGTCACGCCCTGTAGGGAACACAGATTCCCATCATGCATCATTAGTACGATCAGTGAGCCTCAGGTCGAGAGTTAAGAGTCAATTAAGAACATTCTAATCACACATGAGCGATCTGGCACCACAAAAGGGTTCAAAACGAAGCTCAACCCATTTCCGCATCTATGTTCGGAGGTTCACGGTGGTAAAAGTAGCGATGCATAAAATAGCAATTTTTTTTTTTTTTTTTTAACTTCATAAAATGCCACAGCGCTTCCCTGCAGCTCTGACAATTCCCCTTCACAACAGAACGTTCCGGAAAGACTGGCTCTCTCGGGGGACCTGACATTTACCGTTCCGAGTGCCTAGCAGATACCTTCAGCCAGACGCGTAGAGCAATTCAGCCAGTTCACAAACTGTCCCTCACGCTTCGATGCGCAGAAGCTGGACCCCGCTGGAGAGGAGGGGTTTCCAGCAGCAACCTTCAGGTCGGTCATTAATGCAGTTCCCCCCCCGCACCCCCCCCCACACCCCCACACATCAGCGTTAATTTTAGTCGAGGCGAAAGTGTGCGGTGAGACACTACCGCACAAACACTGGAGTGCACGTGAGGACACGCAGTGCGTTAGCAGAGAGAGAGGGGAAACCTCCCCATGTGCGGCAGCGCTGTTAGATTTAATAAGATAGACTCTGCAGAATAAAGAGCATGTTCTGATATGGGGAGTCTTTGAAGTGGAAAATTGGGGAAGGGGGGGGGGAGGCAGGCTGAAGTGAAAATGCCAAGCTGTGGGGGGTGGGTGGGGGTTTGAAACCCTAAGAGGAAGCAAAAAAAAAAAAAAAAATTAATCAAGTTCAGTGGGGGTCCCAGAGCTGCAGGGAGTCCCTCTGTGAAGAGCATCGGTCCAGGCACTGCTCATCTCCTGTCTAGAGTATCGCAACTCTCTCCTGGCCTGCCTGCCATCCCATCGAAAGCTGCATGAAGCCCGAACGAGCCGAGCCCGTGACCTCACAGACCGGTCAGGACAACACACTGATCCGAGCCCATGACCTCACAGACCGGTCAGGACAGCACACCGATCAAATGAGCGGCCTCATTCATTCAGAAAGCTGGAAACAAACAACTCGAAGGACGGGAGGGCTACAGAAGCCGGTCATCTGGGGAGTCGGGGACAGGTGCATGCTGGGTAATCCGGTGTCAAACAGCGAGATACCATGAAAGACGACATTCCCCGACAACCTGTGCCAGATCAGTCAGCCGCACCATAGCGACGAAACACTAGAATTCTGATTTGATTTACCATTGAGAGGGAGAGGGTAAACAATGCAGATATCTGCAGATATCTGTGTAAAATACAGACAGCTAGTTTTCATTCTTTACATGGGTACATGTCAGGCATTTAGTAGGCAATTATCATCCATAGTAATGTGCACAGGCTACATGTTTGCTAATTGCCTGTTCATTCAGCTGGAGGAGAGCTACAGAAGCAATTCAGGTAACAGCACCTGTGCTCAAAAGTACAGTAGCTGCGGGCCCACCAGGGATTGGAACCCGCAAGGCCAGAGAGACAAGAGCTCCTCAACCACTACAACACTGCTTCCTTCAGATGTCAGAGCCACCATCACAATCAAATGGGCTCCAAAACAGAGCCAGACCAAGTGCTGTCCTCCACCCCGAAACCCCGCTATGCCGCCGCCCCCCCCCCCCCCCCCGCGAACTACCACACACCCTCAGGCCTCCCTTTCTGAGATCGGATGACAAGCCTCAGACGTGTTCCAGAAGCAGGAATATCAGTTTAGCAGCCCGCCGATGTTTAGCGCTAATTAGGGATCAGAGGCAGCGCCGCGGAGCGATTAGCGGAGGAGCCGAAGCAGAAGCTGCCGTCCCCGCCTCGTTAGATCAGACGCGTCCTAATCACGCAGGAGGCAGAGAGAGCGCACTAATTATCAGCGCTTCCCGGTGGAGGACGGGGGCTGGGGGAGAAGGGGGGGGGGGGGGGGGGGCGGGTGAGGGGGGGCCGCCATCACCGAAATGAAATATGAACGGAAAATAAAAAATAAAAAAAGTGTGGTTTATACGCACTGGAGTCTGCAATGGAATCAGACTGACACGCAGACAGACCTCCTGTCTCTCTCTCCCCGTTTCACAGGGCCGCCGTGGGTTGGTCGCTGACCTGCGGGTGATCTTCCACACAGACCCCTGGATTACAGAAAGAGTTTACGCACAGACGCGTCGAGTTCAACTGGTAAGCTATGCGGCGGTATGCCAAAAACGTTACCATGGCAACACCGCTCTCACGGATCAGCGCACGGAAAGTTCTCACACACTGATCGCTCGCTGCTCGTTTAAATGGCACGTCCGGTGTCTCCAGCGCAGTGAGTCGGGGGGACACGGCAGGAGCAGCGTGTCACATGACCTGACCTCACCGCAGTCTCCGCCCCCGAGGAAGCGAGGAGGGGAGAGTGCCCCAGAACGTCCTGAGACAGAACTGAGCGTCGGCGAAGCACCACGGCGGCCGCTAACCAAGCCCCACACTCACCGCTCTACAGACCCCCCCATCTCCTCCTGGGCTCACTCACCGCTCTACAGACCCCCCCCCCCTCCTCCTGGGACTCACTCACCACTCTACAGACCCCCCCCTCCTGGGGCTCACTCACCGCTCTACAGACCCCCCCCCTCCTGGGGCTCACTCACCACTCTACAGACCCCCCCCTCCTGGGGCTCACTCCCCACTCTACAGACCCCCCCCCCCCCCCCAGGGGCTCACTCACCGCTCTACAGACCCCCTCTCCTCCAGGGGCTCACTCACCGCTCTACAGACCCCCTCTCCTCCTGGGACTCACTCACCGCTCTACAGACCCCCCCCCCCCTCCTCCAGGGCTCACTCACCACTCTACAGACCCCCCCCTCCTCCTAGGGGCTCACTCACACGCTCTACAGACCCCCCCTCCTCCTGGGGCTCACTCACCACTCTACAGACCCCCCCCCCTCCTGGGCTCACTCACCGCTCTACAGACCCCCCCCCCTCCTATGGGCTCACTCACCACTCTACAGACCCCCCCCCCCCCTCCTCTCCTCCTGGAGCTCACTCACTGCTCTACAGACCCCCCCCCCTCCTGGGGCTCACTCACCGCTGTACAGACCCCCTCTCCTTCTGGAGCATACTCACCGCTCTACAGACCCCCTCTCCTCCTGGGGCTCACACCACTCTACAGACCCCCCCCCCTCCTAGGGCTCACTCACCACTCTACAGACCCCCCCTCTCCTCCTGGGACTCACTCACCACTCTACAGACCCCCCCCCCTCCTAGGGCTCACTCATCACTCTACAGACCCCCCCCCCTCCTGGGGCCTACTCATCCTACGCCTAATGAAGCATGATGGGAAGCGGACTTCCTCCTGCTGGCTGAGAGGGGTCAGGGGACTCGCCGATGTAAAATATGTTTCCATGACTGGGGGAGGGGGGGGGGGGGGGGGGCGGTAAGATGAGGAAAGAGAGAGAGAGAGGCAGAGAAATAGTGAGAGAGAGATAAATAGAGACGGAGGAAGAGAGAGAAATAGAGAGGGAGGGAGAGAGAAATCAAGAGTGAGGGAGGGAGGGAGGGATAAATCAAGAGGGAAGGAGAGAGAAAAAGAGAAAGAGGGCAAAATAGAGAGCAAGGTGATGACAGGGAAAGCATGAGAGAGGGCAGGGAGAGAGAGAGAGGGAGACAGACAGATTGGCGCTGGCGCTCTGGAGAGCAGGTAAACTGCTCCCTGGTGTAACGCACATGCTCAGTCGCCTCGCCGTGGGAACAGTATCCATGCTGCGATCTATTTTCTGAACACAGGTAAACACCTCCTGTTCCTCCCCGCGACAACGGGCGCGTCGCGAGCTCCTTCCAAATACTGAGGACCGCAGACCGGCGGCCAGACGCCAGAGCCAGAGCCCAGAGCCCAGAGGCCAGAGCCCAGAGCCCAGAGGCCTGAGCCCAGAGGCCTGCGGGCCTACGTTCATTTGCTGGGTTCAGGAGAGTCAGGTCAGGAGGGTCTGTGTTCAGGCTCCAGAGATGTGGCGTCTTCAGAACTGTAATTAGGGTTTGACTGCCTTTTGATTTTTTTTTAAAAATATATCCTATAATGATATAGACCTACTAGTTCATTTTTAATTCAGCCCAGTGTAAACAGGTACTCAATGTTTCAACATGGAACAACTGTCAGGCAGACGCAACTGCTACTAAGCCAAAGAAAAGTTTCTACATTCAGAGTGCTTCAGATTCAATTAAGTGGTTAAAAACTAGTTTTTTTTTTTTTTTGTTTGTTTTTAAAGAATCATCATCATTTTTTCCCCTGTTGATTGTAAGCAACTATAACCCGGTTTTGAATCGACACCACGTCTGTTTCCACGGCCACACCACCATCCCAACCCTAATCTCCTCAGAGGAAAACCCCCATGCCTACACGCGGACATGCAGGAGACCAGACTGTGCTCCCTACCTCTCCCCTTAGACACACGCCACCTTTATTTTGCCTTCGCGACTCCCGGCAGGGAGTATTTATAGGTGTCTGTGCGCTGGAGCGGCTCGGTGGCGCAATGAAGGACAGAGCATCCGCTTCCTGGTACCAGCCTACGACAGGCACGGGAACCGGGCGCGAAAGCCAGCCCGTGAGGACAACAGTTGCCATGGAGAAATGATCAACCATCCATCAAAGCAACAGTCAACAGTCTCCACTGCTTCAGCACTGGAAAACGCTGCTGAACTTGACATCTTCCTGCATTATGGCCCTTGCAGCCCCCATCACAGAGCTTAAAACTTGGTTAGGGACGCAGACAGAGACACGTGAAGCATGTTTCACGTCAGAGTCACAGATGTAGTCACAGATTTAGCCATTGTGATGTCATAGGTACAGCCATGTCAGGGTCACAGATTTAGCCATTGTGATGTCACAGGTACAGCCATGTCAGAGTCACAGATTTAGCCATTGTGATGTCACAGGTACAGCCATGTCAGTCACAGATATAGCCATTGTGATGTCATAGGTACAGCCATGTCAGGGTCACAGATATAGCCATTGTGATGTCATAGGTACAGCCATGTCAGGGTCACAGATACAGCCATTGTGATGTCACAGATACACCCTTGTCAGAGTCGCAGACACAGCCACTTTCATTTGCTGTCTTCTTTTCAGCAGATATACTTAAAACAACACATATCCATTCTATCCATCTGACATCCACAGTAATCGGGGTTTTGAGTCTAACACTGCACTTCAAGCTTCTCTGGTTATTCAGGTTCAGTAAGGAATGCAGCACTGGTCTTAAAAACCCTCCTTTAGCGAAAAGGGGAAAACAATCACAAACGCTCCGTGCCGTCTCACAACACCGTGAGCGCGCTGGCCTGTGTAACACTGCCTGTTTCTGAGGCTGAACATCAAAACAAATACACTCAAGTGTTCTGTAAAAACAGCGTTGTTTCCCCTGGAAATGAAGAGGCGCCGTTCTGTGCGACGGCACGGAATGGCGCACCCCTCAAAGCGGCGAAGGGGCGAAGTAATGGGCAATAAGAGCGCTCCGCGAGCCAGATCAAACCGGCTCGCTCGTTTTGAGGTCGCCTTGAGAATTGGAGAGATGCAGTTGCTATGCCAACAGAAGAAGAATTTTCAATCTCCCAACGCACCTTCCACAATCCCGAACCTCATTCGCTAACAGCTCCGACTAGCAGGGTTACAAAGCTCACTACAAATCCCTAAATTTGTTTTTTAACATGATAGTTAAATTAGGGGTAACTAACCCTGTTCCTGGAGATATACCATCCTGAGCTGTGGGTTTTCATTTCAACCTTAATTTTGCACACCTGACTCTACTAATTAGCATCTCAATGGGATCTCTCGCTGTTGAATGAGGTGTGCATTGTTAGGGTTGGAATGAAAACCTACAGGATGGTAGATCTCCAGGAACAGGGTTGGTTACCACTGAGCTAAATAATCATTTGACTGGTTGGCATAGGTGAGTTTGGTAATGCAGAGCAGCAGAGAGATGGGGCTGTAGTAGGTCCACAGGCCTCACCTCACATCTACAATATCCTGTCAGTGGATTTAAACCAGGGGTGGACAATTCAATTTCTGGAGTGTGTATGCAGGTTTCCATGGTCACCAATTACAGAGGCCAAACGAGCTAATCAGCTGAACACAATTTATTTATTCAGCTGGCTTATCTGTAGATAAGACCACAACAAGATGTTTCATGCTGGGACACATGCAGTTTTCACCTGTCATTCGTGAACTTATCAAAAAATGGGGCTAAAATATCAATTACGTAAAATATAAATTATGGCTAATTAAACAATTAAGAGCAAACATTGGCAAGAAATACGGAAACCAACACGGCCCTCCTTGCCGACCCCTCGACTGAAATTCAACAGTAGCAGCAGGCAGGACTAGGGTCGTTAAAAAAGTGTAAATAAAAGTATTCTTTCACAGCCCAATCCACAAAACACCCTCAGGGGTTTACGGGTTCAAATCCGCGTTAGTCCCGCTTTACAGCCCTTTCGCCACGGTTGCCCCGCGCACGAGGCGAACCCTCCCGCCGACCCCCCCCCCCCCCCAACAATCCGGCACTCCGAGCCCCCCCCACTCCCACTCACAGCTTAACCCCTCTGCCTCCGCGCGGTGAGGAGATTGCGCAATGTCAGCGGCAGAACGTGGGCCTGGTGAAATTACTAGGGGGGCGACGGTGCAGTAACAGAATCTTGTGCAATGTTTTATGTGTGTGTGTGTGTGTGTGTGTGTGTGTGTGCGAGCATGTGGGAGTGTGTGTTTGCATGTGTGTGTGCGCGTGTGTGTGTGTGTGCGCGCGCGTTATCTGTACAGTAACTGCTGCATCATTTCCATTACCTGTACCGATCTGTGCCTCACCTGTGCTGAACAAAGGAGCCTTTGTGGCACAAAATGAATCTCTAACCTCTTCTAAGCTGAGAGGGCACCGGTGGACGCTGACACATTTGAAGATGATCTCTCTTAAAACGCCCCCCCCCCACCGCCCCCAAGGAGCCAGCTGAGGACCCTTGCACAAGAAATGCAGAGGCCAATTAGCCTTACAACGCGCTGCGCGAGGTACAACGCGTACCGGCGCTAATAAAGAAAGTTAGAGAGAGAGAGAGAGAGAGAGAAAAAAAGAGAGGGGGGGAGAGAGAGAGAGAGAGAGAGAAGTTAGAGGGAAAGAGAGGGAAACGGAGGTAGAAAGAGTTAGAGGGAGAAAAGGAGAGAGAGAAAGAGAGAGAGGAAGTTAGAGGGAGAGAGGGGGAGAGAGAGGAAGTTAGAGGAAAAGAAAGGGAGAGAGAAAGAGAGTTAGAGGGAAAGAGAGGGAGAGAAAGAGAGAGGGAGATAGAGGAAGTTAGAGGAAAAGGGAGAGAGAAAGAGAGTTAGAGGGAAAGAGAGGGAGAGAAAGAGAGAGGGAGAGAGAGGAAGTTAGAGGAAAAGAAAGGGAGAGAGAAAGAGAGTTAGAGGGAAAGAGAGGGCAGAGAAATAGAGGAAGTCAGAGGGACAGAGAGGGAGAATAGAGGGGATATGGTCTGTGAAAAAGGGAAGAGTGTCTCAAACAGATGTCTTATAGAGGAACACCTCTGACTAAGCACTCTCCATCGAGCACACTGTCCCCAACCGCCTTCACAAACAACTGCTCCCAAAACACTGTTCCCAACCGCCTTCACAGATAACTGCTCCCAAAACACAGTCCCCAACCCCCTTCACAGACAACTGCTCCCAAAACACTGTCCCCAACCGCCTTCACAGACAACTGCTCCCAAAACACTGTCCCCAACCGCCTTCACAGACAACTGCTCCCAAAACACTGTCCCCAACCGCCTTCACAGACAACTGCTCCCAAAACACTGTCCCCAACCGCCTTCACAGACAAGTGCTCCCAAAACAGTCCCTCTCCAGCACTTCAGCCCTCGCTCGCTGACCCCGCACTGCAACAGGCCTCAGCAGACTTGGCTTGGATTTCCCCAAGTGAGATTAAGGACTAAATTAATCTAAGGGGATTTGAGGCCCGTTCAGGTTTCCATCCAATCAGATTTCCTCCGATTAAAAATATTTTCCAAAAGCTTGCTGGCCAACTCATCAACCCCACTTCTCAAAAGATCCCGCAGAACGGAAAAAAACAAGACCGATATTATTGTCATGTTGACTGCACGAATAAAATTATTGCCACCTTGGATAAATATGAGCAAATAAAAACTTTTTTTTTTCAAATAATTAGCCTAACTACATTGCTCAAATTCTGAAATTGCTTACATATGCTCAAAAACAAAATTTAAATGTTCTTTTATACTGATACAATTGGTCAGCGAAATTATTTTTTTTTTTAAAACAAGCAATAAATTCAATTTCCAAAAAATGACAGGTGTTAAAATAATTTGGCACCTCTGTTTTTGGTACTTCTGTGCCCTCCCTTCACAAACATAACACTACCGATTTAGCGCATGTAAGAGTGTTTCAAAGAACATTTTGGTGTTCATAATTTTTTTTCTTATCTGTATTTGTTCATGGCTGTTTCCTCATGCAAATCACATGAACAGGATTGCGCATAAAATTTACAAACAGTCAGCATTCGTCATCTCGTACACCTGGGATATGCACAAAAACAAAGGCCTGCACGTGTCATGAATCTCGTTTTGCTTTTTCGTAGGAACAATTTTAAGAACAAAAGTAGGAATAATTTAAGAAAAGTTTTGTGAATGAGGCTCAATGTTACTCGAATCATATTCTACAGCAGTGGTTCCCACCTCGGTCCTGGGGGACCCCAGGATTAGTGATTGACCGGTGATTGATTGATTATCAGTTCACTGATATTAATCCGCCAGTATCCAACATTTTTCAATATCGGGTATCGGCTGCTTCATATGATGCCACCGATATCCCAGTAAAAAAAGCAAACAGCCTAAATGTACGCTGATAACCACATTCAGTACAAAGAGACGTGTAGCCAGCCGCAAAAAAAGAGACCGTTGGACATGCAAATATCCAAACAAATCAAGAAGAGCAGTCTTGGCAGGCGTGTGACGCGACTTTGAACAGCCGCAAACCTTTCCAGCATCGCGTGGTGGATATAAACGCCCGGTTCGTTCCGTCTACCCCTTCTCCTGTTGCGGCTGGCTAAATGTCCTCCAGGCTCATTTCGTCTCAGATGGAAGTGCACCAAAACATAACAGACCAAGTTAGCCTCCCTTCGTTAGTTGCTGTGTGTCATTGTAACTCGGTAGTTGACTGGCTCAAAAGGCAGTAAGTCTACTCCTGAAGACCTAGCGAGAACGAGACCTACATTAATAACAGTCCAGCGAATGCTTATTATTCTGTGTCACCGCACTGGAACTAATGATGACCATCAGAAGAGCAATCGAGATGTCGTCTATTTGCTCGTATTATGAGGTTGGACTGAACGGTAAACACTTGTGTCCTCTCAGCAACAATCACCTTTCTGTGTGTGTGTGATGCTTCTCTATACAGGCACAGGCTTCTCACAGACACAGGCACGACAAGTGTGACACATGAGGACACAGTGACCAAAAAGACACAGACACAGCACAGACAGACACAGACACACACACACGCGCACACGCACACGCACGCACACGCACACGCACAGAGACACAAAGACACATGCATGCATTGTGATGGTACTATAGACATTAATATAATATAATAATATAATATGCTAACTATCACCTGTACTTTTGGTCCTTTGGCCCGTTATTATTTTAACAGTACTGGCCATCAGCTGGAAGAGCCCTTAACGGTCGATCACCACCCTGGGTATGCTTGTTTTTTGTTGCAACCACAGTTGCAATCCTAGAATTTTAACAAAATGTAATCTTTCTTAATTACGTCTTCCCCCCGCCATGGTCCCCCCCCCCCCCCCCCCCCCACCCCAACGCCCCCCCCCCCCCCCCAACAACAAGCCTTCAGTCTGCCTGGCTCTGAACAATTACAGGTGAATCACCGAGGGGCCAATCCACTCCGAGCTGTGCAGTTACACAAGTTCAGTGCACAACTCTGAGTCAAAGAACCACTCAACTTGAAACAAAGCCCCACCCCCCCCCCCCCCACCCCACATTGTCTGTGTACCTCCCCGCCCCGCCCCGCCCCGCCCCCCCCCCCCCATATATTTACAGCTCCTACGTGCCTGACTTACACATAATACGCCAAGTAATACACACTACACTCCTGACACCCTGACAGAGGAGACGTTTGTGAGCAGCCTGGTATGGGGACACTCAGGCGCTTTTTAAAAGCAGCATAAAAAAACGTACAGAACTTCATATCCTCCACAGCCACGGTTACATAAATACCTGTCGGGGCGTGGTGTGAGAACAGAGCGGCAGCCCAGGAGCCCCACCTGCACACCTCCACCTGTCCCGCTGCAGCGCTTCAGAGAGAGGAAGAACGCCTCGCCTCAGTCTACCATGGGGACAGCTCAGAGTGCCACAACCAGCTTAGAGCGATAAAAAAATTTTAAAACCCGTAACCACGGCCACAACAGCGGCCAACGCAATGTAACCCAGAGCCTGAGAATGGAAAAAGACTGCACTGTTGTGGATTAGCTCCTAAGCACTGTGTCTTGCAACAGAGAAGTTTTCCTTTTTAAACTAGATTACTGGCTAATTCTCTGTAGATCGCTTGCCTGTGGTGTTTAAGAAATCACAGCCAATGCAAAAAGTACACTGAGTGAGTATCAACCTGCAGTTGAACGCTGGTTTGTGCATTCCAACAATCCAAGAGCATTCTACTCCTCACACTGTGCATTCCAACAATCCAAGAGCATTCTACTTGTTACAATGTGCATTCCAACAATCCATGTGCATTCTACTCCTTACACTGTCCAGGTCACTGAGTGCTGGGCATTGAATGCCAAAGCTACTCGACACAGTAACACATCAGGGGACAGGAACAGGGATTTCAGATCTCACCACACTGATCGTCCTCCCTAGTATTAAAAAACCATTCATCACAACATGGAGACTTCCCTGCACTCAAACTGTAGGTGCAGCCATCTCCTCGTGAAAAGTTCCATTGTTCAGGGAAGTTAATTAGTGGGAAGGGATTCTGACTGCGACTGACACAACTTTTTACCCATTGCAACCATTTATACAGCTGGATATACAGTGAAGCAATGCAGGTTATGTACCTTCATCAATGGTCCTATGCGGGAATCGAACCTGCAACCTTTAGGTTACAAGACCAGCTCCTTACCCATTACACTACACTGCCGCCCCTTGGGAGGGCCGGAGGGAGGAATCCCCACAGCCGAAGCCTGAGGAAATGCAACCTTGATAATGGGTCACTTATTCAGTTCATAATAACGGCCATATCTCCTGCCTGCAACACATGACTGAGAGAGGACAGGACCAGAGAGGGCAGGGGGGAGGCGGGGGGTGAAGAGACGACAGAAAAGAGACAGAAAGAAAGGGAGAGAGACAGAGGGAGAGAGATGAAGGGAGAGAGAGACGAAAGGTAAGGATGAGAGGAAGGGATGGAGAGGAGGGACAGAAGGATGAAGAGAGGGATGAAATAAAATAAAAAAGAGAGCAAGGGAAGGAAAAGAGGAAAAGCAAGAGAGAAAGAAGGGAGAGAGGGGAGGGGGAGAGAAAGGGCTGGAGACAGTGAGAGAGAGAAGTGGTTTTAGTGAGAAACAGGAGGGAGGGAGAATGAGAGAGAGAGGGGGAGTGAGAGAGAAAGAGAGAGAAGGGGAAGGAGAGAAAGAAAGAGGGGGAGTGAGAGAGAAAGAGAGAGGGGGAGGGAGAGAGAAAGAGAGAAAGAGTAGAGAGAGAGGAGAGAGGAGAGAGAGAGGGGAGAGAGAGAGAAGAATGAGAGAGAAGAGAGGGGGAGGGAGAGAGAAAGAGAGAGAGGGGGCTGAGAGAGAAAGAGAGAGGGGGAGGGAGAGCAAAAGAGAAGAGCGGAGTGAGAGAGAAAGAGAAAGAGGGGGGGAGGGAGAGAGAAAGAGAGAGAGAGAGGGGAGGGGAGGGAGGAAAGCACCATGAGTCTGCAGTATTGTAGCCGTCCCTCTTCCTCCTGCCCCACATATCTGACCACATCCTGTGGAGGGTCCAACGGCAGCAATGGCGGCTGCCGCCTAGCCAACGAACAGCACTGGATGGGGGCTGGCCATTTCGGAACCAGAAAGGGGGGGTGGGGGGTGGGGGGGGCTTGTTGCTGCCATTGGCAGTTACCCAGCAGTAGGCTACTCTAAGCTTCTTTTGATTTGGGTGATTTCAGATCGTTTGAGTCTGTCTGAAGTCATGTAATTTAACATACACCACAGATAAAGTGCTCTGCTATTACTCCAGTAAGGAAAAGCTGGCATCAAGAAGTCTGGAGGGGTCGAAATCCCGGTTGAGAGATGTTTTGACATAAACAGACCAGGTTATCCCAAAAATAGCTCAGGATTTACCCGGATATAGCCTGGCTACCCACCTAGTCAGCTACACGTAGCCAGGTATTCAGCTGAACCCCTAGACAGTGTTTCACACCAAATTTTCACCACAAAAGTGTTCGCTGAGGCATCTCATCACAGGCTTTGTTCATTTTCAACTCAACACCCAGCTAGGGCCACTACCTCTCACTGCTATTCAAGTAAACCATGGCAACCAGCACAGGACCTGGGTCAAATACGTATTTGTTTTGGATTCAAATACTTTTCTATGTTATACTGATCTTGTCTGGTGTATTGGAACCAATGAGATACTCTCAATGAGTCCAAACCCCGCCTTCTGGTCATATTGGCAGGCTCAATTACACCAGGCAAGATCAATAGAGCACAGAAAAGTATTTGAATCCAAAACAAATACGTATTTGACCCAGGTCTGACCAGCACTGAGGTCAACCTTACCCCCCTTCCAACGTGAATTGAAAAAGAAAAAAATCTGGCTGTGTATCAAAGTCAAGGTGACCAATCCCCCACCCCCTACCCACACCCCATGCAGGTACAGGACACAGGTGAATGCTCCAAAGGTAAACTCTGACACACAAAATGTTGAGTCACTTCAAGGAGTTCAGTGACTCCTCTGTAAATGATTGAAGGCATTTTTTTTTTTTTTTTTTTACAGCTATGAAGAAACCAGCAGGAATCAGGACAGAAGAATAGACTGAAAAGTGCTTTCCATCAATTCCGTACTCAAAAACAAAAGTCAGAATTTTAATGAAAGCGTAAATAATAGAATGCTTCACACCTCGTGGGAATGGACATCGATGAGGCCTTGACCACTGACAAATCGCCAATAAATCAGAGGGACGTTTATACGCGACTCGCCGCAAGATCTGCCACCGAAATACAACGCAACACTCCGATGGCGCTTTCTTTTCAAGCAGTCCCACCTGTAAATGTTTCCGGAAAACCTCCCACGCATACTTCTGTTAATACGGAGATGGGACAAGATTTCAACTGAATTTTCCTCCACCTGTAAAACCTGCGAAACGTCCATTTTAATTTACAGCGGCGAGCGCGACGACGCGACGGGAGGAGGTCCCAGGCGGGAAACAGCGGAGCGCCTCTTTCATCAGCTTATAGAAGGGGAGAGACGTCAGACCGCAGCAGGGCAGCCGCCCAATTTCACAGGCCCGTGATCGACTGGAGAAGCCGCACGCAGGCAAGGCTGCCACACCATTAAACGTCCCTTGCGTTTGACGAACGGGCCCCATCCACAGCACGGGCTCATCTGGGGACACGTCAGAGAGGCCCCGGTAAGTCACCGCTCGCTGTGAAGGATACGGATGGTAAATGGTAAACGGACTGCATTTATATAGCGCTTTTATCCAAAGCGCCTCTACAACCGATGCCTCTCATTCACCCGTTCACACACACACACACACACACACTCCACACACCAAGGGTGAAAGGCTGCCATGCACGGTACCAATCAGCTCGTTGGGAGCAATTAGCCTAGGGGTTGGGTGTCTTGCTCAGGGACACTTCGACACGCCCCAGGGCGGGGTTTGAACCGGCAACCCTCCGACTGCCAGACAAACGGTCTTACCTCCTGAGCTATGTCGCCCCCAAGGAGGGACGCCAAAATGAAAATGCAACCCAGACCGGGGGGGGGGGGGGGGGGTCTTCAACCCTGATCTTTGAGAGCCATGGCGTTTGCTGGTTTTTGTTGTCATTGATCAGTTAACCGCTGAAGAGCAGGTTTTTCGGTATTCAGCACAGACAGCAATTAGCAGCGGATTCATTTTAAATCCAATTAATTAATTAAAGAGCTTCAGAAAAGCATTAAAGAGTCTCCAGGAGTTGGGAAATGCTGCAGTAAACATCCTGCAGTACGTTTAGCTTCAGCTGCAGCTTAATGAATACGTCACCCTGATGTGCACAAACTACTCCTCCTTATCATGGCCATGAGCACATTCCAGATCATAGGAAGGTTTTATCATTCTGGCGTGATTACCAGGAAGGAACCAACTGAGTCCAACACTACACAGGCTAACAGTGCCCGACACTACTGAGGCTAACAGTGCTACACACTGCTCAGGCTAACAGTGCTACACACTGCTCAGGCTAACAGTGCCACACACTGCTCAGGCTAACAGTGCCACACACTGCTCAGGCTAACAGTGCCACACACTGGTCAGGCTAACAGTGGCACACACTGCTCAGGCTAACAGTGGCACACACTGCTCAGGCTAACAGTGCCACACACTGCTCAGGCTAACAGTGCTGCTCAGGCAACAGTGCTACACAGTGGCACACACTGCTCAGGCTAACAGTGGCACACACTGCTCAGGCTAACAGTGGCACACACTGCTCAGGCTAACAGTGCTACACACTGCTCAGGCTAACAGTGCCACACACTGCTCAGGCTAACAGTGCTACACACTGCTCAGGCTAACAGTGCTACACACTGCTCAGGCTAACAGTGCCACACACTGCTCAGGCTAACAGTGCTACACACTGCTCAGGCTAACTGTGTCCCACACACTGCTGTGCTGAAACCAAACCACACCTGACAAAAACAAAACGTTTTTTTTTTTTTTTTTAATTTCCCAGACAGCTTAATACATGTAGGCTTGGAGACAAAGTGGGTCGCTTTCCATTTGCAAAACAGGTTATTCTAGTCTGGCAACATCCCACATTTTTTCCTTCTTCACATCATTCAAATCTTTTCAGAGGGCACATACCTAACCGGTGTGCTAATTCTTTACAGAAACCGAAATCATTAGAGGCACTGTTGCCTGGTTTCGCCTGTTTGAGGGCCTTGAGCAGTAATCCATGTGCATACACCCTGCTGAAGCCTCACTGTAAAACGAGTTTTGCAAGTAAATTACCCTTGCAAATTCTAACCAGTAAAAAAAAGAAGCTAAATACCTCACTCCCGTTCCCACTTTGCATTCCGGAGTGGAATACTGCACCCATCCGCTCTCCTGTAGTACATCTCCGGAGGTCAGAGATTAGGCTGAGCAGCCGCCCCCCCCCCCCCCCATGCAGCACCCCACCCCTCGCCCCCACCACCCCCCGGATCATCCCCCCCCACCCCCTGATACTGACCTCCTCGTTCCCCCACCACCCCCCCTGGATCATCCCCCCCACCCCCTGATACTGACCTCAGGGAAAACTCGTTCCATGTGAGGCCAAGCCCAGGAATAAACTTGGGAACAATGCAAATGGAGACCCGTCATCATAACGAAACTTGGCTCAGCAGAGTCACCCATTTCCCTGTCCCATCCCAGTGTCCTGGCTAAATTCCCCACCTGGCTCTCTCAGCCTACCACCTAATCACCCCCCAGTTTATTTGGCAAAAAACTGTTGTTTCACCTCAGCTGAGGTATGGTGAGGGTTCGGGTACAAAATGGCTGCCGTGCCTCACCCAGGTGGGTGCTACACATCGGTGGTGGTTGAGGAGAGTTCCCCCCTCATCACCCCTCATAAAACACTTTGAATGTGAGAAAAGAGCCATAGCAATGCAAACCATTATAAATGATTATTATTATTGTTATTATTATTATGTTCATCTGACAATCATTTGCCGTTTCAACACTGACAGGGTCACGAAGAGACAGACAAAAGCGCCCGTGCATTTCTGGGTTTCATGACAGCTTGGCTCAAAACTACTGAAATCAGACCAATGTTTTACTTGACACGTCACAGTTTTTTGATAAAGCCTTGAGCTGCTACATGGTGGCTTCAGACCGTGCGTACACCATGGTGAAAAAACTGTGGTCTAACATGACCAGCGCAGCTGTTACGTAAGGTAAGTATTTGGCTGAAACAGAAGCGCGCTTACATGCAGTACCAGCCAAAAACCGGCAGACAACGGGATTCGGTGTGACACCCCTGCATTAGACTCAGTGGTGAGCCCACCCACCAACCAAAAGAACCTTTACAGCTTGGCCTGCTAACAGACACTGACGAGAAGGGCTTTTAACTTGGATCACTGGCCACACTTTGAAATTAAGCAGGACCCAATCAAACACTGAGAAAGATAAGCAGGATCCAATCAAACACTGAGAAAGAAGATAAGCAGGAACCAATCAAACACTGAGAAAGAAGATAAGCAGGATCCAATCAAGCGTTGAGAAAGAAGATGACCTGTGCATACAAACAAGCTCTGCAGACTGCAGATCATTAACCACATTACCTGTGGAACATTGTCACGACAGAAGGAAACAGGGAGAAATTAGTTCACCGGGTTAGTTCGCACTTAGTTTCACAACCCAGATAAACTGTGACGCACGCACACACACACACACACACACATGCATGCACGCACACGCACACACGAACATTTGAAGCTGGCTCTCTGAGCCTTATCAGTTTTGCCATCAGTGCGGCGTGCCGCAAATAATTTAGCCCACCCGTCAGAAGCAATGAAAAAATCTCCATGACTACTGTCAGATCCATGACAACAATCACAGGGCCTCAGCTGTGTTTGTGTTACTTACATACAACACGACTGTGTCTGAGGCTGAGCTCCCTGGCCAACCAGATGTCCCCGTCAGACCTGTTCATGTGAATGCAGTGACCTAGCAGGCCCGACTGCCCCCCCCCCCAAACGACGACCCCCATTCCCCATTCTCTACAGAATAGAGAGGTAATATCAGTGAGTCATATCTCACTGCAATATAGAACCTGATCAGCCCCCTACCCTTCGGAATCTGAAAACCCCATATCATGATCAATTCAGATCTTCTCTACAGAACCTGAACACTCCATGTAGATGATCCATGACAACCTTTCTCTACAGAACCCAAATGCTCCATATCGATGGTTTACAACACCCTGCTCTACAGAACCCAAAAGCTCCATGTCGATGATTTATAACACCCTTCTCCACAGAACGCAAGCACTCAAAAACTGCAGAATAAAAGGATAACCTTGAACGCAGATCCGTTGTTCGTGTGCAAACTGGGTGAGAGATCCCTTGGGACTGTGTGGGTAGATAGGTTTTCTGACTGCGTTAGCTCAAGGAAAACAGATCTGATAACATCTAACATGTCACTCCAGAGCGGTACTAAAGTGCTCATTAGACCTCAACGAAGGGGAAGTCTGCCGAGCCTCTGGCAGTCAGCCTGTCGTCCCACAGGCCTGGAGACGAGGCCTCTTTAAACCCACACAGCCTGTGCAGCAACTGAGATAATGCCGGGATCACCAAGAAGGGAACATAGGTAGGGCGCCGGGGAGGAGAACTGGAGAGTGTACAGGGGGTGTACAGGGTGGTGTACGGGGGTGTACAGGGGGGGGATGTATGAGGGGTGTACAGGGTAGTGTACAGGGGGAGTGTACAGGGAAGTGTACAGTTGGGGTGTACAGGTGGGGTGTACAGGAGAGTGTACAAGTGGGGTGTAGGGGGGGTGTACAGGGAGGTGTACAGTTGAGGTGTACAGGTGGGGTGTAGGGGGGGTGTACAGGGAGGTGTACAGGGTAGTGTACAATGGGGGTACAGGAGAGTGTACGGAGGGTGTACAGAGGAGTGTACAGGGGGTGTACAGGGCAGTGTACAGGAGAGTGTACAAGGGGAGTGTATAGGTGGGGTGTGCGGGGGGGTACAGATCAGTGTACAGGGGGGTGTACAGGGTGGTGTACGGGGGGGGGTGGGGTGTGTACAGGGTAGAGTAATTAAGAGGACACAGGAGAGGGCCGAGAGAATAAGACAGACAGCACAAACTGCAGGCCACTTCCTCCCATGCGTTTATTGTGGGCTGTCCTCGGTTCAACACCATAAGTTGAACACTTATCTGAATCATCTTGGGGGGAAAAAGTATTACCCGCGACGGAGAATTGGCCTGATACGATATTACTGGCCCTGCTATTAAATTTTCCTATTTAAACAGGAACATCAGAATTTCCTGTATAAGATTCATGGCAATTGCGAAGTAGTAAGAGAATTTAAAAAATGTAAAAAAAAAAAAAAAAAAGGTGAATAAATTAATGATCTTTTTGAAAGGGAATGTCTATTGCACCATAGTTACCATTCGAACGCTCAGTATCAGTTTCAGATGCAGTTCGTTCTACGGGTTTCGAAGCGTTGGAAGGTCACTGCAGCCGACCGGTAGCCACGGTCCGGTACTGTATGCAAATTGAGGAATCACTTCCACACACTGCAGCCCGTCTTGTCAATAATTACATACATGCTGCTAAATACGGTGTTACGACCGTGGTTGTTAAAACAAACACCGCAGCATTCCACGTTAAAGTGCAACTGTCATATGGCGCATATGGCATAAAATAAAATTATTAGTTCTCAGACCCTGGCGAAACGCGTACTCCGCTGTAGCCGTGGATAGAACTAGCTATACGAAATGATCGCTAAGCCCAAAGGTGGCTCTCGCGGGCTAACTAGTCATGTCGGTTTAATTTATGACATCCACACGAAACAGAGGTACACCGTCGCTTGCTATATATGTAGCCTACCTTGGTTAACATTCAGATATGAAAGCACGCCACGTTTTTTAGAACAGGCTATTGAGACTGCAATGCAGCGAAGTTAGCAAATTAACCGGCATTCGAGTTTGCAGCTAACTCGTTGTATGAGATTGTTCAAGTTAGGCAACGGTGAATGACAAGGTTAACAAGCGACACCATTCTGTTGGGTACAAAGATTCTCTACGCCCGTGGGTACAAACTCAAATACACCCTGTCGTAACCAGCTACTACAACTCAAAACCAGAACCTATGGTTAGATACACGTCAGCATTGATATCTCACAAATCCCCTGAATCAATGTTTGTTAAACCGCAGCACTTGTTACCTATCTTGCCTACTTTCCACATATAACACAAACTGAATGAAGTGTCGCAAGGATAGTTGCAACATAAAGTGGTAACTACGGAGTCAACTATGTGTGTAACGTTTGTTAGAAAATGATTTTTATCAACTTAAGTTTCAGTCCTACCACAGTTGAAGTTCATGTTCTTTCGCAGACCGGACAGAATCGAAGTTTCCCCGGACATAGGCAACACGTCTCGCTCCGAGATCAATCTCGTGCACATACACGAATCTCGCTCTCTTTTCAGCCTGTTGACAATTGCTAGATGAGTTCCTGTATGATAAAAAAAAAGCTGGGATTCAAGGCTAAAGTAATCGAAACAGATCGCAAGAAATAAGGTGCGTGACTTGTAATTCAGGCGCTCGGGGATTGATTGAACTGCTGGAGAACAAGGACGTGTGTTTGTTTTGGGGAATGGATGAAGCCCGTTGGCCAACCACGCCCCCCCGATTACAGTAAAAGTATCGTGGTAAATTACAAAGTAAAGCTTTGGTGATGGTTTGTAACGCAAAATAACAATACGAGTAGTCTGGCTTCAGTTCAGAGTATAAGCATTGTTTATTCTTCTCTTTCACGAACATAATGAACCTATTATAAGCCATGTAATCAACAATGAATTATTGTTGATCTATGATTATGATGTATGACGTGATACCGTACGATGTCTCATGGAATTTGAATTTGATTTTGTGACCATGTACGGGGCGAGTCTGGGGGGAGGGGGGCATTGAGTAAGAGGAGTTCATGGTAAGAGGAAACAAGCCGTTAACGTTAAGGGAATTGGTCCCTTTTTTTTACAGTATTTGCAACAAAAACTATAAGCCACGTGGTCACCCTGCAGTTCAGTCTGCCACATATGTTTAAGTGTCACATGCTAATGACAGTCACGCACAAGCCCGGTGTAAATGCCAGCTTGATTCCAGCCTCGTTTTAATCTGGTCAAGCTGGTTTGAAGCTGGTTTTCAGATGGTCAAGCTGGCAACAAGATGGTTGAGAGAGCAACTGTGCTGACAAGACCATCTACAGCTGGGGGGCCAGCTTTGCACAGACAAAAGACCATCATCAGATTCCAGATGATATCCAGTTAGATTGCTTCTTGGGTTGGTAGCTGGAATTTCCACCAGGGAAGTCAAACGTGTTCAAATGCCATATTTGGTCACACTAGAGGTAATGTGAGATGGTTGGCATTACTAAGATGTTTAACTTCACAGCTTTTACTCGCATGTTTTTATTCAGACGTGATCAGAAAATCTGAAACTAAAAGTCACCAGAATTAATTAATTGAAACCAAAACGAAAGCAGTCTAATTTATAGACCATGTGATAATTAACAGTGTAAATATAGGCAGGCAGAGAGATATTGCCGTTTGTTTAATAAACGTGATGAAGTCCGAGCAGTGTGTACAGAGATAGTGTTCTCAGGCACAGGTCGTAAATGAATCACAGTCTTCTTTGTGTCCTGTTTCTCGACTGTTGTCTTTTTTCTGGGTGTTGCCAGTTTTTTCTTTCGGCTGGACAGGGGTGGTGGGATTAACCCCACACTGAAAGATCCTCTGTCACACATTTCCTGGTTTTACAGTCTCATCCAGTTACACATAAGGAGGTGGAGGATATATAAAAGCAGTTTAATCCTCACAGTTAGCCAGCCTGACTGAAATTCTAAACCGCGGGAGGGCAAACTTGACGGGTTTCATTTGACTCGACTACAATTTCCTCTAAGTGGGGTGGGGGTGGGGTTTGGGGGGGGGGGGGGTTATGTAATGGTTAGGGAACTGAGTTTGTCACCTCAGAAGTTTAAAATTCCATGTGGCACCACGGTCACACTATTGAACCTGGTATTTAAGCTGTACAAATGGTCAGTATGTAAAAAAAAAAAAACGAAGCTAAACATGTTAATTGTTTGGGATTAGGGCATGCACTAATCAATTTTATAGTAATCAATTATAAAAAATTGATTTTTTTTATTGATTAGTGATTTATAGTAATCACTAATCAATTTTATTCGACTACTGCAAATAGTACAAACCTACATTTACTTTTATCTAAGTCCACACTAAAATTGTTTTGGGCTGTGTGAGCCTCTTAAAGCAGTTGACAAATTATGGTATTTTTTTTTATAAAGTCCTCAGTCCAGTTTTGACAGTGACAAAAACCCCATATAAATACAATAACACTAATTCCATTTTAATTGTCTAATTGTCATTCATTTGGTCTGCCTCTCAGCCATCTCCTCTTATGGCACAGTTTGGTGTGCAGTGGGAAGTTAAAATCCCCAAGGAATTGCCTGCACATTAGATATCGGTATAGGTCAGCCACAATAATGCTGTCCGAGGCAATAACTTTACTTGCAGCCCTAAAAGCTCTTTCTAGTTCATTTTATGTCTGTTTTTGCTAGGTAGCCAGCGCCATGTATCCAAAGTTCCCCCCATAGCAACAAAAGAATAAACATTTAAAACATTTGGTTTTTTTTTTTTTCCTGTTAAAACAAAGCAAACCTGAATACATTTTGGATTGCTGCCAAAGCTCATATGCGGTGCCTGGACTGGATGGAATGGAATGTTCTTGAAAACGAAGGTTCTGACTCACTGCGGCCGTGACTGTTCTTATCAGAAGTGGACTTTTCACCAGAAAACCCTTCAGAAGAGGCTTTGTTGTACTTTCAAGCTGTGTGCTGGTCCATCTCCGTGAGGAAAAATATGATTCATTCCATTATTATTTAGCATTCTCCCTGTGCCCTGGACTCTTGCTTTTGTCTGTGATAGAAATACTACACGTGCCTCTGAATAGAAAGAGATGAATATTATTGCCTTGCATCTGATTAACGATTTTGAGCAATCTGATTCATTTAGTTAATCAGAGTAACAAATAATAATAATAATAGTAATAATAATATAATAATAATGTAAAATTTTCTATAGTACTTGTAAAATATTTAATATTTAATACTTGTAAAATACTTAATAATTGTATAAAGAGCTCAGTTCATACATTACCTCTTAGCTGCCAGGTGACAGAGCCCTACCTGTGCCATAGGCTGGTAAGATTGCCTGCACTAAAGTTTACTTCAAGCAAGAAGTTGGCATACTTTTGGAGTCTTGCAGAGTCGCCTTATGAGAAGCCTGCCGCCTAGTGGACACTTGTGATCTTCTCCGACAATGACCAGAATGTTGGGGAAAAGAAAAGTGGTGAAGCAATTAATTATAGCTTATTTTAGAAAAAAAAAAGCTAATTTGAAGGTTATTCAAAATATCAAAAAAGAAAGAAGTATAGGCATGAATCAGAGTTCCTTAGGCAACTGCTATGTAAATTCATCCCAACAACATGCCAGGCACCACTAAAACAGACCCTGCTACTGCTACAGCCAGAGGTGTGGGTGGCACAACAGTAACTCGAGAGGTATGACTGAAAAATTCAAATAGGCGGGTGGGGGGGGGAGGAGAAAAAATGGGGGAAAACAACTGTGTACAGATGCTGGATGGTGCAAGAGCTGGAAATAATCAGAGGTCACAAACAGGAAGTTCTGGCCCTTAGACGCACATGTTTCTGAACTGTTCTCAAGATTAGAAGGCAACAGACAGCCTCAGACATGGGAACTGCATTTAAAAAAAAACTGCTCTGGTGTGGCCTGGATACAGTCAACATCTGTCCAGAACTCTGACGCACAATTAAAACCAATTGTTTTTTTTTTTATTTGTTTTTTTTAAGTCCAGCATGTTTCACAGGAGCTCTACTTCCGCACAGGGTTCAAAGATCACAATAAAATATCTTGTACATCTCAAAAAAAAGGGCCTGCAGACCCAAACGTCGACTAATCCAGATGTAATCGCGGGCGGGCTATCTAAGCCTCTCGTCTCTCTTTTTCATTTAATTGTTTTTTTTTTTTTCACGCAAACAATGTGGCAAGTTCAGCGTGATCATCTAAATTACTAGCCGAGATGTGTCCGTGAAGAAGCGAAAGACACAAACGCCAGCATTTATTTGTGAGTCAAATGTTGATCGAATCCAAGCCTGTGCCAGTGAAGGATTCCTTGTCGTACCAGTTGTGTTAATGATGAGAACAGGCCATTGAGTCACCGGGGAGACATTTTGTCTACATTTGAGACAGAAACAGCTCAGATGCGTGTAAGAGGGGGGGGGGGGGAAAGGATGACATCACCAGACAGGCAGTTAAAAATAAAAATATATTTTTAACATATTCTGGGGACATAACGATATTCTTGTTCAGAGCCACCAAAACCCTGGAGCCACATGAAGGCAGCTCAGCGCCTGAGTCAGCGGTGGACTGAGGTCAGGTAAGTTCACCTGGCTGACAGGTGGCAGTCAGACAGCTCCTTCTCCACAGGAATTTTGGAGGGGGGAAAGCAAGGTGAAGGTGTGGTGAATCACGCCCAGCAGAACAGGGGAAATGACTCACCTCACTCCAGGGGGGTCACCGGTCCTGATCCTGGAGAGCACCTGCATCTGCTGGCTTTCTTCTTTTCACCGTAAACAACAGTAGGTAGAGCTCAGATTCAATATATCAGGAGAGGGAGGTGAAGTTCTGAGTGTTCCAACAAGGGCAAACGATTCTGTTAATATAACAGGGTGGAAAGGGCCTCCTTAAACAGGATTTTATTTTAGTATACTATACTGGCCATGGAGCTGAACTTATAACACAGAGGTTCCAGGTTTTACTCCCAGGAGGGAGGGACACAGCCATTGTAGACTTCAGCGAGGAGTAGGAATCTGTGGATTTTTTCGGATAGACATTTCCTTCAGTTAAACAGTTCTTCTTTTCTTCATTTAATTTATGATCATATAATGAAAAAGTCTTGCAGCAAAATTGTACTGCTATTGTGCAAAGTTCAGACAGCTCACTTGTAAAACCAGTTTTGATGTTCAATGCTGTGGATAAGTGATACTTCCTGAGAGTTGTA
>CM045899.1:29015994-29080994 GCA_025169545.1 Anguilla japonica | reverse complement strand
TGGAGGCCTCTGTCGCAGCTTGACCCCACAGACCAACAGCCCATTTCTATCCCCTCAGCAGCAACATCTGGACTCTCTTTCAATATCTCTTTTCATATCACTTTTAATGTTTCCCTTCTTAACTGTGCCGTGGTTTATCTCCGACCTTCTGACTGCGTTAGAAAAATACAATGAAATTAAACATCACCGGATTTGCGTCAGCTTGTCTGGGGCACAATATTTTTTTATTGTGTACTAAAGAGGAGTTCTGCACTTCTCTTTAGTACAAGACTTCACAAGGTCAGACTTTGGGCCTCCCCTGTGCAAACCTGGTTTTTGTTCCAGCCAGTCTCCCCTTGATGACTCAGGCTTATTGAAAACATTTGTCTTTTAACAAAATGCTAACAGAAAGCAGGTCTGGCTCATTAATGTTTGCTTTGATCTTCGCTGCTCATTTCCCACAGGCAGGTGTGCCATTTGGGTTACCAGGTGTGGACAGGTGTAGACGTAGATATTAAATCCCCCCCCCCCCTTCAAGGCACACATAGAGGACAGACTAACACATAGACTGCTGTTCCTTATTTGATTGCAGAGCGCAGAGTGCACAGCTGAACCAGGAGGGTGTTTCACAAGGCAGCATTACTGACAGTGTTGCCAGATTGGGTGGAATCCTGCCCAATTGGGCTACTTTAAAAAAAAATGTTTTTGTGCAGGGATAAATGGCTTTGGGCATGTTCACCGTGTTCAAATCTGGCAACGCTGATTACTGAGCTAGCTGGATAACTGCATAAAACTGAGTAAAACCTGGAACAGCTCTTTTTACTTCAGTCCATGTTGCAGATTTGGGGAGGGTTCTGGGTTTTACTCAGCGCAGTTATCCAGCCAACCCAGTGAAACAGAGCCCTGGCGTCACTGGAGATTTTAAAGTACACAGCTGAGCCTAAATAAACTCTGGCAACCAGATTCAGATTCATGTGTCAGAGGTGGTCATGATGAGGTGTGTATAAGAGACTTCAGTGTGAGATATACATTCAACAATGAGTTTTTTACACTGTTACTTGTATAACACTTAAGAGACTGTTTAATGTCCTCTTTGATTGCTATTGTGATGCCTTAATATTTTTAAGGTTCCCATTTCGGTCCATTGTATGGTCTTACTTTGACAGTGGAAAAAGCTTATATTTAAAGCTTATAAATCATTTTGTGATTGAAATAAAAATCATAACTAGTATTTATAGCTCATTAGGACTAAATTTATATATGCAAAGGTGTATTTGAAACGGGAAAGATTATACAGTATTTGTGTTTAATGTTTTTTTTTTTAATTTATGAATAAATCTATGACAGGAGCCACAGTTTAATTGATTATCTTCTGATGAAAGAACCACAGTGTAATCATGTGACTACATCACTGACCTTTGACCTCTGTCTCTCTGTGAATGGCACTGAGGTCAAATCCTGACCCAGGGGTCAAATACTATGTAGACTACATCAAGCCAGTGAATTGGCAAAATTTTAACCTCCTGTTTTACAAAAAAAAATTACCATTTGCAATTGCTTTTCCCAAGTGTTTACTTTTGTCTGAAGTTTCATTTTAGAACATAAACCAAATAATGAAAACAGAAAATGTGGGTCTTGTGCCAAGTGTACAGTGCTATCAAATTATTATGATGGTACTTTTTATTTATCCAAAAAGAGCTGGGTCAAATATTTGTTTGAAATACTTGAACTCTTTAGACTCTTTCAAATATCAGATTTAGAAAAGAGACATTTAAAAGGAATATTTCACTAACAAATATTTAAAATCATATGACGGGAGTATTTTGTTCCGTGAAAATAATTGTTTCTTTTTAAACTGTCCAAACATCAAGAGTAGTTTACGAGCGCGTAGAGTGTTTAATTATGTGACCTTTGTTTGGTTGCCTCCTTAGTCTTTCAGTTCCGCTACCAGCTGTCACACACGGCCGTCTCCCTGAAGTCTATATTAGCATAAGCTTTGATATAGCGCTCCACCACAGGCTGCACTCAAAACAGGTGCCTTGTCTTTTGTTACTGGCTTAATGACAACCCGACCTGCGTCACTGTGGTGGTCCTTCTCTGTCACATCAAAGAACAGGACAGGTATGGTGACCAGTGGCAGGTGGCATTGCTCACCTTATTAAGCATCTCAACAGATCTATATACGCATGTGGCGGGTGTCACAAAGGACTCAGACTAGTGCCTCAGTTATTCACTTATTACTCTCCAGTTTTAGAACAGGGGGGTGGGGAACTCCGATCCCGGAGAGCAGGTCTGCGTGCTGGTTTTTTTTTTTACCCAACCAGTTACCTTACTTGTAGTTTTCTGACAGTTCTATGAACTACGCTGGGTCGCTCCTGTACTCGAGCAGTGTAAAATCTTTAGGATACTCTTGCAGTCTGCGGCTGCAGCTGGCGCTCATACAAACGCCAGATCAGGATATGACTGAGCTCATTGAATGACTGAAGAGCAGAAGATGGCACAAAATCCAGAAACGGATCAGCCCCTTCTTTTGCACCCCTGTCTTGGGGTTAAGTATAACCAACTGAAGGAAGGAGCGAGGAGGGAGGAGGGCTGGGATGAGGGGCTGGCCTTGGAGTGGGGGTGTGGGGGGAGGATTGGGATGAGGGTTGAGCCTCGGAGGAGGGTGGGGGAGAGGGTCATCCGTGCGGCTGTCCCAGGACCCCAAGACCGTTCGGGTCAGGCGGAGAGCCGAGGGCGTAGCGTGTGAAATGGGGCCGAGTTCCAGCTGTCACCCCCCCGCTGCCCCCCCCCCCCCCCCGCCCCCTCTGGCAATCTCCAGCGGGAGCCTTTGAGTGCCCCCCCCCCCCCCCCCCCCCCATCCTCTCCGCATAAATAAATAAATTCTGTAAAATAAACAAACAGACGATGGTGTCTGGAGCTCGCTCCTTTCATCCGTCGGCAGATCACAGGCGCTTGCCCCCGCTCGCACGCCGACTCGCGCTCGCACCCCGCCCCCCCCCCCCGCCCCCCCCGCACCCACCCCTCCCCCCTCGCACCACCCACCGGTACTCTATCCAGAACTTTCCGTATCAGCCAATGGGAGGGTGGACTCCAAAATTCCAGTCTCGCCTTCAGATTCGTCCGTTCCGATGGGACTCAGTTCTGCACGAGCACCGAAGTCTGAGAATGCTCACTATCAATCCTGGGTCAAAGATTTGTTTTGGATTCAAATACTTTTCTGTGCTCTGGTGATCTTGCCTGGTGCAATTGAGCCTGCCAATTGATATGACCAGAAGGTGGGATTTTCACTTTTTGAGAGCATTTCATTGGTTCCAATACACCAGGCAAGATCAGTAAAGCATAGAAAAGTACTTGAATCCAAAACAAATACGTATTTGAGCCAGGTCTGCCCACCACGGTAAAACAGAAACGCATACAAGGCCCAGTCTGTCTCTTACAGGGGTACAGTCAGTCTCTCTGCGACTCCCTGGGCGCTGGATAATATTTGGGTCCATTTGGACCAACTCGGACCTAACCAGGATCCAGTTCATCATCACCCAAATAAAAAACAAATATAAAATGCACAACAGCAGTGTGTTGGCTTTATTTTTCACCATCCAAATTTCAAAAATAACTCATAAAGAATCCAACATAACTGTTGTACAGTTATGTTGTAGATGACATTCAACATTTTTCAGACAAAACTGTATCATTATTTGCCCCTTTTTGCCAATTTCTCCATAGTTTCATAACATTTACTATATCTACACATTTAATATTTATTTTCCATATTTAAAACCTTATTTTTATTCTTAGACTTGGCAGTCCTTGTACAATAACACATGTAATACGGAGTTATATCTGCTCGTCTGAATTGTGTGGTCAGACAGTAACGTGTAAGACAAGTATCTGAAGGATAGTCTAAACAATGGCTGGCTCGCGGTGTGTTAGTTCTGGCTTCTTTTGATATTGCTAAAATGTCCTATTCCAAATCTCCTCACTGTTTTCTGGGGAGACCTGTAAAACAACCTGCCTGCCCGGAGCCAAGTAACCTTTTAAATAACAGTGCAAATTGGACTTTGTTTGCAGTCCTGCGGTTATTTTAAGAATTATCTCCGGGAATATAATAATCAAAACCCAAGAGCAAGATCAGCTTTTAGAGAAATGTCAAGGAAACAGGGCCCCAGAAAATTAGCATTAACTGGAGTTAACTCTGATGGCAGCCAAAAAGTTCTTTTTTTTTGGATAATTTTTTAAAATATACAGTAAAGTAAAGTAAAAAAAAAAAAAAAAAAAAAAAAAGAACTACATTAAACCAAGTTACACTGCATTAAAAAAGCGCAGAAGATCTTTCTACAGTCTTGAAAAGTCTATCAGGACAGTGTTGATGGGAAATCTGAGAACAGCGCTGGTCCCCCACTGATTTAGAGGAGGGGGAAGAAGCAGACCCCCCCCCCCCCGTCTCTACACCCCACTGTGATGCATCTCCCTCTCTCCCCCTCTCTCTCTCTGTCTCTATCTCTTCTCTCTCCTCTCTCCTCTCTCTCCCTCTCTCTCTCTCTCCCCCCCTCTCTCTTCCCCCTCCCTCTCTCTCTCTCTCTCTCTCTCTCTGTCTGTCTCTCTGTCTCTATCTCTTCTCTCTCTCTGTCTGTCTCTCTGTCTCTATCTCTTCTCTCTCTTCTCTCTCTGTCTCTATCTCTTCTCTCTCTCTCTCTCTCTCTCTGTCTCTATCTCTTCTCTCTCTCTGTCTGTCTCTCTGTCTCTATCTCTTCTCTCTCTTCTCTCTCTGTCTCTCTCCCTCTCTCTCTCTCCTCTCTCTCTCTCTCTCTCTCGTCTCTCTCCTCTCTCTTCCCTCTGTCTCTATCTCTCTCTCTCTTCTCTCTCTTCTCTCTCTCCTCTCTCCCCCCCCCCCCCCCTCTCTCTCCCTCCCTCTCTCGGTAATAAAAGGGCCTCTGTGCATTGCTGTGGATAAGTGCTGCGTCTGAAAAGGCGAAAGACGGCTCTGCTTCTCCCCCCGTTTGCCAAACACCATCAGAGACACTCCCTCCCTGTTCGCGGTTAGATTCTGTTCTTCAGTTCCTCAGAAATTTCTCTTATTTTCTTTGTTTTTCAAGGTTCACTCACAAGTCGCCTTTTAATTATACAAGACTCAGATACACCGCTGTACCGTCCTCAGTTCCCCATTACAAACGTTTGCGAGAATCGCCTGCCTGTTCCAGTACCCCCTGTGATGCAACTGTCACTGTGCTTCGGCTAACGAAGCCTCCTCATCCACCTCATCCTCACATTCTTGTTCCAAGTGAATTTTTTCAAATACAAATGAAAATGAACTGCATCAGCAGGAATGCGAGCAAGAGGAGGCTTTAACTGAAGTTTCATATTTTTACTGAAGTATTTGAAGTTACTGATGAATTATGATTTGTTATTTAATTCGGTAATGTACGGTGAGGCTAAAAACAATTATACACAGAAGTGGAGGCGAAAATCGAATTTAATCTAATATTGTTGGGACACACGAAAACTTTTTAAACAAAGACAAAAATAAAATCCTCAAGAACAACCAACAGAAATCTATTTCTTTTCAAGACTTACAGCCTTATGGTTTAGACACACGGGGTTCTGAAACGAGTTTCTCAGTTGTTGATGAGTTGAGATGTACTGTGTCCTCACATTGACCTTCTTTATAACTTTAAATACGTGTGTCAAACATGCAGGTTTTTTCCCCCCAAGACACCGATGATATATCTGAAAGCAGGAAAAGAAAGCGAAGCTACTTCCTGTCGTCTCCAAGCTGCTGTGATTTTGGGAGGGGCCTCGCTCAGCACGACGCACCCCGTCCCAAACAGAGGGGCCATGCCCTGCAGAAATATCCCCCCTCCTCCCACCCCCCCCCCCCCCCCCCCCCCCCCCCCCCCCCCCTTCAAAGACAGACGTTCCCCCTCCCCCCACCCCTCAGTGCCACTTCCACCCTCTCCAAATGTTTAACTTCAGAGATCTGCTCATTAAAAGGTCTTCAAAGCCCTTTTTCCCCTTCACTTAAAGGCCTTCATTTGCATTATTAATCAGGCGTGTGGTGCGGTATGGATGCTGCGCTCAGCATTACCATCTTATAACATACCCCCCGCCCCTGTCCCCCCCCCCCCCCCCGCCCCTGTCCCCCCCCCGCCCCTGTCCCCCCCCCCCCCCCCGCCCCTGTCCCCCCCGTCCCCCCCGTCCCCCCTGTCCCGTCCCGTCCCCCTTCATCTCCTCCTGCTTTTTCCGATTCGGAACGCCGGGGGCACATCCTTCAGGGGGCGTGCCCTACAGAAGAACACGCGGGGGGGGGGGGGGGGGGGGGGGGGGGGAGTGACGAGTCCTCACGAAAGAGAAAACCCGCGAAGGACACCTCGTCTTTTTTTTAAGCGCGCAAGTTTTTATGCTGACAAAGGAAAACAAAACGCGACGCCCGCGTTCGTCTTCGCCCCTCTTCTCTGAGTTCGCGGCCCTCCCGGGTGGGTAGCCGGTATGGCTGTGCGGTTTAACCTCCACGGCACGTTCATCACCTCCACAGAGACAGACACACTCCTCCATGCAGCAGGCGAAACGACGGCCTGGATGGGCCTTAATGCCCCCCTTTCCTCATTACAGTCTTACGCTCGTGTGTTTTTATGCGCTCTGGAACTGTAGTTGTGGGGCGTGGCCATTTTACCCGGGAGCGAGTTACTTAGCCTGAACGGCTCCGGTAAATATCTGGCTGCATAAAATGGCCGCTTCGTAAATATATGGAGTCTCAAGCGCTCTGGAGTGGCTGAGTTGGTAGAGCTGCTCATCGTGTGAGCGGGGCTGAGTTCATTAGCCTAGACTTTTGCCAGTTTGATCCATGGCGGGTGACATCGTTAGCTGATTGTTACCGGGACAACAGGACTCTGCGGCGGCAGGTGACTTTGTCCAATCAGGGGGAGGGTGTGTCAGTCAGGTTCCATGGCTGACTGCTGCATCAGTACTTCCCTGTTACATACCTGGTCCCTACAGTTGTCAGTGAGATAGAGACACCTCCTCTCTTATTGGTGCTAGCTCTCCTGCAGTACTGTGTGGCTTTCAGCATGTAACCAGAGCAAGTTGCTGGCATAAACTGTCTACGTGGGGCCACAACTCTACTTAGGGCCACAACTATGGACGGGCCACACAATTCAGGTTTTAAATGCTTTTTTAAAATGTTGGGATGAATGAACGAGGGAGAATGAATCAGGGGACAATGGAGGGAGACTGGATAAAGGAGAATGAATCTGGGGACAATGGAGGGAGAATAAACGAGGGAGATGTGATGTGATGGGAGACAGTGATGATGTAATAAAGCTGGACAAACATCTTTGTAAAGCAAATTAATAATAATGTAATAATATTAAATACTATTAAAAAGACACGTTTATACGCACAGCACACGGGGAAGAAAGGGTAATTGCACGCATGAGAACACATCACCTCAATGGCAGGATGCATGCATTCATCTCCTCATCACATCACCTCAATGGCAGGATGCATGCATTCATCTAAGCCCACAGATGTGTCAAGCTTACGCAAAAAAAAAAAAGGATCACGTTCAATGAGCTCACGCCGGTAGTTTGGCGCTCACAGCGCGCAGACGCCGTCCGCGCAGAGACAGCGTCGCGAGGAACGCTGCGGAGCGCGAGCTTCTGCGCGACGGAACACAGAGAGAAGAGAGGCTCCTCAGATCTCCCGGCGAGAAGTACAGCCTCAAATCTCGGTTTGGCTTGCGGGGGGAACGGCGCCTTTTGAAAAGCTAATGCATAAACATTACGCTCCGCTTCCTCCTTCCACCTGAAGTGCGGCCCTCTGAGCCACTTTTCGGAGAACTTTTCCCTTTTTCAGGTCGCCGCGGCAACTTAAATAAGAGGCGTTCTGGGATTTGGGTACGCCGTTATGTCTCATCAAAAGCCACCGCGATCTTCTTCTTCTTCGCCACCCTCCTCCTCCTCCTCCTTCGTCTGTGCGCCGGGCGTCTGTCAACTCCGAGTCTTTATGAAACGTCTCTCGGCGATTTATGTAATTGTCTTCTTTTTTTAAAAAGAGAGAGAGAGAGAGAGAAAGAGAAAGAGAGAAAGAAAAAAGGAAAAAGGCAGCAGAGGTTTGAAAATATTCTTCGTCTTTGCACAGCGCTTCTTCACAGAACACCGCAGGTTCAAAAGCCAAGGGGTGAATGCGGTCTTCATCACTTTTAGAACGGGGGGGTGGGGGTGGGGGGGGGGGGGGGGGGGCGGAAGCAGACTGCTGTTACTCTGCTGTGATTTCCACATTCTAGCCACACACTCTCTGTTCCTGAAGAGGACTGCAGCAAAGCCGTAGCCATCGGAGATCTGAGTTTTTCAAATCTTCAGAACCTCCTTAATGCTGGGGCTTCTTGGAGTTACTGTGACAGCTCATGCACTGTTGACGTATATTAATAGCTCTGCTTCAGTACGGTACTAGCATGCATGTTGGTAGTTCTCTTCAGTACGGTGCTAATTATGCTACAAAATGTTTATTACCATGTTATGATTGTTATATATTTTTTCTTTTTACTTTGCTTAAATTGTGGTACAATGCATTTTTCCACCTGTGCTGGTGTTCATCAAACAATTTTGTGGGAAAGTCGCTCTAAATAAATAGTGGGTGTGCTGTGGAGGATGGTTCAAAAAAAAAAAGAAGAAGAAAAAAGAAATCCATACAGGGTACGGTGATAGTGGGGGGGGGGGGGGGGGGGGGGGGGGGTGCTGCAGATGAACAGAAGAAGGCATTTTCTCAACAACAAAAAAAAACAAAACAACAAAAAAAACCAAAACAACAAAAAAACAGGCCACATCAACAGGGACTCTGTGGAGCAGCTGAAGGAGACAGAACAGGGGCATTCAGGAGGCTGTGCTGTGATATGGGTTTGAATGTGACTTGAATGGGTAAAACCAGGCCTGCAGAACAGAGGTGGTGCGAAGTGCTGGGTGATGCGGGTTTTTCGTCTGTTTGGAGAGCACGAAACAGAGGTCCTGTGTTCCTCACACACACACTGATCTCAACCGGGGGGTCCACAGGTAGGTAGGGGGTCTGCGATCACAATTGCACCCCCCCCCCCCCCATCGAACCCCTCCGGCCAAAACCTCCCGTTCCCTGCAATCTCAGTCCTGCTCACTACCAATTGGGAGATCTCTGCAATCTCAGCCCTGATATCAACCAATCAGGGAGATCCCTGCAATCTCAGCCCTGTTCTCAACCAATCAGGGAGGTACCTGCAATCTCAGCCCTGATCTCATCCAATCAGGGTGATCCCTGCATTCTCAGCCCTGATATCAACCAATCAGGGGGACTCCTTCAGTGTTCTCAGCCCTCAGATGGAGCACACAGCTAGACTACCTGTGGCTCAAAGGGGTGTTTCCAACCATCAATCAATAATTCAGTCAATTTTGATTTTGCACAGCCTCAAACACAGCACCTCCCTGTGACTATTTTACAGAGAAAAGAATTTTAAAAAACCCTTCTGAGGAAATTATTCCCCGAAGCCCTTAATAAAGGCAATCTGGTGTGACTCACAGAGGAACAGTGCGTTTATAAACTGAAAGCAAACAGATCGGGAAGCCACATTAAAGAGCCCACGCAGGTGTGCCCGCGCAGGTGAGCCGACGCAGGTGTGCCGACACAGGTGCGATTTACCTGGAGAAACATTCCGAGGAGGGAGGAGGAGAGGTCAGCCAGCGAGGTCCTCACCCCTGGGTGATATTCATCCAGATAAATTTAGGAGCCCACACACTGCCACCGCTTTCAGGAAGAGCATGAAACGAAGAAAAAAAAAGACTCTCCATTATCAACTCGAATTAGCATAGCACGAATTAGCACGCTCCCTTCCCTTTCATACTGGCCTATGAACAGACGGGTGATCGTCGGTACAACATTAACGGACCGTTTTCCCGGTGAGAAAGGTCACTTTCACTCGCATGTTTGCCACAGCGACGTTCTTAACTCAACATGCTAATGCTGATGTAACAATCTGATTGGTGACTGGAACCAATGGAGTTCTAGAACACTGACTTGGAATTTTTGGAAGAAAAAAAAAGGAAAACTAATCTTCAAAGCTTAAATTAGCTTACTCTAGAGCAGGTATTCCTTCACATAAGCCAATGTAAAATGCTCTGTGGTTCAGCAGGTATCCCTCACATAAAACACTGTACAAAAGCAGTTAGAGCTGTAGCTGGATTGCCCCTCTGCTGACTTCAGAGAGCGCACTTGCGTTTATGCGTTTGTATCAAAGCGAGCAGCTTAGATGTGTCTCATAGGGAGAGCAACTTAAGTGTGTCTGATAGGATGACCAGCTCAGGTGCGTCTTATAGGAAGAGCAGCATAGGTAGTTATAAAAGTGCGACCAGTTCAGGTGTTTCTAATTGGCTGAACAGATTAGTTGTGACTAACAGGTTTGAATAGCTTTGCCCCTTATTACACAAGAACGTCGCTCACATGCTCTCAAAACAAAAGTTTTTTTAACAAAAATTAGAGATTCATCAGGTACTTTTTTTTTTTTTTGGGAAGTGGGCAGTCTGAGAGAGTAAAAACCTTCTCACATCACACTGTTCTCCGATTTTTTTTTTCTCCGATTTCTAAGAATGTATCCCTTCATCACCCAATGAAACCGCAAGGTGTGTGCACACCGCATGCAGACACCGCGTAGTTAATGGCTGATATGTTAATATTAGATATTCTAATGTGTTGCGAAGTTGTTTTGCTGTAACGGGGTAAGTCTGCCCCTGAGGGAAACCAGGGTCTGTTTTTTTGAGAGGTGACACGCGTATCCCCTGGATAAACAGGTCTGCAGACAGCGCCGTGCAATTAAAGGGTTGGGTGTCAGAGTCTGACTCTGGCACCTCAGCGCTGTTTACAAGATGTCTCCCGTCAGACATCACTGCAAAAAAATAAAATTAAATTTAAAAAAACTGTGAAATTCAGGGTCTGCGAGCGTCCCTTTCACTGACTCCTCCGCGAGACCCAGTCCAGCCAGCAGAGGTTCGGAAAGCAAAAGTTCCTCCCCAGTGTTTTTGCTCCAATCACCTGGATTTGCTAATTAGCACTATTCTTCAGGCCAGGTGAGGAGGTAAAACTAATAGGTGAAATCAGCCAGCTGAGTTCATGGGTGGAAGAAAAGAAAACATGTGGCAGGACTTTTACTCTCCGAACCGCTGGACTTACCGCCACCTCTGCAGACCAGAGCACAGACTTCCATTCACTGTGCGCAGATTTGCGCAAGCCGTTAGCGTCGTGTTAGCATTAGCGTTAGCGTCACACAGCTGCACCATCCCTGGTGCACTTTGACCTGGCTATGACATCAGTGCGGATTAATTTCTCTTTGTCAGTTTGAAAATAGAGAAGGTGGAAAAACGGTAATAATATGGAACAGTTGTACATGTATGGGCGTTGCCACAGGGATGGGGGGATGGGGGGGGGGGACGGGGGGCATGGGGGACGGGGGGGCAGGGGGGTTCAAACACCTGCACTTCAGGCCCGAGAATGCGATAAATCATAAGGGGTTTGGGGGCGTCGCAAACGTCCCGGATGGAGGCCCGGAGACCGGTGCGATAGACAGGAGTTATGAGGCAGTCTCGTCTCCCCGGGTGACGTGCCAGACTCACCGCCCAGCTAAATCATTAAGCCCCGGGTTGCTGTTATCAAATTGCAGTCACCCTGTCTGAGAGGGGGGGGGGGGGGGGGGGGGGGGGGGGGGGGGGCACGTTCCTCCACACGCACCCCTCCTGTTCACATTCCAGTCTCGGGTTAAAAGGTAGCATCCTCACAATGGAACCGCCCCCCCCCCCCCCCCCCCCCCCCCCGCCCATATAGCAAATGAGAGCCAGCAGCCACACCTGCATACTGCCACAGGTACCGCAACGCTGCCTCTTTCCAGCGCTGCACGAAGAGGGGACAGAAATCAAAGCGCGATGCGTGTTTCGTTTGCGCAGATCCAGCGTCGGCTGCGAGTTTGGGCCTGTTGCTTTTAAACTCGGTCAGCGAATGCGCGTAAACAAACTCCCGTAGAATGTGTATTTGCGCCTGTAGTCCGTCTCCCTGCCGTACCTGAAGCTGACGGGTCATGTTGTGTACCACCTCTAGACAGAGAGAGGATCATCTAGAAACAGGGGTAGGTAAGCCTGGTTCTGGTGCTTCTGTTTTTTTTATAATTCAAATTTAAATTGACAGTTTTTTTTTTTTGTTGTTTTTTACAGTCCACCCACCCATCCATCCATCCACATTCTAAACTGCTTATTCTTGGTCAGGGTTACGGGGGGCGGCTGGAGCCTATCCCAGCATGCATTGGGCAAAAGGCAGGAATACACCCTGGGCAGGTTGCCAATCAGTTGCAGGGCACACACACACACACTCATACCTATGGACAATACAGACTCTCAAATTAGCACCCGAAGGAAACCCATGCAGACACAGCGAGAACATGCAAACTCTACACAGAAAGGCCCTTGGTCTGGATTTGAACTCGATACCTTCTAGCTGTCAGGCAAAGGTGCTACTCACTGCACCACCATGCTGCCCCGAGTCCAGCCTAGTGATGTTTTTGTTGTTATGTGTTCAGACAGTGGGAAAGCAGAGAGGGTTATAGAGATGGGATTACAGCACAGAAAGTACCACGGCAGGGAACAGATCCCCTGGCTAAATGGGGGATTCCTATTGGTTGAGAGCGGACTGCTCTGCGGATTAAAGTGCACAGGCTCTGCTGGGGTGCTGGTGGGGGGGTGTCACACTGCACCCCAATATGATGGATTTTGGCTGTCAGGGCGCTCGGCTGGGGGTCGCCCCCTACCCCACCCCCCCCCGCCCCCCCGCTCGTAAATAAAGGTCCCGCGCTGCCCGTCAGCAGCCGCCCTGCGCCATTGTTCTCCCAGACGCCGTGGCTCAATAGCGCCACATTAGCATTTTTAATCAGCAACCAGGACACACGCTGGCCCGGGACGGGGGTCTGCTTTCATCTGCCCGCGCCCCCCCCCTCCCCAGACCCCCCCCAAACGCCATAACAACCACCCCCCCCCCCTACTGCCCGAGCCCCCCCAAACGCCATAACAACCACCACCCTCCCCCCTACTACACAGAAGGGGGAAAGGTGACTAAAGAATTTTAAAAATCACTTTAGAGAAGGCAAAGTGACCCCCCCCCACCCCATGGGTGTACATTAATGAGAACCTCTGCAGGGATCCCCCTTAAATGGCTTCCCCTTGTTCCTCTTGTCTCGTCCACGAGCACACCACCCCCCCCCCCCCCCCCCGCCCCGCCCCCCCACCCCCCCCCCCCCCCCCCCCCCCCCCCGTCCCCACGCCCTTTCATCAGCACCTGCCTGGTGAGTAGCCGGGGCCAATGACCCAGCCAGTAACATTTCTTACATCCTACTTTCAGGAGCTCGTAGGGACAAGCGAGGGAAGGCTGGGGGGGGGGTAAATAAATCAGCATAAACGGGATCTCATGCTACTTAAATGGAGCATGGAGCAAACTCCAGCCACTAATTTTCAGGGAAAAGCGTTTTTCAAAAGTGCAGCCATGCTACTTATCTTATGCAACTTACACAACTGTTTTCATAGCATTTACATTGCGTCCATTTACACAGCCGGATATACACTGAAGCATATGTACTGGTTACAACAGCAGAGCCCAACCCAGCTAATCAAACCTGCAACCTTTAGGTTATAAGACTAGTTATTTACCAATTTATACTACGCTACCACTTTAAACTAAAGGAAAGAGCTGTTGGTGAGTTTGTTCTGATGCCATTTAATTTATGTTTTTAGATACTGTGAATATCGGCTGTTTTTCTGCAGTGTAGGGGAGATGTTCTTTCATGATCTCCCAACGACTGCGTCCAAAATCCCCAGAACAGCACAGGCGAGCCAAAAATTGTCTGATGGAGGGAGATGAAATGGTCGCGACTTATTCATGGGAAAGATAAAAAAGATGTAAATGTGGACTGCGACTCCCTCCCCCCCCCCCCCCCCCCCCCCCCACGCCAACCCCCCCTCTCAGTACGCCCCATATCTGAAAGAGCCAGATCTGCGTTCAGAAGCCATCAGACATCTGCTGCGCACAGACTCCTCAACGAAACAACCAAATCGTCGCCACGGAAACAATTTATTAGGCAAATAAAGAAAGACCTGAGTGGAGAAAACGTAAGGGGGGGGGGGAGGGTAATCCACTCATCATCACTGATACTGTCACTCACTATCCCCCACATGTAAATATATCACAATACATGTACAAGATGCCCATCATATTGTTTATTACGTTTAGCAAACGCGTGATGGAGAAGGATTATAGTCCTCTGCAGAAGTGCCCTTGAAGGTGACAGTGTAGTATAATGGGTTATCTATCATCTGCTTGCTACTGTATTTTTACTGTGAGTGCCTGTGTGTGTGTGTGTGTGTGCCTGTGTGTGTGTGTGTGTGTGTGTGTGTGCATGTGCGATTGTGAGTGTGAGTCTAACGTGGATGTGCATGTGTGCATATGTGTGTGTGTAAGTGTGAGCATGTGGGCGTGGGTGTGAGCGTGTGTGTGCGTGTGCGTGCACGTTTGTGCGTGTGTGACCATGTGTGAGCATGTGGGTGCGTGTGTGTGCGTGAGCGCATTTGTGCGTGTGTGCGTTTGTTTTTTCCCATCATTCCTTCCCCGCCTCCTTCTCCGTCCCACGGAGTCGTTTGATAAGGTGTCTTTTTTTTCATCAAAAGGAGCTGGTACAGCATGCGGCTGCCATACTCCTAACTCCCCCCCCCCCTTCACAGTGGCTCTAACCAACCAGAGCAAGGAGGGGGGAAGGGAGGGGGGGGGCTTTTGATATTTAGACAGTCGTTTGCCTTGATATGGAGTTCTACTCTGAAGCGATGGAAGATGGAAGAGTAAAAGAAAACAGACTCATCACACATTTCAGATCGCAGTACACCCCCCCCCCCCCCCCCAAGCGCTGCAGCAAAACAGCCCAATCGTCACTTTTTTCCTGATGCACACCAAGCTTCCTCAATGCAGCTCTCTTGACAAAGAAGAGCGGCCTACATTGGAAGCCCCGGCCTCAAACTGGCAGATCCAGTCACCTGCAACCGGTGGCTGTTCTGAGCGATGGTCATCTAGAGAAAGGAGCTATATAAATAAAACTATAATGTTATTATTATTACTGTTATTATTATAGAATTATGATTAGAGACCAAGCCTATGAAACAGAGCTGAAGGCCATGCCCAATAAAAGAGTAAATCTTATCGAAACTTACTCACGTCACAGAAAAAAGCGGTTTGGCAGCCATATTGGCCGTGACCTTTGACCTGCCGCTCTATATCAGAAGCGTCATATCTGACATGTTGTTTAAAAGAGCTTAAAACGTCTGAACTGATGTGCACATTTTTACTGCAGGACGCTTAGGAGAACGTCTACAAAACGCATTTCCTGTAGGGAAGGAGGGGAGCAGGGGGGTGCGGGGAGAGGGGAGGGGGGCGGTGCAGGTTGAGGGGAGGAAGTTTGGGGGGGGGGGGGTTGCAGGGAGGGGAGGAGGGGAGTGCAGGGAGAGGGGAGGGGGGCGGTGCAGGTTGAGGGGAGGAAGTTTGGGGGGGGGGGGGGGGGGGGGGGGGGTTGCAGGGAAGGGGGAGGCACAGCGAGCGCTGGAGCTGATTTCAGATAAACAGCGGCAGGCCTGTGGAGAGGCGCAGTGGAGCCCCATTTCTGAGGCCCAGGAATTCGCCTCGTCTGCACTGCTGCATTCTTATCTCCGCGAAGAATAATGAAAGAGCTGAATTCCACTGATGTCAGAACACACACACACACACACACACACACACACACACACACACACACACACAGTCACACACGTCACACAGACACACACACACACACACACACACACACACAGTCACACAGACGCACACACACACACACACACACACACACACAGTCACACAGACACACACACACACACCACACACACAGTCACACACACACACACACACACACACACACACACACACACACACACACACACACACACACACACACACACACACAGTCACACACACACACACACACACACACACACACACACACACACACACACACACACACACACACACACACACACACACACACACACAGTCACACAGTCACACAGTCACACAGACGCACACACACACACACGCAGACGCACACGCACACTCACACTCACACTCACACTCGCAGTCGCACACGTACACACACACACACAGTCACAGACACACACACACACACAGTCACACAGACGCACACACACACACACTCACACTCACACTCACACTCGCACACGTACACACACACACACAGTCACAGACACGCACACACACACACGCAGACACACACACATACTCACACTCGCACTCGCACACGTACACGCACACTCACAGGCACACTCACACGCACACTCACACTCACACTCACACTCACAGGCACACTCACACTCACACTCACACTCAGGCCCAGCTTGTTCAGACGGTATCTGTACGAGATGCACTTTAACCCGCCAGGGTGTCCTGCTGTTCCCCAGTCCCCCAAAACCTGACCGCCCCCCCATTTCCCCCCCGTCCACGTCCCCATCCTCATTCCCTCCAACCCCAGGCCTCACTCACCAACACAATCCCTGCTACACCCGGCCCACAACCCCCCCCCCCCTTCTCTCATGAGACTCATGTCCCCAAACCCCCCCCACCCCCCCCCCCCCCCCCCCCCTCCCAGGGAAGGCTTTGAAGTGGCAGTGGAGTCGCTGGCCAGAGCATCTGTCATCCCGTGTCCTTACACACCATGGTGGCCTCCTCTCTCCATTTTCTCTTCTTCTTCCCCCTCTTTTCCCCCTCTCTTTTCTTTCTTTCCCCACCGGCGGCATCAAATGTTCTTTTTCACATCACGCTCAGTTTTAACCATTTTTCAAGCCGAAGCGAAGCTTTTCAGCTGAAATCGTTCAAATTCTACTCATCGGCCTGGCCTTTTGGTTTTATTTTTATTTTTTTTGGTCGTTTTCAGAGATTTAAAAGTTACTTTGAAAGAAATTCTGCGAGATTACTGAGTGTGTATTCACTGTTCACACTGCCCTTCTGTATTTCATATGCGTTGTGAAATGTCTGCATGCGGGTTTTCATTCCAACCAGTTACCTTCGACAGCTCTATCAACTACGCTGGTTCACCCACTCCCGTGGTTGAGTAAAACAGTAGAATCTTTAGAACTTGCAGTCCACAGCTGTAGCTGCTGCATATACAAAATTCAGATCAAGATGTGATTGAGCCAATGACACAATTCAGGGCAGAAGTTGGCACAAAATCCTGAAACGGATCAGCTCTTGTGACGCACCCTCGTCACAGTACTGCAGCGCAGTCTGGGCGTGTGACACACCCGAAGTGCCACCAGTTCTTAGCGCCCACCCTGGTGGTGAACGGCAGCTATTTTTTCCACACGCAAAAAAAAAAAATACTCACCACACATAGGTTGAGGTGGGTGAGGAGAGAATTACTGACCCAATGACCTTGAGCATGATTGGATGGCCAGGTTGAGGGAACCAGGTTGGGAATTTGGTCCCAGGGAAACCCCTGTGCTTGCTGATCAGTTCCACGGGCGCTTTTATGATGACGGTGAGTCAGCATTTTTGGCTTTGAGGTCCCCAGACAGATTATGACACTACGAGACACGATCTGTAAAGTTGTAATTAAGAGAACAAAAAAAGTTCAACGCCGAGCCAGAAACTGTCTGGTTGATGTGCCACAGTTGTGTGTCCCTCAGGTTGTGACAGGCAGTGATGTACCTGTGTGGACTTGTGTGTAGGTTTTCTAGACTTTTCCCCACCTGCCAGTCAGAGAGGGTTCAATGGGCCAGTGTGTGTGTGTGTGTGTGTGTGTGTGTGTGTGTGTAGGCGTGTGCGTGTGCGTGCGTGCGTGCGTGTGTGGGTGTGTAGGCAGAGAAAGCAGGTGAACTTCACCGACCGAAATAAAAATCGTGTTTACGCCTCACGCACACACCCGGCAACAGGTCAAAGTCATAAACAAGCCGTAATATTAACGTCCCTGTCAGCAGTGCAGATATGCCCTTCTACTGGCGCGCCTACAGCAGGAAATAAGTTCATAACCAAGGCCACCATGAGCATATTTCTAAAAGACAGACTTCGATTAAGAGCCCAGTCAGACTCAGCTTCAGGTTGCGGCTCCGACTTGCAGTTTATCGCCCGGCTTTCTCCGGCCCACTCGCAGTGCGGTCTAATTTTCCGTCCTCGCCAGGAAGATTTCACGCTTCGCGAGATCAAAAGCTCACGCAGGCTTTTTTGTTTACGTCAGTCGACACCCGAGCGGGAGCACGGCCGTTCCTGTTCTATCGGTGCCTCTTACAACCCCCCCCCCCTTCAAACTTTCTCGCTCTCCCTCTTTTCTTCAAACACTCCTTCCTTCCTTCGCTTATCCTCTCTCTCTCTCTCTCTCTCCTTACACTCTCCTCAGCTTCGCATACTCTGTTTTTAACCGCCTTCTTTTGAAATCGCGTTCCTCCTCAAACTCATCCCCATCTTCCCTTCAAACTCCCTCTCTCTCATCTCTTCCTACTCTTTCCTTCCCTCCCTCCCCTCCCTCCCTTCCTCCTCCTGAAAGGCTCTCCTCTCTCTTTCCGTCACTAATCTCGACAAACTTTCTCAATTTCCCCCCTTATCGCGTAGCCCCGTCGTCATCGCTAATCTCCTTCGTTGGAGAACGGCCCCTGAATTTCCCCGCGGCGACCGCAATCTGCGATATTAGAGCGCGAGGCGGGGCGTTTAAAGACCGTTTCCCCCCGAACGTCGCGTTCGATAACGATGGCGGCGCTCCTGCTTGTTTTGGCGGAGGTCGTAACCGACGCGGCCGAGCTCCCCGCGGAATTACGAGCGAGTTCAAATCCCCGCATGCGCGGGGGGAGGGAAGAAACCGCACACTTCCCATTTTTTACCAAACAAGCACCAGGTGCTCATCGCGCCCCCCCCCAGCCCGCCCTCCCCATTATATTTGTTCTCCTCTGTATTTTTCCCCACCAGCACCACCCCACCCCCCCCCCAGGAAATGCGCAAATGCAGATCAGAATGCAAGCGGTCGTGAAGTCGTTAGCATGCTTTCCCCGTTAATCAGCCCAGCCAGTCCAGCTCACCTAATAGTACGTGCCAACGGCGCAATGTTTTTTACGAGAAACATCAGGGAACTTTCTGGAAGGACCGCAGGATCGCGTAATAACGCTCCCAATTATCACAAATGAGACAGAACAACCGCCGCCGTGTTTCCCCTTTCCTTATCGGCTTGGCCAACTGCGCAACGCATAGGTGCGCAAAATGCGTGTGTGATGTGCTCTGTTTCACCTCCCATTGTCTTAAGCCCCATTGTGTCCCCCCAACAAAATATGTAAAGCGTCAGTGAGACAAGCTAGCCTTTAGTTTAAATCCTGAGTTTTTAAACAGGGCGTCTAAGGATCCCTCGGGGTTCTTGGATGTCCTGTCAAGGGGGGGGGGGGGGGTGTGGGCGTCCTTGGTCACACTTGATATGGAATGACTACTGTATATGTAGATTAGGGGAAATATTTCAAAATATTTGTTTAAATATACAGCTTTTTTTTAAAAATTTATGATGGGGGGTCACCTGGAAGCCTTTAGGCCTGGGTGGGGGGTGGGGGCGGGTTTGGGAGTCCCTGGATCAGAAAAGGCTGAATGAATACCCCCCTGGTTTAAATGAACTGTCCCAGCTGCAAGCGGTCCTGGAGTTAATTCAAACAGCTAGCTGCTTAGTTGAGTAAAAAAAAAAAAAAAAAAAAAGGTGAATATTGGGAAACGATATATAAAAAAAATAAAATATATATATATATATATATTCACAGAGTACATGTGGTTGTTTTGACACGCTTAAGCATGTCCTACATGGATATAAGTCAGTCTCATTTCTTTAAAAGGTGGGCGACCCTCTCGTTAATGTATTTTCTCGTTAAGTGGGCCGTGGGAGGCAGAAGATTGGCAGGCCCGGCCAGCTCCAGCGGAGAGAGCGAGAGCGAGCGCAAACGTAGCCGCGGTGTGAACAGGCACATCCATGGTTTTTAGTCTCCCATTATTTCTTTCCGTTTGATTCCTCCGCACTTTTATGACAGAATGAGTGGTTTCCTGCCGGGAAACAGTTTTTTTTTTTTTTTTTTTTTTTTTTTTTTGTTCTTCCAAAAGTTCTTTATAGCTTTTCCAGGAACATTTTGAACTAAAAGTTTTTTGAGATTTAAAAAAAAAAATATATATATATATATATACTTTCAAATAGTTTTCTTAAGAAAAAAGAAAAAACATAAACTGCGTCATGTGTGCTGTCGAAGTCACACAGTGCGCTGTGTTCCTTTGCTTTTTTCTTTCTTTTTTTTTTCGTTCTTTTATTCAAACTGGATCGGCGACGGCCCGGCGGAAAAGTTTGCCGTCTTCACGCTGAGCAGCTTTTGCCGTTAACTTTCTGCAACGAACTCTTTTTAAGCCTTTTCCCTCCTTTTCTCCCGGTTTTATTTCAGCAGCCTCGCTCTTTTTAAGCCTTTTCCCTCCTTTTCTCCCGGTTTTATTTCAGCAGCCTCGCTCCGCGCCACGCGATCCCCGTGCTGGCAAGAGCACAGGGCCAAGCATGCACAGCGGGAGCGCATGTACCCGAGTGGCCTGCAGGGGTCGATGGAGAGCAATGAAACACGGTCAGGCTGGCGGGCCGAACCGCTTTCTCGCCAGACAGCGCTATGACTGGGTGAACCTGCAGGGGGCACCAGCCACAGTAGGGATCGAGTACCAGTAGCAAGGAAATGGGAAGTGGCGTTGTGGGGCAGAATGGCCTGTTCGCTTCATTGCGCTACGTTATGTCTGTATGTTGCGCAGAGTTGCATTTCCACGCATAAGAGGACTTCTCTCTTCATATTCCAATTTTCGTTTCTTGTTCTCAATCTCTGCAGCCTTCAAATCTCCGTGTTAACTTTCTCTATTGACTAATCCATCATGCAATTGTATGACATAGACCAGTGGTAACTGACCCTGTTCCTGGAGATCTGCCATCCTGTTGGTTTTCACTCCAACCCTAACAAAGCACACCTCATTCAACAGCTAGCAGATCTCATTGAGCTGCTAATCAGTAGAGTCAGGTATGCCAAATTAGGTTGAAATGAAAAACCTATAGGATGGTAGATCTCCAAGAACAGGATTGGTTACCACTGACATAGATTATCTGTGCTGACACTAGCTATACATGTTGGGCGTAGACTATCAATGCTGATACCGGCTACATTGTGGTGTAGACTATCTACGCTCTCCTTCTCAGCCTTGCATCCATCTTAATAAAATAAATGTCATTGGTGAACAAAAATACCTTACATTTTCAACAGTAAATTTTACATGGGAACACAGGTGTGAACATAGAAATGGTCTCCATTGTTAACAGCCTTAACACAGGCCTGCTTCTGTCTAGGGCCCAGCTACGGGATACAGTACAAAACACAGGGACGGCCATCTTGTGCCAACGAAGTAAAGTGGTGATGCGGTACTCTAATGGTATTTTTAGCTCATAACGGATGTGATTGAGAGACATGCTATAGGGGAAGGGTTTTCAATTATCGGCCTGGAAGACCACATCAGTGACCGGATGCCAATTCAGCGACCAATTTAGACCCGAGAAACCAGTTGAAACGAGCCAACTGTGCAATCAAGGGGAGGTTCCAACAAAGACAGCGTACCCCGTGGCCCTCCAGGACCAGGGTTGCTACACAATGACGCTGTGGTGATTTCACAAAGGCGTTTTAAATATAGCCTTGAATAATATAACGCTATGCACCAGGAGTTTCATTCGTTCTGAAGAAACATCTAATCAAATTGGCCGCTTTCAAAGGAACGTTTTGATAAGGGCAAACCCGTTTGAAAAGCTCTCAGCACAAATACAGTTCAGGTGAAGATTTAAATTTAAAGAAATTCCAAAGAACACAAGAGGCTTTCCCTTTTTAAAGTTCTCAAAAGAGCCCTCAAATGTATTCAGTGACCTTTTTCTGAAGAAAAGTTTCGAGAATCGTTTGAATTTTTAACAACGTTGAGATGGATGATCTTTCAGCATCAAACAGAGACCGAAGAATGCTGCCCTGATGATTTTCCGGTAGAAGGGAAGGTTGACCAAAAAAAAAAAAAAAAAAGATAAAAAAATAAAAAAAAAATGTATTTCCTTTGTCAACGCTTCTTTATCTTATAGTTTTGATACTTTATGCAACCTGTTTGTAGTTTTCACACCTGGAAATTCACCGGAGCATTTGAGGTGAAGTGCATTCCTCCAGGGTACAATAACTGGGCCCCCACAGCCCCCGTACTGGTTTCTCAAGACGAGACTGTCCCCCCACAGCCCCCGTACTGGTTTCATAAGACAGACTGTCCATCGGCCGATACGGGGACGAAGTCCTACTAAATCACTCCACAATTTCATTTGGTCTTTAACTCATATTGACAAATTCAAGCAACATATACTGGTGTCTTCAATACTCCAAAGTGTTGGTCTCAAAAGCCAGTGCTAAAACAGAAGGTTATAGCACCGGAATAAGAGAAGCTAACAAACAGTCTTTGAGCCAGCGCTAACCCCCCTGTCAGAAAATATGGACGATGCAAAAGCAGTTAGAAATCAAAGCTTTCACAGTGTTCACATTATCATCAAAACTCCTCCCCAAAGGTAATAGGGCCTTACAAAGACAGGGTCACTGCAGGTGGCCATTTTGAAAATAAGACTGGCCTGCTCCACATCTGGCAAGGGCAAGAGGTGAAATGTTTGAAAGACAATGCAGTGGAAATATGGGAGAGGTTTTAACTGTGGGGGACTGATAATAAGGAGCAGCTACGGAATTTTAAAAAAAAACAGAGGTCCAATGGCAGCAGACCTCCACCCTGGCTCCGCCCACTTTTCAAATTCAGAACAGTGTTTACTTAGTTGTCTGTCAAAATCATCAGTGAATATATTGTTTAAATTCAGAACAGCGTTTACTTAGTTGTCTGTCAAAATCACCAGTGAATATATTCCAACATATTAAATTAACAAAGCATTTGTTGACTTATTATTACTGGAAATCATTACTAAAAATCCTTTTCACATCCAGAAAGTATTGTTATTGCATTCTTTTTTTAAATATATATATATATATTTTTTTACATATTTTGAAAAGACAGACACTTACCGTTTGCTTTATGAAAGATTGGCTGGCTTGCTGGCTTTCCTTGTATGGAAAATTGTAAAACAAATTCAAGCCAGACAAAATCGTCTGATAAGATTCTGGCCACTTGTTTTCTGTTGAACTGGAAAACAAGAGAAGAATTTTTCTTTTGCCACCGGCATTTGAAACAATCAGTTTAATCCAGTGGTTCTCAAACTCGGTCCTGAGGGACCACTGTGTATGCCAGTTTTCGTTTCAACCACAATTGCAATCCCAGAATTTTCACAAGCTGTCAAATTTTCTTGATTAGGTGCTTTTCATGTTTTAGAGCTGGGGTCCCCAGTCTTATCTAGAAAAAGGGCCAGTGTGGGTGTCATCTTTTGTTTTAACCAAGCAGTACCATACCTGATTCTACTAATCAAGGTGCTTAGCAAAGCACCTAATAAAGAAAAATTAACAGCTTCTTAAAATTCTGGGATTGCAATTGTGGCTGGAATGAATACCAGCATACACAGTGGTCCCCCAGGACCAAGATTGAGACCCACCAGTCTAATCAATGAAGCGGTTCCTGGTACATTTTTGCTCTGCCTATAGTGTAGGATCTGTATTTCGCATAGTCTATAGACGACTGTTAATATGTGTTTTTGCATCTGCACAGAAATGTAAAATTTTAAAAACAAAAACTTCTGTGCAATTTCCAATTCAATTAGTAATTTACATAATCTTTACTGATTTACCTGGAGTCACAACTTGCAAAATATAGTTTTTTTGTATTTGTCATTTAAAAAAAAATCATATTTAATTGTCATCACCATAATGCAACGACAAATCCCTTGTACGGGGGTTCACATAAGCACTAGCCTGCTAACCATGACAAGGCATTTTTGCCAGTTATAACAGTTAAATGTGTTCTTGTGGATATACAACCCAAGAAAATCAACCTAGCCCTGACATAAAATCCATAAAATAAGATAAAGATTAGCAGGGTTAGACAGGGGCGATTGGCTGGGGCTAGATGACAGAGTTCAGTAAGCATTAGCACGTGTACAGCGCAGAGGCTCAGGAGGAAATGTAAGTAAGTTCTGTGCTCATAATGAGACTGGGCGGATTGTAAATATTTCATTAGGATTTCAGCATTTACATTACAGTGCTAGTTTGTACTTGGCAGGTTTGATTGTTTGTTTGCTGAACAGGTTACTCTACAGGGTTGCAGTTGTGATCTATGTGGTCACTTCTGGCACTACGATCTTTACTTCACTCTAGTGTGTTTCTTTTGCACCTCTGCACCTTGAACTAATGCACTTGTTGTATGTCGCTCTGGATAAGAGCGTCTGCTAAATGCCTGTAATGTAATGTAATGTTACAGTCATTTAGCAGACGCTCTTATCCAGAGCGACTTGCACAACTTTCAGGATTGCCATGTTGGCTGAAGGTATTGTAGACTTAGGTTCGTAATGAAATGGACCATTCTATTGTGTTACACATTCAACTCAAAAATACGAATCTGGAGAATAAGTTTATACTTTATACTTTACTTGTATTTAAACGGCCAACCACAGCAAACTGGTAATGGCTTCAAACAAATACCAGTATCTCTGACAGAGCCCTCAGAACAGGCCGGGATGAGAGAGAACACCACAGACATCAGGAGTCACAGGCATTTAATTTCAAAAATATAACTTTTAATAAAGGCTAACATCTCTTAATAATTACAATAAAGTACCAGGTATTCTTTTAAAATGTTACTCATTATAATGCATTATTTACAATTTATGTAGAACAAAAAGATGAGGCCAAAAAAAAAAAAAAAAAAAAAACATGATTACAGGATATTAAAAGCATAAAAATATCTTTTAGACATAAACCCCTCTTAAAAACCAAGGGAAGTTTAAGGCCCTGACACAGGACAGAACATGGCACTGAGTCCATGTAGGCACAGGTACTGTACTAAGTAAACACTAGCAATAGTGTAGTCTTTTTAGCTGTCTGCAATGCATAATTACAATGTGTACATTTAGGAGTTCTGCTTTAGACACTATATGACAAGCAGGTCAAAACAGATTTCAGTGACTGAACGACTGCAGTGGGTTTGCATTCAGAAACGGACAGCATCAGAATCCTGCCTCTCATCTGTTCTGTTGTTATTGGTTACTCGCGTTTTACATTCCGTTCTGATCTTGAAAGTTTAGACTACTCCTGGGGGGGGGGGGGGGGGGGGGGGGGGGGGGGGGGGGGTCACAAAGCAGGATAACTGCACTGAGTCAACCTCGAAACCATCCCAAATCTGGAAGAACTCAAGAGCTGTTCCTGGTTTTACTCAGCGCAGTTCTGAAGCAAACTCAGTATTCCTGCTTCGTGAAAATACCCACCTGGTTTAGTTTTACCACAGATGTTCTATGTACAAACCAGATGATCAGCTCCAACATCACTTTCCTCACAAGCTAAGGACATTTTCTTGAACCACACCCCCCTCATGAATATCCAGATTGAACCAGCCAATCAGAACAGCTTAACCTCCAGAGAGAAACTTTCAGTGTTAAGAATAAAAAGATGACAATCTGGCTAAAATCTAGTGGTTAATTACCCTTGTGGACCTTGGCGGTGCAATGCTTGGGGCTTGCTAAAAGGCACTAAATTCACCAAAAGATGGAACTGTTTGATGAGAAATTTTATCCCACAAGCAGAGGTGGGAAGTCCAGGGGTCAGAGAGCAGAGGTCCTGCTGTGTGTTTCTTCCACCCATGAACTTCCGCCAGCTAATTTCGCTAATTAGTTCCACCTCCTCCTGGCTGAGGGATTGTGCTAATTAGCAAATCCAGGCGATTGGAACAAAATACTGGGGAAGGACTTTTTTTTTTTTTTAAGTTTCTGAACCTGGATTTTATACCTCAGCGTGGAAGGAGGAGAGATCCCATTAAGGCTGCGTTCACACCAGACGCACTTTAACGGCACGGGGTGGGGGGGGGTGCTTTTTTCAAATGATTTTCGATGAGTTTGAAGCGTTTTCCTACGCTGCTTTTACGCAAAAAGCTCCTTGTGTTTATCCTCCCAGTGTTTAAGGTGCACGTGGAGCTGAAGATGGTCCCGATTTTCAAGTGCTCCGAGGGGGAAAAAAAAAAAAGCGCCCTACGTCACTGTCAATCTTTTCTCTGCTGTCCAATCGCAGGAAAATAGAGGCGGGCTCTGAGTCTCCCGCCACAGCTTCCGCCGTAAATAAATAAATAAGATGAGAGAGAAGTGGCTCGTTGCGGCTTCTGGCCACACTCTGGAAGTCGTACGATTTCACAAATCGTACCGACCGCGGCACAAGAAAAAAAAAAGCGGTCCAAGGCCTCGGCGGCAAATTTTAGCGCGATGCGTACGCAGACGGCGAATTACGTCCGGGCGACATTCGTCCCGGCTGATGCCCGTTAAACGCGGTCACGCGAACGGCTGACGGGAGCAGAGTGTGGTTGCCAGGCAACAGCAGAAAGCCACCTCTCTGTGCCTTTTTTCAGAGCGGGTTTCACAAAATTAAAAAACGGGGAAGCGCGTCTCGCGTCTCCAAGCCGATGAAACGCACCCGACGTGAACGCAGCCTAAGACTTACCTCTCCCCCTCTCCATTTCCAGCCTCACCTTTCCACACACACAGGTGTGTCGGGGGGGGGGGGGGGGGGGGGGGGGGGATTTTGCCTTGCATTCACAACATTGGAAAAATCACCGTTGTTTCCTCCCAATCATCTAAGCAGCGTGTCCATCATCTGGACATGAGGGGGCCAGGGGGAGGTGCGTTTTAAATAAATATTACAAAACTTTAATCAGGACAGAGGCATCATCGTAGGACACATGTACGCACACATGTATGCTTGTATGTGTATGCACGCGTAAGGGAACTTCAGATGCGTGTGGCAAGTTTTGGACACGCAGCGTTGGGCCTGGTGGCAGTCTGCTGTGAGAAGGGAAGGAATCCGCACACTTGCGCACGACAGTCCACTGAAGCGCCCCGTTGGTGTCCTTAGCATTTCCCACAATCCTCGGCTCTCTGAACGGCGTTCGGTCAGGTGTCTAAGGCTGGTAAGTTTTAAGGTATCTGATTGGTCCACTCCCAGTGCTGGTGCTGGTTCTTCATTGTCTCGCGTTCCTTCAGTAGCTCCTTCCGCCTGTGGCCTCCAATGTTATTATTACTTTTTCTTTCTTTTAATTTCTTCAAATCTTTTAATTTTCCCCCAAAAACACTTTTACTCCATCCTCTCCACCTTCCCCAGGATCCTGCCCTCGAACATGGGCAGGACGGCCCTGTCGTCCCACACCTCCTCGAACACCGCCCCGCACTCGAACTCATCGCTCGCCTTCTTGAAGTAGTACCTGGAACACACAGACAGACGGGTTTTGAAGGGTTAAATGGTAATAGTCTTTTCAGTAGGCAGGACAGATCTTCTGCCCGTGCCCCTACGCTCATTCGCGTAGGGGAACACACTCAGAGAATCAAATCAAACACTCTGGTGTCGTTCTTCAGGGACGAAGGGTCAAAGGTCAAAGGTCAGCCACCCTCCTGGCTTCTTCCTTGATCTCTCATGCATACATTCAATTTAAAACTAACAATCAACATAGAGTCCATCACAAAAGGACTTCTGTCTGTCGCTCTGTCCAAAAGATCCCTCCTAAATTAGGCCTCTTACACACGCACACAGACACACACACACACACACACACACACACACCCATGGCCTCCTGTCCAGTGAAGCACAGTCTTTTACAGAGCTTACAATCTGGTGCATTTGCAAGCCTGACACTGCTACACACACCTGGCCACTCAACTCCCTGATGCACAGAGCAGATGAACAAGACAAGAGGAAGACGAGGAAGACGAATGATGACCACCCCCACCCCCCCCCCCCCCCGCCATGCCACACCAATCCAAATCAAGACTATCAATGACCTTCAAGCATAAAAGTACAGACACTGGAATTATTTGTTGAAAGATTCTCAACTACTATATGTATAATGACAACAACAGCCATAGAAATAATAAATGAATGAATGAACAGTGTTACTGGCCATAGGAGGAACTCAGAATTTACAGACTTGGCCCCCTTAACATTAAGGACTGACCCTACCCTGACAGTGGGGATGAGGGCTGGACTGGGGGGCAGTATTTCAGACAGTCAGGAGACTCCTGGAGGTCAAAAGGTCACATAACTCACAGACTGGGGGGTGGGTGTGGGGGGGGGGGGGGGCACATGAAGCTCACGTCCAGCTGTAACTCCAGTCTGTAGTCAGCAGTAACCCCCTCGGTTTCACTCGGAGAGGAATGGGTGGCTGACGCTATAATGGGTACCTTCCTAATGGAAAATCCCTAATTTTCCCGACCTGCGGTAAACGCCGGAATTCCGCCTCCTCTCGGTTTTATAACGAGCGACGGAGCCAACGGAGTCGCCCCCCAGAACGACGCACGCGTAAAAACGCGTCTTAATTAAACCAACCGAAACGCCTCGGGGGTTTCACCAGCTGGGAGGCTTCTGACGGTAAAGCGTTCGTTCCGTTTCCTTCTAGCAAGTCCGCCAGAAAAACACACCTTAAATGCGAGGATAAAGGTCGGAATTTTACGCGACGGAAACGGTCGGCATCTCTTTTACCACGCCGGGCGGAAAACTGAGTCAATATCGGAGAGAAGACAACGAGAGCAGACAAAGGGCATAATCGCTGCCTCGTTTTTTCCGGAAAACACTACATCCTCCCCAGCGGCATCTTCAAACAAGAACCCCAGCTGCCATTTGCTTTTTAAACAACAAAAAAATAAAAGAAAAGATTGTTCCATTGGAACGAGTTTTTACGCGGCAAATAATTCCCAACACAACATCTGGCACAAATACTGCCTGGCAGCCCTGTAGGTACTGTTCCCTGCTGAACCAGTGCCATGAAGAAATTACCAAAAAAAAAAAAAAAAAACACATTCATTTACTGCTATTAAAGCCATCCACACTTGTGTTTTTCCTCCCAAAAAAATGCGGATAAGATGAGGGCGTAGCGCTTTTAATGAGCCGGGTACACTGCTGGGGAACGCGCCCGTTTGCACACTGAGAGCCCATCTGTAGACGCGCTTGTCCCTTTAAGGAGTGAGGTCACAAACTACGCGATTAGAATGTGTTCTTAGCTGAACATTCTAATGCTGATGATGTCACAATCACCGCTGGTGACTGAAAGCGATGGAGTTCTAGAACACCTGACTTGGAATTTTGAAAGAAAGAAAAAAATAATTCCTAGAAGCCTACTCTTCAAAGGGTTAAACTAATATTCATTCATATTCCACGGACATATTTAATGCAAGGTATATTTCAGAAATACACAGCCTCACAGCCTAACGGACCTGCACGCACACGTATGTGTGGATTCCCGTTTGAAGCAAGAGGCTTCACACGTGTACCGTTGCTTGATACAATAGCTGAAGAATTTTTGAACGCCTACTATTTGCGTGAGTCTTTGTGCATGAAATGAAAGGCCTGGGCTTCAAAGACATGCTTATTAAGTTTGTCTTACCATGGAAATCAATACCAGCTGTGACCAAAGCTCTTGTTAAAATTCCCTTTACTGTTCAATACAGTGAAAACACCCAACCCCCTCAACAACCACACACACTGTACACACGTACACACACACAAACACTGCCTGCACAAAAACACATGCAAGCACACAAACACAACACACATATGCAGCACGCATACATAAACACACACCAACACTGCCTGTACACACACACACACACACACACACACACACACACACGCACACAAGCCTATCCCCACCCACCCACCTGCACACAAACCAGTTAATAATTTTGTGTTTAAATCACCCAAAAATAGCGAGATTTAAAGATAGGTCTCACTTTGGAAAGGCTCGTAGAACGTGCCAACACCTCCTACCTCCTCCCAGAAGCCTTTGCGTTAAAACCGATACTGCTCCACCCTTTCTAATGAGACCCATAGTGTAGTATATAAATACTCTTTCACACCACCGCTAACACTAAGAGCAGGGCAGTGTAGCACAGGATTACGTTGCTCTTAGAATAAATGTCAGGATCCATATTTCACAGTGATTATTTTAGCTTGATTATCCTGCCCCCTCCCCCCAAGTAATACCACATTACGTGTGGAGTTTCCCCAAATGACATTAGAAGATTATTGGCTCCCTCAAAACTGAGAGCCCGGTCCCCACTGAGCCACACAGTCCGTCACGCGCCGCGTTCCCGGTCACCCCCCGCGGTAACCGCGGTAACCGCGGCCCTCAGACCGCTCGGCGGGCTGGCGGGCTTACCTGTAGCTTCCCTTCCTCTGCAGCTGCTCCTTGAAGTGGCCGAGGGTGAGGCAGTGGGCCTTCATCATGCGCCTGTACGGGATCTCCTCCCCGCAGAAGAAGTACGTGACCACCAGCTCCGCCCCCGCGCCCGGCAACGGCGTCGCCTGGCAACCCGCCGCCTTCTTCGGCTCTTTGGGCCTGCGGAGACAGCGGCCCGTTAGCGCGCTCCGTGCTAACGTGCTAACGTGCTAACCTCAGAAGAACAGTGCTTTTAAACCGCCAGCGGCTAAAGCAGGGCTGCCCAACCCGGTTCCAGGAGAGGAGAGAGAGAGAGAGAGGGAGGGAGGAAGGGGGAGAGGGAGGGGGGAGAGGGAGAGGAGGAGATGGAGATGGAGGGAGAGAGGGAGGGAGGGAGGGAGGAAGGGGGAGAGGGAGAGGATGGAGATGGAGGGAGAGAGGGAGGGAGGGAGAGAGAAGGAGGGAGAGGGAAGGAGATGGAAAGGGAGAGGGAAGGCGGAGATGGAGGGGGAGAGGGAGAGGATGGAGATGGAGGGAGGGAGGGAGGGAGGGAGGGGGAGAGGGAGGGGGGGAGAGGGAGAGGATGGAGATGGAGATGGAGGGAGAGAGGGAGGGAGGGAGAAGGAGGGAGATGGAAAGGGAAAGGGAAGGGAGAGATGGAGAGGGAGAGGGAGAGGGAGAGGGGGAGGGGGAGAGGATGGAGATGGAGGGAGAGAGGGAGGGAGGGAGAAGGAGATGGAAAGGGAGAGGGAAGGGGAGATGGAGAGGGAGAGGGAGAGGGGGAGGGGGAAAGAGGGAGAGAGAGAGGGACGTACTCATCGATGTGAGCAGCAGGAGCTGAAGGAGCATTTCCGTTTCGGTGGAGCACTGAAGTGTGACCGGTCCCGCTGTAGGCTGGATGTAGAGTGCCTGAAACACACACACACACACACACACACACGCACACAGACACACGCATACACACACACACACACACACACAAGCACACACACACACATTACATAAAGATTAGAGGGGGATAACAGAGGCTGCCACTGTTTAGGTCATCTTATGTTGGTGTGGGGAAAAAAAAAAAAACCCAAAGCAAATGTGGTGCATCACCCAAAATTTTCATTTTAATATTGTACATTGTCCACGGAGCAACTGGCTACTGACGGATGGTGGAATGCTTGCGGAATGCGTGTGTGTGTGTGTGTGTGCATATGTGAATGTGTGTGTGTGTGTGTGTACCTCTGTTTGGGCGGTTTGGGTGTGTGTGTGTGTGTGTGTGTGTGTGTGTATGCGTGTGTACCTCTGTTTGGGAGGTTTGGACACCTCCTCCAGGCGGCGACAGGCCTCCTCCAGCTGGGCCAGGGTGTTGGGGGGGGGGAGAGGGGGGGGCATGGCCGGGTCCTGGATGAAGGGCTGGCTGGGCTGATGCACGCGGGCGTGGCCGCTGAGGCCACTCCCTCCACCCCCTCCCCAGGTGAACACGCGCCCCAGGGACGTCCGGCAGGAGGGGTCCACGCTGCACCCCTTTTTAGGGCCCTGCGCACTGTAAGGGTGAGAAGACCGAATTAGCACAGGAAATGCTACTCTGTATAGGACACGGGGAACAGGAAGCACTACTGTGCATGTGACACAGGAAACAGGAAATACTACTGCACACGTGACACAGGAAACAGGAAATACTACTGCACACGTGACAACAGGAAACAGGAAATACCATACTAAAAGAAAATTAATCATCACTATGGTTGAAGAGTGCTTTATTGGGCTGTATTCCAGGTGCCCTTCAGGTTTGTGTGTGATATGGGTGTGGCCTACCCTCACCTGTGGGGCTTGTGTTTGCTCTGTCTGTCGCTGTCCAGGATCCACTGCCACACGTTCTGGGAGCGGTCTGTGCTGTCGGTGGGCAGCTGCAGGGGTGCGACCCCACCCCTGCCCCCCTCCCCATTCAGCTGGGCCCCCCCCTCGCCAGCTTTGCACACGCGCTTGGACAAAGAGCAGGAACGCCTGTCGCTGAAAGACGCAAAACACACACACACACACGCATTAAATACAGTTCCAGACCAACAACCTGCCCAGGTGATTAAAATGAGCTCTAATTGGCTACATTCACCTGGACTTGGCCGATACCCTCAAATCCACTCAACCCCACCCTTCACAACCTTAATCCACTCAACCCCAACCCTCCACAAATTCACTCAACCCACTCAACAACACCACTCTCCACAACCTCAAACCACCCATTTTTATATTCATCTGGAAGGTGGGCAGACAACAACGATTGATTAAGTTGTTTCAAACTGCCTAAATAGCAAGATAAACCGATTACATAAACATGGCTGTACAGTAAACCTCTTACAGGAGCCTCTGAATACAAGAAAGTGAAACCGGTCTCTTCTCCCGGCAAACCGTGACACTCGTCCCAGTAAGAGAGACCACCCTGGTAAGAGAGACCGTCTCAGGAAGAGAGACCATCCCAGTGAAGAGAGACCGTCCCGTGCGCTCACCTCATGGGGGTCTCTCCGGGGCTGCAGCAGGGCTCGTTGCCGTGGCTCCGGCACCTGGGGAAGGCGCAGTAGTCGCCGGGGGCGACGGCGGGAAGGCAGAGGCTCTGCACGCGGCGGGCGGCCTCGGCCTCCACCTGCTCCTGGGTGCGGGGCCCGGCGTGGTGGTGGATGTAGTGGTGGTGGACGTGCCTGGTGGCCTGTTTGGGCAGGTAGACCCCGGAGGCCCCGCAGGACGGGAGCGGGAAGGACCCCGGGGCGGAGCACGGGGGGGGAGGCGGCACCCTGGGCCCCGAGGCCCCGCCCACCACGCCGCGCTGCTGCCGGTCTGGCGAGCGGGAGCGGGAGCGGGAGCGGGAGCGGGGCGAGTGGCGGGCCACGCCCGGGGACTGGCAGCCCGGGCTTTTGAGGACGCGGGAGAGGTGCTCGTCCAGGATGGCCTGGGGGTCCTCTTCGCCGGGGCCAGGGGAGGACAGCGCCCCCAGGGGGTGGGGAGGGTGATGGGCGGCTCCGACCGGCGGCTCGATCTCTTCCCTCTTCTTCCTGCAGGCAGGGATATGCGGTCAGGCTACAGCCCTCACCAAAATGGAGTCCACTTCACAGCCACGACACTTAACCTGCCCTGCTCAGAAAGATGTCCTTTAGCCCCGCCCCACCCCAGGCCCCACCCATTTCCTGTATCTGCTGCAGCCCCACCCCACCCCGCCCCAAGGCCCCACCCACCTCCTGTATCTGCTGCAGTCGCTCCTCCAGGGAGCTCATGGAGTCCTGCTCCCTCTTCAGCCGCTCCAGCCGGGAGGTCAGCTGGGCGGCGAACGCGGCCGGCTCCACGGGGGTCATCTCCCGGGGCAACCGCCGCGTCCGCTACGGGGTCGGGGACAGAGAGCGAGGGGTGAGAGCGCTGCTCCCCAAACAACCGCTCCGTCCGCGACCGTCTGTCCCTCACTCCCTCCCACCCTCCCTCTCTCTTTCTCTCTCTCTCCCTCCACCCCCTCCCTCGTTCTAACGTCCCCTCCACTAGCTGAGGCAAGCGGCTCAGCCTGACTGGTGTCATCAGGACCGGTTCTGAAGTCACAAGGGTTCAGGGTGCCCCTGTCAAACTTCAAAGCCTGACTGTGGCCGAGGGGGACAGACGCATAACATGCAGGAATGAAAGCTGTGTATTAACCAAGGGGAGGGGGGAGAAAGGAAAAAACAAAGAGGACAGAAAATTTAAATAGTCGAGCAGTGAGAGAGATAGTCGATAGATAGAGATGGAGTTGAGCGATAGGGTTGAGCAGTGGGAGAGACAGAGACATAGATAGATCATACACACAGGGTGGGCGGAGCCAGGAGAGGTGTGGGCGGGACTTACAGGGAAGTGAGGTAGGGTCACCTGGCCGTTGAGCTTCATGCTGCGCTGCATCTCCCTCTGCTGCAGCTTCCTGTTGCCCAGCGTGTAAGGAGGGATGCCATCTCTGCCAGGAGACAAAAGCAAACCAGCCAATCAGTGAGCAGCCTGCATCACGAGCCTCACAAACCAGCCAAACAGGAAACAGCCTGAATCACGGGCTCACAAACACCAAAACAAACCAGCTAATCAGGGAACGCCCCAAAATAAACCAACCAATCAGGAATCAGCCTGCAACACGGGCACTAAAACCCCAGAACAAACCAGCCAATCAGAAACTACTACAGGTGAAAGACAATATGGCAGAAACCCACAACCAGTCAAGACAACCTGTGGATGAAGATGAGATGAGGACGAGGCAGTGAAGTTCGGCTCGATGTCATTAGCAACGGTAGAAAAAGAGTTCAGGATGGGGCGGGGCCATATGCCACAATAATAATTACCAAAACGCAAAAACTACCACGTGCTCTACTGCATTTCTTTTGCCTTTTTTTCTTCAATTATGCCTGACGCGGTAATAAACAGCCAAACTTCAGAGGCCACAGGGGAATGCTGACGGGGAAAAAAAAAATCACCACTGTCAGCTGCTGGGTGTTGATAAAGACAGCCAATCAGCAGCAAGGTCATACAGCTTTCATGTGATCATGTGATGTGTTTTTGTCAATCACGTGGAAGCTGTAAGACCTTTCTGGCGACTGGCTGTCTTATCAACACCCAATGGATGTCAAGTGGTGGTGTTTTTTTTAACCCCAGAAGCACTTTGTGTTACCTCTGAAGTTTGGATATTCACTACCCACAGAACAGTGTTGTTACGCTATAAAGAAGACAGAAAGAAAGGCAATACACCACAATGGGAAATCGCATTCGATAGTCATCATCGTGGTATATGGTCCAGCCCTTGTTCAGGAACCCCAAAATTGTGGAACCTCTGCACCTTGCTTAGGGACACAACATGAAAGTTCAGGCAAATATCTGATGTGCAGATCTGAAGAAATGCTTATGTGGGAAAAAAAGCCTTTTTTCTCTCTTAATTAAAACCTAACACAGATGCCACAAAAAGGACGTTCACCAGCACCAAAATCCCCAGTGTGTTGGGCTTGAAGAACACGACCGCCCCTTCAACCCCCCCGCCCCCCCCCCAAATGGCCTGGCAGGGCCTGCAGGTCCACTCTGAGGGGGGGGGGGGGGGGGGGGGGGGGGGGGGGGGGGGGGTTGTCTCGTCGCTGTAAACACGAGAGGCCTTCCACTGCATCCCCCCCCCAGGGCAAGGCTCTGCAACTGGTCCCACCGATATGGTCAGGACTTCAGGGACCACCCCCCCCCCAAAAAAAAAAAAATAACTACCCATGTGTGAACCTCCACACCAACACAAACCCCAACAGAGACACTGCATGCAGGGAAAACAATCAATGTGTGCATTCTACATGAACACACACAAACACACATGCTTGCACGCACGCACACACGCACACACACTCACTCACTCACACACACACACACACACACACACCGTTCCTCCTCTGCTGTAGGGACAAACCTGCCTGGGCTGATATATGAATCAGATGCTTAAGCCGGGCCATCCTCCCCCCCCCCCACCTCACCCCCCCTCACCCCCCCTCCCCCCCCCCCCCCATTAAAAACTTGGAAGGCGCCTCAGCGCGGTCCGAGCGGCGTTTGTCGCCGGCGCTTTGAACCGTGGCGGCCGCGCGCGCGCGCGCGCGAGCGAGTGAGCCAGCCGCTCGGAAGCCATTTTGAAGCGGCGACGCTGCCTCTGATCCGGGCCAGATCAAACAGCGGGTTTGTAAGATAAGGTGACGTTTGAAGTCAGCGCCCCAGCATTCCCCAGCGCCCAAGCAAAGCCATAAATAAGATATAAGCACAAAAAAAAAAAAAAAAAACTCCACACCCCATGTACCACACACCCCACCCCCCTCCACCCCTCCCCCCTGACATATTCCTCTTTATCTGAAATGAGATTCGGTTTAGCACCCTGGCTTTTAGCCATAATGAACAGTCTCGCTAATCCAAGCGATTCCTGAAGAAGGGGGGGGGGGGGCAGGGGGGGGACAATCCGAGATGGGAAAGGAAGGGAAAAACCGAGGAATGATGGGGCATCATATCGAAAATAAAAATGATTCTCTCACACAGACGTTTATAAACAGGCTCTCTATCCACAGCACTGCTCACCAAAATCACCCAGGACTGGATTCAATCAGATTCACTCTGTCCCCAGCTTTGACTCACAATAAATAAAAGCATTTAGGGTGTTCACCCCCCCCCACTAAAACAGTTTGTCGCATCCGGTTGTCACAAACATTAAAAGAAAAAAATATATATTTATCAGACTAAAAAAAAAAAAAAAAAAAAAGAATTTCCATTTAGATGAAATGAAGAACTAAACCTAATCACCTCCAGGCTTCAGAGCACACCTTAAAATGGTATTCACACTAAGACCACGAGGTCCATGTCCATGAAAAAAACGCTTTCATCCAGAAAATTTGTTGGACCCTAGGGGGGTACATAGTGTCCAGCTGAAAACTCTATATACATGACAGGGCTACAAACTAGCCCACCTGCCATTATGCACAGTAAACAGTGCAGTCTGCCCATGCTTTCAAATGTCCAGTATCTTTTTTAGGTAGCTGCAGCTACAGCTATGTAGCACGATAGCCATGGATTAACAAGAACATAAATGAGACAAAAAATTCCATATATGTTGACAGATTTGTGAATGCACATTTGCTGATGTAGCTACATAGGAGTCTACTAGCACCAAACCAATATTCGCAAATTTCTCCAGTACACCCATGATTGGAAGTCTGTTGACACTACTGATCTAGCGCTAGCTACAATACTGCCAACAAGTTGGGAACATTTTAAAAAGTTTGGTTCAATGCAACACATTTGGATTTGATCAGCTCATGTGGAAAAAGTAGGCCAAATCCAGCAGGTACAATTGTGAAGGAGTGAGGAGCACCTAGAAACCAAAACACATCAGTACACCCTGTCCTCAACTTCAGCTACACCAAAACATTCACCTCACTTTAAGCTTAATCAAGTGGGCCTGCCTCCCAGCTTTGGGCTGCCTGCAGTTCCCATCCTTGTGCTGAAGAAAACTTCTTTGATGGGCCTTTTCTATGGGGGACCTACTCGCCAAAGGGGATCTATTCACCCAAGGATCCACTAAGCCCCAAAGCTCCCCGAGCCCAAAGATCCGGTTAAATCCCTCATGCTCCGCCCACTTTATTTTTCCCCACTCTGTGCGCTGTCAATCACCCGTGCAACTGCCACCATTGCAAATGAGGGGGGGGGGGCAGGAAGAGACAGGGACACCAGGGGTTCCTTAACCCTTTAAAGTTGTAAGTTGATCGCATGTGTGACCAGAATGTTCTTAACTGAACATTCTGAATGCTGATGTCACAATCACTGCTGGCGACTGAACGCAACAGAGTTCTAGAACACTGACTTTAGGGAGGGGAAAAAAAAAAATCTGCTCTTCAAAGGGCTACTCTCCTATTCTCTGTATCCCAGGTAACGTCCACTCAGGCCCAGAATGCACCAGCCGTGGGAACTCTCCACGGACGCCGCGCCAGGCCCAGCAGGAAGAAATCAAACCGCCAAGACCCTCACTTCAGTGCCCGCCAGTCTGAGGCCTCACACGAACGTTTTGGCTTAAATTTTTTTTTTTTTTTTTTTTAATTATCAGAAAATGGAACCAATAAAAGGGACAGAGACACATCGCTGAGGTGGCGGAAGGGCAGGGCAGCGTCATGGCTAACCTTGCACAAAGTTTATTTTGTACCAACATTCTCCATCAATTACGGAGAGGAAAAACTTCAAAAGACCCAAACCCCCGCCCACCCACCACCACACCAAAGCAGGTACTTACAAACGCTTTCATCTCCAAAAGAGAACCGCAGCAGAAGATGAATGTGATAGCGTTTCATAATCACACTCAGCCCTGATACAATCAGTCACAGCCAGATACAGGCAGCAGCGTGTGAACTTGCGTAAGCGGACGGTAAAGCTTTGAGCTCGTTTTCTGGTTTAGCAGTAAGGGCAGTTAGCATGCTGGGAGCAGATTTAGCAGTCAGGGCAGTTAGCATGCCGGGAGCAGATTTAGCAGTGAGGACAGTTAGCACACTGGAAGGAGATTTAGCAGTAAGAACAGTTAGCACACTGGGAGCAGGTTTAGCAGTAAGGACAGTTAGCACACTGGGAGCAGGTTTAGCAGTAAGGACAGTTAGCACACTGGAAGGAGATTTAGCAGTAAGGACAGTTAGCACACTGGGAGCAGGTTTAGCAGTAAGGACAGTTAGCACACTGGGAGCAGATTTAGCAGTAAGGACAGTTAGCACACTGGGAGCAGATTTAGCAGTCAGGGCAGTTAGCATGCTGGGAGCAGATTTAGCAGTCAGGGCAGTTAGCACACTGGGAGCAGATTTAGCAGTAAGGACAGTTAGCACACTGGGAGCAGGTTTAGCAGTAAGGACAGTTAGCACACTGGGAGCAGGTTTAGCAGTAAGGACAGTTAGCACACTGGGAGCAGATTTAGCAGTAAGGACAGTTAGCACGCTGGGAGCAGATTTAGCAGTAAGGACAGTTAGCACACCGGGAGCAGATTTAGCAGTAAGGACAGTTAGCACACCGGGAGCAGATTTAGCAGTAAGGACAGTTAGCACACCGGGAGCAGATTTAGCAGTAAGGACAGTTAGCACACCGGGAGCAGATTTAGCAGTAAGGACAGTTAGCACACTGGGAGCAGGTTTAGCAGTAAGGACAGTTAGCACACTGGGAGCAGGTTTAGCAGTAAGGACAGTTAGCACACCGGGAGCAGATTTAGCAGTAAGGACAGTTAGCACACCGGGAGCAGATTTAGCTGTAAGGACAGTTAGCACACCGGGAGCAGATTTAGCAGTAAGGACAGTTAGCATGCTGGGAGCAGATTTAGCAGTAAGGACAGTTAGCACACTGGGAGCAGATTTAGCAGTAAGGACAGTTAGCACACTGGGAGCAGATTTAGCAGTAAGGACAGTTAGCACACTGGGAGCAGATTTAGCAGTCAGGGCAGTTAGCATGCTGGGAGCAGATTTAGCAGTAAGGACAGTTAGCACACTGGGAGCAGATTTAGCAGTCAGGACAGTTAGCACACTGGGAGCAGATTTAGCAGTCAGGGCAGTTAGCACACTGGGAGCAGATTTAGCAGTCAGGGCAGTTAGCACACTGGGAGCAGATTTAGCAGTCAGGACAGTTAGCACACTGGGAGCAGATTTAGCAGTCAGGGCAGTTAGCATGCTGGGAGCAGATTTAGCAGAAAGGACAGTTAGCACACTGGGAGCAGATTTAGCAGTAAGGACAGTTAGCACACTGGGAGCAGATTTAGCAGTAAGGACAGTTAGCACACTGGGAGCAGATTTAGCAGCAAGGACAGTGTCGATGCTACAAACTGCAGAGCGACCCCAAAGCGAGCAGGCCCCCCCGTCCCGCCCCGAGCGCCCTGCCCCGCCCCGCGGCGCTGCCCCCCTGTCACCGTGGCGATCGAGCGAGCAAGCCCCCCGTCCGCTGGCATTCCTAAATATAACCATCTGAGACGCGACCCGCCAACGGGGATGGCCGCTATCTCTCATTACCGGCTTCAAACAGCAAATCATGAAGCGCCAGCCGAAAGCAAGGGTCTGGGAACCAACTGCTTTTTTAAAAAAAAAAGAAAAGAAAAAGAAAAAAAAAAAAAAAAAGCTTTCAACATCTGCTCCTAACAGCCCATGAAAATATTTTAACCTCTGCCCGCCATCAAAGCAGCAGACACGGCCCAGAAAACGTGTGCTGGAAAAACGTGCTTCTTTTTTCACATTTCAAGACACAGTTCAGAAAAAGAAAAAAAAATACTAAAGCGGTATATTCTGTATATGTCCCCCCCTCCCTCCCTCCCTCCCTCCCTCCCTCACATCATCCAGCCGTTTGCAGATGGTGAATCCCGAGGGGCAGGTTTTCCTTTTTTTCGGTATCGGGAAAAGAGCTGGAACCCAGGTGGGAGTGGGTGAGGTGGGGTGGTGAGGGGGGGGGTGAGTGAGGTGGGGGGGCGTAAGGTTGGGGGGGGTGGGGAGGGGGTGACGGGGTGAGTGGGGGAGTGGAGGGGGTGTGGCTGAGTGGGTGGTAGGTTGGGGGGTGGGGAGTGAGTGAGGTGGGAGTGGGTGAGGTGAGCGAGGGGTGAGGTGGGGGGGGTGGTAAGGTTGGGGGGGGGGGGGGGATGGGTGAGTGGGAGTGGGGAGTGGGGGGGGGTAAGGTTGGGGGGTGGGGAGTGAGTGGGTGGGAAGGAGAGTGAGTGAGGGGTGAGGGGTGAGGGGGGGTCAGGGGGGGGTGGGGGGTGGGAGGGGGTGGGGACGGGGGGGGGGAGTGGGGGTGACGGGGTGAGTGGGGAGTGGGTGGGGTGGGGGGGTAAGGGTGGTTGGGGGGGAGGGGGGGTGAGGGGAGTGGGGAGTGGGTGGGGTGAGTGGGGAGTGGGGGGTGGGGTAGGGGGTGACGGGGTGAGTGGGGAGTGGGTGGGGTATGGTTGGGGGGTGGGGAGGGGGTGACGGGGTGAGTGGGGAGTGGGGGGGGGGCACTCACACGCTGCTGTCCGTCACGGACATGGAGTCGTCCGTCATGGCGTCGCTGGACACCTCGCTGTCGTTGGCGCTGGAGGCGGGGGCGAAGGCGTACCCCGGGCTGGCCTGGCGGGGGTTGGCGGGGTCCCCTCCCGCGCCGCGTCGGCACGACCTGGGGAGGCAGCGGCAAGGTCACATGACCCGGCTCGAGATTCTCCATCCATTGCGGACCTCACACTGTCACTCAAACGCCGCTTACGCAGCGCAGGATAATCACACGCTGGGCAGGGAACACACAGCTTCCTCTACTCAGGGTGTAACCCCCCTCTGCATTTAGCATTATTACATTACATTACAGGCATTTAGCAGACGCTCTTATCCAGAGCGACTTACACAACTTTTCACATAGCATTTTACATTGTATCCATTTATACAGCTGGATATATACTGAAGCAATGCAGGTTAAGTACCTTGCCCAAGGGTACAACGGCAGTGTCCTTACCCGGGAATCGAACCTGCGACCTTTCGGTTACAAGCCCAGTTCCTTACCCACTGTGCCACACTCCATCCTATAGCAGACGCTCCTATCCAGAGCAACTCGCACGACTTTTGCATTTTTACACAGTACGCATTTACACAGCTGGATATTCGCTGAAGCAATGCGGGTTAAGTGCCTTTGCTCCAGCGTACAATGTAGCAGTGTCCAACCTGGGATTCGAACCCACAGCCTTTTAGGTTCCAAGCCCAGTTCCCAGCCCAGTACAACACTGCCGCCCAGCGGGCACAGTGATGTTCCTTTGTGCAGCGACGTGCCCCATGATGCAGAATCCAATCCTGACTGCGTCCAGTGCTGACTCTGTTAGTGCTCTGTGTCAGTGTTGACTATGTCCAGTGTCCTGTGTTAGTGCTGACTTGTTAGTGCTCTCTGTCAGTGTCCTGTGTCAGTGCCCTGTGTCCAGTGCTATTTCACAGGGGTTGCCTTCCATCTCAGTCCCTACACTGCAACTCTCTCACTGCAACTCTCTCATAGACACACCACCTCTCTTTCCCTCTCTCTCCTACCAGCACCCCTGGTCTCTCTCCTTCTGTCTCACTCACTCACTCAATCTCTCTTACACCACCACCACAGTTCTCTCTCTCTGTCTCACATCTCTCCGTCTCCCTCCCTCTCTCTCACACACACACCTCCCTCCCCCCCCCCTTCTCCCGCCACCCCACACCACCTCTCCCCTCCCTCCCTCCCTCCCTCCCTCATCCCACTCTCTCCCGCTGCGATGCATTCCTGCTTCAGAGGGCAAGGAGGAGGGGGATGAAAACCTGAGCTTACGGCTGGGGCAGGAGAGAGAGAGAGAGAGAGAGAGAGAGAGGGAGGGAGCGAGGGAGGGAGGGAGGGAGGGAGGGAGAGAAAAGAAAGGAGAGAAAGGGGGAAGGAGGGCCTCCTCTTTATGAGCATTGCCTACTGCCAGGAGTCTGTGTGGAGAGACACAGTATGACTAAAGCCTCAGGCCCCAGCAGCTCAGACCTGACCTTTGGCAGCTCGCGCACAGAGTCAGGTATTTAACACAGCTGGGCTCGCATACTTCCACTCTCTGCCTTTCCTGCACGACCCCCCCCCTCCTCCATTTCTCTTTCTTTCTTTCTCTCTCTCTCTCCAAAGCGCACTCTGTCAGTGGGATTTCACTAGAAGAAAAAAAAGACAGATAAAAGCTACTGGGGAATAGAAAGGGGATTAAAAGAAACTTGAGGTAAATAAAACAGAGAAAGGCAGGAGATCAGAAGGTGCTGAGGCGACACACGGAGGTGTGTGTGTGTGTGTGTGTGTGCGCGCGCGTGTATCATGTATGTATGCATGCACGCATGTGCTTTTAGAATGACTAAGAAGAAGAAAAAGAAGAAGAATTAGTTCCACATGCCGGAGATGGAACTTTTGTGACACGCAGAGTCTGTGCTGAGCAGAAGGGGGAGGGGCCTGAGGTCCTGCGTTTAATTAAAGATCAGGACAAGCTGATCGAGCGATCGAACGGTAAACACGTCCCCGAGACGGACCCGTTAAAACTTTACTCCCCTGCCGTCCCGTAACTGTCCCATTGAGTGCCCGCTGCTGTTTACCTCAGATCTCCAAACATCTGCCGGGCACCAGACCTGCACAGCCATCTCATCTGTCTGCCATTTCAAAAGTCTGATCAACAAAAACTGCGCCTATTGGACTTTGCCAAACGCTGGTGAACCTGCAGTGTACAGTCACGGTGCAAACGCCGGCTGAACAAAATCAAAAGGATTCCCTTCAAAATGAAAATGAGGCCAATAAACTCAATAACCTGAAGTTAATCGAGGCGACCAACGAATTTTATGAATGGGGACTTTCATATTTCCACAATATAATGACGTACATTATATGTTAGATTCACAGCCTCGCTGTCGTCATCGGGACTTGCTATATCATAGCGTGTCAACGGCCTCGATGTGCGGCTCAGACGCGACTTGGACACGCTATCAGTCACACACTTGATAGCCGGAGCCAGACTATGTCCCTGTGAACTTCCGGTCCGGTGGAAGACGATCATCTCTATCTGCAAAATTATTTCAAGACGCAGGAAGCCGGCTAAAGCCAGCAGAGTCCCGCCTTCTAGACACCATTTACTTAAAATGGAAACCAGCTTCACCCCCCCCCCCCCCCCCCCCCCCCCCCCATTCCCCCCCCCCCCCCCCAAGCCCCCCCCCCCCCCCCCCCCCAACTTAAACTCTAACTTAATTAAAGCCAGGTGACAGCACATCAGAAGACGGCGTGCATTACGTTCCCTGTATAAATGGAAGTACAGGACATTAAACTGAAAAGCCCAATGTCAAATAAAGGTCTCCAAACAACGCATAAACATTTTCCATTTGGGGTATAAACCATACCAAGAAAATGTATGGATTGCATATGGTTTATAGACCAGCAACAGGACTAAACAAGAACTATACACCACGTACAGGATGTCTTGAAAGCTAAATAAATATATATCACTAAGGCCTGGAATTCACAGCAAATTGAAAAAATAAGGACAATTAACTATTTCCGGTATACTTTAAATGAAACCATTAGCTTTTAAAAACAGACGCGTAATTGGAAACGGTACGGGTGTCAACCCACGAATGGCAAGGTCTTACCTGTATCCATTATCGAGCGCCTCCAGGGTTCTCAGGCACGCGGTAGCCCGAAGTGCTTTGGCAGACAGTCCAACCACTGAAGTGGCCAATGCTTTGCTTTTAAAGTCATTGCAACTCCACTCCTCTTCCTCGTTGAGCGTGGGCAGGTATCCGCACATCAACTTGAGACTCCCCAGTCCGTTGGGACTGACGTGAGCCGGGTTCTCGCACCCGGCGCGGACGTATTCCAGGTACATATCAGAGGTTAAGAACATCTGGTAAGCGTTTTCCTCCATTGCAGTCTGTATCTCGGTCTGAGCCTGATCAAACATCGCGGAGTCTATCTGCTGTTTCTTAACATTATCCCTTATGTAGGTTTTAGTCGCAGTTTTCAGCTGCTTAGCAACAACGCTGTTGTTTTCTATATACCGCTTGTAAATAGCTTTGGCAACGCGTAAGGTTTTGGTATCCTTGAGGTCCATTTGTCTGAACCCATTGCAGGCGAACCAGAAGTCTAAAGTGTCCACACATCTCTCCCGCTCCAAAAATATCCTAAAAAGATGAGCACCGTCTTGGTCCCCGAGAAGAGAGTGCAAAGACTTTGTCCAGCGAGCAAGCGGCGAATCCGGAGAGGCACTCCCCTCCGGTTCCCCGAGCCCATCTTCGTTTCTCTTCGCAGGGGCAACGGGAGACGCGAGGGCAGAAGATTTAGCCTTGTGCTGGGCTCTCATCGTGGCAAGTTTGCCGGGGTTGTGGCATGGCGCCTCTCCCTCTTCCCCGGGGACCGGAGGACGAGGCGCATCTTCCCTGAAGCTACTGCCGATGGGGTCCGCGAGCGCCCTGCTCATGGCTTCAGCTTCCCGCCGCCGCGTCTCTCTTTCCCAGCTTCACTGCGCGCGGTCGTAATCTCCTCGCCCTCTTAAGTCAGCGGGGGACCCACTCAGCCCCGTCTTCTCTCTGGAACAGAAAGTATTGATCTAATCAAAACCAGATCCGCCCAACTTCAAAGGGAGACACAGAGAGCGCAGTCTTTTTCAGACCCTCGCAGGTTTTCAGAAAGGAAATAAAAAAAGAATGAGGCAGGAAGAGAACAGCAGCTGTCTGTGGTTAGTCTTTTTCGTGAAATAAAAATAATAGTAAGGCAAATGTTAATATGTAGCGTATTGTGATGTTACACGCATTATGAACCGGTTAACTCACCAAAGCAAGAACAGGACGCAATAACTCAAGTCTGCACTAAAACGGATAAAGTATTTCAGCCGATACCTTCTCACAAATAGAAATTCAAGGGTGCAATAGAGTCTGTTTTTGTGGAAATTGTATAATATCTGGAAGATTTAAAAAAAAAAAAAAATCCAACTGTACAACAAGTCAAAACAGGAAAATGTGAAGTGGCAGCAATTAAATAAAGAAACCAAGCTCCCTATGTACTGGCAGCCTGCACAGTCAGCGCCAATGCATGCGGCAATTTCACTCCACACAGCCGCCCTGATATTTATAATTGCCCTCATTTAACAAGCCTTCTAATTTCGCCGAACCCGCGCTGTATCCTACGCAGAACACATACTTCACTCAACCGCGCCGCGCGTTGGTCCGCCTTCAATTAAAACGAGCCGACAGCCATGCCAAGAACACAGCGTAAATGGGTGTGCATATTTATACATCAAATAAACCAAATCACATCGCTTAGCAAACGAGGCGGCGGCCAGTACTTCAACACGTTAATGGTCTTTACACATAGATATGGATATAACGAGCTATTACTGTTTAGTAAAAAAAAAAAAAAACATTAAAAAAAACTACGTGTATACCGATGTCATAATCATGAACAAAAGTTACTTTGCAATGTAGCCTACCGAAATGATTTGCGATTAAAAACAAAATCTAGAATATCATCATTGAAATTACATGTCACACAAAAATATATGGCGATGCACTGACCGCACGGTTATCATACACCAAATGAGACGTGTATAATGTATAAACATTCGCTATCCGGCAGTATCGGGTCTAAAGTACTACATTGCACATCCCGTAGACTAGCAGCACTGTGCTCCGCATGCAGCCTGCTCGGTTGAAGAAACCAAAATGATATTAAAACAGAGCACCCTGTCTGGGCTATCATCGTCTTTTTTTAAACGTGAAATTGAAAATCAGACACCAAAAACCAAAACCTTGCATCGTGCCAGACATACGAGAATGGGTGAATTTATCACGGCCGGTAGCTCCTAAAAGCGCAAAAAGGTGGTAGTCACAGTCCCATTCAACAACGGACCCTGAAGTAGGCTACACGAGTAGTCCCCTCCTTACGATCACCGCGGTGGGATTCGGTGAACATCACACTTTTACGATTTATTTCCCCCCCCTGTCTATTAGTCCAGGTTTAATAACAGCAAACTACCTGTCGAAAAAAGAGAATAGGGATAATGGCAAGCGAGCATAGCGTCCCATTATCGTAAGCCATCCAAAGCCTAAAAATATCCACACACACACAAATACAGAGCGTATTACTTCAAAGCGAACCAACCGGACATCAAAGCAAACCAGAGGCGCGTCAGTGTAAAGATCACAAAAACAAAATTCTTGCAACTTACCATCGATCCATGAGTTTGCTCCTCAAAAACACTTTTCTCAGAAGATTTTGATTTTTTAAAAAGTAATCCACAGTCTCCAGTTACAGGCGGTTCCCTTACAGTCCTTTCGGGTAATGTATTCGTTGCAAAAAAAGGTAAAAATCTAACGTGCCTTCTTCCCGAAAAAAATCCCTGTTTTCCCTTTTCTTTACAAACTGTATTTGAGGCAGTCAAAGCAAGCAGTAGACCTCCTCTAGGCTATTCCAACACTAACTGTGCTAAGGTTTAACTGCGGACATCAAAGTAAAGAACCGACGGCCTGGTCCCGAAAGGTAGATACAAAACAATTCTTCTTTTTTTCCTCTTTAAAGAGAACATGTGACATTTTATGCGTTGTAACACGTTTACACTTCATTCATTCGTCACCCCTGTGTGTATTGTGTCGATAGACCTTCAATATTTTGCGACAGGCGATCGAAAACGTTTTTTTACGATAATTTTTGGAAACACAAAGTTGCTACTAAGTTGCAAGGACCTTATCAAAGACTAGCAATCTTGAGCCAACTCCCCGAGGCTTTGTAACGTCAGAAGTAAGTGATCTGCCGCCCCAGCATTATCCCAGCAATCCTTCTGTTGCTACATAAACTTTAAAGACACAGGCCTCTTTCTTAAAGACCTGCGAAGTTCGTTATTTAACCCCTTCCTTTTCGGAACGCACGAGAAGGAACAATTCCTCGTAGGAGGAATTGAAGCTGTTCTCATGGAATCGTACCGAAACGCACGTGCTCATCTCGCGTTTTTTCTCACAGTTTTCTGCGCGCTGTCGCTTCCCTCCCAGTCAAGAGATTTTCTCAAACAAAACAATAGGACAAAGAGGAGAGATACAATCACAGCAAAGCTATTTATACGGAGTAATACATGTCCGACTCATGTGAAACCCAGGCTTTATGCAGAATTAAATCTCTACATAGGCTAAAAGCAATATTTCAAACATCAGTTTTTCAAAGATTTTCTCTAGCCTCGATAAAGAGTGTTGCATTAATTAGTTGACAATTAGCTGCAGGCATACGCACACTGTACTCTCTAAACCTAACATCTAAATTTATGCACTGAAGAGAGGAAAGAAAACGAAAGTCTTTCCCCTTTTTAAATGTGAGGATTGCTTCATTGCCGGGATCTTAGAAGGAAGCCGCGCGGTGATCCTTCCGCGGATACTTCAAAGGCGGCATTGTTTCTTTGATGTCTAACATTAATTTTACGGAACCAAGTACAGGAGGAAATGAATTTGTTCCAAAAATATATTTTTTAAACTGCCAAATTAAGCTGGAAAGTAAAAAATTTGGATCTATAGTTTATACAGTATGGTATCTAATGGTCCAATCACAGTTCTTTTTCACACAAAAAAATAATTTGTATGTTGTATAACTTAATTGAATAGGTCACTGTGAGGTAGTAAGTCCAAAACAACTGCACGTGTAAAAATTAGTATATACGGTTACCTGGTTTATCGCACATACACATGCATTCAGTGGCCACTTTATTAGGTACAACTGCTTGTTAATGGAACAGCCTGCTCCTTCAAGCAGCGAATCACATGGCTGCAACTCAACATGTAAACCATGCAGAGACATGGTGAAGAGGTTCAGTTGTTTGATCCAACGTTAAAAACTGGCAAGACGCATGACCTAAGTGACTCTGACTGCGGTATGATTGTTGGTGCCAGATATGGTGCTTCCACCAGCTCAGAAACAGCTGCCCTCCTGGGATTTTCACGCACTACTCTCCGTAGTCTGGAGAGAATGGTGCGATAAACAAAACAAAAACAAAAAAAAACATCATATGAGAGACATTTCTGTGGGCAAATAAAAAAGACCTTCTTAATGAGAGAGGTCAGAGGAAAATGAGCTGACTCATTCCAAGCTAACAGAAAGGCCAACAGATGCTCAGTTGACAGCTGTTTAACAACGACACTGGTGTGCAGAACGGCATCTCTGAACGCACAAAACATTGAGCCTTGAAGCGGATGGGCTACAGCAGCGTAAGACCACGCCGGGTTCTACACACTGCAAAGAACAGGATGATGAGGTCACAGTGGGCACGTCGTCACCAAAACTGGATGACTGAAGATTGAAAAAAATGCTGCCTGTGGCATGCAGATAGTAGGGTCAGCATTTGGCGTAAACAACATGAATCCATGGATCCATCCTGCCTTGTGTCGATGGTGCAGGCTGGTGGTGGTGGAGATGCAATGATGTGGGGGACATTTTCTTGGCACACATTAGACCACTTGATACCAACAGAGCATCATTTGAGTGCCACAGCACACCTGAGCACTCTGGCTGACCAAATGCCTCCCTTGACGGCCGCAGCCTACTCTTTTTCAAACAGACACTTGGTAAATGGTAAATGGACTGCATTTATATAGCGCTTTTATCCAAAGCGCTTTACAATTTGATGCCTCTCATTCACCCATTCACACACACACTCACACACACCACGATGAAAGGCTGCCATGCAAGGTACCAATCAGCTCGTTGGGAGCAATTAGGGGTTAGGTGTCCTGCTCAGGGACACTTCGACACGCCCAGGGCGGGGGATCGAACCGGCAACCCTCCGACTGCCAGACAACCGCTCTCACCTCCTGAGCTATGTCACCCCTACACTTCCAGTAGGCTAATGTCACAAAGCACGCACCATTTAAAGCTGGTTCCACGAACATGACGGTGACTCCAGTTTACTCCAATGGCCTGCACAGTCCCCAGATCTCAAACCAACAGAGTGCATTTGTGGGTGAGGCGGAAAGGGAGGTTTGCCAAAATCAATGTGTGGCTGAAACAGCTGCAGGAACTGTGTGGTGCTATCAGCATAGACCAAAATCCCAAAGTAATGTTTCCAGTGCCTCGCTGAATCCATGTCGCAAAGAAGTCTGGTTACTATCATTTGGTTATTTTACATCATCACACAAGTGTTAATCACCTTCAGCCATGTCAGAATTCAATTCACAGTCCCTCCACCGCAGCCAGATGCCAGGTAGGGCTGTCCGACTAAAACAGATTATTGTTATTATTTTTTTTGCTTAAAAATGACCTGCCCCTCTTAATGGAGCGGGACACACCTGGAACCTCGCAGCGAGGGCCTTATTATGGGCTGTAATTACGCAGCCCTGAGGGATTTCTAAAGCGGGAACAGAAAAGGGAAGGGCTGGTTTCGCAGGTGAGCGTGGAAACCGTGCTGCGGTCGCGTTAGCGTCGCTAGCCGGCGTCCAGCGGCAGGCCTTCTCCCAGACAGGCCTGACAGAAAGGCATGCTGGGAAGGCATGCTGAAAAGGCCTGCTAATACAGTTTATCCTGGTGTAACCATTAGAGGATCGTTTGTTGTCTATTTAACAATGCACAGAAACCATAGGGGTTCAGGCTTTATAAATTATTTTACAAATATTGACTGTAGCCCAAGCGTATATACCATTGGTAACCAATCCTGTTCTTGAAGATCTACTGTAGGTTTTCACTCCAACTGTAACAAAGCACACCTCACTCAACAGCTAGAAATCTACCATCCTGTAGGTTTTCACTCCAACCCTAACAAAGCACACCTCATTCAACACCTACAGATTGACCATCCTGTAAGTTTTCACTCCAACCCTAACAAAGCACACCTCACTCAACAGCTAGAGATCTCATTGAGCTGCTGATCTGTAGAGTCAGGTGTGCCAAATTAGGGTTGAAATGAAAACTGACAGGATGGTAGATCTCCAGGTAACAGGGTTGGTCGCCTCATAACAACAGCAGGTCAAATTCACTTAACTACTTCACAGAAATAAACTATATAAAAATCACAATGTTTTTTCGAGGGTGCTTCCTTTTTAAAGGAAATTTAGTCATTTTTGGCCCTTGTGCTGGTAGATGGCCCAAACGCGTTTGATGGCGTGCAAATACATTAAAAACATATTGGTTCCTTCAGAATGCCACCTGGAACATCACATTACATTACATTTATTTGGCATACGCGTTTATCCAAAGCGACGTACAATAAGTGCATACCGACGGTCACTGGAACAACTACAAAAACGCAGGTCCGATAAGGTACAATACTCAATTTGCAACAGTTATTCATAGCCATGAACACACTGAGTCCAGTTCACACAGTGAACATTACTCTCTGACCTAACCTATGCTAAGTCAAACTAGGAGGCATGACAAACTACATCATCAAGACGATGATATAGAGTACAATAAGCACTGGATGGAGGCACATGTAACGTGAAAGTGGAACACAGTGAAGTGGTGGTGGTCGTGTCCTGAGAGCACGGTCAGAGGGCTCTGACCGGTGGGTGCTTTTTTTGGACATTTTTTTTTGGGCTGCAGCATAGCTAAACCTGCGCGATTCCCTCTCTTTCTCCCGAGGAAGCTCACCGATTGGCTCCCGCTCTCTCTCTCAATTAACTGTATTGTCTGCGTCTTTTTCCAGCTCGCCGGGGTTAAACTCTTAGCACTTCGCTTTGAAGTGATTATCCCTTCATCTCCAGCCCGGGCCCCAAGTATTTCTGGAGAACAACAGAAAGAAAGTGAAACCAAGCGAGGAGGATCGGGGGCTATTATCTGGGAAGCCCATGCAGAGAGAAGTGGGAATGGCCATTTTTCACATGCACACGCACACGCACGCACGCACACACACGCTTGTGAACGCGCACACATACACGCACATACACACACACGCACGAACGCGCACACACACACACACACACGCACACGCACACACACACAGACAGAGGGAGAGAGAGGGAAAGAGACAGAGAGACAGGGAGAGACAGGGAGAGACAGAGAAAACAGAGAATACAGAGAGATAGAGAGAGAGAGACTGGCAGTAATGGCTGCTTTTCTTTTCTATGCCACGAACAGGACCAGCACCACAGAATCTCTGCACTTTTTCAAAATGATATGCTATAAAATAAATCAAACTTTATGATGGAGAGAAGGACCAGAGGTGAAGGGAGATGGATGGAGGGAGAGAGGGATGAAATTGGGGTTGGGAGGGATGTCAGGAGAAAAGGATCAACAAAAGAGCAAGACATGAAGGGAGAGATGAATGAGGAGGAGGGGAAGATGGAGAGAGAGGGGTCACAGAGGGAGCGAGAGACGGACCACAGAACGAGAGAGGTAGAGAGTGGGAGAGACAGAGTGAGAGAGGGGGAGAGAGAGAAAGATAGATAAAGAGAGAGAGAGGGACCACAGAAAGAGGGAGAGGGAGAGAACGAGAGAGAGGGACCACAGAAAGAGTGAGAGAGAGAAAGAGTGAGAGAGAGGGAGAGGGAGAGTGAGAGAGACAGAGAGAGAGAGAGGGGGAGAGAGAAGACTGCAGTTGTCAGCAGTCGGATGCCATGCAGGCAGCACGCTGAGACTCAGTTAAAGTGCGGTGTTGAGACAGGCTTTGAAGTTGGACATGGTGGCTAACACCCTTAAAGAACAGGCCGCGATTCATCCCCTGTTACGGGTGGTTCTGGGGATCTGGTTAAAAGGACCAAATTTAAGGAAAGTCAGCTGTAATTTAAACTTTAAATGGTTTCTGTGTAGGCATGGAAACATCTCTGCTACAGAAACTTATACGTTGTGATTAAAGTTGGGTGTAAAGTGATGCATTTGGGGGGAGGCGCAAAATATTTATTGGGCCCTTCTTTAATTTAATGGGCGATCAAAGTTATATTGTGATATTGTGTAGAAACAAATTGTGACATTCCTTCTAGCGTCATTTTGCCACAAAACCCATAATTTCTGCTGTGATTTCTTTCAACACAAGCGTCAAACCCCTGCTCGTATTATTATTATTATTATTATCACTTCGGCATAATTGTCCCAAAGCCTGAAAATGCTGCTGTGTTGGGCTTGGCTAGTTCATGGATGGACTGGATGGACCACCTGGTTAAACCAGTTTGTTGTTGATCGTGGTATATTTTGTGGCCAGCAGAGGGCAGACTTTTCTTTGGACAGAAAAAAAAAAAAAATCCATGTGCCAAAGTGTGGCGATGGGGATACTGTGCTGGAGGAGTCGCCTTTTGAGTGAGATGCTAATCCTGGAGTCCTTGCCTAATTCCCCTGCTGGCTCGGCGCGATTGGTCCATCTGAGCTTCAGCAGCTGATTGGCTGCACCATCCTTTGCGCTCTCTTCTCACCTCGATTCCTCAAATTTTCACTGCGATGCATCAAGTTCTTCGTCGTCCTTCTCGATTAAATTAATACTTGGAAAATGCTATTGTCAAAGGTCCTGTGCCATGTGAAAACGTTAATAAACGATTCATAAATGCTGTTTTACTGAAGGTGTTATTGATGCTTTGTTAAAAGCATTTTGAATGCACACTTAATGCAGTTATAATTACCAGTTAAGTCGTATTCCATTATGGCAAACAACGCATGATAAGGGTAAGCATGATGTAAGTAAAAATGTAATGACTAATTGAGGTATTCTGGTATCACAATTGATTATGGGGTACCTAAAGTCAGGTAACCTAATTCTATAGATTCTTGATTATAGATGCTCCATTTCTGATGGAGATGTACTATAATGTACTATAAACCTACATTATAGGCTAGCCATTGGCTAATTAATTGGTTGATGTCACAATACCTCAGTGGTGTCGTGTCCTCCTATTGGTGTGAGAGCCACACGCCGGGTTTCAAAGCTTACATTCCAGCTTGGAGCCTGTAACTCGGGGCCTGCAGTATGTGTGACATCACTGGGCCCATACAAAAAAAACTGACCAACACCAACGAAACAACACAGGCCATCCCCCTGTCCTCCCGGCCGAAGTGAACGACTCCAGCACACCTGTGCGGTACCGAGATCACAGGGTTTCCGCGGCGACCCCGGGCCGTTCCAGGCCGATGGGATATTTATTTATTTCATTAATATTTATTTCCCGTGGAATGTGTCTGTTCTCTGTTAGTCCGGCTTCTCTCGGGGAGTCTGGCTTTGCTGTCTGATTCATTCTGCTTCTCCTCTGGTTTCTTTTTTTTTTTTTTTTTTTTTTTTGCAACTGCACCGAGCCCCCGAACTTCAAAACATTTCCGAGACAAAAGAGAATAACAGCAAGAAAAAGAACAAGTCCACAGTGTGCTTGTCTTGAAAGAAAGGAGTTATGATGAACAAGTCCAAATCCAAAAATATTATTTAAAACATTCTGTTTGGCAGGCAAAGGAACACCATAAAACATGAAACGCACTGACAAAGTTGAAATCTGGGATCCAACTATGTGATTCAAAATTTTAAAAAGCTCATGGCATTTTTACAGGAACTTGATAGAATTTTCTTCGTCCAACGTCTCCCCGTATGCCAATTTGTTAAGTTATTGTGATAATCTATTTGGACAAGCCGATAATATTTTGTGGACGAATCAGGGACAGTTTGCTTCACAACCGAGTCACTGTATATCATGCGCTTAGTGGACGACTGGCTTAAAATCCCTACTGCGCCGTCTCTGGCTCCAATTTGTACAACATGGCGGCGTCCACAAACAACACTTCCCGGGCTTCAAAACCATTTTCACCAAGCCCACGGAGGGTCAATGGGTGACGTCACAGTGACTTTGTCCATATTTCTCTACAGTCTGTGGTTTGGCCTCAATGGGAGAGTGGCTGGACTGAAATCGCTTCTGAGAAAAGGCCGACATTAAGTAACACAGGGTCACACGTGGAGTTTACCAGAAGCCCATAACAGACCCTGGGATCATTTTGCTATGTAAAATGGTGTGCATGGTAAGTCGCTCTGGATAAGAGCACCTGCTAAATGCCTGTGATGATGATGATGATGATGATGATGATGATGATGATAAAAAAGAAGATTTCGTAGTGTGGTGAGACTCTGGTTGAGCGTCTTCGGCCTCAAAGCAACGGGCCATGCTTGGTACAAACCGAAAAAAAAATGCTCATCAGCCATGTAACCCCATCCCTATCACCAAGCGTACTGGTGGCAGCGTCATGCTCTGGTGGGTTTGCTTTTCAACAGGAGGGACTGGGAAGCTTGTTGCCATCATGGGCGAGATGGGCCGAGCCAAATACTGGTAAATCCTTGAGGAGAACCAGCCTGCAAGAGATCTGCATTCAGGACAAAGGCTCGTGTTCCAACAGGACAATGGCCCAATGCGCGAAAACTGCAAAACAACGGCTTAACAACAGCATTCTGGGACAGTCCCAGCCAAAGCCCAGACTTAAATCCCATTTAAAAATCTGTTGGGTGCTGTCCACTGATGCTTTCTGTATAACTTGGCAGAGTGTGAGCAAATTTGCATGGAGGAATCGTGGGGGGGGGGGGGATATTTCCAAAATTTAATTGAAGAGACAGCTCCGACAGACATACCCGAGATGACTCAGAACTGCAATCGCTGCCAAAAGGCCTATCCACAAAGCACTGGCTCTGTTTTGCATCATACGCTTCCATAATGCAAAACCTACACAAATATGTTTCACATTAGAAACGTGTTGAATTTATTACGATGGCGAAGGTGGAAAAAAAAAAAAGTATTTCAATGCATTAAATTTTTTTGGTGTAACAGGACACAGAAAAGGGGGGGGGTTGGGGGGAAAACTTTCTGAAGCGCTGTATAGGGTACCACAGTGAAGACAGGAAGTTTTTTTTTTTTTGGAAAACCATCAGTAAACGCATTCCTCAGAGGTCACCCGTAGTTAGCACTGATTTATCTGATTGTCTTAACACCCCCCAAAAAACACACGAGTACTCACCCAATGATTTACGCCCGTCTGATAGACACTACACGACTTCCCATTTTAAGATCTCACGCACTATGGTGTGCTACACGGCTACTGCACGGCAGCCCGCTGTTGGTGTTGGATAATGGTGTCCTTATCCAGACTTTCATGGGGCCATGAGATGGTTTGGGAGGGTTTGGGAACTGCTTGAAGCAAAAAGCCTGAAGGCAAGAACCCCCCCCCCCCACTCGAGTCCTGAACATGCTTCCTGCAGACCCTGACTGACTGACGGATTTAACCGACCCCGTCACCACACAAAAACCCACAAATGCTAACGGGGGTCTCCCTCAACCAGAACGACTCCTTAAAACAAATTAAATCCACGGCTCCTTGGGGGAAAAAAAAAAAAAAAAAACACGCGCTCAGCTAAAATCTACGGCTCTTCCAGACTCTGGCGCACGGTCACCACCGCGCCCCCCACAGGACAGGACAGGACCTCCAACAACAAAAGTTTGAGTGGCTTTGTGCCGAGGCTTTGCTTTTGTTCTTCAGACGCAGGTTTTTAAACGTGTTCGATGGTCCCTATTTCTTCGGGCGCGGCAGATAGGGATCTTATCGGCCCGACGGGGAGGGCAACGTTCGCCCGGCGAAGAAGCCAATCGGAGGAGCCGTCCCAGGCCATCCCGTCGGCACGAAGCGTACGACCCGCCGGGAAACTTCGGTTCATTTCAGCGCGCTTGTTCTTTTGTAAAAGAGCACATTCTTGCACAATCGGAAAGTTTTTTTTTTTTATTTTTTTTTTTTTTTTAACTTTTAGAAAAAAACTACCTGTTCAGCAGAAGATTCACATGATTTACATGAACTCAAAAGCCAAACTCCGTTCTGTCGTGAACTCTGTACACTTTCAGACGGGTGACCGTGAGAGAATTTAGCTTCAATCCACCTCCGTTGCTCCTCCTAATATTGTCATTATTATTGTTAGCATTAGTGTAGCACGGCAGTTAGGAAACTGGAGTTATAGCTCTAAAATGTAGGTTCGATCGACAGGTGCAGCACTGCCCTTGTACCTTTGCTCCAGAGTTGCTTCAATAAATGTCCAAACGTACAAATTAACGGAATGCAACCAGTGTACATAACCAGCTCCTGCTAAAATGTAAATTGAATGCAAAGGTGTTCTGAGGGAATACACAGAATGGTAACTTCACAGGCCAATTATCTTTACCCTTAAACAGGCTCCGGTTGTAGCCTGTAATCTAGACCAAAACTAACCAAATGCTTTATACATATATTAAATCCTTCAGGATGAGTTCTGTCAGCAGAACGAGGGGGCATAAATGGAAATTAGCAGAAGATAAATTCTGCACAGATCTCTCTCTCTCTCTCTCTCTCTCACACACACACACACACACACACACACACACACACACACAGAGTAGTCACTGTGTGGAATAGCTTTCCAGGTCATTCAGTAGAGGCAGAAACTCTGGGGGTTTTTTTCAAGACCAGGCTTGATACGAAGCTGGATTCCATCTAGTTTGAAGGCAAACGGTGAGCACGAGGTACCCTTTAGTGGTAGGAAAATGGGGAACGTTTTTTGGGCTGAATAGCCTGTTCTCGTAATCATGTTGTTTTTTTTAATAAAAACCTTAAGGCATCTGAGGATGTGTATAGGTGATCTCATGATTCTGGGGGTATAGGGTCCCACATACTGCGTGAGGCTTTATATATATATTTTTCCCTCAGTTTAAATTAGCTTAAATTTTTTTTTTTTTTTTTTTTTTTTTTTTTTTTTTTTTTTTGCTCTGTACCACTCAAAGGGGAATAGAATGGCTTTGGGCTGATTTACAGTCCTTACCTGAGCCTGTCCTGTCCAATCACCAGCCGGCACAGTGTCCCACTGTCCTGTCCAATCACCAGCCGGCACAATGTCCCACTGTCCTGTCCAATCACCAGCCAGCACAGTGTCCCACTGTCCTGTCCAATCACCAGCCGGCACAGTGTCCCACTGTCCTGTCCAATCACCAGCCGGCACAGTGGCCCACTGTCCTGTCCAATCACCAGCCGGCACAGTGGCCCACTGAGTTCTGTCCAATCACCAGCCGGCACAGTGTCCCACTGTCCTGTCCAATCACCAGCTGGCACAGTGTCCCACTAAGTTCTGTCCAGCCAATTTATGGATGCCAACCAATGACTTAAATCCTGGGATTTCCACAGGGGGAACAGTAGGGGGTCCCTGGCCAGACTTGATTTGTAATGACCATATATAGATTTGGGAAAATATTTAAAAATATTTTAAAAATATAACCCCTTTTTAACTTATGATGGGGATGTCTTTGATCCAGGGTGGGGGGGGGGTCCCTGGATCCTAAAATTTGAAAACCCTTGACTTGAATTCATCACATGATGAGCTACAACACACAGATACACAACATACTGTGACTCACCCAGACCAGTCAGACACACCCAACCAAGCCAACAAAACTCTCGATTCATCTGAAAGGTTACTCAGAGCAAATGCTGTCTGTGGATATCTCCAAGAGCAAATTATGTCAAGGAATTAGCCCTTAATTCCATTACATAATTTACAAAACACAAATTACAAATGTAAAAAAAAAATACACTTACAAACAAGCAAATTATGTGAATGTCAACATCACAGTTACACAAGTTTTCAGTTAAAACAGATAACAGACTTTTTTTTTTGCTTGAAAAGTCACTGATTTGCATATCTAGCTGTTGAATGAGGCGTGCTTTGTTAGGGGTTGGAGTGAAAACCTACAAGATGGTAGATCTCCAGGAACAGGGTTGGTTACCACTGCAATAAAGCAATTCAATACTGAAAATATGTGAGGATGACTTACTCCTATGATTTAGTGGGGAAATGCCTGCGAAAAAATTCTGTTTCGTTTCATGGTCTTTTCCCCCAAAGCATTGTGCCAACTGTGTCTGCCATTACATTAGTCAGAGAGCCTTTTAAAACCACTTCCTTTCACAAGGGTGATGTTATCCTTTTGATGTTACACAACTTCCCATAAACCAAAGCAATTCAGATATAAAAGATCAAAATATTTTAATTTAAAAAACTGTGCATTTGATATTTCCTGTACACTGAGTATCTGAAAACTTGATTCACATTTCTGTTCACAGGTGAAAACTTGTATGGTAAGCAGGGTAGTACGTAAATTCACAACATATTCTGCCAAAGCAATTTAAAAAACAAACTGAAATAAATACCATATGTGAAGAAGACTGCAAACACGCATGTATTAAAAACATAAGTAGCGATGTCATCGACAAAAACATGGCACGAAAAGGAGTTCAGAGAGGGGGGGGGGGGGGGGGTGGGGGTGGGATTCGCTCTCCATGTTATGATGTGGTAGGGGGAGGTGACAGGCTCTGAGATTCTCACATCTGTCTGTGATTGGTCTTCCTTCACGTCCGGGATAATGGATGTGTCGAAGCTGGCCACTCGCACTGGTTACCTGAGACGGGGGTGGGGGGTGAGGGGGGGGGCAGACCAGACGACATCTGCGTTAGATTCTGCGCTGGCGCCTCGAGGATCTGCAAGCACAGGATTGGCTGCCAGCTCATTGTCTTCACACGTCACTTCCTGTACCGGTTCCGTGTGACGTCTTATCATGACGACTCCATTTGCGTAATCCACCTGATTGACTTGTAGTTGTTTTGGGCCTGGGTTAAGTTCCACCAGGCATTGACCCTTTGAAGAGTAGGCTTTTTTGGAATACTTCCCCCCCCCCCCCCCCAAAATTCCAAGTCTGTGTTCTAGAACATCGGAATTAGAATGTTCAGTTAATAACATTCTAATCACTTTAAAGAGTTAAGGATGCTGGGTGTGGAGGGGTGTGTTTGATAAGTCATGCAGGTGCAGGCTGTGATTATGGGGTTGATCATGATGGTGAACAGACTGACTGTATGCACAGTATCAGGCTCATGGACAAACATTAAAATGAGATGAGAAAGCTTGAAGACTTTGTGTTCTGGTGGTCAGACTGATTGAAACCATGCGCTGCGTTTCTGTGTGTCCCCCACACTGTAGGCTCTGGGGGGCTGCTGGGTGTATAGGACGGTCTCACACACACACACACACACATGTGCACGCACGTATGCACACACACGCACACACACACACACAGACACACATGCCCACATGCACACACATACACACAAGCACACACGCATGCTTGTGGGTGTGTGAGTGTGTGCGCACGCTTGTGTGTGAGTGTGTGTGGGTGTGTGTGTACGTGTGGATACACATATGTGTATGCACACGCGTATCAAGTCAGAGTTCCTGTGGGCCAATATCCGAGTAATGAACTTTGACTGAAATAATTTGAACTGAAGACCAGGGGGAAGCGAACAGCCTGCAGGAGGCAGCGGATCGCGACCAAAAGGGCCGCATCACACCTGGCGGAGCTCCAGGCGCTTGCGGAGAGAGGGGGAAAAAGCGCAGGTGAGGCTCGGCGCATGACTGATCACCTGTAGCCTAGGCCACCTGCCTGACACAGCCAATCAGGAAACGGTGACTGCCGGTGGACCAATCAGCTGGCAGATCAGGTTTTGTAGAACACACAGTGGTATATACAAGTCTGCTGGAATACACAGTACAGCCGAACAGCGTGGTACACACCTGGATGTTCCTCTGGACTCATGTATTCTAAATGGTTTTGCCACACACAGTATCTACAATAATATTTAAATAGTACACCTGAAATGTATTATGTATTCATGCGTGTGAGTGTGTGTTGTGTTTTGTGTATATGTGCATGCTTGCATGTGTGCATGGGTGTACACACAGAGTGTATGTGTGTGTGTGTGTCTGGATGTGTGTTTCGTGCACACGCAAGTTTGCATGCTTGCATGTCCACGTGTGTGTGTGCGTGTGTGCGCATGCGTGTGTCTGTGTGTGATTGTGTATGTGTGTGTGTGTGCGTATGCGTGCATGTGGATGTAGTCCCCACTCCTGAGGTATCCTGAGTATCCTTAGTTTGCATCGGATCCACAGCCTCTTCTCTAGGGTTCAGCATCTTTCTAACCCCCAAATCAGCATACCCACAATGCCCCTCTCTGTTCCTCTCCCCCCCTCTCTGTCCTGTCCTGAATGAAACTGACATCTGGTCCCTGACCCACACACCCAAACCTCCGTCCCCTCCCCCCCCCCACCCCGCTGAGGGGTCACAGCTTCTGGGCATGCTCAGTGCATCGGTCGGCTCCCTGACCCACACACCCAAACCTCCGTCCCCCACCCCGCTGAGGGGTCACAGCTTCTGGGCATGCTCAGTGCATCGGTCGGCTCCCTGACCCACACACCCAAACCTCCGTCCCCCACCCCGCTGAGGGGTCACAGCTTCTGGGCATGCTCAGTGCATCGGTCGGCTCCCTGACCCACACACCCAAACCTCCGTCCCCCACCCTGCTGAGGGGTCACAGCTTCTGGGCATGCTCAGTGCATCGGTCGGCTCCCTGACCCACACACCCAAACCTCCGTCCCCCACCCTGCTGAGGGGGTCACAGCTTCTGGGCATGCTCAGTGCATCGGTCGGCTCCCTGACCCACACACCCAAACCTCCGCCCCCCCCCCCCCCCCCCCCACTGAGGGGTCACAGCTTCTGGGCATGCTCAGTGCATCGGTCGGCTCCCTGACCCACACACCCAAACCTTACCCCCCCTACCCCGCTGAGGGGTCACAGCTTCCGGGCACGCTCAGTGTGTCTGGGTAAGCTCCTACCTCCTGTTGCGATAGACGTCCAGGTCCTCCTGCAGTACAGCTGCTCTCTTCTGCAGGAAGTTCACCTGCGTGCAGGAAACAGGAGACTACACTCAGCGGCAGTAGGATATACACACTGACTCTGGATCAGTGGGGTCCACACACTGACTCTGGATCAGTGGGGTTTACACACTGACTCTGGATCAGTGGGGTTTACACACTGACTCTGGATCAGTGGGGTTCATACACTGACTCTGGATCAGTGGGGTTTACACACTGACTCTGGATCAGTGGGGTTTACACACTGACTCTGGATCAGTGGGGTTTACATACTGACTCAGGATCAGTAGGGTTTACACACTGACTCTGGATCAGTGGGGGTTCTGTACTGACTCTGGATCAGTGGGGTTTACACACTGACCCTGGATCAGTGGACCCACCTGTGATTTGAGGGAGGCGATGGTGTCCTCCAGCTCCTGCCTCAGTGCTGCTGGCATCAGGCCTTTGATCTTCACCTCACATTCTTGGCGGATCTGAGTTACCTGGATACACATTTAAACGCTCTTATTCATGACACATACCAAAGGAACATCAAAGGACACAAACAGTAGAGACACACGGTACATAATAATAACATGAGAACTTACAGGTTCATTAGCAACACACACACACAGGCACACGTACATGCACACACACACTCACACACACACACACACACACACACACGTGTGCATGCACATGTACACACACATACGTACACACACACACACGTGCATGCACGTGTAAACACAAACACACCCACACATATGCACGCACACATAGATCAGCTGTTGCAATGGTCTCCTCACATCAACAAGAGAGCTTGGTTACAGAGACATTTTCCACAATATTTGATCGGCCTTTTGATCACATACCTGTCCTAAATAACTGTGCCTCACAGGGTGTGCTGTAGCTGAACTGTGTGACCTCTTCTGATGTGATTCAGTGCCTGTTTTACACACTGCAGGCAGCACAGTCTGACGGACTGAACCATAACACGTTACTTTGCCTTCAGTTTATAGATTGTTTTTACCTGTTTAGTGCGCTGGGACACTGTGGTGTGAAAGGCGCTATATGAAAATAAAACTCAGTGAGTGATTGACAGACACCTGGCCCCTGGCCTGGGCACGTTGGAGGATCAGATTAGGCCATCTCTAGACTGTGATCCGCAAGAAGTGCCGCCATTTTGAGTGCTAATTCACGAACAGACATTATAAGGAGCCAACGGAGAAAACAAAGAAGAAGAAGAGGGGAAAAAAAAGCTAAACTTATAATTTTGGTTCAACCTCAACATGAATCCCAAGATGCTCTGGACAAGTTTTGTGGAGTTAGAGTGACAGGCCTTCATTATAATGGCATGGATAGGGAATTTAAACATAGTACAGGACCCCTGACTATGCTCTGAGTGGAGAAACCTTCACATTTCGTGGTATGGATCAGGAGCCAGTCTTCCTGGGCCAGGAGCAACAGGAAGCCCTCTGTGAAACCGTCCACGTGAGAAACAGCCTCACGTCAAGGCCGGGGAGAACACAGTCCAGTCCTCCACCTCTTCTCCTATCTGACGCAGCGCCCCGTTTGGAAGAACGAGAGACCATCAGGACACTTTGTCTTTCGCTCTTACGATTAAAAATGTTCGTCTATAAATATCTTTCGGGTGATTTTCCCCATGTATCGCTTCTTGCTGAGTTGGCACGGCAGAGGCTCTTTTTTTTGGGGGGGGGGGGGGGGGGGGGGGGGGGGGGGGGGGGGGGGGGGGGGGGGGGGGGGGCATGCGGTTTGACAGATACCAACAGGCAGCAGCAGGGAGGGTTCGGCGCTCTGAAGACGCGAACGCGGCCTGACGTTTGGTACGCGCAAGGGGGGGGGGGGGGGGGGGGGACAGCGCGAATCGCTCTAAGTTCTGTCACACAGCGGCACAGAGCCTCGTCAGCCAGATCCGAACCGCCGCGGCTCGCCTCCTCCGCGATTCCGCCCCCGTCATCGCGTGCGTGGAGAGCGCTCCCCAGGAACCGCTCCGTTCCGCTCCCCCCCCCCCCCCCGCCCCACCGCCCCCCCCCCGCCCCCCCCAGCCCACAACGCCACGCAGCGAAGGGAGGGGACACACGGGAGGTGTGGAGTTAGGGAGAACGCGAGCGTTTCACGAGAACACCTACAGCGGTTCCTCTCACAGGAAGACCGGGGGGTGTGAACAGATCCTTTGTAAAAATAAAGGAATAAGGGAGGTGTGTGTGTGTGTGTGAGAGAGAGAGAGGGAGGGAGAAAGAAGAGAAGAAACAGAGAGACAAAGGCCCCTTTCTCTCACCTTTTGCCATTGTATGTAAAAGCTGAAATGTGTATTACATCTGTATTGGTTAATGGGACAGGTTCTGAAGCCAGAAGGACCAACGAACTCAGCACTGACCCCTGCTGGTTAGACAAAATGGTGGCCGGAGAGGTCAACAGGAAAGAGGCCTCATTCCAATCGCTCATTTTATCTGCCCTTGCCTCCTCGGTCCACACCCGACCTGGAAAGCGATCAAGGTCCACCATCTTTAAGGACATTTCAACCCGTTAAATGCTCCTTGGAGGAGCTAGGAGGCTCCCGAAAGATGCTTGAGCAAGGAAACACGAGCGCGTCCTTTTTCGGAAGTGTTTTTTTTTCCGGACGCGTGACGTATAAACGACGACCCGTGGATCCCCCTCTGCCCATCTGCCATGTCTGTAATTGACGTGGCTTCAAACTGACACCTGAAAGAGCAAGGACGTTCCATTTTGCCTAATACACGTTCCCTCGCTTCCTTTCCTCGCGTCCTTCCCTTCCTCCGATGGGCGGAGCTACGGAGCGAGGAAAGGATGCGAGGAGGTGAAAATAAGCGCTTGGAAAGGGCCCCGGAGAGTCGCGGTGATTTGACTGGGATCCCAGCAGAGAGGAATTCAAATTTTTAGCGGTTTGTCACAGTGCCGACCCGAGATAAGTGACAATCAGGATCAGAGCCAGGATCCGCAGCGCAGCGAGTCTGCAGCACTCACCAGGCGGAACTCATGAAATATTCCAAGAATTCCCATAAAATGTAACGAGGGGCGCAGGGGATAATACTGAGAGGGTAACAGCTCAAAACCCATCGTAAGGCACAGGTTACAGGTTACAGGTTTGTTTTTTCCTCAGCATCTTCTGATCTTTCATTTTCCTTTCATTAAAACACCGAATCAAAAGCCCTGTGTGGAAAACCGGGACCGTTGTGCTCATAAAACGGCCCGGATAGGGAGAGAGGCCTAATAAGCACAGGAACACAGCACCCAGGTCATTACCGTACGCACGCTTAGCCAAAGGCTTTCAAAGCATCTCTGGCTCTGTACACACAAAGCAATTCAGGGAGCACAAACTTATTAATCATTTCTGTCTTAACTGGAAAACAAAATGCCGCCATGTTATTATAAGAACAATAAAAACCCAGCCTTTGGAAAGTACTCTTTTTTTTCCCAACATCAATTCATCAAACGGTTCAGTTTGAAGAAAGAAGTCAACTTCTCCCCCTCCAGTGAGGTGGCAGCCTTATTATTTTCGTGCTTGTTAAAGCTGAAGCCCTTTTGTACATCGCCGGTCAGAAACATTACAGCCGAGAGGCTCTGACTCTGCGGGAACAGAGTGTCACGGACCGTCTGTTTGAAGTCTGAGGCAGAAACAGGGCTTCGTGTATTTGCATGCGGGGGATTCCGGAATTCTCCCCACGGTTACCTGAACTGCCACCCTGACATCCTCAACCTCAAACAACATAACATGACGTATACTCGCAGCGAGGCTCGTCGAAAAATATTATTATTTATTTTGAATAATTTTGTTGCTGACGCCTGGACTTTCCACCTCTGGTGTCTTTTCCTCCGTGACCCATAGTTGTAGCCCTAACCTAATGAACACACCAATCCTCAGTTGGAGAACTGGACGTGTTCAGATCGC
>CM045899.1:28960994-29000994 GCA_025169545.1 Anguilla japonica | reverse complement strand
GTGTTCACATTGTAATGAGGCTGCACACTGAACCTTACCTGAGAGGCCCTGGCGAGTTTTTGGCTGTACTCCTTCTCCACTTGCTTCACCTTAGCATTACTCTGAGAGAGAGAGAAAGAGAGAGAGGAGGGAGTGAGAGGAGGGGGGGAAGAGAAAGACAGCGAGAGAGAAGGGAGAGAGAGGGGGGAGGAGACAGAGAAAGAGAGTGGGAGAGGGAGGGAGAGAGGGAGAGAGGAGAGAGAGTGGGAGAGATGAACAATTAACAATTAAAATGAAGAATTTTTTTTTTTTTTCTTCACAATTCACAATTTGGCGAGTTTAGCAATAGCTAAAACACACTGAATGTTCAAGCGCCTGTTATAATCAAGTAAAGCTTGCCAAACAGAGTTTGTAAAGAAAAGAAGCACTTGTAAGTCAAAGTTTAGGACAAACTATGATTGAATACAGCCCTTTGTTTGGGAACAAACAGGTATGGCCGAGGACTATACTGTTCTATTGTAGGCTATTCTATTTTATAATATCGCACCAGAAACGCCCCTTATCGCCTGGGACCTTCTGTAGTTAACTCGTTAAGCTGAAAATTCATAAATATGTGATTATGTGATATATGATGAATGACTCAACATTCTAATGCTGATGTCACAATCACTGCTGGTAACTGAAAGCAACCCGAGTTCTAGAACACTGACTTAGAATTTGAAAAAAAAACATTCAGAAGAAGCCTACACTTCAAAGGACTGAGAAGCAGAACGGATAGAAGGAACAGAGCAGCAGAGTATCTGGTGGGGGGGAGGGGGGGGGGGTCTATGGAATCTGGAGCCAACCCCCCCCCCCCCCCCCCGTTCTGCCCTCAAACAGACACCAAGGACATCTTTTCATCTCTTTGATAACACGCAAAAAGCCGTACTAAAAATGACCAGCATTGTTGCCATAGAAACCATTGCCTTTTACGCCATTTCATTAGGGTGATTCCTCTGGATCCCAGGTGTGTACAAACACATATTTCAACATTCATTTGAAGAAAAAAAAAATGGCTGAGATACACGATTTTAAAATCTTCCTGAAGGAAGAGGTTACTTTTGGGAATACAAGTCGATGATTCCAGTGCGTTCGAGTGTTCCTGCTGAAATGCACTCGGAGAAGCATACGGGCCTCTTCACTCACACACAGCCAGCACGCCTGTGGACTGGCTGCCTTTTAACCCTTTCACGAGCAAGTTATTTTGGCAGCAGAGTAGAGCAGTCAGTGTTCTAGAACACCGCTTTCAGTTACCAGTACTGATTGTGACATCAGCATTAGAGTCTGTGATCAGGGAATTCTGGACTCAGACATTCCGTGATTAATTCATGGACTCTGCCTGCACTGAAATTTCACGGAGTGTCCCGAGACGTGGACGGCCATGTCTGGTAATTTGTGCAAAGCGTCTGGACAAGAACACCTCCGTGCACGAAATGTATGTCCGCTTCAGACATACTGCGGGTTCCGACATTAGCACATGCTGCACACGGTGGGAAACGTGTCCGTAAGAGTCCTGCCTCTGTGTTTCTTCCATCCATAAACTCAACCAGCTGATTTCCCTAATTATTTCTGCCTCCTGGCTGAAGAATTTAACATATTAGCAAATCCAGGGACAAAAAGCTGGGGCGGACTTTTTACTTTCTGGACCTGGATTTTCCACCACAGCTGTCCTCTCCAAGCAGAGGCTGAGGCTGGGCCCAACTTAAATCTGATTGGCCCGTCTGGCCCCACCTCCCTGGCTCTGCCACTCAGAGGTGATTGGGAAACTCCTTTGATCTTCTTCTCTTTCTTTTTTTCCCGCCAAGTGCTCTGTTCCACACAACCCATGACCCAAAATAATGTGATTTAGTGCATCTCTGAAAAGCAGAAATTAATAACTTAACCAAGTGCAAAAACAACAGCCTTCAGGCAGTTCATTATTCTGACACATTACTCACCCACAGCACTAGGAAACAGGCACTCAACACAGTCTAGCACTTTATTCTCCCTTAACACAGTAACACAGGCACTCAACACAGTCTGACACTGTACTCTCCCTTAACACAGTAACACAGGCACTCAACACAGTCTAGCACTTTATTCTCCCTTAACACAGTAACACAGGCACTCAACACAGTCTGACACTGTACTCTCCCTTAACACAGTAACACAGGCAGGCACTTTACTCTCCCTTAACACAGTAACACAGGCACTCAACACAGTCTAGCACTTTACTCTCCCTTAACACAGTAACACAGGCACTCACGGGGTTACCCCACGGGGTTCAATAAAGTGCATCTTATCTTATCTTACATGATACTGTTCATCAGTAGCTTAAGTCAAATTCGCTGTGCTTCTCAGTGGAGCATGTGGATTATTCTCATGCAAATCCAGCAACAATTAATTCCCTGATTCACCATTATCTCATTATCTCATGTAACGGATGGGGCAGACTGCTAACGACATGCTTCATAAGCTTCATAAGCTTCATAAGCTGCATAAGCTGCATAAGATGCTTCATTAGCAGAATAAGATGCTTCATAAGATGCTTCAAAAGCTTCAAAAGATGCTTCATAAGCTGCTTCAAAAGCTTCAAAGCTGCTTCATAAGATAAGATGCTTCAAAAGGCTCATACGATGCTTCATAATGATGCTTTCTCTGCTAGCATGTGCTCCTGCAACCTGAGTGGGCAGAAAACACACTCAGTTTCCTCAGAGATTCGGTTTCCCCCTCTTCACGCTGTTCCAGGCGATTAGCATAGCGACAGTCAGGCTGTCTGCTGTACCCGTGCCATGACTGACACGAAGAAGCGGCCTGTTTTTCTTATTCAGCGAGGAACGGTGATGCAACATTCCAGCACTGCAGAAACCGCAGCTGGAATGCTACCCATGATGCATTGCACTCTCACCACAAATATTCATTTAGATTTAACGACATAAAAATATTTCCAAACATGCACTTGAAGAGGTAGAACACGGACCCAAGTGCGTCAAAGACGTACTTCACATTAGTAACCTAACCGCAAAACAAAACATCTACGTGAATGCATCCATATTTATGAAGGCACACCTAGAATGCCAACAATTTATGGAAATTTGCTGGCAAGATAAGTAACACACTTATCATAACTTATCATAACACACAGACATAACTTACATTGTAAATTAGTTGTCCTCACAGCAGAAAGGAATCACTGCCATCCTTGGTATGCAGTCATTTATAATGGCATTGGATAGGTGATCCATAAAGACTGCTCTATTAAAATTCCTATTGCCAATGCACAACCTGCCCACTTGGACTTCCAGCATTGTGATTGGTGGGCAGAGCAAGAAAGTCAAATTCACTGTGAACCCCAGACCCATCTTTCACAGGCCATCTTTCACAGGCCTTCACAGAACGTGAAAGGCAGCACAGCCTGAGTCCGCTCATACAGGGCCTACGCTTCTGAAGGTGCAGCGTCTTACCGTTTCAGAGAGGGTAACTCCCCAGGCAAGGGGAAACGCATGCGATTCTATTTACATCATGCTCAGTGTTTCTTCTGGCATTCTCGTTTTTGTTGCTTATTTTGGATAGTGCATCAGGGAGAATTCCTAATGGGTTTGTGCTTGAGTGTGTGTGTGTGTTTGTGCGTGCGTGCGTGCGTTTGTTTGTGCGTGCGTGTGTGTGTGTGTGCGTGCATCATCCAGCCCAGAGCCTGGGTGTGTCACATTCCCCGTCCCACCTTTTCCAGGGCCGCCTCCTTGTCGGCTGCGTGGGTCCTCTCCAGGTCCTGCTTGAGCCGGTCCATCTCGGCGCGGACGCGGCCCAGCATGGCCTCCTGCTCCTGGGCAGCCCGCTGGCGCTCCTCCTCCCTCAGCACGCCCAGCTCCATCAGCTGCTGCTTCCGCTGGGCGTGCGCCTGGAGCAGGTCCTCCCGCAGGCCGTGCACCTGCGCCTCCAGCTGGGCTATGTTCTGCAGGGGCGGGGGAGGGGTTACACTGGCGTTAGCATCGTGACATCAGCGGTCCATTGTGACATCAGAGGAATGTACTGCGATTGCTGCCATTATTACCTCAGCAAAGGAGACACCATTATAACCACTATGACATTAGAAGTGGAGACACCATTGTTGCCATTATGACATCATTGGCGCCACTGGAATTAGCATTATGACATCAGTGGCAGAGATGCAACAATTATGTCCATTGTGACATCAGAGGAATGTAGATCGAATTGCTGCCATTATTACATCAGCGAAGGAGACACCATTATAACCATTATGACATTAGAAGAGTAGACACCATTATTGCCATTATGACATCAGTGGCGGCAATGGTGTCATTACCATTATGACATCAGCCGCTCAGCAAAAACTGCAGGAGCTGGTACTCTCAGGCTTCCATAAGGAATGCTATGGACAAACTTGTAAAGTTCTGTTTTTCTGCTGTTGAAGCTGAAAAGCTCCAATCCAATGATGCATCTTGTGAATATTCATGAGGGCACAACCAAGGACAATACAATGGCAATGGGTGTTCTGTTCCCGGGCACAGAATTCATAAATATTCATAAGCTGTAGCACCAGAAGATCATTTTCCCAGCCATAACCTCCTAGAGCACTGGTTCCTGAACCTTCTGAGTCCACAACGCTCTTAATGAGCAAATTCAGTTTCTGTAACCCACACCTCATTATAAGGCCAATTAAAAAGCTTAACACATATTAAAATAATGAATTACAATGTTCTATTGAACCAATATGAATGTTAACTGAAACTGATTAACATACAGGGTTATTTTGGGCACGTGTATCTTGTGACCCACCGCAACCCATCCCATAGCCCACCAGATCCACACTTTGAGACCCACTGTCCCAGAGTATGGGACACGTAGAAAGGACACAGGAGTTGACCATCTGCCCGCTGTAGAGAATCTTTGCGTCAGTCCAGTCGATGGGAGCCACCGCGGATCAAAGACTGTGGGTCGCTGGTTCACACAAGAACAGCACGGGAACCCCCCCCCCCCCCCCCACACCAGAGGAGCACGGAGAAAAACAAACCCAGCTGGATCGCTCCACCACAGCCCGACATGGCCGTTTGATCTCCCAGTCGCAGGGTTCAAGATCAAACAGGCGCCGTCCCCCCCCCCCCCCCCCCCCCCCCCCCCCCCCCCCCCCCCCCAAAAAAAAAAGAAAGGTCAGCGCTTCGACTTAATGACGGCAATTAGGGGAAAATCGAAGGTCAGTTAGTAACAGATACTTTGGCCGTTTCGTATCTGGGAAGGCGAAGGCGAAGGCTGGCGGAACACGCCGGCACCAAGCGAGCGGGCGGGCGAGCGAGCGAGCGAGTGACATCATCGCCCGCGGAGTCGCCGCGCTCCTCAAACGCGGGGAGCTGGGACTGAGGACCCGAGCTCCCGCACGTCTCCTTTAGGAAATACATATTTAACGAGGCGCTCCATTAGGAAGTCAACGGGGTCGCTCTGGATTGGAGGCGGCGACCTCCGTGCTGACCTTGCGCGCTTTGAACAATCTATCGGGGGCCAGGCCTTTGATTTTCTCTCTCTCTCCCCAGCTGCTGAGCTGAAGAACATTACAGAGCAGGAATGTTAATAACAAAAACGCTTCTGTTAAACACAAAAAAAAAAACCAAAAGGGAAAAAAAGCTTCTTCCTACACTACGGACTTATTTCCAGTGTGTGAGCGCCTCTTGATGTTGATGGGAGAAAGCGTGGGTGACTCTGTTGCCTGGCCTAGGGGGCTTGGTGGGATTTATTTACACATCAATCAGAGATGTATTTATGCCGGGAACAGCTGGTGAGCTGGGATAAATTAAATGTGATGCTCAGCCTGAGATGTGATAAAAGTGAGTCCAAACCGGGGATGGTTCAGGGCTGCCCCCCCCGTGCCCACGGCACAGTCAGATACATGAGCATCAGAGAGCCCCATGAGGACGCTAGGCTATCGGTGGGCCAATACCAATAATTCCTCACGCTGGTGATTAGGGGCCAGTAGGCGCTGCTATGTGTGTTTTGTGGACACGGGCTCCGCCGAACAAAACTTACAAACCCACGGAATCAGGACGGACTCTGATCAGACCACGCGACACTCTGATGCAGCACTGCTGCAACACTCCAAACGCAAGCCACACGGCAACACTCCAAACCCAAACCACACTGCAACACTCCAAACCCAAACCACACTGCAATACTCCAAATGCAAGCCACACGGCAACACTCCAAACCCAAACCACACTGCAATACTCCAAACCATACTGCAATACTCCAAACCCAAATCATACTGCAATACTCCAAACCCAAACCACACTGCAATACTCCAAACCATACTGCAATACTCCAAACCCAAATCATACAGCAATACTCCAAACCCAAACCACACTGCAATACTCCAAACCAAAACCGTACTGCAACACACCAAACCCAAAACATACTGCAATACTCCAAACCCAAACCACACTGCAATACTCCAAACCCAAACCACACAGCAATACTCCAAACCATACTGCCACACTCCTAACCCAAAACATACTGCAACACACCAAACCCAAACATACTGCAATACTCCAAACCCAAACCATACTGCAACACTCCTAACCCAAACCACACTGCAACAGCACTGCTACACTGGGAGTACCGGGACACTCCGAACCACACTCACCTAAAAGGCACTGTAGTGGCACTGCTGATCTGTGGCAGAACCAAAAACAGCACACTTTGAATTCCTGGATAGAGCCAGACTCCATTGTTCAATACAATGTCTCCTGTGAATGCCACTCTGAGCCCCAACACACACAGGGCAGGAGGCTGAAGACTATAGGCTAGAGGCTAGAGCTAGAGTCTAGAGTTAGAGACTAGAGGCTAGAGGCTAGAATCTAGAGGCTAGAGACTAGAGTCTAGAGTCTAGAGTCTAGAGGCTAGAGACTAGAGTCTAGAGACTAGAGGCTAGAGACTAGAATCTAGAGGCTAGAGGCTAGAGGTTAGAGGGCTGGAGGCTGGCCATAGACAGAGGCTGTGGGACTAACTTGGACCCGTTTCCTCTTACGGGAGGTGGGGGGGGTTTGGGGTGAGGGTTTGTTGTGTACTCGATTAAAATGTCGAGCGGAAAGCCTAACGGACAGCAAGGCTTCGCTCCTCTCGGCTCTTCACAGCAGCACAGAAGATTATTTATTTTGCGTTTCTATATTTGGTAAAGACGCTGAGCTACACTGACCCTGCGGCTAAAACAGTGAAACAGGCTTAACTTAACCATGAAGGTCAGTCAGGGGACCCTGCTAGCCTGTCCCCCCAAGCAAAGCACAGATCCCCACATAAACAGTTACTGCTCTACTGATATACAAGAGCTTCTGTGTACATAAATATGCCTCTCCTTACTATATACAAAATATGTATGTACAGTATTTATAAACGCATACACATGCCATATGAATGCATACACATAAAATTGCTATGCAATTAGCTTTTTGTCAACACAAATACAATACAAATACGAACACAAAACTTTATTGTCCACACTGTGGAAGCACACAAAAATACAAACACAGTAAACATTTTAAGACAATAGAAAAATACAGCTACCTGAACACAGACCAAAACTGTGCCAGAGCTGCAGCAAAAATACAGCGGTACCTCTACTGGTCCCCAGACCTCATTTAGGACCACATTTGGACCAAAAGGCTTCTTATAGGCATTTTTATTTGCTCTCAGAAGCCTGTAACATCTTCCTGATGGCTACAATCTGGATTTTTAACCTGATAAAGGATTCATGGAAGATCCAAGCAAATGTTAAAAGATTAAGTAACATACGACACAGACATGTATCACCCACGTGAGTTCCATTAAGCAGGAGCACCCGCCCTGTACTTTCACTGGATAAAGAGATCGCCCATCGACTCTGACAAGACTGAAAAACAAGCCACGTGCTGAAAGTAACACTGTTCTGGCAGGCGTGTAAAACAGCCCAGGTCGTTATGGTAACGGAGCTGTGTCGGAGCGTAAGGTGAGGGAAGGCCGTTTCGGGGGTTAAAGGGATAAAAGGCCAGGCCGCCGCTGCCAGGCCCCGCAGTGCCGTGTCTGTGGAATACAGATCAGAACGGCGGGGGCTCTGCAGCCGAGCCGCGGCTCTCATTCCCCATTCCGGCACCGCGGCTCCGCCGGAGGAGAGCCGCGTACGAACCGGCCCCGGCAGCCTGGAGCGCCATCGGCCCGCGAGGTCTGGCAAACGGACCGGGGGGGGAGGGATCATGGACCGGGGGGGAAAGGGATACTGGATCAGGGGAAAGGGATCATGGACCAGGGGGGAAAGGGATCCTGGACCAGGGGGGAAAGGGATCCTGGACCGGGGGGAAAGGGATCCTGGATCGGCACTTTGAACACCCTGCAACAGGGCGGGGTGGAGACGACGGGCGAGTGCGCCTTTATCGCGAAAGTCATCTGGCACCGCGGTCGCTGGCGTCGGAGACGTAGCGATTTGGCGCCATTTCCATTAATCTCTGTCGGCCTTTCTTTTGGGGGGGGGGGGGTAATACGACTGTTACGGGAACGAGAAGGGGGGAGGGCAGAATTATCTCTGCGTCGTTTTAGCTACAACGGCGCCGTTATGATTAAAACCAATTATCCTCTTCACAAAACCCCCTTTAAGCCCCAACACGTTTATATTTGCAACAAACGTTAATAGCAAGCGAAAAAATTATCTGATTGAAATGACATGAGCCTATGAAAATGGCAGTGGCTGAGAGAGTGTGCCGGGGGTGGGGAGGGCGAGGGGGGGGGGGGGGGTAATTCGCCCTGTGCCAGAGCTGTGTCATTAGTACAAGCCCCGATACATCATTAGCTCTGCACTCCCGCAAGAAGTCCCATTAACAGCATCACACACAGTGCAGTTCAGTTACAGGGGGGCCTGTTATTACGCGACGCGAATAATAGTGCTTTTACAGTAACTGGGGCTACTTTTGGATTGTGCTTCATCTGGAGCTATAATAGAGATGTGTACTGTTACTGTGGGGCACAATGATTAGCATAAAGCATGGCTCCTGAATAAACACAATCTGACAGAGCTTATGTGATATTATATGCTTACACAATATTATGTTTTGCCAGATGCCCTTATCCAGATCAAATTATACCACTTATTGCAATTTTTTGTACAGACTGTCAATTTGCCCAGCAGGGTATTTACTGAATTCAGCCTAGCCCTAGTGCAGGGATACTCAAATCAGCTCCTCAAATCCAAATCCGGCTCTGGTTTTCTTTCCTCCAAAGTACTTAACTGAACAATTAGCGCTACCTGATTGGCCAGACTGTCTTCACACCTGATGCCCAGGGAAAGGGAGGGTGGAAAACCTGCAGATCTAGGCACTTGAGGACCATGATTTGAGGAACAGGACCCTAGTGCCTTGCTCAAGGGTAGAACGGCAGTGCCCCAGCCAGGATTTGAACCCACAGCATCAGAGCTACAAGCCCAGTCACTTAACCAGCACACAACATTGCTGCCCTATAAACTGAATGGATTTATGCAACATTTGAAAATATAAATTAAATATGAGTCTTGACCAGAGATGGCCCTAGTACCTTCAAAGGTGCAGTGTAAACCTTGCCACCATCAAACAGACTCCAAACACAGATTAGAAGTCCCATGAAAAGCTGACAAAAAATGGCACCACTGTCATCTACTGGGTGCTGATACACAGCCAATCAGCAGCAAGGCCTTTTCAGATTCCATGTGATTGACAAAAACAAATCACATGATCACACGGAAGCTGTACGACCTTGTGCTGGATGGCTACCTTTTCAAAACCCAAAAGGTAATCCATGGTGATGTTTCTTTTCCCAAAAACATTTCATGCAGCCTCTGCAGTTCGGATGTTTGGTACCACATCAGGTGATGATGACCGTTACTGCGTTCCATAATTATTATTGCGGTATATCGCCCAGCCATAGAATTCATTAAAAAAATGAATAAAAAACTAAACTTAAAAAAAAGGCAGAGGTCAGAAGGACGCGTAGGGGACAGCCAAAAACAGCAGGCCGAGACAGCGGCCCAGTTGGCGGGCCCGGGCGGCCATGTTTCGTCACGGGCCGCTGGGTTCCAAAAGCAAACGGGCCCCCGGTTTCCCCCCCCCCCCCCCCCCCCCCCCCCCCGTCCCAGTGACTGATTAGAGAAAAAAGCCGAGCGGAGCGGGGAGGTCGGATGGGGACGGGCCGCTCCCCGTGACGACGGCTCTGGGAAAGGCGGGACACGGCCGGTTCGCGGCCCCCAGGTCCCGCCACGCCCCGCCCCGTCCCATCCCGTCCTGTCCCGCCCCCCCCCCGAGCCACTGTTTGACGTCCACATGCCGCTTCCCCCAAAAAGCCAAAGCACCTCTGTGCATCTGCAAGAAAATACATTTTTAAAAACTACCGCGCAATTATTATGATTAACTATGAACTATTATCGGCTATCGGAGCCCGCAGCTGTCTGCAGTTCCTCTGGTTACCGAGCGGGGATTATTACTGCAACACATCACCCAGTAGGGCAAAACTAATCCCCCTCGCCACGGCCTAAACCCAGCTCACGCTCCCCATCAGCTGGTGAACAACCCGAAGGTGGGTTCAGGGTTCTGCTTTACAGAAACGGGCAGAGTCACCGTAGAATGATCACACGTCGCTGCGAACGCTCATTAGCACTGTGTTTCTAACGGGCATGCTCTCCCTTTGCCCGAGACCCATCTGGACCTGGAGCGGTTAAATACGTTGCCATCAGCTCGTTATAAGACTAACGAGCGGCGGGTTCTCTTACGGCTCTGCGTTTTCCAATTACTTGGGAGAGAGGCTGGACCCTAACAGGGGCGGAGCCATCGCACAGTGCCAACAAGGCTTGCAAATTTTTTGATTGGCTGGGGTTATTCTGTAACCAACAGCGTTTTGGTAATTCTAGATACCACACAGGTTCACAAAGCCTCAACTTCCCAGCATGACAATGCAGGTGCATCACTGAGGTTAACAGTGCATCTCTGAGGTTTAACAGGTGCATCGCTGAGGTTTAACAGGTGCACTGCTGAGGTTTAACAGGTGCATTGCTGAGGTTTAACAGGTGCATCTCTGAGGCTTAACAGGTGCATTGCTGAGGTTTAACACTCAGAGATGAAAAGTAAGAATGTTTTGGCTCTGAGATTCTGCAGTGCTCTCCACACAGTGTTTTTTTTCTTCTTCCTGAAATCAGACTGATCACCCTCGGGGTAGCCTGCTCTCGAACCCGCTCCCTGTTCAAGCTCAAAACGGAACATTTGAGCGCAGCAGAAGGAGTAGCGGATCGGAAGCGGAATTTTGGGAAAACGAGCCCGAGCGTGCGGGGGAGGAGAGCGGAATACCAGACTGAACGGATAATCCCCCTTCCGTCCGGCCGGTCGGCCGTGGAGGGCCCGGCTGTGCGCGGAGCAATGCTTTATTCTCCAAACTTTTACAGCTCGCAGCCATGCAAAACTGCACCATTCTGTACTACACGCAAACACATATTTCTCACCACTGATTCAATCCGACAGTAATACACGCATACACTGTGTGCGTGCATGTGTGTGTGTGTGTGTGTGTGAGTGTGAGTGCGAGAGAGAAAGAGAGAGAGAGAGAGAGAGAGAGAGAAAGATATTGTAAACTTGGCTCTGTGATGTGAAATTCTTCGTATTTGTGAAATAACCCTGCACAGAGATTTTTTTTTTTTTTTTTAATCTTGAAATGAACTTTCAATTTCATTCTGTTCTATTCAATATGTTCCAGACATCGGACAAACCCCCACTACTGAACACCCACTGGTTTTAACAAAACTCCCACAAGCACAGGACGATACACTAATCTCACATGATGATATAGAAAGCCAAATCTTATCACTGCAACCTTTTAAAGCGTGCAATCTCCTCCGTGCACAATCCATCAGTACCACATTTCTTTTAAACCTTGTCTTCTGTAATCTTTACATAATTTGTTTTTATATTGTCCGTCTGCAACCGTGTTATATGTGCTGCTGCCTCTCTTGGCCAGGACAACTCTTGGAAAAATAGATTTCTAAACTCAACGAGGCTTTCCTGGTTAAATAAAGTCTTAATAATAAAACAGCCTGGATCATGCTCAGTTAAGACAAATGTGCAGAGGACGGATTAATACCCCTGGAGCTGTCCAGTTCCCTGGGATAACAGTCTGCGGCAGTGTTGCGAGAGGATTTTTTTATCACGGTCGAACCATTTGTTCTTCTTCCAGAACACACCCCCACCCCACCCCCACCCCACCCCCATTCCATTTTAAGAGAAAATCGACCACATCAAGAGATGAGCCAGAGTTGCGCGTGCACGAGCAGGGCCTTCCTCTTCCTCCCGACGAGACCGTTAAAGGCTCTCCCCGACGCGTCTCCGAAGCTAACAAGCCTCATTTCACCGGCTGTACGGGGCCACCTTCGCTCATCCAAGGGACTGGTGTCAGAAATTAGCGTCGGCTAACAGTGCATCGGACGCAGTGCACGTGCAACTGTCAGTGCATTCTGTGATTGTCCTCGAACGAATAAAACCAAAATCCATGGCAGACTCCCGCCATGTGTCATAAGCCAGACTGGCACCGCAACCATGTGACGCTGTTACACCCCAAATCTCCCAAATCGTGGCCGCCCCAAACGTCCCGGAGAGAGACGTCAACGCAGCACAACCCGCGAAGAGAACCGCGAAACAAGCCGCAAAGTGCATTTCGTAAAAACTTATAAGACACCCACATCCAGGTGGTTTGACAATCACAAGTCTGAAAAGCTGAGGTACAAGGAGCACGACGAAGACTGCAGACCCTCGCTTTAAGCAGACTGATTCTAACGTAGGCTCCCCCTAGTGGTCGGTTCGAGACAGCAGCGCCGCCTCGCCGCCTCAGACCAGACCCGTTTCTCACTGGACGCTAATCGGCTTTGTTTCAGCGCAATGTGGAGTGCATTAAGACCACTGACGAGGGGGACTAAACCATGGACTCAAACTGTTCCATGTGTGGAAGTCTGAAAAGAATGAAAAAAAAAAGCATTCGTGGACAGACGGACAGACAGACAGACAGACAGACAGACAGACAGACAGACAGACGTGGACAGTTGACAGCGGTATTGTAAGGACAAGGCTGACGAACAAAAAAAAAACTGTTTACTGAACTGGATTCGCTGGAGCGTTACATACATATACCCCTCAGTGCGGAATATGAGATTTCCACACTACTTTATTCTCTCAGAACGAAGCTTCAAAGCACATGCCAAGTCTTAACATGCTTACTGTCCAACTTCAAAGCAGAGATTTTTATAAGTAATCAGATTCTTCCACTGTGGCATTTGCAATCTCATTATGCCATCCCCCACCCCAATTCCATGACTCATTATTCCCCTATCACACCCCCACCCCCCCCCTCCCCCCCCCGCCCCCCCCGCCACTGATGTCCCTGTCTAACTCTCTCTCCACGGCCCCGCCCACTTTCATAATCTCCCTGGATAGTTTCTGTACAACTTTCTATCTCTCTCTGTCTCTCACTCTTTCTTCTTCTCTGACACTTTCCCCCCTGCTCCATCTCTCTCTCTCTGATTCACTCACTGGCTTATCTCTCGAGCCTGTGTGTGAAGGTTTACATAGTTTTATAGGGGCTCTGGCACCCCATTAAAAGCACACAGTCGCCACGGTGCCAGGCCCTGTGGGCAGATACTGCACCCTGCCCGTGCCAGTGCCAACTGTGGATGGTAGTCAAATCAAATCAAATCAAATCAAAAAAGTTCTGTATAGTGCCTTTTACAGAAAACTGTCACAAAGATGCTTTACAGAGTCACAGAAAAAGAGCAAAAACCACACCTGAACCCCAGAATGACAAGCACAAAGCTCCCAGTGGGGAGAAAAACCCTCGAACGTTGGTGAGAAAAAATTTGCTGAACCCTGGGGTGGCAGCAGCAGGTCCCCTGTTTGCTCATTCTCACCATACTACACCCACGGCCTCCTGACTAATCACTCCACCCGTGACAACAGGGCCAGAAAACAGACAGAATCGACCAGCGGACAGGCGTGTTCAGTGCCGTTCTCCGGGTTCACCACACTCAAACTACGGTTAGTCTTCAGGGGTTATCCTTCAGAGTGCGAACAGGGCTTCAGAGAGGGAGAGCAGCTCACCCCATTTTCACCCGTTCTTCTCTGGCACTCTAACACAGAACTAATTACTAGGGGGCGTCCCATCGAAGATCAGACCCGAGCAGAATTAGAAATGCATTTACTAGGACTAAATCTGTGAGAAATTATCATTTCATGCAAGTATCGCTTCAGGGTTTGGACTGACTGGTATTGAAAATAGTAACTCAAAGTATTGTTTGTCCAGCCAGACTGCAAATTGCGCCATTGTTGCATGTGAATGAGCATGAGGGAAGTGATGCGGGATGCCCAGCTAAATCCCGGGGAGAGGTTTACAAGCAGCCACAGCAACATGCCGCTTTTATATTCCCTCTCCGTAAAAAAAAAGAGCGTAAATCAAAAATGAATAGTCCATGCCCATCGCTGTGTTTACCCCCTAACCCCCCCCCCCCCCCCCATGGCTCGTATTTTATACCCGAGGACACACGCAGCCCCGTCCACAGAAAAAGATGCCATTCCAGGCCAACAGCATCGATTACACGTGAAGGTTTGAAGAGTGAAACGCGGGTGCGGTCAGGGGACCGGTCGGGTAGCAGTAGGAGCACAGTCAGGGGTACGGTATGAGCAGAGTCAGGGTTACGGTGGAGCACGGTCGGGGACCAGGTCTGGCGGACGGCTTCCTGCTGAGGACCCACAGCGGAGGCATCGTCAGGGAAACGCGAGAAGACGCAGCGCACCTGCCTTCTTCTCAAATAATCCTTCCATTAGAGTCCTCGTCTGTACGAAAACAATCTGCGTACGACATTCACACCGGGCGCCGGTGCCATAATGTGAAAATGTATGTTTTTTATTTAAAAATAATCTCTACGGTTACCCACAGTGCTGAGGTTAAGACAGCGGGTGCCTCTCTCTGACCCACCTCTGAGTGCTGTAGAGAGCTCTCAGCATGCATGAGCACTACCACCGCCACCATTCCAGCCAAACCCGGAAAAGAAAGAGAGAAAGAAAGAAAGAGGGGAAAACCCGACCCCGGTGTGGGGGAATAAAAGGCCTACAGGACGCCGTGCCGGGGCATTTTTCCTCCGTCTGGCAACCTGCGGTTCTCCATTCTCATCCATTCTCATCCATTCTCATCCTTTCACTTTGACGTTTATCCGCAGCAAAAAAAGCAACTGGTGCAGAATCGCAAAAGCTAGCTTCGCTATTATTAGCATTACTTCATCTCATTTCTGTTAAAGGCCACCTCTTCATAACTCTTGAACGCACACTTTGCGTATTTGCCAAAAAATACTGGCGAAGTACTCACAAATAACACATAACGCGTAGCTTTGTTTCACAAATCAATAAAAAACGGTAACTATATTATGTCCCACTCCCGAATTCAACCTCCACTTGTTGAGAAACTACAATTTGAACATCGGTGTTCGTCCACAGAGCAACACGAGGAAAAGAGTGGTAAGAATGTAACGCTGTTGTGTGTAACAGTGTTCCGGCAGTGCTGATGGCGGTGGCGGTATTTAGTGGATGCCCCCCCGGCGACCCCCGACCGCGACCCCCCCCCCCCCCCCCCCCTTTACCTGGGAATCGCGCTTCCTCCACTCCTGGGTTTCGGCTTGGTGCTGGACCATGGCGGCCAGGGACTGCTTCTCCAGGGACTGGATCTCGCGCTGGTGGTCCCGGACCAGGCGGTCCGTCTCGGCGCTGTGCTGCTGGAACAACTGCGTCCTCTCCTGTTCCTGCTGCATCTTCAGCTCCACGATCTGATTGGACAGCGGGGAAGGCAGAGGCATCAGCTGAGCAACCCTGTCGTCATGACAACTTAGCCCCGTAGCCTCGCGGAAAAAAAAAAAAAAAACAACAACCGAAAACAAATTAAAAATTTTTATTTTATTTTAAACTAATGATATTTGTTACCACCCAGATAACAAACGTTTGCTTTTGAACTCGCGACGGGTACTTTGACATCATTTCCAACTCGGGTGACGACATCTTTTTCCCTGCCGACCGCGTAGCGCGCGGCGTCTCTGTGCTCTCCCTCCTCGGTCCTGTGTTCTTATGAAGACCATAGAGCGAAGGCCAGCACGTCTTCCGTAGAGCGGCTGCCATCTGCTCCTTCTCGCCAGCCCCCGTCCAATCAGCACACAGCTGGACAGACTGATCTTCGGTCAGAGATTAAAACCATCGCCATTCCACGCTCTGTTCACGGGGGGTCAGAAAAATTTCACCAACAAAATCTTTAAAACCAGACAAAAGCCAGACGAGAGTCATTTGCACCTGTTACCCAACTCTACCATACAGGGTGTCGTATAGGGAAAAATGCACTGATATAACAGTATGATCAATTTTGTGATTTCAATCAAGAATTTTAAGTTATGGCAGTTACTACGATTGCTATTACTATTTAATTCGCTTTTTTTTAAGAAGGCCCATTTCCATACTGTTGTCATTGGTTTCAAAATTCTCATCAGAAATCGCCCCTTAACTGTCTCCTCGAAAGGAAACCCCATCTAAAATTCCGTTTTAAATACAAAAGCAGTAACAAAAATTACAAATGGCCCCCACAGAGTTGCAGTTTGCTGGGAAAAAAAGAACGCATGGAAAAAAGAAAAGAAAGAGAGAAAATGGGAAAAGGGAAGATAGGAATTCTGCCCCCGTCGCCTGGTGTCCCCACAAAAACAGATGCACGTGTGCGTGTTTTTGAATGAGGTAGAGAGAGAGAGCAAGAGAGAAAGAAGAAGAGAGAGAGTAGGCAAGGAGAGAGATTATGCTAATTATATTATTAGTTATATTACTATTGTTACTACAACCAGTACTATTACATGATATATTTATGTTATACTTTAATCTTTATATATTATTGTTGTATACTACTTTCTACTTTCATTGATTATTACAGTCAGGCAATATATATTTTAAAATATGTCAACAAACCATGGAGAATTTGAATGAGAGAGAGAAAAAGAAGTGAGAGAGAGAGAGAGAGATGCCTGCTGTGCTTTAAGCTGGTCTTTCTCAGGGTTGCTGGTAGGGTGCCGTGACCTTGGCGGGGCTGGATGAAGGTCGCGCTAATCCTAGCGCATTGTGCGCCGTGGCACCCTACCTGGCCTGGCGGCATCGACAGGCACAGCATGGCGGCTTCTTAAAGCAAGCCCCCCGTCCCCACAAACCCCCGCCCCACCCCAAACCCAGCAGGCGCAGGCCACGAAAGCCGCTTTGAACGGCCAGCTGCTATTTTTCTCTGTTGGTTTAGCGGGAAAAATAGCGGGGAAAAAAATATAAATACAAAAACGAAAACCTTTTTTTTTTTTTTTTTTTTTTGTTTCAGAAAATTCAAATTTGCATGCTGCCTGTGTCCAAAGGGAAGAAGATCTTTCTAGAAAAAATGAAAATCCGCCAAACGCGCGAGCGCGGGGATCCACGGAGACGCGCGACGGGACGCACGACGGGACGCACAAAGCCGCGAACAGCAGGAGCCGGTGGCGGCTGATCCCGGGCCGTGTGAAAGGACAGCGCCTGGAACAGAGTCTCAAAGCAGCAGAATCGCACGTACAGGCAACCGCTCGTCTCTTTCCTGCTACAGCACACAGTAACCCGAGCGGCTAGCTTCTCCATGCTACGGTTTCCACTAAGCCACCTGAACAGCGTGCATTCTGCTTAACAAAAACACCTGAAATCTCCCCTGAAATCTTAATGGGCACCTCTAAACTGTGGTCTTAAAAAAAAATAAAACAAAAAAATTAAATACAGACACTAGATAATTTCATTTTTAGCTGATAAAAAATGATCTTACGGTTCACTTTTTTGCGGGCTGGAGGACATCGCTCCTCCCTGGTGGCAGAAGAAGCGTGAACATCCCGCGGGACGGACCCCAATTTTGTTCTTTGCGGCAGGACTGCCGTGACGGACGAGGGAAAGAATCGGGGGTCGCGCGCAAAAAAAAATTAATAATAAAAATTAATAAATTACAATAATATAACGGCAAGCGCACAGAAGCACCTCGTCGTAACGTCACGGCAACCGAGAGCAGACCCGGCGGGGGAGCCGGCGTCTTAAAGGGGCCGAGGGCTGAATGGCGGCTCTCAGAGCGGCGGGACGGCGGGACGCGATTATGGGCCCCCGACAGGGCGGGACCAGCGGGGCGCTCGCTGGAGAAGAGCTTGCGCGGGTTTCCCTCGGCGCACCGTGGGGTTCCCCGCCCCCCCACCGGGCCGCAGAATGAGAGCGGGGGGGGAATGGGGGGGCGCGTCCAGCCCAGGCCTCAGCGGGGGGGCTGCTATTCTTTTAGCGGCCTGGTCCGAAGGGAGCTTTTTCTTTTTTCATCTCCGGGTTTTGGCGTTTTCTTGTTGTTCTGCCGCTCGGCGGATCTGAGGACCGGGATGAACCGTATGGCGGCAGCGGCGGCAGCTCGGCCTTAGCCCCTCCCCCCTCCTCGGCCTTAGCCCCTCCCCCGAGGACTGTGACCTCACTGCCGTGTGTCAGTGTGAAGAAGCAGAGCCCGGTGGCGACTCCGTGATGTCACAGCAGTACCACGGTTAATGCAGTGTAGGGTAATGTACCGTGTACATGTCCTTCCCAGCGCTGTCTGAAAACACACCCATCTCTTCATGAGTCAGAGAAATACCATTTACTCCACCGCACACACACAGACACACAGCAAACACAGAGCAAAACGACAAATACCACAAATAATTTACTTTAACGGGCCACAAACTACTACTACTTTTTACTTTTTTATAGAATTTATTTTTTATGATCACAAAAACTTGTTAATTTTATGGCATTATTTATTACCCCTATGGTTTCCCACCTCCAGGCACAAGAAAGCTGCTGACCCTCGTTTACATCCAGGTTTGTCTAGCTACCATTATGGCTATGTACTGAAGTAAAAATAGATAAACTTGGACTTTTTTTTTTAAGTAGAAATTGACTTCAGTTGGTTGCAAAAAAGTCAGACATAAATTGACATGGACAAAAAGTGGACATAATTTTTGTTTTACTATCATTGGATGCAAGTTTTCGTCATGGTCTGTAAAGTAGCAATGAACTTTCAGCTGAAGTACATTCATTCTTGTGTCGATGTAAAAGCCATGCAGGCTGCAGTAGCTAGACTGCGGTGATGTATAATTAGGCCTTTCAGATTTCAAGTTAAACCGCTAAAACCTGCCTAAGAACTCCACAGAGAATCGGGTTAAACCAGAGTGTCTTCCTCTCAACGCTTCAGTTAATGGGAAGATCCCACATTTACTAATGGTGTCTAATTGACTGTTTTGACTGTTTACAGAGCATCCATCAAAGACCAGATCTGAAGACCATAAGAGTTCCTCAAGAAAATTAATTCATAAATAATTTCCATTAAAAATCGTTATTTTGACAAATTATTACTGCATGATTGAACCAGTCAGCATTAAACAGCCACAAGTGATTTTCTTACAGCTGAAAGTTGTACAAGGAAGAAGTCTTTTGAGGTAATGATCCACGAGAAAGCACGGAGAGCTGTTCTATGATGAATTAAATATTGCAGCAAAATACTTTTTTATGCAGAAAGTTGCTGCTCTTCAATACTGCCGTTTCAAGAATAAGGCTCTTAATTTTTCTGCCTCAGAAGGGACCAGACTTTCCTGCATTCACTCCAATTTGAATGTCTTTGTAATACATTCATTTTTTAATGAAAGGGAAATGGTGATCAGTAGTTTAAACTTAACACAGAATTCCACACCCTCGTGCAGAAACTTCGAAGAAGTTAAATTCCACAGTTTGTCCATAATCCCACAGGTACGCCTGAAAATTGTACCGGAAAGACGACATCTCACTGAAAAGCTGCTTTGATGTCTTTGATGAAGAAACTGCTTAAGATTCTAGTTTAAAAGCCAGAGTTCGTTGAAAATACCCCGGGGGGATTTTATTTTAGTTTTATTCTTTTATTTCTTTATTTTTAAGGATGACCTAGCCCAAGAAAGTTTTTAGACGTCTCTTTACTGCATGCTGAAGGCTTTTGTCCTTGATCAAGGTAAAAAAAAAGCAAAGGACACAAAAAACAAAGGCAAATGAAGTTTCTGTATCACAGCAGAACTTTTCCTCCCACTTTTCAGAAGTCATCATCAACGTGTTCAATTTCCACCAAATGGGAGAATGACGCTTTTAGAATTTTAATGAAGACAAAATGGCGAACCTCAGGTCAGGAAGCCCAACATGGATCTTCCGTTGGAGCGAGTTTGATTGTTTATACCAGCAATCTTCCTGTTTTTTACTGAAATGGAAGGAGAGCATTTTAACACTATACACAGTGGCTGAGATGGAACCGCCCCACTGTTCTGGCCTACTGAAATCCAAAGTTGTCAAAGCAACATTTTAAAAAGTTGACAATAAGTGGATTTGTGAACTTTCTTAACACTCTATTGTGAAGTTTGAAGAGTGAGATGCAAAAAATTTGATAGTGTAGATCTTCACAGGCAATAGTTTGACACTGTTAAGAAAAACATGGTCTGTTGCCTGTTCTCTTCATTTAAAGGATAAAAGAATGACACTCAAAATATAGCATGACATCATCGCGTGAACGCCACCGACCTGCTGCTCGTATCTCTGCTTGAGTTCCTCCAGCTGCCAGGAGAACTCTTTGGCCTGCTTCTCTCTGAGCCCTTTGGATCTGGTCAGATCCACCTCCACTTTCTCCATCTGCACAGGAAGGGAAAGAGGGGGAGACCTTTCTGAGCCTGCAGAATGGAGCTTGGGGATTTCGTACAGGATCACATGGGAAAGAGACTGTGTGGAGTGTTAGTTAGTGTGAAGAGTGTCGCGGTTTGAAAAGAGTCACAGTCACATTGCAGAGTGACAGTGTAGAGTGAGTCAGTGTCAGTGTGGAGAGTAGCAGTTAGTGTGAAGAGTGTCACGGTCACAGTGCAGAGTCACAGTGCTGAGTCAGTCAGTGTCAGTGTGGAGGGTTACAGTCGGTGAGACTCACAGCCAACGTGGAGAGCTACAGTTAGTGTGAAGAGAGTCCGTCAGCATGGACAGTCACAGTGCAGAGTGAGTCAATGTCAGTGTGGAGAGTCAACGTCAGTGTGGAGTCACTGAAAAAGTTGCGAGTCAGTTAGTGTAGCGACTCACAGCCAATGTGCAGAAAGCTACAGTTGGTGTGGAGAGAAGTCACTGCCAATGCAAAGAGTCACAGTCACTGTGGCGGTGGTGAGAAAGTCACCGTCAATATGAATTCAGCTTCAGCATGCAAGTCACAGTCAGCACCAATTAAGGGGGGAAGCAACAGCCAGTGTGGCGGCAAAACAAGAAACACGTTCTTAATAACAACCCCACGCAGCACTTAAGAAAAAACTAAAGAGAAATAATTTCGGATTTCAAGATGTGGTATTCGGGAACAAAACAAGACATCTTCTTCAAACAGATTTCCGTGTGAATTCGGATGCAGCCGCGTGATATCCGCGGACAGGAGGGGAAATCGGGATGACGAGGTAAAGCGGAGCGACAGGCAGCGGGGGCCGCGTTTCGGCGGGAACACACACGAGCCCCCGTTCCGTTTCAGAGCCGTGGGACTGACACTCTCAAAAAAAAAAAAAAAACGCAGAAAAGCCCACGCCTTTCCTCTGCTGTGGGAAAGAAAAAAGAGCCTGCTTTTCATTAACGCTGGGGTCCACGGCAACAACAAAACAGAGAGAGAGAGAGAGGAGAGGAGAGGAGGAAAAACAAGCGGTCGCTGGAGGGAGAGCTTTGAAGTGAGATGAGACGAGGGGGGGAGGGTGGTGGAATGGGATGTTGGGGGCCGGGGCCACAGTGTAGGACGGAGAGCATTAATAAGGACAGAACAGAATAGAACATCGGCCCCTCGTCACCACCTGCACAAGCAATAATACACAGCAATACACAGCACTGTCATATGGTCTCATTAGTTATAGAGATGTAATAAACAGCACTGTCATATGGTCTCATTAGTTATAGAGATGTAATACACAGCACTATGTCATATGGTCTCATTAATTATAGAGATGTAATACACGGCACTGTCACATGGTCTCATTAGTTATAGAGATGTAATACACAGCACTATGTCATATGGTCTCATTAGTTATAGAGATGTAATACACAGCACTATGTCACATGGTCTCATTAGTTATAGAGATGTAATACACAGCACTATGTCATATGGTCTCATTAGTTATAGAGATGTAATACACGGCACTGTCACGTGGTCTCATTAGTTATAGAGATGTAATACACAGCACTATGTCACATGGTCTCATTAGTTATTGAGATGTAATACACAGCACTATGTCACATGGTCTCATTAGTTATTGAGATGTAATACACAGCACTATGTCATGTGGTCTCATTAGTTATTGAGATGTAATACACGGCACTGTCACGTGGTCTCATTAGTTATTGAGATGTAATACACAGCACTATGTCATATGGTCTCATTAGTTATAGAGATGTAATACACAGCACTATGTCATATGGTCTCATTAGTTATAGAGATGTAATACACAGCACTATGTCATATGGTCTTATTAGTTATAGAGATGTAATACACAGCACTATGTCATATGGTCTTATTAGTTATAGAGATGTAATATACAGCACTATGTCATATGGTCTCATTAGTTATAGAGCTTGAATACACAACACTACAATATACCGTCATAAGCTTTTACTGACTGATACACAAACCAGCAGGGCTCCTTAAAATGATGTGTGCTACCTGAAAAAACAATTGAGGACATCAAATTGGGATTCATTAGAGTGCTCCAAAATTTAACACATGTGCTCCTTGGAAAATGTGTAAAGAGCAGAGCCCTGTTTAGCGCAATTCAAGTTTAGGAGCTCATGTCTGTGAACACGAGGTCGCCGTTCCTGTTAACGCACAGGGAATTGTGGGTAAACTGTGGCACACTGTGTACCCGGGGGCTGTCTGGAGTAGAACAGGGGGATAAGCTGACAGGAAGTCTGAGCGAGAGCGGCTTCCTGCGGAGACCCACCTGCTGCTTCATGTCGGCGAAGGCCTTCTCTGTGCTGAGCTCCGCCTGCTTCTTGAACTGCTCCAGGGCGCTCTCCGCCTGCTGCATCTGCAGCCTGTGGGACTCCCGCTGCCTGCACAGCTGCTCCTCCTTCTCCCTGCAACACGCAGCCACGCATGGAGTAACCCAACACACAGCCACGCATACAAATAACCCAGCATGAAATACCCTAACACACAGCCACGCATAGACATAACCCAGCATGGAATATCCTAACACACAGCCACACATGGAATAACCCAACACACAGCCATGCATGGAATAACCCAGCATGGAATAACCCAACACCACACAGCCACGCAAGGAATAACCCAGTATACAACACAGCCACGCAACAAATACACCCATGCATGGAATAACCCAACACACAGCCACACATGGAATTACCCAACACACAGCCACATGTGGAATAACCCAACACATAGCCACGCATGTTAATAACCCAACATATGCCACACAGCCATTAAAGCATAGGAGCGATGGGAATAACCCAACACAGGCCACGCAGCAGCAATGAGAATAACCGTAACGCTGAACACATAAACCCAGCTGAACACACAACCCCTAGAACAGCTGAATGGGAATAACCCAGCTGAACACACAACTCCTACTGAACACATAAACCCAGCTGAACACACAACCCCTACTGAACACATAAACCCAGCTGAACACACAACCCCTACTGAACACATAAACCCAGCTGAACACACAACCCCCTACTGAACACATAAACCCAGCTGAACACACAACTCCTACTGAACACATAAACCCAGCTGAACACACAACCCCTACTGAACACATAAACCCAGCTGAACACAACCCCTACTGAACACATAAACCCAGCTGAACACATAAGCATTCTGCTGTTCAGGAGCACAAGCCATATTTTTACATGATCCAATTAGTTATCCCCCTCAAATACCAAAATCCAACATCAAACGATTTCCAAAAATGTATCTCGACCTCAGAACACTACTCACACACACGCCTTCAAAAAAATCCTGACAGGTGAAAATAACTGTAATTCTAAATGTGGTTTACAAAGCCAAGGAGATTTAACAGTCTCTTCTGCAGGGATGAAAAGGGGCAGGCTCCCTGATCCGAGACACCGTTGGGCTGTCGGGCTGTCGGATTTCCCCAGAGAGGGACAGACTGTTCCCGTCAGCCGCAGGAGCGTGCGGCGCCAGTCAAAACCAGCCCCCGCGACTGAGTGAGTCCTCCGCTGGAGGACTCCCTGACTGCTACACGGCGGCTGTCACGTCGTCCCCACACGACCACGGTAGTCTGCGGAAAGGAAGAGGACTCCTCCACAGCCATTTACACTCCGTGTGCACTAAAACATGGTGGCATAGTGGTTAGCACTGTCGCCTCACAGCAAGAAGGTCGTGGGTTCGAATCTCGGCTTGGGGCCCTTTGTGCGGAGTTTGCATGTTCTCCCCGTGTTCGCGTGGGTACTCCGGTTTCCTCCCACACTCAGAGACATGCTAGGTGCGCTCCTGCAGGTGCCCTTGACCACGGCACTTGCCTCAGAACTGGAGTTGGTCCCTGGGCGCAGCACAAGAGAGGCAGCTGCCCACTGCTCCTAAGTAACCAGGATGGGTCAAATGGGCAGAGGACAAATTACCCCACGGGGTTCAATAAAGTATATCTATCTATCATCTATCTATGTGAACGCTCGACGCGTCCAGAACCCAAGTTCGGCTCGGCTCGGCTCGGCTCGTTCAGAGTTAACACCGTCTGAAATCTCTGTACGGTGTGACGCTATACGGAGCGCATACAGCTAGCGCGGAGCTAGCATACAGCGAGCATACAGCTAGCGCGGAGCTAGCATACAGCGAGCATACAGCTAGCGCGGAGCTAGCATACAGCGAGCATACAGCTAGCGCGAAGCTAGCAGACAGCTAGCATGCAGCTAGCGTGGAGCTAGCATACAGCTAGCATACGGCTAGCATACAGCTAGTGCGGAGCTATCATTCAGGTAGCGCGGTGGAAGGCACGTGTAAATAAGCCCTCTAATAAGAAGGTTCACTTCACTAGCGGAGGAAGGATCCGGAGCAGGCTAGTGCGCTCTGATAAAGATTTACGGGTACCAAGATCAACTGCCACAGCTGAATAAAATGCCACTAATAAAACAAAAACTTCACTTGGGAGCAGAAGCAAGCCTGCAAGTTTTGAATCCGTACTATCTAGTGTTACTCCCATATAAGGGCACCTGAAGGCAGGAATTTTTAGGAGCACGTGCGCTTATTCTCCGAGGGGGGCAGCGGGAACGAGGACCACGACATACCGAGACGGGGCGCGCCGAGTTGGCGGGAAACGAACGCACAAATCACACGCAGACGCATGAAGTCACACGCGTGGCCTAAAAATGTCCACACGCCACGGTAAAAAAAAAAAGCAGAGCGCAGAACTTTCTTTTGTCTGACTGCTTTGAAAACAAACCCCCACCTCCCACCGCCCCCAACCGTCCCCAGGGAAAGACCCCTTGTATATGGAAGACCGTTTTAATGTGCTGCCTAACAATAACAGGAAATTTTAACCAAAAAAAAAAAATGTTTTAAACTATACGACCTCCCCTCTTCGTGTTGTTTTTTATTTCATTGTAATTTTGGTCCCTCTCATGTTCGACATCAAACATACAGAAATAGTTGGGTTTTTGTGTACTCTGTAATTATTAATCCATTGTGAGTGGCACGCCCGCCTTCGGGGGAAACTCAGACACAGGAGGACCTCCTCTTCATCGCCGAAGAGGAGCGAGCGACACTGAGAAAGGACAGTAAACAAACTGAGGACAGCGAAACTTCTTTTTGACAAAAAAAGAGAAGCTGACATGCTGTTGAGAGGCAAAAGAGGAACGTGTGATCCCACGTCGAGCTAGCTCAGTGATTTTCTTTCGTGTGTCATTGCGTTGGAAGACTCGCACTCTGACGACTGAACCAGAACAGTACCTGTGTTAGAAGACTCTGGATTCTAGCTCTTTGATTATGCCAGAACCAGTACCTGTGCTTGAACACTGCAGATTCAAACCGATTACATCAGAAGAGTACCCCACCCCCTGTCTGTGCTGCAGAGTTGGGGTCAAATGCATTTTAATTCCTTCAAATAAGGAAACAAATTCAAATTCACTTCACTAATGAAAAAGACATTATGGCATTTTCAGTTCACAAATTGAATTTCGGTTCTTTTCCCAAATTGATTGAACTGAAATAGAACAGACCGAGCCCTTCTCTTCTGCTTCTGAAAACCGTATCAGAGCTAGTCTTTTTGATCGACTCCACGTGGGACGTGCATGCTGAAGTTCACGCTGCTGATGTGCTGTTGTGGAAATCACGCTTACAGTGTGTTTTTCTGCTACAAGCTCCCTGAAAAGCCAGAGCAGAAGTAAGATTAAGCTCCTTTATGCTAACACTGATTAGCACTATCAACATTGTGTGAAGTATTTGTGGATTAACTTGCGCAGAGTCCTGTCCAAGAAACAGCAAGCGGTGGCAAAGGTCACCTTTTGTTTCCATGCCAATAAGAAAGAGCAGATCTTTTTTTTGGTAGACAATGTAGATCTGAAAGAAGGAAACGGCGAAGTCCTCTGCTCTGTTTTGGGGATGGTGTTCTGCTCTGTAATACCGTTTTATTGTGTGTGCGCACCTGTGTGTGTGTATGTGTGTGTGTATGTGTGCGCACGTGTGTGTGTGTGTCTTGTTTGTGAGTGTGTGTGCGTGCGTGCATGTGAGTGTGCACGTGTGTAAGCGCACGTTTGCGTGAGAGCGGGAGAGACAGACTGCATGTTTGCAGAATGCTAATGCCCTGTGACGATCACTGAACCAGGATGAAAGAGACACCTTCCCTATTTTAGGGCAGTGTAATTCTTTACCCTGTTGCTATAGTAACACGAAAGTGAAAAACAGGCCCTGTGTAAGCGGGAATGGCGATGGAAGACAGGGCCTGTTTGACAGTTCCGGCTGCGCAGCTGTGAGGTCACTATAGGGGTCATCCGCACAGACTGACTCTGGCTGCGCAGCTGTGAGGTCACTACAGTGGTCATCCTCATGCAGATTGACTCTGGCTGCGCAGCTGTGAGAACTAACAGAACTAAAACAGATCACTGATCAGGATCAGTATTTAGCAGCTTACGATTCACTCAGAGGAGGCCATTTTAATGTCTGAAGAAAACACTCAAACTGAAATCAAAAGGAAGCTACTCTTTTTTTTCTCCAAAAAGCGGTTCCTTTAAAGGGAAGTAGAGGACTGCTTAAAAGCATCTCTAAAAACATTGAAAGGCACTGTCGTAAGAGGCTTACATGTTTAAGAACAGAGGCACTGAGGTCAGGGGACTAATTACAGCTGTTTTTTCCTCCCGTTCTACACTCCGCTGCACTACTTATAACCCAGAGAAAGTCACTCCACTACACTGAAAAATAAATCTTTTAAAGCACAAAAAGAGAGTCCCTTTCCAGAGAGAGAGAAGAAGAATGAACTCCAGCGGCGATCACTGTAAAATATTCATGCGTTATCATGTAATGGCAAATTAAAACCTGAAATCTGGACTGGAAAGTGAATTATAATAACTGGTGCTATCTATCTTATTGAGATATCTTTATCTTATAAAGCTCAGCACTGTAAATGTTGGGGGGTGTACAATCTTGCCCATAGACATAAAAATATAAAACCATTTTTTGACATTTTCCTGGGGGTTCTTTGCAAAAAAACTACTTGACTTTGACTGCTCCATAGCTACTCAGCCATGGACGTACCGGCACCGAGATCTTAACCTATTTAGAGCACTGCAGAATGCCTCCATGGTTACAAGAACACACAACACAGTACAAGCAAGGCGTCAGCTACGTCATTAGCCAACCACGACCACAGTATGCAGTCGCCAGGCATCAGATTGGTTGAAGCCAACCAATGAGCATCAGCTGCCACCGAACAAACGTCCCCTATCTGCTAGCCCAGTGCCTACAGGTTACCGGATGTCGTCAGCTAGCGCTGCGGCTCTCCCATTCCGCCACGGAGGAACAGCGGTGCAGCAGTCCTCGTGTGTGACAGGAAGGGGGCGCCAGGTCGCGAGACTCACGTCAGGGCCTCCTCCAGCTTGGACATCTTCTTCCGGGCATCCGCCTTCTCGTTCTCCACCTCGTTCTGCAGGGAGCGCACCTGCAGCACAGCACGACAACCGCGTCAATCATCGCAACGTTCCCCCGGCGACCACGCTCACACCTGAGAACGCGGACTTTCAGGTTTCTGAGAGAAAACGGAGCTTAGCTGGAAGTTCACATAAATTCCTCAAGTATCGTTTGAACAGGCGAGAGACCTGAGGTAGTAAGCAAGCCCCAAAACACAAGAACATTGCTTTTTTATTTTCTTAATTCAGGGCTCAACTGTGATTTCAAAAGTTCATAGAACGGTTACGAAATGTGAAATAACCATGAGACTGTACCTTTTTCTCAGCAGCATGCAGAAGATCTGACGATTTGCTTTCTTGTTCCTGAAGAGTAACACAGAACTTCAGTACCGAGCAAAAAAACAACCACTTCACAATGGAAGGCGCTGCCTACATCTGAAACCAACAACAAAATATCCCATTCTGTTTGAAAGGCACTGCTCACTAGAGCCTTTGAAGCCTACGCCTGCAGTGGCCTGAATTTGGAAAACCAGGCTGTACGGTGTTCTGAGAATTTTTCACTAAATCTGTACTCTGTTAGTCATGTCTGTGTCTGAGGCCCAGATCATTGCAGTAGCACAAGGGTGACCAACTTGCTACTGTTGCAGCTGTCACTTATTAGCCATGTCCGTGAGGCTCAAACCAGCGAAGTAGCAGAGGACTGAGCAGTTTAATACTGCTAAAGTACAAATAAGCAAGGCAACTACGAGCACCATTTAGCATTACTACTTTACTCCAAGGCTAATCAGATATTACACAATTAAAATAGGGCATTAAGTGCCAGAATACTTAACACAATGATTTTAGAACTAATCAAAACACAAAAGACACACTTTACAGTCAACATTGCAATAAAACATCAGCGTATTAGTAGCTGAAGCGTGAACTGCATCTGCCATCTGTCAGTCATGTCTGAGTGGCCAGTAGGGCAATAGAAAAGGGATGGAGCCTTCCAGACCTTACCCTGAGCTGTTTCATCCTCCTGCTCTCGCTGTCCTGCAGCTGCTGCCGAAGCTGGGCCACACACTGCTCCAGGTCCTCTATGACATCAGAGGCCTGTGGTGACATCACTCTTTACAAACAGCACCTGTCTATCTGTTTTGGTTGCCAGGGAAGCCTTCGGCCAAAAGTTCATGAACAACAAATGAACAGACCGTGCAATACTTTGTTTGGGCTTGGCTTTAAGAATTTAAAACACAGAGGGGTCTTAATTTATTTTTTAACTTTTTTATTGTGGAGTGTCACCACATTCCGCACCCACTCTTTGAACAATGGGAACAGGGAACAGGGAATGGGAACTGAAAAATCTTCAGGCTTTTGAAACTCTACCAATTAAATGAACCGTTCTCTGCAAAAGCAGTTATAATTCACAATCCTCACTTTTAATATGTTATATGTGTGTACATGTAATAATGCATAAAATACAGAGGGAAAAAACCAAAAATGAGAAATGTTTCACCCTGGTTTGGCATGAAGGCCATGGTTTTTGGGTGGGGCTAGGTCACCTTGGCAGCGAGAGGGCGTGTTCCTTCTGAAGGAAGTTCAGGTCTGCTTCCTGTTTGGCCTCCATCTTCTGAACGGTCTTCTCGTGATTGCTGACAAGTTCCTCCTTCTCCACCAACAGAGTGACGGTCCTTCAGCACAGCAAACACACAAATAATTTATTATTATCAACACACACTGCTATTCAGGAGTCTTGCTCAAGTCACAAGTCATACAACACAACAGTATGTCCACACTTCCCACAGATGGGATCGTTCTACCAAACCCACCACATTTAAATGAAGAGGGTTGGTAGAACGATCTACCAACTAGCTAGCATACAGGCTTACCCGAGGGGCGGCTCCACTCACTGTAGGAGGCGGAGCTTACCCAAGAGGCGGTTCCCACTCGCTGTGGGGGGCGGAGCTTACCCGAGAGGCGGCTCCACTCACTGTGGGAGGCGGAGCTTACCCGAGAGGCGGTCCTGCTCGCTGTGGGGGGCGGAGCTTACCCGAGAGGTGGCTCCACTCACTGTGGGAGGCGGAGCTTACCCGAGAGGTGGCTCCACTCACTGTGGGAGGCGGAGCTTACCCGAGAGGCGGTCCCACTCGCTGTGGGAGGAGGAGCTTACCCGAGAGGTGGTCCCGCTCGCTGTGGGAGGCGTAGCTTACCCAAGAGGCGGTCCCGCTCTCTGAGGGAGGCGGAGCTTACCCAAGAGGTGGTCCCACTTGCTGAGGGAGGCGGAGCTTACGTGAGAGGTGGTCCCGCTTGCTGAGGGAGGCGGAGCTTAGCCGAGAGGCGGTCCCGCTCGCTGAGGGAGGCGGGGCTCACCTGCGGTTGGACTCCTGCAGCTCCGAGCTGATGGAGGCAATCTGGATCTCCAGCTCCGCCTTCTCCTGGGTGACCTTCTGCCGTAGGACGTTCCCGTTCTCCACCTCCAGCGAGAGCTGCTTCACCCGCGCCTCCAGCTCCTTCACCATCTGCTCCTGACGGAGGTCAGAGCGGCCCGGGGGGGCCACGGTCAGCCGCCTCTCCCCCAGGTAAGGAGACGCCTCACGCACAACCACAGACCCAGCCGTTCACAACGCCATTTACATCATTACCTCATTACATTACAGGCATTTAGCAGACACTCTTATCCAGAGCAACTTACACAACTTTTTACATAGCATTTACACCGCATCCATTTATACAGCTGGATATATACTGAAGCAATGCAGGTTAAGTACCTTGCTCAAGGATACAACGGCAGTGTCCTACACAGGAATCAAACCTATGACCTTTACGTTACAAAGACCAGCACCTTACCCCCCCCCCCCCCTTGCCGACCTCAGAAATCAAGAGCTGGCCCTTAGACTTGAATTCATATCTAGTACTGCACTCTGCAATCTGGCTAGCAGTGTGCTGAAGATTCAAGGTGTAGATTGACGTTCAGGTGGAATCCATTCCTTTGGCATTGCTGAGCACTACGCCTTTAAGACCAATCAGTGCTCTACGGTGTCAGTAAAATGGAGAGATGGGGCCATGAATGCTTATTTCCCACACATTTACTGATTTAAAAAGTGATTGTACCAAGAGGCAGAAATAAGACCGTTACTCATTTATTTTCAGGTAAATGGCTGAATGATCTGCTCTCATTATGTATTCTAATGTCTCTAAGCTTTAATGGATTTATTAACCTAATATAGGTCTGCTGTGGGACTTGAATGCTGCTTAGATAAACAAATGAATGAATAAAAGGACAGACATCTAGCAGCCAAAGTCACAAGGCTGTAGGGTAAAAGTCTGTGCTGTACTGCAGCATCCTATGGCCTGAAAATAGCCCTGAAAAAGTATTTTGGAATGCAGAAGGTGCAGGTCCGTACGTCCGACGACAGATCTTTGATTAAAGATATAATGTGCGGCGCTCCCAGCTGCAGTAAATGGAAGGCGTTGACAGGAATCGCATTTTGGGACGGTCAGCAACGCCCGCGGCACATGCCTTGAAAGCAGGTCTTTGTCTGCACGAACTACAAAAAAACACCCCACCGCCAAAAAAAAAAAAAAAAAAAAAAAATGGGGGGGGGGGGGGGGGGGGGGGCAGACAGACCAGCTCTCTCAAGCCCCCCCGGTGCCCGATAACGCGGGACGTACCTCGACACCGTCGCTCCCTCGAACACCTGCGCTAACCGGGGATAAGGACGCCGAGCTCGCAGAGCTCGCAGAACTCAGCGCGAGAGCCAAACAACGGTATCGGCAGATAACAGCGCAAAGATAAACACACAGAGCGCACTAACTGATGTGTGCGCCAAACCGTTTCTGACGGAACATTAAAGGCCGCAGAGCCGCAGAGGCGGACAAGTCCTCGTTATCTCACGAAACGAGAAGATTAGCATACCTGGAACCTGAGCGCGCTAACCACACAAGCCTGTTAACTGCATAAGCGCTGGGCCCGGTCAACAGCATGAGAAGCAGCATGACTCCGTTAAGGAGTGCACAGTACGCGTGGCACGGTGTGAACCGATCAAATGGCCTTCCTGAGTCAGCTTTCTTATCACACAAGTCAGGCAGTTTGAATCTGACCAACTGCTAGCCTCTGGCTCCGTGCAGCTGGCCTGCGTGCAGAATGAGTGCTTTGTGGAGAGAAGCCAGGGCTAGCCCTCGCTAGCGCTGACGTTAGCCTCAGCTACAGCTCCCACTTTACAAAACAAAAGCAGCACAAGCCAGTTTTCACCCAGCTCAGAGAGCTCTTACTCCACAGTAAATTAAAAACATTTGTGTCGGGCGCTCTTCATCAAATCCAGGTTCTCGTACTAAATTGGGGAAGGGGGGGGGGGGGGGGGGGGGGGGGGGGGGGGGGGAGGGGTCGGGTACGGGGTTGGGACTAAACTTCAGGGGGCACTGCTGCAGGCAGAACTACGCTTAAGTAGGATTAGGCGGCGAGGCCAGGGTTAGTCAGATAATGTATGTAAATGAAAAAAACTACAAACTCGCCCCAATATTAAATGCTCAGCGGCGAGATGCTAGAAATCCAGCAGTTCTGCAAGGATTACAATGTAGTTACAAAATAATTACCCTGATAAATGGCCTGCTTTTCAATAAACTGCGCTGCACCTCAGAGAATTATCTCCGAGCTTGTGGATTTAGGAGTCACAGTGGCCAGCCGTTGCGCAATAATTGTCCCAGCGGCGGTACGACGGGGGGAGAGATAGCGGTCTTATCTGCTGCCGGGCGGGATCCTGGCTCGCCGCTGCACCGGGTCGGTGTGGGAGCACGTCCCATACGGGCGGCCCTCGTGCCGGACGTGCTCGGAGCGGCGTACCTGAGGCCGCGGGCGGACGTGCCCTCGCCCCGCGGTACGTGCCCCATGGTACGTGCCCCGCGGTACGTGCCCCGCGGTACGTGCCCCATCCGGGGATACTGCGCGAGATACACCCGCGGTACGGGCCCTTTTTCTGTCGGACGCACGCACTGCGACTCAAGACGTCAAAAGTCTGACTTTTTTTTCGCCGTGTTCTAGAACACTGCTTTCTAGAACAGAGATGCTAAAACAGAGAAGAGGGAAAGCTCCATTCGTGACCAGTGCCTGGTCCAGCACACACACAGTTACATGCTAATCTGATTACTGTGCCTAAAAAGGGCCAAAATTTAAAAGGTTTTAAAGGAAAATCACCCTAAGAAGGGGGGAATACACTGTATTACTCCAAGATCTATATTCACTGTGCTGAGTGCTATACTCACTGTGTCTGAGTGCTATACTCACTGTGTCTGAGTGCTATACTCACTGTGCTAAGTGCTATACTCACTGTGCCTGAGTGCTATACTCACTGTGCTGAGTGCTATACTCACTGTGTCTGAGTGCTATACTCACTGTGCTAAGTGCTATACTCACTGTGCCTGAGTGCTATACTCACTGTGTCTGAGTGCTATACTCACTGTGCTAAGTGCTATACTCACAGTGACTGAGTGCTATACTCACTGTGTCTGAGTGCTATACTCACTGTGTCTGAGTGCTATACTCACTGTGTCTGAGTGCTATACTCACTGTGCCTGAGTGCTATACTCACTGTGTCTGAGTGCTATACTCACTGTGCTGAGTGCTATACTCACTGTGTCTGAGTGCTATACTCACTGTGTCTGAGTGCTATACTCACTGTGCCTGAGTGCTATACTCACTGTGTCTGAGTGCTATACTCACTGTGTCTGAGTGCTATACTCACTCTGTCTGAGTGCTATACTCACTGTGTCTGAGTGCTATACTCACTGTGTCTGAGTGCTATACTCACTGTGTCTGAGTGCTATACTCACTGTGTCTGAGTGCTATACTCACTGTGCTGAGTGCTATACTCACTGTGCCTGAGTGCTATACTCACTGTGTCTGAGTGCTATACTCACTGTGCTGAGTGCTATACTCACTGTGTCTGAGTGCTATACTCACTGTGCTGAGTGCTATACTCACTGTGTCTGAGTGCTATACTCACTGTGTCTGAGTGCTATACTCACTGTGCCTGAGTGCTATACTCACTGTGTCTGAGTGCTATACTCACTGTGCTAAGTGCTATACTCACTGTGCTGAGTGCTATACTCACTGTGTCTGAGTGCTATACTCACTGTGCCCTGTGTCTGAGCGCTGTACTCTGACTCCATCTTGGCCAGTCGCTGGTTGGTGTCGTCCAGAAGCTCCTGAATGTTCTCCGTGTGCTTCTTCTGCAGCTCAAACTTCTCCTGCTCCATCTCGGTCACGGCAGTGTGCAACTGGGTAGGAGGAAGCGTGAAAAGTGTCAATCAAACCGTCCTTCAGCTTCAGAGCCAATTAAAATCCTTTCCATCCCGGAACCATCCAATCAAAATCCAATCCTTCATCTCCAAATCCAATCAAAATCTCATCAGTCACCTTACACCCAAATATCCGACCAAAATTCCAGCTTTCACCCTAAAAGCCGATCTAAACACAATCCCTCACTTCAATGTCCAATTAAAATCCCACCCATCTTTCCAACCCATGACTGAATCCAAAATCGAGGGCCTTGGCAGGTGAAGGGGGTCTTAGGGTTGGTGAGCTGAAGAACACCCCTCTACAGTCTGTCGGTACCCAGGGGGAAAAGCGAAGGAGAAAAGCAGCCGCTCTCTTTACCTTCTTTTCCCACTCATTTTTTACCGAGTCGGCGTTGTTGTCCAGCATGGCCTTCAGTTCCGCGATCTGCTTGTCTTTGTTCTCGCGGACGACCTGCGACTCGCGCACCAGGCTCTGAACTGCAAGAGAGAGGCGGTTTGCGGTAAATCGCTTCGCGCGTTACCATTCGCCGGGCTGACAGGCGCCACGCCCACCCGCCCGCCCCTAAGACTCCGCCCACGCCTCACCTTTCTTCTCCAGTTTGCGGACGGTCTCCTCCGAGTTCTTCTGCTTGGTCCGGTACATGGCCTTCAGCTCCTCGATCTCGCCATTCTTTCTGTCCAGAATCTGGGGGGGGGGGACATTCATTAGCTCATCTTAGTCTGGGCAGTATAGCTCCGAAAGCTGAACGAACACGGAACTGGGTTAGCCAATCAGAATGGACGACAACCACAGCGACATCTAATTAGTCCTGTACACATTGCTGCTCCCTTGTTGGTTTGACCAATCAGGATTAAATTTTTTTTTAAATGGTGACTAACCAAGCAATATTGTCAAATATTATTGATTATTCTGTTTGACTTATTAATCTGTTTTTTTATTTTTTATTCATAAGTAAAATACACATTTACTCATCTGCAACACAAAAGACTGGATGTTTATTCGTGTATTCGCTTCAGCTCGACCAGACACAAGCTAAACTTTTGCAGTTTGAATTTAAATTCATGCGTCACGAGCCTCACTTAACCGAAACAAGGTCGCGAACGCGGCGCTCAGACAGCAGCGCCGCGACCTTGGAGCCTCGCCGCTAATCTCTTCGCTCGGACACAGCTCTGAAGCGGCAGATCGGTTGTTGTCGCTGAAGATGCGATTTCAACTAGCCGGCCTGGCGCAGGCAGAGATACAGAGGCACAGAGCACTCACTCGCAGCCTTTGAGGAGTTATTCACAGTTATCCATGCGCTATTTTTTTCCCTCCGTATCAGAGAAAACGGACACGGCGGCTCATGGCGGAAGACGCTAAAAGCTCCGGATGTTAATCTGTCTCCAGATGCTCTTTTTTTCTTTTTTTTTTTTTTTTACCCCCTTCTGAGCTCTGGGAAATTAAGCCTTCTGTGTGACTTCTGCCTCCAGTAAAACATCCGCAACACTGACACAGCGTGACTGCGCCGATTTCACACACACGCCCACCGTTTTCTTAAAGAAACACTCCACTTGAAGGGTTTTGGAAATTAACTTACAGTAATGCTTGTGTACCTTCAATGTTATTTACAGAGAAGGGATTTTTTTTTTTTTTGGGGGGGGGGGGGGGATTCTCACTTCCATTGGTACTAGCGGCCACGATCAAGACGCTAAAATAGACTGGGTCTGTTTCCCCTCCAATTCCCATAAATATTAGTCAGACTCAAAGCAAGGAGTTTTGAAAATCAATTTAGATTTTTCCTCAGTGGAGCATTTTTCATCGGCGGGCCAAAAAAGTACAGGGCAGGGGGTCCTCATTTTGAGAATGTGTAGAGCTTAAGCTGTAAACAGTGAAAATACTAACGGACTCTAAGGGAAAATCTATGATGCTAATATGCTAAAGATATTACCGCTATCTGATATTACTATAAACATATTAAACTAAACGTATTATGCAAAAAAATAAAAAATCTAATTTTAGCCCTTTGTGTACCAGCTAAAACCATAGGCAAGTATATATTACAATATATTACAAAAATAAACAGTGATAATCTGTGATGCTCACTGATAATCCTGACCGATTAGATCACTGAGCAGAACTCAGCTCACTACCCTTTAATATAATCAGATACAGTACATGGGGGGAAAAAAAAGACGGAATAAAACAGCAACAGAATACTAAGTCCATTTATAAATCCTTAATAAAGGCTTAATTGCGGCTTTATAAAGCATTAACAGACACAATCATGTTTAGTCCAGCATTTATAAATGTTTCAGACTAAAAACAATTATTAAGGTGATGATGCTGGTCATTACGACCCTATGACCAACTGTGTCACCCCCCTAACAGTCACGGACTGCACTGGAACAGTCACGATTTTAATCAGCACAGTGGGATGCATCTCTAACCCCCAGGACTAGTGCTTTAGCACAGCAAAGCTCCAGAAGACTGCAAGGATATCGGTTCAGTTCTCTTATATATACACACACACACACACACACACACACACACACACACACACAGACACACACACACACACAATTCTGCTAGCGCTCCTCTACACAGGAAGTTGGTACGCTTTGATGAAAGCACAGGGACTCGGAGAAGAAGTCTCTTAATCGCTGGTGGTAGTTCGCCAGGATGAAGGAGCCAGTAATGAACAGATTCTGTGTGTTTGGTAGCTGCTCGGAAATCCACGGGAAAAAAGGAAACCTTTAGCGGCAGATCCAAAAATCACAACCCCCTGTTAATTTATTTCTACATCTTTCATTGACATTTGATTTCTTTGTTCTAGGTTTGCTTGGCTATTTATTCAATATTACTATTATTATTGTTATTATTATTATTATTATTATAGCATGCACAGAGCTCTCACAGAGGATTCGACTGCTGTCACAATTTTGAGGTGTGAAATGTGCACATGCGCGCACACACACACACACACACAAAAACACAAACACACACACATTCAAATACTTAAAAAGGTAGCAGCACCATTTCTCATCAAAAAAAAAAAGAACATCAGAGAACTTGAGGGATATTTTCCCTCATTAGGAGGCTGTCACTCCGCCAGCCAATCAGAGAGGCGGGTGAGAAAGGCGCCTGTGGTGTTTCTGTGGAATTTTTTAAGGCCGCGTGTTTTTTTACCAGTCATTTCCTGAGAGAGCACAATTTGGTGGTATTCAGGCGAAGTTAAGGTGGGTGGGTCAGAGAAGGGGGCCGGGGAAACTCCAGGACGGGAGAGGCGTTGGCTTTTAGCTGAGCCATTTCACCCTTTTAAGGACCCCCCCCCCCCCCCCCCCCCCCCAAGGACCATCCCTTTGAGCCCAGGAGAGCCAGATAACCAATTACCCACAGGGACATATTTCACGTAAATGCCCCTCCACCACAGTCACACACAGGGGAAGGTCCAGGTGCCGCCTGTGCTCTCAGAGCTGGACTGCACGTCTCTTTCATGTCATATAATGTGCTTTACCCCATATCACACATTTCTGAGGTGCATTTTTCACGTCATTGTTAGGACATTAAAATAATTTAATGAGATATAACATTTTTTGGTGTTGTTGTTTTTTGTGAATATATACTTTTGGTGGTAATACGGGAGCCATACATGGTGCACTTAATGCCTCTCAGTACATTACGCGGCTGACACTGCTGTAAGGTGCTGTTTGCTATGGTGGAATGGCGGAGTGTCCTCTTCAAACGTTCCTTCAGAGCTCGGGACTGATTTGGTGCGCCTTGCTGACAAATTCATTAAGAGGAGGACGGTGGTGCGGGAGACTGAGCTGTTATGGGGGCTTTCTGTGCATTTTTTTTTTTGGGGGGGGGGGTGTGCCTGTTATAGGGGGGCTTTGTGGGGGGGAATGCCGGTGATGATTAAAGCTGAGGGGAGGGAGGATTCCAGTCCAGTCGTGTAAAAAGGCTCGAGCTGCCGCTGCGGTTTCTCCCACCTTCTGGACATCGGCGTCGTGTCTCTGCTGAGTCTTCAGCCTCTCCTCCTGATACCGTGCCTCCAGAACCTTCGCCTTCAAATCTCCCTGCCGAGAGAGAGAGGAACAGCTTTATCAACACCTCACGTGTATAACAGCACATACACACCCACAGCTGTATCAACACCTCACACACATACACGTATATCAGCACTAAACACCCCTACAGCTACAGCAAAAAGATAATAATGATAATAATGTTGATAATAATGTTGATGATGTTGATAATGATGATGATGATGCTGATAAGGTTCTGTATTAATCAGAGAAGCTCGGCTCAACCACTACCAATGTGCAGCGCCCAACGTGGCGATGCGCGGCAGCCATTTTGTGCCTATACTCATGCGTTCAATCACAGTTCATTACGGATCAAGGTTCAGGTTTACTCTGTCTCTCTGAGGGAACAGAGGCTATTTCGGCCCCTGCTCCAGGGTGAGGCCCGACCGTCCCAAACCTTTCATCCAGCGCGGGTCCTCCACGCCTCTCCCTGTCGCGTGACCCCAAACTCGCGCGGCTGCTGCTGCCGTGGCAACCCCCGGTAGCCCCTGCCCGACGCCGCCACCACCGCGGTGAAATCCTGTTCCGCCTGCGCTTCCCGTGTGTTTACATGATGACGCGGCTGCATTTGATCCGGTTGCCAGGGCGGGTTTGATCTGGTTGCCGGGGGGGTTTGATCTGGTTGCCGGGCGGGTTTAGGAGCGCGTCGCCGCGCAAATGGCGGCGTCCGCGTCGCTTTTCATCCGCCGGGTCCTCGCCGGCTCTCCCCTCTCACGCTCCCCCTCTGGAGCGTTCTCGCTGCAGAACATAGCCTTCAGAACGCTCGCCCCCCCCCCCCCCAGGCCCTGGCTATGGCCTGCTCTGACCGCCCTGTGGCTTTGGGGGGGGGCCAAAGCCAGGGCCTGGGGGGGGCCGAAGCCACACGGCGGTCAGAGCAGGCCAAAGCCAGGGCCTGGCACCAGCCTGGCAGGAGGTGCTGTGGAATGATGACACCAACGGCAACATCAACAGTTGTTACATCATACACCCCTGATCGATTTGTTGTAGCACGACACAGTGGAATTTTATACATTTCCACATTTAAAAACAAGAGTCCATATGACAGAGCCTGTGCAGCAGATGCAAGCAGAGCCCAGGGTCCCACTCTAACCACCAGGGGGGGTTTGAGCCGCTCCTGACATCAGCTCAGCTGTTTGTCCTTTGTTTGAAGGACAGCAGGTGCAGTCACAACAAATTCATAAAACTAAAATATGGCTGTTGGCTAATGTGAATTTACTTATCACTGAGTTAGGTAGTCAGTTACCGTAGCACACGGCGTGAGCTTACGGGGCTGCTGGGTGGCTCATTCGGCTAAGGCACCACGCCGTGGTGCATGGGTGAGCCTCACGGCCTGGATCGGATCCAGACCGGGCCAGGCCTGACTGGGGCCGGTAGCTCCACAGGGTAAAGTGCATTCAGGGCCTGTGTCTCCCTGAGTATGGGAGCATTCAGTCGGACAG